>JAVTVJ010000072.1:2400000-3600000 GCA_034509425.1 Eopsaltria australis
TGGCCTAACTTTTCCAGGAACACAATTATTAACTTTACTTCTCCAAAACAGATGATATGACAAAAATCTGTTTTTACACTGACACAAATAAGGTAGGAAAAACACAAGGCTACCTTTAGAAGCTGCCATTTAGCCTACTTCACAGAATCATCACACTTGCAACCGTATTAACCATAGATTTTTTATTTACTACTACATTTGCAAGCCATTTATATACCACTTCAGTGTGCATTGATCATGAAATAAGACTGTGTAACTCACAAGTAAAAACCACATATTTGATAGCTCCTGGGTGGAAGTACTTGTTTGGTAAAACAGGGCTTGCGAGTTATTCTTTAGGTTGAACTAGATGATCTTCAAAAGACCCTTCTAACCCAAACCATTCTATGTTTCTGTATTTTATACCCTTCAAACACAGGCAGACTGCTTCAGACCGCTAGGGTAAAAGGTGAAAAACTTCACTCCTTCTCAGGCAAGCACAGCTCTAACAAATATATGAAATAACACTCATATAAATATCAACTGTGTGTATACTCTGCACACTGGAGCTGGCTGAAGACACACTGAATTCTGTGCCAGACTGTAGTGTTTTGTTCCAGAAGTTCATTATTTTGAATTAGACTTTCTAGAATTCCTGAAGCTATGGACTACTGTGCTAAAAAAATTTATCAAAACAAACAGGTGAAGAAATCAGTTTAATATATCCTTCAATAATGTAATATCCAAATTACATTAAAAGGAACACTCTACCCATATGGCTTCCTTTAGTTTTACAGTCTTTGTTTTAACTAAACTTGTGACATTGTATGAACCACATACCAGCCATGAAGCTACACAGGAAGTGAAGAAATGAACCCATCCCAATCCCCAGTCAAAGATCAGCCTGGTCTGCTTCCATATTTGTGTTTTTGACAGTATTTATGTTAACATTACCTCCTACAGCATGGAGAAGTTTTGACAATTGTATTTTCTTGGGAAATACAGCCTCACTTTCTTTCATGTGTCAGTGCATATGAACGTTTAGTGTAGCATTAACAGAAGCACATCCTTGCACACGACAAAAGAAAGTGAATGTGTGGGGAGGAAAAGAATACAGAGTACTTTGTAAAAAAACTCAGGAAGAAAACTCACAAGTTGAAAATGGACAAGCACCTTGACAATCAAAAAATGTCAAAAGGTACTTTTTTTAATAGTTGTATTAATTCCTAACTTGAAGAAGTGCAGAAAAGGAATTAATTTTAAAAGAGAAAAAATTTAGCTTTAAAGAGTGCATTTGAAATCGAGTCATTTACCTACATGACTCAACACATTCAGAGAATGATGCTATTATTCAAAACAAAAATTTGTTCCTTTGTACTCCTGCCAAAATACAAGTTGAATCTTCTCCTTTTTCCTTCCTTCCAAACAGTAACTGAACTAGCAGTTCAGGTGCTAAAAGAATCCTGAAATGTTACAGAACTTAGAGAATAAATACACTAGAAATAGTTTATGGATACTCCATACACAAGAAGTTACACTAGCAAGGGAGCATTTTTGACAGATTGACAGCAGCAACCTTAGCAAGCAAACCAAGTTAAATGAGAGGAGTTGCTGGTATTGCTGCACTATTACTCTGCTACTCTATTAGTGCTTGTCTGCTGAAGCACAGATATTAATTACATGCATGTGTTTATTTCAACACATCTCATGGTGAATCAACTTATCTGGCATGGTTACAGGCCAGATCCAACTTTGCTTGGAATGACTGGCATATCCTAAGTCCCTTTTTTTCTGCCTTATCGTTCTCTCTCCAGCACCTGTGACTCCTTCCCAGCTCCCACAAGCAGATCCAGTTTCCAGACAGGACAGCCACATTATCTTCCAAAGAAAGAGGGATAAGAGAAATAAAGGAAAGCATAACTGCATGAGTATTGGGTGCAAGGGAAACAATGAAACAAGACCCAGTGGGTAGGGAGGGCAGGAGGAATCCATGCAGGGTACCTGATGTGCTACCATTGTGTGAAGCCTGGTAGAAAAAGCACATTGCAAGCAGAAAGCCAAGAAGAAAACCTTATCAGCTGAGCCTGCTCAGCCAGGGGAGTGACAAGTGTGCGGCAGAAGATAAGTAGACCTTTACTAGAGGCTGAGTGTGGAGGACACACGCTACTGCATGAGGAAGAAAGTGGTTCCTTATTATCAATGTCAAAGCTCCTACGAAAAATGGTAACTTTTTGAGCCACATTAACTCAACTAAGTTTTCTGCCCTGTCCATAACCTGCAAGTACTTATAAGCTGTGCTGGCAACACAAGTGTCAGTAAAGGATTAACTTCTGCAAGAACACCTCTGTTGATAAGGGCAGTAACTAAGCTTCCTCTTATCAATAGTAACATGCATATAAAATGTACTTGGTTTAGAAAGGCTCATCCTCTCTTCCTAGATCCCAAGGAAAACACTATAAACATTTTTGATCTGCGGGTTTTTTTTTTTCCACACTAAACTAGAAAGTCTTCTTTCATAACAACTAATAAATCACTGAAATGCCATTTCCTGGTCTTGCACACTAAATTCTGTAGAGGACCTAGATGCAGAATGCAATTGTGAAAGTGGCTAATTAGCTTGCAGGAAGATTCGGAACTGGGTATGATTCTCAGTTTGTGAAAGCTCCACACAGAAGCAATATAATGCCTTTATAAAAATGTTTAACAAATAAAACCTGCAAGCAGATGATCTCCAACATTCCTCATACAGGCCACTGTAGCATTTAAGAATAATAACCAGAAAGCATTGTTGTGTTCAACATAAAATATGCCATTACCCTCCCAAGACAGAGTTAATATCGCGCATTTCACTGCTGGTCTAATGTGTTTAATTAACTGTTGGCAGAAATACATCATACTGAGGTTCAACATATAGAAGGGAGGTGGATTAATGGACTTTTGGAACAGAAAGTACATGAACTATACCACCTTAGCCGCAGTTTACTCTACAGAAGTACAAAACTAGGAGGAAAAAACCCAACTCACAAAAAAAGCTGAGAGGGGAGCAGGAATTTATCAGTAAATGTAAAGAGAAAAATGTAGCATAAAATCCAGTTTACCTGCTCAACAGGCAATAAACTGACAACACTAAATAATGGTAACCTTCCACCAAGCCAAAGGGTCTCACCTATTCCTACTACAGTCAGTTAAAATATAATTAGGAATCCTCTGGGAACTATATGAACCTTCTTCATATTTAATTGTATCTAACATAAAAGGCAATTTAATACTGGGTGGTTACCATATCTTGACTGAAATGTAAGTGGAATAATCATAATTTCCATTATCTGTCAAGATCACTTGAACTGAAACTGACAGAAGCCAAGTGTTAGTGTTGCAGGTAGATCCTTCAAAGGTAACTGAAAACTGCCTTTCAAATTCAAATTTTGCCATGGTTTTACTTTACCATTCAGACTTCCAAAAACTCAACTTTATCAATGAAGCTGAAAACATTTCACGCGCTGTTGTTGGCAACAAAAGAATGGGACTGAGGCTGTCAGAAAAGGTACAGAATAATACTTCTTTTATGTCTTATTAAAGATTATGAAAGAACCAAATTATCCATTATTTATGCAATTCACAGTCTGCAACAACATGCATAAAAATTGCAATTGAAACAAGAATACAGAAGTTACACCACAAGTTACATCACTCTGAATGAAAAAGTAATCACTTCATAGATACTATGTGACGAAAAATTCTGAAAAAAATAGGAGCAGTAAAACGTACTTACTTGGTGTGAAAGCAAATCTGTGCTTACATAATTCACAGTATTCTTTTCTGCTGTGTTTAAGCCACTGAACTAAGCTGCAATAAAAAGAGATACATTAACACACACTATACATCTCTCAGCCCTATCCCTCCAGTAAGGAAAACACCCCAATTCTCTGCTTTCACACTTAAATCAGGATATTTGTACTGTCAAGTAGAACTTAAATTAGCAAACTTATTAAGCCCATTTAGGCCACCAAGTAAGTTTCAAACAGTAGAAAAAGGTAAGCTGACATATGTCACAGTACTGATAAAGTACATTCTTTGAGCATGTTATTCATCAGAGCACATATCCTGGCACAGTCACCCACCAGTGACACCAGTTCTTATAAATACTTCAAGATATGACATACAGATGCACACAGCTAAGATTTAGAACTGCTGTATTTGTGAAAGAAGGACTATTAAAATACCATCAAAATGACCATATAGACCAGAACTACAGTTTTTACTTTAGCACTTCCTGATCAAACACACCTCAGAATGGCTATAAAGCACAAGGGATTTTTTTATCTTTTTCTGTGAGATTTGATGTTCTTCCTATTCACAGCTATAAACGGGCGGAAAAAGCCCAAACATACCAATTTTTCTGCTTAGTTTTCATACAGCTGACATACAATCAGAACTGAAGTCTCAAACACAAATAATTATCAATACTTCCTTTCCATATATAATTACTAAATTTTTCCTGAATTATAATGAATCATCATGTAAATATCATCAAAACCCCTAACACATTTCCACTGAAAACTGGACTTTTTTCACTAGTTAACCTGAAGACTTGAAGTATTTTTAGAAACAGGTTAATATATTTTCATTAGAAAAAAAAATTAATTAAGAAACCCACAGACACACAACTCACCATTCCTGATGAATAAATTTAATACTGCCAGTACACACACATGGATGATAAAGGGGTTTCTCAGGAGTTCCTTCCGACCGACAGACTCTGCATATATCTGCTGACAAGGACAAAAAAGCTTATAACCCTACTGCTTAAAGAACTCGAATTTACAAGAGAAATTACACAATTACATCCTAGAAACTTTACTGCGTAGCAAAATGAAGCCAGAACAAATTGAAAGAAGATGAAAGACAGATTTCATCTGATGTAAGACAGAGACTGGGAGATCACCAGAAAGAGCAAGAACATTATCTGCCTGATCATGTTACATAAACTCAAAACATGTCTTAAAAAATTTTAGGATTTCTAGGAAACAGACACAGTAAAACTACAGGAGGATGTGTTTTCTACCCAAAGAGTTATCACTAAAACAACATACAAACTGTTAAGGGTAATTTTCTTGAAAGTGGTTACTTCAAAATAGAAAAATTCCATCTGATTTTGGAAAAAGTTAATCAGAGGCTGAATGGAAGAGATTTAATAACGTCCAACAATGACTTAAGTAATTTGCTACTCTTGAACCTAACACAGATGTTTCCTTGGTGCTCTTGATGAAAGGGAAAAAATCCAAAATAACAGACATGAGTATTTTGCAAGTTTGCTACCCAACTTAGACAAAGCCTACTGTCTAGTAAGAAAAGACTCTTTCTATTTCTTATTTCATAATCTCAGTAATATTTCAATAGGTCCCACACTTTTTTATTCCCTATTTTTGAAGTTTTCTTACAACTAAAGGTTGCAAGAGGTTTTGTGGATAAAGAAGTGAGCATAAACCTCTCCCTCTAAAGCACAGATGTCTATTTTAAATACCATTCAGTTAGCCAGAGCCCTAAACACACAACTAAACAGAAATGAAAATCAAGTCTTATGTGTTCATTGACAGATATTTGATATCTTCCCTTGACTCTTCCTTTTACTTCTATTAAGTAAATTAACATTACATGTCCTTTACATTATACATTTTTATAGAATGAGTTTGAAATTTTCTCTATTGTTAATTATTTCTTTATCAGCGACTATCCAGCAAACATGCAAGAGTGGAACACATGCAAGTCAGAGATCTTTGTCAGAAAAATACCAACTGAAAACAATGATGTGAGAATACTGCAAATATGCAATTTCAAGTCTGAATCGCCTATCTTTGTTCTTGGCCAAAATCTTCAAAAGTTAATGCTCTTCTACAAATAGTTACAAAAGGCAACAAAGTCTAATTTTTTTTCTATAAAGAAGTCACATTATGACTGTATCCATAGTTTATACAGTATCAGGACAGTTTCTACACATAAAGCATAACAATTCCATTATTCATTTCGAACAATTTTCTATCTATGAAAGTATTGAGTGAATTCATCCATGTAGCACAAAAACCTAGCATTAACAGAAGCAGGTATTCAATATCACATCAGTGATGCCACAAAGAGACATAAAGAGCACTTCCATCACTGCCATAAGGAGCAGTATCTTTGCAAACATCAGGAGTCCCTGGTTCCTCTGCTGACCAGAATGACCAGAGCTGCTACTTCACTTAACAAACAATTCTTTAATCCCAGAGAGCACTTCCAGATGGCTGCACAGGACAGGTCCTACCCACTTGCTGTGGCATGCCCACCTCCTCCTGCATTCTTTCCAACAGAGCTGTTCCACTACAGCAAGCTGACAACTCTGTAGGCTGGATCAGCCTCACAAGGGGTAAGACAAGCACGAGGCAGCACATGAAACTGGCACCAATGAAAGCAGGCTGAAAGCACACTGTTCCCTGAAAGATGCCCACTGCTCTCTGAATCTGCTCATTTAATGGCCTGTTGACTCTCACAGCAAACTGTTCACTTATTCTCAAAACTTTTGGGAACAAGCAATTTGCATTACTGTGAGTAAAAGAATTCTTTATTTGACAAAAGACTGCCTTTACCAAAGTAAGTTAAACCTAAATTTTATTTTTTCAAAGCCCTGATAATGTCTAGATATTTCCACCTGTTTTATAAATCCAAATAAACGTATTATGAGCGTAATTGTTTGGTCTGTTAAGCAACTGATAGCTTCAAATCAATAAGCTCTGCTGAGGGTCAATGTGTAAAGTTATGCACCTTATGACCTACAGCAACTGTTAAAGAGAATTCCACCACGCAAGAGTCACTATTTTTCTATGTGCACACACACTTTGCATCCTGTTCTTCACACACGTGTTTTGGAAAAATGACCTTGAATAATAAGTTCTTTCCTGTTCCCCCCGAGAATGATTCACTGCCTATTATCTCTCCAACTGAATTCAACACTGGAATATGAAAAAGTGAAGATTACGTTATCTAGAAAGAAGCAGAATTACCTCTCATCAGCAAAACCTGGTATCTGCAGAAAAGCAACTTTCACATTCATTCTGAGGTGAAGCAGCTTCCACTGAGGTCTGACCATGACCCCAAACTACCTCTCTTATCTAAGCTCTCCCCATGCAGTTCAGTTTTCCAGCTCCACGACCCAGTTCAGCCAAGCACAAAGCCCATCAGAACCACAATGGCCACAATACTGCTATCAGACAATCATCAGCTCAGAAAGTCCATCTGACACTTTGCAGCAGAAGTTCAAGCACACAATAATATCATATTTCTTCTTCCTCAAGGCACTAATGCAGTCTTTGCTGCTGCTGCTACCAATGTTCCGAACTTTCTAACCTTGGGAAGTCTCTTCAGCATTCTGGCAAGCCACATGAAGTTCTAATAGTAGGATCCGAAGTTTGAAACTGTAGAAGAAGTTGTAGCATTCTAGTGGTATTTATGGAAAGTGAGTATATAGACTGGTTACTTTCATGCTACCCCTGGGAGCTTTTGAGGGCAACATTGGTAAGGCCACAATATAATATCTAAGGCTGCATATATATATATGTTCCTTTCTGTGTGCTTACATATAAAAACAGAGAAGTCCAAATTTCAAGTGTGGAATTTAACACAAAGGTTTAGTTAAAGAAGACAATGCCTTAAAGACATAACTAATAACCTCCTCTTCTCTGTCTTGCTGGTCTTTCTGTTCACCCACTTAAGTCAGGCATGATCAAAGTCTACCACTGGTAACAGCCTGTAACAAATTATCAACTATGCTGTTTGAATTAAATCCACTGACATGGATTTACCAGCTACCGGAGTGGTGGAAAATCAGGACGTCATTTCTGGGTATCCACTTCACAGCTTGCTACGAAAACAGGTTTTCTGGGCAACCAGAAGACAAGTGATCCAAGTTTCACTTCGTTGTTGATTTCATCGGTGTAAGTGACTGCTGGTCTACAGAGCTGCAGCAACCAATTTTAAATGCTTCTAATAACACTGATATTTTGATAAACCATCAGTGTTCATGGGGATTAAAGATATCTACAGCACAACCCAAAGCACACTACTACAAAGGTACTGTCTTATTTCATCCAGTGGTTCATGTTTTTCCAGCTTTTTTTTTTTTTTTTAAATCCTCTCAAGCTGAAAAATCAAGTGACACCTGATAAAAAGCTACATTCAAAATGATGCCAAAGTAACAAAAGCCAAGATGCAAAACATTTTCCTTGGAACAGCCTTGCTACTGCAATATGTACTTGCACTTATTGTCTGAGGTGACAAACAAAGCTCAAATACTGCAAGAAACATTGCACAACAAACATCCTTTATTTAGTTTGGTTTATGCTACAACACGAAGTGCTGATCTCTCGAAGTTCTCCAGTATCTGCCTGAACTACAGTGCAGTCCCTCTCCCTCTCTGGAGACATTCAAAACCCAGATGGACACATTCCTGTGTAACCTGCTCAGGTGACCCTGCCTTGGCAGGGTTGTTGCAGTAGATGATCTCCAGAGGCCCCTTCCAACCTTAACAATTCCATGATTTTGTGGTTATCTAAGTATAACAAAAGTGCTGACAAAACGTATCCACGTCTGATCTCCAATAAAGCAATACCCTTAAACATGGCAACTACACATAAAACCCCCCTCATGCCTATGATACCTTTGACAATTCTTTTTTTTTTTTTTTTAATTAGACAACTGACTGTGTATTTGTCTGTTGTAAAAGAGACAGAGAAACGTCAGTTCTTGCATATTTCAATTTTCCAAGCAGATTGTCCAGCACACATAACGAAGTCAGCTTTGCGAAAGGAGCAGCGATTACTATTCAGCTAAACGCGGAAATTTAAGACTCCTTGGGCTACAGGACGGGCCGGGGCCGACAGGGTCCGCCGGCCAGGAGGGAACTCGGGGCAGTGCCCTCCCCGCCGCCTCTCCCGCTGCCCCAGCGTGCGCACCCCCGCCCGCTGCTTTCCGCCCTGAGATCTCATTTCGCCCCCGGGCCCCCACTTCCCCAAGCAAACCCGCAACCAGCGGAAGGTTCCGGCGGGCCCCCCAGGTGCCCCGGTACGGCCCACGCCAGCCCCGCTCCGGGTGTTGCCGGCACCGCCCCCCTTTCCCCCGCCCGCTCCCCGTTCCCCGTGGTTATGTAAGGGGCACCCGCGCGCGCCGCCTCACACACTGCCCCCCTCGGCCCGGCCCGGCCCGGCCCGGCCCCGCCCCGCGGCGCGGCGGGCCCGGCACGGTGGGGGGGGCGCGGGGCCCGGGCACCTGCAGCCCCGGTACGAGAAGCCCCTCCGGGCGTGAACAAACCCCCATCCCGCCCAGCGGGCCCAGTGACACCCTCACCCTCCTCCCCCGCGCCCCTCCACCCTCCGAGGCTGCCTCGGCAGAGCCCCCGCCCGGGGGGTGGCGGCGGGGCGAGCGCCGTACCTTCCTCGGCGGTCTCCATCTTGCCGGGCTGACGCAGCGCCGGCCGGGCGGGTGGTGTGACCGCGGGGGGCGGGGCCGCGCGCCGGGCGGACGGACCGGCCGCGCCGCCACACGGCCCGCGGCCACAGAGCGCCGCGCGCGCACCGAGCGCCGCCCGCCCGCCGCGAGCGCCGCCTGCCGGGCACGCGGCCGGGGAGGCCCCGGAGCCGGGCCGGGCAGGGCAGGGCGGGCCCTGCTGAGGGACGGCCCCGCTCTCAACTGCAGAAAACGGGGTCACTTGGGTTGGAAAAGATCGCCGAGATCATCAAGTCCAACCTGTGAACCAACACCCCCGTGTCAACTAGACCATGGCACTCAGTGCCACATTCAGCTTTTCGTTAAAAACCTCCGGGAACGGTGAATCCGCCACCTCCCTGGGCAGCCCATTCCAATGCCCAATCACCCTTTCTGTGAAAATATTCCTCATAATGTCCAATTTGAACCTTCCGTGCTACATCTTGAGACTACGTTCTCTCTCCTATCACTGGTTGTCTGGGAAGAAGATGCCGACCCCGACCCGGTTACAATCTCCTCTCAGAACAGAGTGGTAATGTCCCCCCCGAGCCTCCTTTTCTCCAGGCTAAACACCCCCGGCTGCCTCAGCCACTCCTCAGGGGACTTGTGTTCCAGACCCTTCACCGGCTTCGCTGTTTCTCTCTGGACACTTTCCAGCACCTCAATGTCCTCCCTGAATTGAGGGGCTCAGAGCTGGACACAGGGCTCGAGGTGTGGCCCCATCGGTGCCGCAGGGGGACAATCTCGTCCTGGTCCGGCTGGCCACAGCCAGGACGCCCTTGGCCTTCTTGGCCACCTGGCTCATGTTCAGCCAGTTGTTGACCAACACCCCCAGGTCCTTTTCCGCTGGGCAGCTTTCCAGATACGCTTCCCTCAGCCTTTAGCGCTGCCTGGGGCTGTTGCGACCCAAGTTCAGGACCCGCGCGTGTCCCTGAAGCTCTGCCAGGGCTCCGCCCCGCCGCTCGGGCGGGAGCGGGCGGGAGGCGGAGCCAGGGCGGCGGGAGGCGGGTCCCTGCCGAGGGCAGCGGCCGAATCGGGGAAGAGCACGAGAGTCGGATAAAATGTAGCCAAAATCGATGCTAAATTCTACTCCAAACCAGAGAGAAACGCTGCGTTCCTAGGTGAAGTCGGTCAGATTTTGAGAGGGTCAATGTTCCAGGGATCAGGAATGTGTGAACCCTGGAAACAGCCGACCCTACTCAGTGGCAAGAGGTTACCTGTGCTCTTCAAATCTCACCTCGTCTTCCAGAGCTGGGGCTTTCCAACAGAACTAAACAACTAAATAAACTAATAAACTAAATAAACTTTTCTTTAGTAAAGCACAAAATTCTCTCTTAGCTTAATCATTTATGTTTCTGTATCTTACTGCCCTACACAGCCAGGGCAGCGCGCATTAAAACTTTGTACTCTGCCACGTGCACTGAGAGCTGTCGCTCGGGCTCTGCTGAGTTGGCAGAAACATTGTTAAGGAAGAAAACAACTTAATTTTATTCAGGGTAAAGAGGAATTCCACCCTGATGGAATATATGCGTGCATTGTTTTAGTGTTCCATTGTGGCAGCTGTTTTAACCCCTCTATTTGTTCCATGAGTCGTAGCAACCCTCAGCTCTCTTTGCCGTATGACCCTTTGTGTCCGGCCAGTCATTAAATCCTTCGCATTAAACCTTCGGGCTTCGTGTCAGCAGCAGAGTGGATGGTCTGGACTTAGAGTGCAGAGGCGGCAAATGCCCAATTTGCAATTTTATAACTCTATTTTCCTAAACTGTAGCCACGTTAGTTCCTTCAAAATTACATTTTTCAAGCTTGTGGAGTGTATGATACTGACCTGTGTAAGCAAAAAAAAAAAAAACAAAACAAAACAACAAACAAACAAACAAACAAACAAAAAAAAACAAAAAAAAAAATTAAGGAAAAAGTGAAGGCTTCATATGGCTCTCCAATACCTGAATAAGTACAGTAAAATCCTGTAATAAAATACACTTGAGCTAGACTACCATACTCAGCTCTTGTATCTCCTTCTGCTCTGAAAGGCAAGGTGGAAAAAATCCCACTTACAAATTTTTTTAAAAAGTGTCTATTTTAAAAATAAGCTCATTTTTGAGCTTCACTTTACTCGGTGTCAGCAAATTATCTTGGTCTATTAAAAAGCTGCCAGCATAGTACTGAGAATGTGAGAAATGCTGTAATACTAATTTTGTCAGAGCAAGGAAAAATCAATGGAAAAAAAAACAGGAGAAAAAGCAAAGAAATCGAGAATTTCAATTTCCAGGTATATTTCTAATTCCCACTCTTTATTTCCCAAACATGTAACCATTATTGGTTGCATCATTGTTACTCTGCTGTGATAAATGTAGATTAAATGTCAATAAAACTCTCTAAATTATAGTTCACATTCAAAGGCCATGGCAAGATTAATGTATATAATTCTCCAATTTCAGTGTCTCATGGTAGGCTTCTTTAAATTCAATTAAAGCTTTTGAAAGGAGTCGCTGTGTGTTGCCAGTGAATAATTTCATTCCTGTCTGTATCTGTCTATTCAGCCATTTAAATTACTTAACAAACATTGCATGTGTACCATCTTCTCAGCATTTAGAGAGAATTTATCCCAAAATTTTGTTCATACCTAGTGTTTCAGTATGGGCTATAAAATAGCTTACCAGTAAACGTGAGTTGGAGGCAGACCATTATAATTTAAACAGTAAAACAATTACCTATAATGTGTTACTCTAAGTTAAATTAAATGAAACATCTCTCAGCCTTCTTGGTGTTTTTGGTGAACATGTTATTTACCCCTGTGTATTTAGTGATATGTTAGGTGTTTTTTGTCTAAGAAATACCCATGGCTTAAGTAGCTTTTAATTTTTGATAGAGAAGGATGTTAGAAGGTTATTGTTAGCTTCTGACTCTCAACAAGGTCAAGAATTACTGCCAACAAGCACTGAACAAATATACTGAAAAAAAAAATCTGTTCCATGTAAGTTATTATCTAGACAATGGAGGAAATATGGTATTGGTACAGGTGGAAACTGAAGACAGTAATAGATATAACCCCAAATGACAGAAGGTTATGGCAAGAGGAAAGGCATAAGTGTGGATAGAAAGAGTAGAAAAAAAGAAAAAGTTCTTTTGAAAATGGTCTTGTTTTGGTTTTATCTGACTTAAATGCTTAGTTAATGCATTTTTATTCAAGAGTTCTACTAAGGGAATACAAAATAATAATTGCAAAACAGAAACTATTCAGCATTTGTACTGTGACATTTCCATCTTCCCTGACATTTTAAAATGGCTTCATAAAAATTATTCCCCTACATTTTTAGAGTTATTTTGAAAGTTCAGAGCATTGAAAAAGCCAAACAGCAAAAGCTACTGCTTTTCAGTTTTCCTATAGATGAACAGTTCAAAATGCATTTATTTTCTTAACTAGTTGTTTGAGGGGTTTTTTTTAGTGCTGTCCTAGTCTCTTCCCTCAGCTGTTCACCTGACTCTCACTGCAAAATTGGTTCAGTTAGTTATGAACAGCAAGTTGCAGAAATGCAGAAAACATAGTGGATTATATTAAGTAAAACCAAATGGATGTCAGCTTATCTTGACAAACCAAGCAGTATTTGGAGTGAACATGTATCTGGTTCCTAAATGAAGCACCACTGCTAGGGAGGCCCAGAGCTTCCATGGCAGGAGAAAAACTGTCAGAACAGGCACTTTGGTGTGTAGCACAAAGTAAGGCTCACAGAAAATTGGCCTGACACAATCAGAAAGCACAGAGGTCTGTGAACCACAAAAACACATGGTGAAAGCCACTGCCAGCCCGAATCTTCCCTGTGCACTGCAGGGCCTTTAGAGCATGTGCTTCCTGGCCAGTGGCTGTTCTGCTGTGGCATCTCCTGAACCGTCCCTAACCAGCAGGTAGCTGCTGTGGCTGTGGGTTCCTGGAGCAAGGATGGAGATTAGTACTCTCAGATGTACTGTGAATGCAATGACATTTGCAGCTGCACCAGGAGATTGGCCCAGGCTGCTGCACTGGTGCTAAATACTGGCTCTGACGCTTTAGTATATGAAGTACTGAGCAATGTGTTTCCCTTCAGTTGCTGCTTCCTTCTTACTTAACCTGGGCTATGATTAGTAGCTAATGGAGGAGTCAAACTTCCTGAATGAATATGTGACTTGTGGTTCGTGTTTTGTGCTACGAAATGTGCAGCAGTACTGCACCAAACATAAATTAAGGGATGGGCATAATGACTGAGCATCATCAGACCCAGTCATAACATAGACTCCAGACCTGCTTATTTTAGAAACTGTTTCTGAGGAGATGCTTGGCTATGCACTGGGGTTTGTTCTATGGATTATTAACATTTCAACCAAGAAGGAAACTATGCCCACTAGCATTTTAAGTGAGAGATGAGGTAAAAAACTTAGTCTAAATGATACTACTGTTCAATGAGTCTGACTGAAAAGACAACCAAGATTGTTTATATGTCTAGATTTCAAGAACCTGGGTAATATTTGGATAATTAACACAAACTCTTTCCATGGAGTAAAGAAGTATTTGCAGAGCTTCATGGCTCTTTTTAAGATCTGCAGAATGTGCTTCACCAATTTATATTTCTTAAGCACAGCAGGGATCTTTTCACACGTGTTGCAGCGGATTTTCTATTTAAAACATAGGCCCTATCAGCTTGGTTAGGATCCTGCTGTCATGCTGAGAATAGAGCCAATGGCTGTTATTAATCTGCTTGGGATTCAGAGCTCTGTGGTTGTGGTTACTTGGTGGAAGCCTCCTGCATTCAAAAAAAAAAAAAAAAAAAGCAAAAAAAAAAAGCTGTATTGGTCTTCCAAAATATCCCATTCCTAGTAACTGTCATATCATTTGAAGTATACAGTTCTTTACCTATAACACTTCCATCATGTCCAAGTGAACCTTTTACAAAGTTAGGTATTGATGCTGTTAGATTAGAAAGAAGTTTTTTTCCTACTTCCAGAACTTTGATCTCCTTGGTAATAGAGGGTGTAGTGTGAAACACTGCCATTGTCAAGTGACTGCTTACAAGTGCTTCTAAGGACATGCTGGTTCTCGTGTCTTTAAAATTCTGTGAAAATATCCCTGCAGATGACAGCAGTTAGGAATTATCCTCAGTATTTAGCAGAAACAATCTTATTTTGCCAGAAACCTTTATCTTGACCTTCCAGATGTTATTAAAGGTTATGACTGCCAACCAAATTTAATTGAACTCCTCAGGGCAAGGTTCAGTTCCACTTCCTTTAAAACCATGAGTGTTGCCAAAAAGCAAATGTATTTGTTAGGGAGAAAGATCCACATAGTCACTATAGTTATGTTCTGTTACAGCACCCGTGTTACTGCCTCTACTTCTGAGGCACTGACTAGGAAAGAAGTACAGAAGGGCTTAGATTTGTAATAACTTTATCATTACTTTTTCTGAAATGTTTACAGCAACAGGAAAAAGAGTGTCCAGGGGAAAGCAAGCCATAGTCTAAAGGTCAGAGTTATTACAGGCTGATCAAAGTCAATGACCTCTGTTTTGTGAGGTTGTTTGATTTCTGTAGTAGCTTTCACTTCACTGTAGCTTGCACACCGAGAATGCACATCATGGGGCATAACCCCCAGCTTTTGCTCGTTTTCCTATGGCAAGAATGTATTTGCTGTGTGTACTGCCTTCAGTACAGGGTCAAAGAATCCAGTGAAGAAACCACTTAATGCTTCTGATGTCTAAGAAAAATGCTTGGTTCAGTGAAGTAGATTTTCAGTTGGGTGACTGACATGGAATGTCAAACATGCTTACTACTCAAAAGGTGCATTCTCTTAATTCTCCTTCATGTATCAATTACACATTTTTTTTATACCTGTCCCTGCCCATGGCAAGGGGGAGTTGGAACTAGATGATCTCTAAAGTCCCTTCCAACCCAAACCATTCCATGATTCTACGAAGTAAAAAAATGGCAATAGGAAGAGATCCATCGAAATGGGGAAAAGGGAAGTGTCACAACGATTTTCAAGGCAAAACGAGAGAATTCAGGGAACTACAGGTCAGTCATCCTCATCTCAACCTACTGCAAGATTAAGCAATGTGCATTGAAAGAATCTCCTGGCAACACAGACCTTGTCGTCAGGAGCAGGAGTAGGGACGGATCCAGAGGTGACAGAACTCCAAGGGTGCCACCAGAGGGCACCTCTACCCCAGGCCCAGGAGGAGTTTGGTGCCCTGAGAGGAAGGTGGCCGAGGAGATGGAGCATCTCTGGGGCCTGCGGTGGCCAGTCAGGCAGGGACCATGGTGGCTTGCACCCAACTGGGGCCACCTGCCAGTTTGATGGGCCATGAAACGAGCAGCTGCTGAATTTGGGAAACTTATTGCCTTGAATGCTGTCACCTGATTAAGGAAGACTTTTACTTGAGGGGCCCCAGGGCATTTCCAGGTGTCTGAAGCCTTAAACATCTGGAGCAGCATCCTGCACAGCTGCCCTGCACCTTGCTACTTGCACTGGTGGCAACTGAATGCCGGAGTCACTGGGGGCTGCCAATCTGCTGTCTTGTCTCAGGCTGCCGTATCTTCCTGTATCTTCACTAGAATAGTCCCCAGATCACATCCCAAGATTTCCAGAGTCCCTTGAGCTGAGTCAGTCACTGCCTGTGCTCAGCTGTGCCTGGAGGTGTTTTGGGAGAAAGATTTGGGGACTACGGGCTTTCCCTGGGAGCACAGGGGTGACGTGACAGTGGCTGATGTTCTCTGCCTCCACTCAGCTGCAGAAAGTGCTGCACTCCCTGAGCCCCAGTGGTGACCAGTCCCAGCTCCTATAACAGGGACTGGCCCATGTCCTTCTATTCAGGGGGATGTGAGGAAGAAAACATCAGAAATTTCTGAACTGGCCTTATAGATGAGGACCCAGGTAGGGGTAGCTGTCACCCCAATGACATTCAGTGAATTTTTGGTCTAAATCTGGGAAATTCTATGCAAAATCCTAACTGCAAAAATGTCCTGTCAGCAGGATCAAGCAGTCTGAAGCCAAGAGGAAAAAGATACGCTTTAGCTTTCCACCAGGAAAGGGACAGGGGGCAGGAAGGGGTATGGGAGTTCTTCAGCACTGACACACCAAGTGGTCTCATGCGAGGAGCCTGTTGTGTGAGCCTGGATATAAAGGATGGGAGCTCGTCCAGCAGCACGTCAGCCCAGCCCTACAGGCAGCGTGCCTGTGTGAATCAGTGTGCTCTCACCAGCAGCCTGCACCTTGCAGTGACAGGAGAAAGTCCAAGAGGCCCAAAGAGGTGACCCAGAACTCTCCAATTCATCTGAGCAACACGGATCTGTGAATGTCGGTGAGCTGGAAATCTGTACATCAAGAAGAGCTTGTGCTTGATTTTCTACTACAAATTTTCTCACTGCAGTCCAAAACTTGGGGTTGAAAGTGTATACTTACATTAAATACTCTGATTTAGCTATGTTAACACATCTTTAATGATTATATCTGAAATATTCTTAGACCTGCAGCATATTCAGATTGGCTTGTAGATTTTGGATGTAGAATCTATTCCAGAGCAGCTATCACAACCAAGAAAAGGTGTGAATTTAGATTGTCTCTTGAAGACACATGAGAAGGAAGACATTAAAGATCTCTTTTCGTTTTTGAAAACCCGTATCTATAACATGCAAAGCAACTAATGTCCTATGCTTTAGTATCATATATAATCACAAGTATTTAATAAGATTCCTTGCCTACTCATTTTCAGTTATTTAATATGACCATTTTAATGAAAGTTGAAAACCTAGAGTTATAAATTCTCAGTCACGTGGATCCATTGTACGTAGAAATTTGCCACATATTTAGTGCTGTGCTCACGAACAAATCAAAGCTCCCCCTGGAACCCAGGGAATAAACTGACTGAGGCCTTGGGCAAGTGCTGTGCATTGTAGGACTGGGACCTCTACTGGCTTGGCTCTTCTGAGCTTGGCTCAAACATGGTTTCCTCTTCAGCATCCCAGTCATGTTTGTGCTTTTTAAATCTGGAGATAACAAACTGGAAAACCCCATATATTTCCTGTTTTTATAATAAAAATCAGAAAAATATATTTTCTTCTTTGTAAAATTTGCATTTAAGATAAAAAGAGAGCCATTTAGTGGAGACCCATTTAGAACAAGAGTAAAGAAAGTTACAAGTGTGATGAGGAGGTTATTCAGCTGCTGTTGGGAGACTATTGAAAGAAGAATTCCTTGAAAAGATACCATACCTAAAGAATAACAAGAATTCCTAACAACCTTTTAAAGAAGTTTGCAGATTCTGTGGGAAGTTTCTGGGAGTAATCAACTCAACCACCAGTAGTTCAGCTGCCTGACAGATGAACACAAACACAGCAGAAATTACTTTGAAGCGTACTCAGGTGAAATGTGCAAGATCTAGATTGCATTTAGGGAAGTCAGTTGTTTCCCAAACTTAACAAAATCTTTCTATCCCATCAAAGTAGGAAACAAATACAGGCCTCTTAACAAACCTTTATTATAACAGCATCTTGCACGGTAACCAAGAGCCTTAATTACCACACCAAGAAGGAGCCTGTTGTTTAATTTCTGATTTTCTTTTTACATAATTCACAAGTTCATTGAGGAGTGTGTAGTTTTATTGCTGTTCTTCTGAGTCAGGCCATGCTTACTGTTTGCTCTCAATTCATATATGTAATTGTCCTTGGAAATTCATTTAGCTCTCAGAGGTTTAAGTTTGAAAATATTGGCATTTATGTCTTTTCTCACAGGAAAGAACTTATCACAATTGTTGAATAACTTACAGCAATGGTTGTGCTCTGCTAAATCATGGGGTTTAACTCTTGAGGAATTGAAATTACCTAGATGTGATTATTTTAGGATAAATACATATCATCAGAAAAATCCACATGATCAAAATTCAGTTTTGGTGACACTTTTGAAGAAATTTCTGGGGAAGAGATCTGCAGCAGGCAGCAAATTCTGCTTAAAACCAGAGAGGCAGTGTTGGAATAGTTAATAGTACACTGGTATCTGACTGGAACGAGAGGAATCAGGTTTCTGGCTCTGGCTCACATAAAACCAGAAGTGGCTGTACCAAGGCAGAGTCTTCCAGAGCAGACAGCAGTGAAGAAGTAGCCATGTGGGTATGGTGGTTTCTGCACAAATGAACTTGGTGGAGCAGTGGCTTGAGCACGGATCTCTGACCCAGCATATTTATGTTAAATCTTCAGGTCTACACTGAGGGCATATGTCTTAGGTAGAAAGTCCTGGGACCTTCTTTCAAAGCCAGCCTGTCCAAGACTTCCTCCCACAACATTACTCCTGCCTGCTTTATATCTGAGTTTTACCTTTTATATAGACATTCAGACAAATGCTTCCCATTAGTGTCTGTCTATCACTCATGAGAAAGAATACATGATGATAGAGACACACTATGAATTCCTTCTGCAGAGAAGATGGCTAATTTCCCTTTTTTCCTTCCCTCTATATCCAGCTAACAAGCCAGAAACTGATCCACACCCTGGAGAACTTGTTCATTGTTTGCATCTGGACTTATGAAAAGGTTTGCATACAAAGAAAAGAAACTCACTGGGGTCTGGCTTGGTAGAAACAAGTGGTGATTTCACTCAAAAAAATGGATCTCAGCTCCCCAGGCAAACCTACAAACAAGCCAGGAGTTCTGGGAAGTTAGTAAGTTGTACGCAGCCTGTCATTCTCTTTGAAGAGGCAGGTGACTGGGGATTTGATTTCAGCTTGAGGCTTCAGGTTTGGATTGGTTTTTCCCCCTGAACCAGGAGAACAGGCTGTAATGAACACCTGAGCTTGTCCTGAGGTCTAAGCTGCAGCTCAAGACAGGCCTCTGGAAGGGATCTGCCTCATGGCACCTGCTGTGTCAAGTAAAGACAGGCTATCATCTCTGCAGCTTCCAGGCAACAAAGGGAAAATCAAAGCAGCTTAAAGATGAACCTTGTAAAGGATTGAATAAGGTGGGCCTAAACTTTTTGGTTTATGGCCTATAACATCTCAAGTCTCTGAGATCTCATTGTGAGTCTATCAGGAAACTGAGACCCATTTCAGACCGAAAGGAAGCAGCATGCTGGAAATTGTGAAGTCTGGAAGTGCTAATGTTAGCCCTTTAGAGCAAATCTGATCAGGCCTTGAAGTTTCTTGCTTAAGCTCATGCTTTCTACTTGCTGCAGTATCCAGTGTGAAACTGGCTAGTTCACAGCCAAACTGTGGAAGAGCAAGCCTGGGAGTTCACTCTTGGCACACTTGCTTTGGCACACACAGGGCTAGCAAAGGCTTGAACTGTCTGGGTGGGCAGGGGAAGGGAACCTCTTCCACACCGTGATGTTTGATGCCACATGCACCTGAAGCAGGTGGGGTGGGCAGTGACTGCAGTCTGGTTGGCCTACCTGGCCCAAGTGCTCCCTTCCACATGGGATGCACATTGTCTGCGTGCCTTCCTGTGCCTGCACTGGGCAGTGCAGGGCAGGATTCACACAGGGCACTGGCCCCTTCCTGCCTGGACCCCTTTTATCTTCTGTGATGCTCCATTAGGTGTTTACACCAACTCAGGGACTGTTAGAAACTCATTTTCTTCAACTGGCACAGACTTAGAATAGTTCCAGCACAGTCTCAACAATTTGCAGGATTACAACAAAATGTAATTTTTTTTCTGCTAGGGCAAAGTTCATTATCTCATTTTTAAAAAAGGGTGAGACAGATGCTCTCTGCAAACATATTTAATAAAGCCCCTTGATTACTCTGAATTATGTCTGGTAATTATCTTGTTATATAATTAGAAGCTCTTATATATACTTTCCTTAAACTTGTTGCTTTGATGTTGCACTTGGGCGTCTGTATTACTTTGTGGGATACAGTCCAAAAGTGTCTGGATACATTCCAAGATTACTAATGCACAGACATATTTGCAAAACAGGGCTTTTAAAGTTGAGCAAACATGGGTAAAAGTTTTTTTCCTGCACTTTGTTTAAAGTTTTGGATTTTAAAACACTAATTAGTATGGTAATTTTTGCCAGATTTATTCAATAATTAGTGATAGTACCAAACAGTTTCCCTTTCTCCACTCAGGAAGGAAAACTCTAAAGGTTGATTTGAAAGATGTATAATCTGTGGGGGATCATATGCAGGTGGAAATTTTGGGGTCCTCTTGGCTTTAAAAAGGATGTCTTGGAAAATCTCAGCCAAATGAAATTGTTCAGGTGCATGCTGGGAGTTTACAGAGGAGAAGCCAGGTTTCTACACATTTAAGTTACCTGTTCTGAAAAGTAAGATAAATTCTGTGGGCACAAGGTGCAGCTTTTTTTTAGGACAGCTTATTTGTATTGAAGACTGAAAAAGTATTTAAATCTTAGTGCATATTTGGCCTCAGTTACAAGGAAACAAAATCACTCTCTTCCACCTGATTAATCCCGGTATATTAATTCTGGGATTATAATTATAATTAATCCCTGAAATATAAAGTGAGCATTAGATGAGTTTTGTATGAGACAACACATACCAAATAAAGGAACAGAAGATAAAAAGGTAAATGGACCTATGCCCTGGAATAAAACAGACCAAATATGTGTCTTTTAAAATCAACATTTTATGGAAAAAGTTCTGCATACAAAAATCAGTTTCAGTGACTAAACACATGGAATGAATTAATTGGAAGTAATACTCTGAGTGGTGAATAATTGAAAAAAAAAAAAGTGTTTTTTAATAATTACTAGATTTCAGATTTTGGTCATTTTAAAGGAGAAGACAAAATTTTTGGTAAGAAAAACACAATAGACATATTCTTAAATCGTGCACCAAATAGATGTTTAGTTTTTCTGAGAAGGAAATCAGCCCTTAGTCCATGCAATTATCTATGTACTCTTAATTCTATTGTCTTGCTTATGTCTGCATTTATAATGTTCAGTGAAAAACAGACGCCACCTTTGATCTGGGTACCTGTTTTTAAACCATTATTCCAGAATGTAGTACTTTGTCTATATGCTATTATTAATATTAATTAATATTTGGAATAATTTGCCTTCTACTGAAATTCCATTGAAAGTGTTTCTTAATAAAGTGAAGAGCTACTGAATAACCTAGAAACACCTAGACAGAGGTAAATAATTTTAATACCCCTCTTTGCATGTCACCCACAACATTAGAATGGATTTCCTGTTATTGCTTGGCATAATTAAAGTACTCCACCCTTTTTCTATAAAGTTGACTAAACACACCCTCTGAAATCCTACAAACTCTTTCAGGAAAAATAGAAAATTTGAGAATAAACATTCACAATTTATTTTTAAGTAAAAATTAATCCAAGACAGGCATAAGAAACCCAGAAGCTGTTGGGTCAACCAGTTCTACATTGCCAACAAGCAAACTAGCAACATACCTATGGAAAACTATAATTTACAGGTCATCCTCCTGCCTGTGTGGTCAAAGTCATAATATTGATTTTAGGTAGATAAGTACTCCAAGAGCTGACCCTAGCCCACCTCAGAGAAACCTCAGGACATTAAAAGGGATAACCAGGAACCAATTGAAACCAGTGGCTTCAAATAACTTACATATATGGAACAGAGTGGAACAGGAGGAAGAGGGGGTGGATGCAATGGGGAGATGGCTGAAGGAAGACATGATGACAGATCGAGCCTATTATTTTTTAAGGGCAAATAAAATCACAAGGGAGTGGAAGCCTGGTGAGAGATGCGAAGATTTATAGCGAAGAAGCAGCAATCACCCTAGTCCTGGTGCCCTGTGAGGAGCAGCGGGAGCTCTGATCAGTGCAGGGAACATGGTCATGCCTGCCAATGATGCTCCAGATAAAGCAGATAAGGTCACTCACTCCCACAGAGGACAGGCTTCGGAGCCTTTCTTCTTAGACACAGGGGAAGGCATGGGAAAGAGTGGGGATATGGCTCACTACTAACCAAATCAGGGGGTTACTTGGAGAATTTTGGTAATGCTCCAGGGAAACACAGCCGCCAACTCCAGAGTAGCATGCTAGGTAAATGGTAAAGAACAAGACTGTAAGTGTAAGACTAGTTGCTGCAGATGTCAAAGAAAGTATCTGTACATGTAAACCTCCTGCCAAGCCTCAATTCGCAGTAAGAAGAGCTGGCCTGATTTCCAAGAGTCTTTATTCAAACACTGACTGGACACCCAAGCCAGAATCCTGTAGTATTAAATCAAATTTGATAAAATATATTTCTTTCCTCTCAAGTGATGATTCAGTAGATAACTTTAGGTATGAAGCATTTCACTGGATGGAGGGAAAGGAATCAGGTTAACATACGGAGGAAAAAAAACAAGGCACGAAACCAAGCTCCAAATTACAAGCTCACTAGTAAGGCTGTCTTTTCAGTGAAGCTCTATGAGAGGGAATAGCTATGCTCCCCTCTTGAAGAGACCCAAATCCCAAAGAATTCTCTTGCTCTGAAGGCTGATGTTGGGTACAGAGTCCCCAGTGACATTACAGCTGGCTCTGCAGAACTGCATTTTGACCCCATCCCACTGTGTCTTTGCTGTGGTCCTTCCCAGGAGCCTCCCTACCAGTTCCTCATGAGGTGCCTCAGCAGTGATAACCCCAAACAAGGCTGCTGTTGCTGCCTGGCACTGTGTAAGAGGAGAGGGGAGTCCTGCTGTCCCTCTTGACTCGTCTGCAGCTCCTATCATTCAACGGAGATGCTTTGAACAGGTTTTTCGCAACATAAATAGAAAATTTGTAATTATTTCAGCTCTCTGATGAGTCTGTTGTTACCAACACACTCCAAATACTGTATGAGGTGACTGTAGATAGGGCATGTTTAAGCCTGCTCATTGGTTTCTCCATCTGAGTGTTTCACTTCTGCACTAGGTGCCACCAGAGTGCCTGCCTTTCTGGGTTGTTAGCCATCTGCAGTCATCTGGAAGAGAATACCTTTCTATTTTGCCTCAGGGCAGCAGGCTTGCATGTCCTAGGATCTTGTTTCTTCTATTGACATACAACTAAAATTGCAGCCAATAGCTGTGATGATTAACTTTTGGGCTTTATTCTATGCCCATTTCTATAAAACCAGGAGGAGCAGCTGGAGAAGTATTGGTGCAAGCCCTAAGGAGCAAAAGAAAACAAACCAGCCAAAACCCAGATGTGTGTCTCAGGTGAATGAGAAATTCCACCACTGTGTGTTTGAACAAGTAAATCTGTTGTGCTTGTTCCAACTCTTATCTGTCTTCTTCCTTTTTTTTTTTTTTTAACCGTAAAAATAGAGATGTTCACAGCAGGCATAAAAAATTAAATGTAGAACTTCCTTGAGACTGCAGGAAGTTCATGGGTGCAATGATCTCCATAATCCTGAGTCCATTACAGAGGTGATGGTATCTTACAGGGAAAAAGACAGTCTCGTCAAGTATGGGAGATCTGCATGATAGAGGGTTTGCAGGTCAAACATAAACACCGTGTGCAGGCAAAGGCTTGCATTAGAGCAGAGTGAGGCCTTTGCTCTCCTTTCACCCTGACCACCCCTAAGGCTGGGCACCAGGACAGGGTTTACAGTCATGAGTTGCATGTGGGATCAAATATGCACTTCTGCTGGCCCAATCTGTCCCAGGGAACTGCAGTTCAGATGAATCCAGGTTCGATGGGGGCAAGGCAGGAAGACAATTCTTCAGTCCTGTGGATCTGAGTACAAGATACCCACCTGGGTGGGGTTACACAAGGTTTATCCAGCAAGATGCCATTAATATCAAAGCACAAACCGGATCTTTTCAGTCAAGTCTCCCCACTCCCTCCCTTGCAACACAAGCAATCTTTTTAATGGTTTCTTGTACAATCAGGATGTGCAAATCTACTGACAGGTATGACAGGAAAAACACTCTCTTTCCGGTCATGACAAACCTTAATTTTGAGTTGTGTGCAGCTCCCACAGCACAGAGAGGTAGAACTCATGCCTGGGTTATTATGCACTCAGCACAGAAATCTTACTGCAC
The DNA here is from genome assembly GCA_034509425.1 of Eopsaltria australis. Lineage (NCBI taxonomy): Eukaryota > Metazoa > Chordata > Aves > Passeriformes > Petroicidae > Eopsaltria > Eopsaltria australis. Next base: position 2,424,455 of record JAVTVJ010000072.1, read on the forward strand.
TAGTTGGGTCATCTAGGGGACTACCTATTTTCATTCAAAAAAAGGCACCCATGGAGTGTGAATCATACTCTAAATATTGATGACAGTGTAGAAGTGTAGACACCTTGCTGACATGTAGACATCATCACTGTAAATGTCTGAAGTTTGGTGAACTGAATCCATCCATCACCAGTTTAACATAGTCCTCAGATTGTGGTCTCTACCTCACAGAGTACTCCTGAGAATCTACGGGGTGGCTGGGAAACTTGTTTGTCATATACACCAAGAATAAAAATTTATTTACTGATCTTTGTCTTGAAATTGCATTATAATTTTCTTTGAGCTCTTTTGTCTCTCTTGTTTGATACCCCCCCCACCTTCCAACGTGCACACACACCCTATGTGTACACACAGAGAAAACGAGTGTATGTCAGACCAAGGGCTAGGTTAATATTCCTTGCATGCAGTGCCATTGTGGAAATAGGAATGGAAAATTTCAATGAGCCACCACAGACTCAAGTCTTTCTCGCTTGTTGAATGCAAGTCTAATCACAAATAACCTGGAACACTTTTCGACTTGTTGAGAATACTTATGGGTGTGGTTGTACCATGTTTAATGTGTGTGCTAGGGAGACTTAGTATGTTTTTTAAGCTGCTAGCTTGCCAGGACAGATTAATCTTAATTCGCCTCAAATTTCATTAATGACATTTATTGTAGTCAATAAAGTACATGAATATTCTTCAAGAAAATGCATCAGCAAACACACCACTGATGCTAAATGTCTCAGCTATAAATACTGAAATCTAAAGCCTCTGCAGTGTCTTAAATGTCTGCATCACATACATTACAGTGTAGTAGAGTGTTTGGGTGCATCTTTCTTTCTAAACTCCTTAGGCAATAAATAAATAAATAAATGCAAGGTGGAGTAAAGGCAACTGATGTGAAGCCTGCTGCAGACTGCCTCTCTGCATGATCTTTCCCCACCCCTTCCGTTCGGGATGACTCTTGAACGAAGCCTCTCCTCCTCACTTCCCAATCCCAAAATCTGCAGAAGTGTTGAAGAGCACCTCAAAACTGGATGGGCAACACCAGGAGCAAAACTGTCAGCAAGAACTGGTTTTCTTCTTTTTCTGTTTAGAGAAATCTAGCTGGTGTCTCACTGAGCAGAAGAAGCAAGCTGGGCTGAAACAGGATCCTGCACTCCAGGTATGTGAGGGTAAACTGGTCCATACTGATTGAGCTGACAGCAGAAAAGGATAACTACTTCTACCTGAGCTGAAAGGGAAAATCTGAAATTGCTAAGCAAGTAGATATAGCTCTTTGAAATGGGATGAACAATCATCAAAGCCTACTCCTTTAAAGAGAGACTATTATTTTGGTTTCAGTAGAAAAATTGCACAAAGAAAAGTATCAAGGGGCAGATAAAATGTAGATAAAGGCTGTCAGCTTTGGGAAAGACTGAATTAATTTTGAGTCTGCTACAAGCTGTGGCACAGCAATAGTTCTTAAGTCACTGATAATTTATGTTCATCAGGTAGCAAGTTCACATTAAAGGACCATAATAATTTGGTTTTTTTGCCCTTATGGTAATGAAATTCCATTCTTTTCCTTGCTTGGTCCATTGAGCACTTAGCATTGAAATGAAATGCTGTTGTAGCTTAAAATGTTATTGCTCGACCCAGGAAAAGGGCAGAGATGTCACATCTTGGCATCAGTAGTTCAAGGTCCTGCCAAACAGCACAGCACTTTGAGATCACGTGCTCATGTTCACTTTCTGAGAAGTGGAGATTGTCCTTAGCAGGATCTTTGCCTCTGTTTAACCTGATTGTTTTTAAAATTATTTTTAACTTCACTTTCCAAGTGGAGATTTGTTTTTTTCCTGATGAAAACTAAGACTCAGCAGAATGTAACTGTGATTTGTTGTTCCTAGAAATGCAGTAGTTCTGGTCTGTCCTACCGCCTTTGGTGGAGCCCACCTTTGTGTTGTGTAAATAACTCCCCTCAGTTTTTATGCTATTTGCATGAAAGCTGAATGACACCCAAGGAAGTGAAAAGGAGAAGCTCTAAGAAGGCTTTCTCTTAAGGAGCAGTAGGATGACACAAGATTCATCAATATCTGTGGTTTTCCCCATTTGCAGCAGCCATTTTCCCCCCCTGTTCCCAGCAGGCCCTGCATCTCCTCTGTGCTGCAGCTCAGGATGAAGAGCGGGGCATAAGGGTGAGATGCTGCCTGCTTGGAATGGTGCCATAGGGAAAGCAGGAAAAGGAAAAGTGTAATGGCTGAAATTAGTGGGAAGAGGGAATGATGTGAGACTGGAAAAGTAGGAAATATCCTGCCGTGTTGCTTTACCACACCACATTGCGTGGGACAAAGCAGGCAGGAGCAAAGAAAGCTTCTGACTGAACAGGATCCCATCAAACTTCTAAGCAGTTCAGGTGTGGCTGACTATTTACTAACGTTCTCCACTGCCTGGTGCCTGGAAAGGAGCCAGCTGGCCGGGCCTCAGTCAGCACAGGCCAAAGAAATGGTTTCTGGGAAGCTACCAGTGGATAGGGAGTAGGCTGGTTCACAGCTATTGCATAGCTTAGTGCCTCCTAAACGCCACTTCCTTGAAGGGGACACCCTAGGTTGTGCCCTTCTGAACAAAAGACCACAGTGGAGTAAGACTGTGGCTGCCATCTCAGAAGGGAGCAGTGTTAGCTATCTTTGGGAGTCCCTGTGGCTTCTCCAGGCAGCCTCCTGTTCTTCAACAAGCTCATTCACCTTAGGTTATAAAAAGAGAGGTAGGAAGTACTCTTGTATGAACAGACCTCTCTCAAGCATTTTCAGGCATTTCAAGCATTATGGTGAGCTTAAACTAGGAGATAATCTTCCATGTGTGTCACAACTTCCACTTTCATACAATGCCAAAACAATGGAGGTCTTAATCCTGAAGATCAGGCTACTTCATGCTTCCTAGCACCAAGCCTGACATTCAGATATTGAGAAAGATGGAGTAAAAATTAACACATGTAATCAATTCCCAGTTATCAGCTCAGGGGATTACTGATGATGAGAAATCATCCATCTCATGGTGTTATCTGAATGAGCTCGATTAGAGCAGTAAAGTCATGTCTGCCCAGTTCCTGTATGTCTACACCACTATAAGCCAGGGCTATGGTTGTAATTAAGTGTATTTGCTCAAACTCATTGCTGGCCCTGACAGATCTGGTGACAGCAGCCCCAGATTTGGTGGAGGATGGGGAAGAACAGTGTGTCTGCACTATGCATTGAGGAGGTCAATTATCTTGGGTATAAAGCAGTCTAAATGTATATAAAATTTGGATTATCTTGGGCGTAAAGCGGTCTAAGTGCATATAAAATATGGATTCTTTTATTGAGCCAGAGTGAATCATGCAAACTGGGAAGTGTTGTGTAGGGCATAAGCAAGTGATGAGTCTCTGTGGCATCAACTCTCTGTTCTTCAGTGTGTCCATGGTTCCAAATGTGTTCATATTGCCTAGGCAAAATTTCCCATTACTCTGTGAAACATAGCCCTCTGGTGCTCTAGTTAATGGAGAGCTGAGGAAGGTATGTGTTTTCATGGGAATTTGCTGCGCTTCCATGAAGATGAGATAGTTCTATAAAATACATGCTACAACGCAAACTAAAATAATAGGTTGATGTAGAAATGATGGAGACAGTCATAGTGTACCTGCCTGTGTACTGCATCCCCCAAGGACAGTTTCAAAGTCAGTACATGACTAGGAAATACTATTGTCACTGCCCCTGCAGACTTAATTGGATTCCTTGTACAGATGCATTGTAACACCGCTTTTAATTACAGGATCACAATCTGCTTTTTGCACAGAGTCCATTCCAAGCTCCTGACACAGAGAGTCAGAGCAAGTTTTGACTTCAATCTGTCTAGCACATCTACTGGCTCATTGTCTCTAATTGCTACTTTTGGAGAAGGGCAAAGCCATATACTCTCACATATTCTGAATGAGACTTGTACATACACTTGTTTTCTTGCAATCTCTTTCAAGGGCAAAGGGGCACATGGCATTGGAATCTAGTTTACAAATCCATACTGCTGTTCTTCACTAACTGTGCCCAGTACTTCTGCTCCCAGAAGAGCTGTGATGCTGCTACAGAAAGCACAGATCAGCTACCAGGCACCAGCACCAAGAGAAGCACTGAACACAACACTTTAATGCAGCAGTTGAGTGCTGTGGGCCTGGCAAATAATTCAGAGAAACCAGCACAGGATTCCCCATGAAGACACACATGATGGCCCCATGCCTCAGGAGACAGAGACATTGGAAGCCATAGTGCTTCACACCAGTGCTGACAGAACCACATGGTAGCAAAAAAAATGTGACATGAGTGTGAAGATCTACATGTGCAGGTGGTTTGTAAGTCTGATTTTCGTATTTCTCTTTGTTCTCAGCTTGACAGTAGAATAGATGAAGATGAGGTATTCTGTGCCAGAACATTACTTTTGCTTTTCTCTAGTTTCTCCTTTCATACAAGTATGTCAATGTTATTTACAGATGTTATTGAGCTACTTTCGGAAGACCTTATTTGCCTTTTTGCCCTAAATAATTTTTGTTAAAAATTATTTTTACATTCTTGCTGTCTTTTTATTTTTTCTTTTGTTTTTTTAGGTTTTCAGATGGCTGATCCTTTTTTATATAATACTGGAGAAAGGTCAAACTATAGGTGCCGTGGACATGAAGTACAAATTGAATACCTTAAGGCATATGTTTGTAGACCATCTTTTCTCACAGACAAAGCTGTGATTGTGGTTCATGATGTATTTGGATGGCGATTCCCAGATATGAGATACATAGTGGATTTGATAGCCAGTCATGGATATATGTAAGCAACTTTCTTTTCTATCTTCCCCTTCAATGCACTGATAGATCACCAGGCCCAAAGCTAGGCATGGCATATAATGATTCCAACACACATAAGGCAACCATGACATTTCAGTCTGAGCAAATAAAAAAGAAAATGGACAAAACATTTCCACAGAGCCACCAAAGCTACTAAAACTAACCCAGGAAAAATGGCTACCTGGGCAGAAAGGCACAAGGAGTCTTGAAGTGCCAGTGTTTGTGCTTATGAAGCAGCCTGGGTGATCCGAAGAGAAACAGTGGTATTTATTTTAAATTGCATAAAATTTCAGAACCCAACCTTTGAGCATTTGCTTTAGCTTGTAATAGCAATGAGGTATATATGTGCTTATATAGAATCAGGAGGTTTATTTAATCCCTTTACTTTTGTATTAAGTGTATCTAAGGAAACAATGAGAGTTTGTGTCCTTTTTTAAAATTTTTCCCCCATACAATGATATATACTTTTAGCTTGCTGATTACCAGATTAGGATGAGTAAAACATGATTCAGACAGTGATGATGCAGCTGTGTACTGTGGACTAGAAGATATTAGGAGACATCCACAGATTCAATGAAAATTGACTGAATTCCATATCTCACACAGAACCATCTGCCCAGACTTTTTCAAGGGGACAGAACCCTGGACATCTACTGATCACTGGGCTGACTTTCGTGACTGGATGAAAGCTCATGATCCTATGAAAGTAGACAAGTAAGATACATATTTGTACTTGAACTTTAAAAAGCATCCAGCAAATAAGGGGAATTTATATGAAATGTTAGAAGTGGCACCTCACAGCGGGGCAAGCTGGCTGCACAACCACAGTTTCTTATTCTGGGTGGTTCTTCTGTGGTTTTGGGCACTGTCTTGGCTGGGATTTGAAAAGGATAATCTGCTCTGCCCATCACTGTGCTTATTGTCCCCGTCTTGTTTTCCTGGGCCCTTTTCTGACTATGTCATGCAGGCCATACAGGCTCACAGTGTTTCACATGCTATGAAATACCCAGCACTCTCACCCACAAGTGCTGATTCTGCCCCCAGTTCCTCAAGATAAAGAGGAAAATTCTACAACTTCAGATGTTATCTGCCAGTTGTCACGTGCCCATCTTGCTTTCTGCCTTGCAGATTATGATAGGTACTGATGAGATTCTCCTGAGCAGCACTACATAAAATTTGCTAGACTGACCAAAACCTAAGATACATGTGATCAACTGTACTATTTTTTTTAGTGGGAAATAGAGGGATCATTGTCTGTACATCCTAACAATGCCTATAACAAGGCTTCCCTGAATTATGGGAGGCATTACTTTTTCTTCAACATCTCTCACCACAGCTCAAAACTTCAGAAGATGATAGTGAGGCAATAAAACTGTATTACTCAGCTGCCATCCTGCCAGCCACAAGTGTTCTCCTGACCCTGCCCAGACATTCAGCAGCCACAGTCTATCTTCGATGTCTCTCAGCAAAGTTTTTGACTATATAATTGCAGGATCTATGACCAGATTTTTTGAAAAGACAAATGACTAATAACTATAAAAAAATCCTGCTCCAAAGAGGAGCAGATATGTGGGCTCTCTTAAAAAATTAAAATCTCAGGACACGCCTTTGCTTTCTTCTGAGGGTTCTCTTGTAGGTGAACATTCCAGTTCAGATCCATTGCTCTTTCAGAGAACATGGAACCCAGCATACCCATGTCTTTCTTAGTACCTTTTCAAACAAACCAAATCTGAGAGAGCATGGCCACAGGCCTAAGACACAGTGACCTCTTCATGTCACTCTCATACTGGTTTTTTTTTGGTCAGCCTAACCACACCTGAATGACCATAGAACTCTAGCTAATGTTTGAAAATACAGTTAATAGTTTATGAACTCTGCATTTAAACTTCATTTAAAACTCTGTAGGTAATGGAGAAAATAAAATTAATGAGACCTAAGAAGTCAGCAATTAAAACAGAAATTCACTTGTTCTCACCATCAATAAAATATTTTTCATGTTTTTTTTCATTACACTTCATGCAAAAGTTATTTTTTAAATATTGTAGTTACGGACAATGTAATTTGAGTAATTGCTACTTTAGCATAACATTCTTGCATGTGGGTTTGGTAGGATATTTTAGAATTAACTTGTGCAACAGGAATGACATAGGAAAAATCTTTGTCTAAATAGATGAAGTCTGTAGAGGTAGTACAGTGAAGCTTATCTATTCCTGCAATCCATAATGCAAGATGTTGTTCTACTTGCAGATATGTGTTGTCTTTAGTTGTCCTGTCCTAGACAAAGTGATTCAAATAAAAATTTACTAATTTTGAAAACAAAGGAGCAGGTGACAATTCAGGTAAGTATTTAAGTGCCTACACCTGTACTTCCCTAAAGTAGGACCAGAGATGTTAACTCTCATTTAATATTAGAAGTCACTGCTCTAGCCTGAAATGTGCTTTTTAAAGTAATCTCTGTTTTAAATGATTGGAGGTGCAGACATGGAAAAAATAATGTATATGTCTTGTAATTTACTTCCTATATTGTCAAGTATTGGTTCTGCAATAGATTCTTTAGTTTACTTTTCTTTATATGTCTTAGGGAAGCTGATGTTGTCTTGAAGTATCTAAAGGAACAATGCGGTGCAAAGAAGATTGGTATCGTTGGGTTTTCCTGGGGTGGAATGGCAGTACATCACTTGATGCTGAAAAATCCTCAATTAACCGCTGGGGTGTCCCTCTATGGTAGTGTAGAACACATGAAAGCTTACTTGGGTTCACATGGCTGTGTATAGTTTGTAATTCTACTTATTGCTTTGTAACAATTTCTGTAAATACTCATCTCAAAGGTGAGTTGCAGATTTTAAATATGGTTATTTCAGCAATAGGCTATATTGGTATAAAAATATTAAGGATAAAGTAAACAAAAAAAATTAATTCCTTGTTTTAGGAGAGCAGGGAAATATGCTTTCCAAATGCTTTTTCTCCATCCAAATAGCAACTGTCCTGATCTAAGTAATGTACCTAATGAGTAAACTTAAATAGAAATGTTCTCTTTTTATTTGCCGTTTATCTTGCAGGAACACTAACCTCACTAATAGACTGTTTCTCAAAACATTATAGGAATAGTTAGAGACTCTGAAGAAAGATACAGTTTACTAAATCCCACATTTTTCATTTTTGGTGAGAAAGACCACACTATTTCTTTGGATCAGGTAAGTTGTTGTTCTGGAAAGACTTCTTCTTTTCCTATAGTTCATTTATTCCACACAGAAATCTGTGTTAGAAACCATTTTCAGACAGGTTGGATGGTTCTGTTTATATTTCAACTTCCCCCCTATCTTGTTCAGGTTATTCAAAGCTTCCTTTTTGAGGTTGGAAATACAGTAAAGAACAGTCATCAGTCTCTGAGTGTCTGGATAAGCAGAATGTGAAAATGGGCAGGGATATCCAACTTGATATGAGCCAAGCATCTCAAAAACTTGTATACTGCTACTATGGCTGAGGAATCAGGTAGTTAAACCATTGAATTTGGACACGGAATGGAAAAAAAAGTAGTTTCAGTTTAGTAACTAAACTTTCTGATTATGGGGACCAATGACTATCTGTTTTTGCTACAAGGAGATGAAATGAACTGTATCAAAAGAGTGGGTATGAATTTTAGCTGAGACAACAGCAACAACTTGTAGATTCAGATGTTTTGACTCCTGGCTGCCATCTATGTTCTGATATAACCCCTACTGTAAGCATATGTAAGAGGCTGGGTAAACATATGGGTAGGAAACTGGTGCCCTCTTCTGTGCACAAATTCTTTTCCTTCTGTGACAAGGATAACATACCACCTCTAGCATAGCTTGTTTTTTAGGGTAGGGTCTGACTGGACAACTGGCCGTGTGCTATGGGAATGCAGAAGTCATTCAATATTAACTTCTAACTTCATTAGTCAACATGTTAATCTACACGTCATATGTGTCTCCTCTGCACAGAAAAACAAATCCTTCACTCCCTGTCCTCATTTCATGGTGAAAGTGACTTTTTCCCAGGGGCACAATTTTGACAAATGCATATTTTCTGTCATGTGTTACACATTGAAACCACACCTTTTTCTCCTGAAGCTTTCTTTCTGTGCAGGTTGTATAAGTAAAAATTCCTGCATTAAAAATAAAACAGCCCCTCAAATACATAATTTTCTGTACAGAAAAAAAAGGGCTCCATATAAAAAAAGCAACAAAAAACACCCCAAACCAACAAAAAAAAACTCATGAAATAAATTACAGTACTCTCTCTAATCTGCACAAAGGGTAAAAGTAAGCTTGTGGGGCAAAGTAAGTGTTCATTCTTATATTTTCTGACTTTTAATGGAAATAAGCACAAACTGTGCCAGCAAATACATATGGGTACATAAACACATGTGTGCATACTAATGACCAAAACATTGTGCAGTTGTTCAGTAAATTAAAAAAAAAAAAAAAAGCCCTCCATGTTTTCTTAAAGTCTGTTACTGAGCCTATCAAAATGTTTTGTACTGATGGTCACTAAGATTTATGGAATATGTTCTCTCAAGATCAGAGCTTCAAGTGTAGGTTACAAGCCTGCGAGTCTGAACAGAAACACCCCTGTTCCTTTATGGCAATGAGATTTACCAAACCATCTTTGCTGCAACTGTTGAGGTTCTTAGACTCACCCATACTTAAAAAACAAGTTTCAATCTTATACCCAAAGATGCATTTTCTGTATGAGAAACAGCAAATTTGGCAAACTTAAAAAAAACCCATAATGTAATGGAAAAAATTCTTTGTTTTACAGATCTTCTTACTGGAGGACAAGCTGAAACAGTATTGTAAAGTTCCTTATAAAATTAAAGTTTATCCTGGGCAAGTTCATGGGTTTGCACAACTGCAGCCAGAAGATATGAAACCTGATGATAAACCCTATATAGAAGAAGCTAGGAAGGATATGATTGATTGGATCAAAATGTTTGTTTGACAATAGTAGAAAGGAATGCTAGGCTTCAAGACTGATTTAATTTGAGAGAAGAAAACAGTCAAGGGAAAAATATCTGATTTTGAAAGCTGTCACAAACTAAAACAGGAATGTTTTAATTTATAGCTTTAAATTATTTTTGACAATATTTACAGAAGATTGTGAAATAAAAGTTGGACTAAAGGATGATTAGGCATTAAAAATTTTTTTTGAAATTTTATTGCTTTTTATTTGCTTCATTATTTTACATTATGAGCTTGGTAGTCATTATAGTGTTTATCAATTTTTCTTTGCTAGTAAGCATGACTTCATCACGACTTTACTGGGGTAATTTCAGGCTTTATTTTGATACGATGATTGGCAGTCGTAGGTGTTCACATAGGAGTACCCTGGATTTACATACAGACATTTTCTTTTATTATCTACAAAGTATTTTTCTCAACTGTTCTGGGCAGGATTTCCCATGCATGAAACAAACACTTGGCTATACTAAGGAGTTAGGAAGAAATGGTATTGTTAGATGACACCCTCCGGGTATTCCCTTGGCAATATTAAGAAGGGTATTTCTAGTATTCCTTCATCAACATCAAAGAAAAACATAAACAGTCCCTCCTGAGGCAGTAATCCAGACACAAACACTGCAGAAACGGTGGGTTTGTTGTCATGGTGAAATGGTGGTGATCAGGCAAAGGGCTCATGCAATCCTGATTATATTTTTTGTGTCACATTATATCCCTGTTCCTCTCTCCAGTTCTTCCCCTTTATCACCCTTATATCCTCCCAACAACATAATGCATAAACAAAAATAAGCATCCACAGGTACACACTGCTTTTGTATGTTTTTTTTATTTCATTGCCTTGGTAATAACTTGGCAATTAATGTTTACTCAAAGATTCTCTTAGGAACCCATTGCCCTCTTTATTTCCTACATCTGTCAGTTTCTCACCCTGTCACCTTGTTAATGTTGCTGTAAGTGAAGGCTAGCTACATGAATATGAATTTCTGACAGTTTCACACATTGTTATCCTGCCAGTGTAACTACATGGTCATGGCATGCTGGTTGCCCACACACCTCAACCGACTGAATATGTTAAACTATACTTGATCGATGAGCCTCCTAAAAGGGCTTTCACTTTTTTATGTACTCTGAGTTAGATGCATGGGAGAAATACTAACAAAATTCTCAAGAGGCCAAAATAAGATAAAAAAAATCACTGGAAACTATAGAAAATCAGAGAACTTTCGCAAAAGGTTTAAAGCAGCATTCTATCAACACAAAACATCTCACGAAGTGTTAAACTTGTCCATTCAGCTTAGCAAACTCCAAGCCCATCTGATTTTAAATTACTCAAAACTCCAAGAAGAGGGAATTAGAAGAAGAAAGAAACAAAGACAGAAAAGATATAGAAAAGAACAAATATAGCTACCACTTCTAGTTCCAGCAGTGTGCAGTCTCTCACAGTTGCACGCCCAGTTGTATTAATGCATTTATAAATTTCGGAGTCCTTTTTCAATATGTCAGTAGCTGTTCCTCTTTAATTAGAGGAAGGGTGCCATTTCTGTGTGTGAGATTCTGATTTTTGATAATTACTCTATCTGACATGAGCAGGAACTCCTCTGTCACTCTGTTGCTTGCAAAAGAGCTGACATTCCAGTACCCTTTTCCTTGCACCTTCTACTACCCTGACACAGTCTGATCCATATGCAATCATTTTGTGTGGGTGTGTAAAGAAATATCACCACTGTGCCACAAGAAATCTAGAGTACCTTCCCTCTGTATGGAATATAACCTTGATGGTGTCAAAGCATGGACTTGGCAGTGGTTGCCTTGCCTTGCCTTGCCTTGCCAGGGAACTGCCTGACTCTTTGTTGCCTTCATCTCTGGTGAAGATAGGGAAAAGGTGAGCCACAGTCATAACAATTATATTGTGAGACCAGATGGAAAAGATTTATATCCATGAACTTTAATAGGGGAGTCTGTGCTGCTTATTTCCCAAGTCTGAGGTTCTGCTTTGCAGTCAGTGAGTTTTCAGGCGGAAGAAGAAAGAAGGCTCTTTCTTTTTGAGTGTGTAAATAAGAGCATATTGAGGTATAGTCATTCTTCTTTTCAGTTGTATTGGGGACCTTGAGATCCATGACACAAGTGGTCATGTCAGGAGGGGACAGGGGAAGGTGAGGAGGCAGCAGGCATTAGGGGAACCATGGCGCTCTGAGATGTTTCACAACTTCTCTGCGGCAACCTTCCCAGAGAAGTGACAGAATCTCCCTCTTTGGGGACTTTCAAAACCCTTCAGTGTGAGTGCAGTTTTGAGTGGTGTGGTCTCGTCCTGGCCCATGGAAGATTGGACAAGGTGAGTTCCAAGGGCACCTTCAACCTCCAACCTCCTTTTATCCCCAAAATGCCCATGATGACCTGACATGGTGCCTTGGGTACAAGTCTGTCACCCATGTCCCCAGGGCTGGACCAGGTCATGAGCTGTATCTTGTGTTGCCAAACGTCTAGGTCCCAGTCCCACAATGTTCCCATGTGTGCCAGGGAGAGCTCCAGGCCTTTGGTACCACTCCTGTGCCTACACAACCTCAGAAAAATTCTCCAAGTGTCATGGCTTCGTGAAGGTGGCACCATACATGACCTAATTTTTGTAGGAGACAGGGGACGAGAATGATGAAATAGGAATTTGAGGGAGCTGTGAGAGCAGAATCTGCTGTAATTTGTCCTCAAGTGAAAAATGCTGGTTGCGCTATTGATGTTAAAATCTGTGTGAAGTGGGTTAGAAACATTCACTGCATATGCAACAGCTTTTTCCTCTCTGTTTTCCCAAATACTACATATCTTCTTAAAAATAAGCATTCAGTGGGGAGCCTCTCTAGGTGACATTTGTCCCTATGATCCAGGAGTTGTGGGTGTGGGATAGCGTGTGTGGGATGCAGCTGCACGTTGTGTAAACAGATTTTATAGGAGAGACATGAAAGCCTACTGGTACTCTTCTCCAAAGGCACCGAGACATGGGTCATCAGGGCTGGCACAGGGTGCCTCCAGTCATTCTGGGCATCCAGGTTCTCCTGCTGCTCACAGCATGTGGCCACGTGTGCCATGGCCTCTGCAGTGCCTGAGAAATTGTTCCTTGGCTTGGTTAGTTGACCTCGCTGGAGGTGGATGCCCTGACCTCATCTCTGCTCACCCCTCTCAATTCTCATTCCCCCTCTCCAGTGAGCAGGGAAGGAGCTTGCAAGCAAGTACGTAAAAGTCCCCTTCAGGTCTTTCTTTAAAAGCAGTATTGAAGCAGGATGCCTTGTACCTACAGAAAGAGGAGGACGATTTGCCGCAAGAGTATGAAATGAGGCAGATTTTACACTTCTCAGCCCAGACACAACTCTAGTTTAGGAGAGCTCTGCTGCAGTTGGTTATCACAGCTTATTTTCAGCACTGCACTAACAGCAGCATGGTTGACAGCTTCACAGCCAGACCATTCTTGCTCCAGGAAATGTCCACAAGATGGGGCCCCTTTCCTTGACAGCCACGAAGAAGAGTTTTAGGGGCTTTGGCTCTAATTACAGTAATCAACACTCTGAATGGTCCCTGTCAAATCCTGCAGTAAAAGTACACCAGTGTCAGAGGAAACCTGGCTTCCTACTAAGTGGGAAGCTGCAGCAAGCAAAGCTGTTGAATTTTGTTGTCTCTGCATGCGGCAAGGCACCAGCCTGCTGGGTTGTGATAAAAGGTTGAATGTCACCTGCTCATTAGGAGTCTGTAGTTATTCAGAGAAAACTCTGGTTGTCATACAGCAACATCACACCCTGTGCTTTATTTTGCACTACTGAATATTTATCAGTTTATGTCCTGTACATAGGAAAATCAAATTACCTTGGGATATCATTAGAGCTTGATAAGCCAATAAATTGGAAGAAGTGTGATTTGAATTTTAACTCAAGAGTATTCTCTTTATGCTTGCTCATCACGAGTCAGATCTTTCTTTTTCCAGTATAAGCAAGTATAAATAGAGTTACACTAAGCTGCTTAAAGGAATTTTAACTGTGGCACACAGTATTAATTCCAAAATGCTGAGTTAATCTTCTTGCAATTCTCTGTTAAACTTAATTGGCCAAATAATGCAAAATCACTTTCAAATTCCTCAGCAAACTAAAACTTGTTTGAGAGGGGCAGCCTAAATATTTATCACTGGAAAAGTAGTATTCAAAGAATAGCAGCTAGTAAATCCGAATTCCTGCCATCCAAGCATCACCAGTGCTCAGTGGAGGTAGGAGAAGCCTCTGCTACAGAATGAAGTATTGAGGAGACAGATTTGTGTCTGGCATTCCTATGCTGCGTGAGAAAACAGGGAATAGCCACCTTGATGACATGCCATAGAAGAAACTGGACAAGGACCAATGAGCAGTGGGAAGGATAAATATATGGGTGAAGGAGAAGGCAGAGAAGCATTTCATACTAGTGCTGTTTGGAGTCTTGTTATCTATTTCTGTGTCGATGCTACAGCCCCAGGCTCACCGCTGTGGGTGAGAGAGCAGCACAGATTGTTGTGCAGTGGCTGCAATATTAGGAGTTCACAGATCAGACTCTGCCCAAGCTGGGTCTTACCCAAATTGTTTTCCTATTTGGTTTCATTTCCTAGAGAGGGTTTATGTGGTAATCTTGAAACTGTTCTTAATACCATTTATTGCATTACAATGGTAACAGAGAAATTGAAGAGAGATTATTGGAAGTGTATTAGAGATCTTATTTGACATCTCTTTTAATTAGTTAGAAAATCTAGAATGGGATAAATGGCTAAGATATATTCCTAACAAAAAACAGTTAAGCATTGAAGAGCACATGTGATTTTTATTGCCAGTATGCTGCATTTCATTCAGTAATGGGACCAGCCAGACCAAAGAGTATAGTTCCAGTACATGCATTTACATGTAAGCAAACAGTTCCATTTTGATCAGTTAAGAGTGACAGCAGAGCAAGGTTAAACAGCTTCTCAGACTAGAGTAGAATAAATGCTCTCTGTATGACTACCTAATGCCTGTGAAGTGGAAGATCACCAAATGTTAGTTTGGTTTAAAAAGATGCGGCCTGTTTCCTGTTGAAAGGTACAAGAAACTAAACTGAACTTGATGATTTCTTCTGAGAAGACCTCCTAGGTCATAAACTCTTTAGAAACCTTTCTTCACTTGAGGAGAAATGGAATAGTTTCCAGCTTGTCCTTTAAAATGCAGACCTCTGAAGAAGGTATCTGTGCTGTATGAGGATATGTCATATGCACAGCACTGATGTATGCCTCCATTCTTCTGATCACTCTCAGTTCAGACTGCAGAGTTTACAACTTTGCAAAGAAACCCTCTGCTGATTTACCTTCTTCAAGCTGATTTATTACAACCTTTAGAGATGCCAGTTAATGATGGGTTCCCTGGGAAAGAACTATATGTGGCAGGGGATACAAGAGACCAGAAAAGTGCATGTAGGGAGCAGCAGCTTTGGATTCCCTAAAGAGGAAGGGAAAGAGGGCATAGAGAATGAAAGCTTAAGAGGAACAGTAGTCAGAAAAACAGCATGCTGACAATGGGGTCCCACAGGAGTTACAAGAAGAGGTTACCATGTGCCAGCCTGTGAGGAGGAACTGTAAGACCACAGGAGAGGAGTGGTTATGAAGCATAGTGTGTGGGGGCATCACATGGAAATGTAGTTATCACATGCTGAATTGCTCCAGGCCCAAAGCTAGGAGTGGTGGACTTAACACCACTGGCCTTAACACACTCATGGGTTATGCTGACTGACCTGAAATTCGTGAATATTTATGGCATAAACATGTCAACAGCCTGTTTACAATAAACACCTGGAATTTCCCTTCCAACCTTGCAGCACCAAGTGGGTATTATTAGGTGTCTGGAGGGAGCTGGAGAGGACTGCATGAAGATTGACTCATAATTATGGTTGTTATTGCAGACAACAACTGATTTTCATTTTTGCTTTCCTGCAGATTCCTAGATGGCTGATGAATGAGGCCCTGCCCGTGTGATACTGGAGGCAGATTTGACTATCAGGGTTGTGGGGCAGGAAGTGCAAGTTGAGCACATCAAGGTGTACATTTGCAAAGCATCTGCCAACACAGGCAAATCTGTGATTGTGATTCACGGTATATTTGGATGGCAACTCCCAAACACCAGATACATGGCTGATATGCTAACAACTAATGGATACATGTAAGAAATCATTTATTCTCCAAGAAATTCTGCTTTTTATGATTTCTAGTCTTATGCTTGAGTTGTTATATGTGAAAGGAAACTATTACCAGGGCAGTTTGAGCAATATATTTCCATAATATAAGCCCAAAGAGGAACACTGCTGTGGAGCATGGCAGAGTACAGCATGCTTCCTTCATTCATTTTAATGTTTACAGAAGAAGTGACTGCACATGTAGAATGCGTACAATATTGAAAACATGATGCTGTAAAAAGTGGTTTTGCTTATTTTCCCAGCAATGTGAGATGGCTTTTAAAAACAGTGTGTTCTGAAACACAAGTATGTATTCTGCTTTTGCAAGCCTTTTAAAAATAGACAGTCACTCAATCTGAGTTATATGAAGAGATTTTTAAGAAGTGCCATCAGCAGAAATATGAATGAATGTCATATATTGTGAATATGATACTGAATACGTGCATATGAGTGATTCATATGCACACATGGATATTAAATACAATCTCCTTCCCCCTTCAAAGCTTTTGCATTCATTTTTGATGCCCTGCAACAGTTAAATTCCAAAATGCAGAAAAATCTTTAACTGGATCTGGTGCAATGTACTCCATTTGCTTTATATGTTACAGACATTCATATAAGTTTCAACAGGCCTGCAGTCCCAAAAAGCAAACCTCCACATGATTCTGTAGAAGTCTAGCTTGGAGAGATAGTGCCTTTAATGCCCTGAGCCTATGGAGTGTGAGGGAAGCCACATTTCAGCAGACAGTTGTGGTGTGGCTGAGATCTGTCTATAAAACTGAAAGGAGGAGAAACTGTCTCTGAAGAAAAAACCTCTACCTTTGCAAGCATTAGGGTTTTCTGATACACTGGGACAATGTAAGGGTCTATTGTCTGCTCCTTGCTACTGGTTTTCCTGAGGGGACTTGATGTCCCCTATTCTGCTCTATGTTTGGAAGTAGGTTTGTCTTGTGACCAAATGCAAACATTCTCAACGTGAGACTGGATGCACACTCCTCATGCTGTGCAGGATGCTGGCAAATCACTGCTATGACAATGTGCTGCTTTGTTACAGCAAGAGTCTGCTCAGTAAGAAGTACCCAGTGTCTGATCAACTGGTATTTTTCCATAATACCTTACAAATTTTCCCTATGATCCATGCTATGCCATACTTGTTTTAGGGATACCTTCTTTCCCTCTGCCCAAACTGTTAAGAATGCAGTGGCCAAGGTAGGAAGGTTTCAGGAGAACAGTGTGTTTTCAGGCAGCAGTGTCTGAATGAAGAGGAGTTGTATGTGTCATCAATATGCTGCTGACCTCTCAATGTTTACTGAGAGGAAAATAGATGAATTTTTTCTTAGTGCAGCATGGGATGAGGAGTTATGGGAAGTCTATTTCAGAGACCATATTAAGCCTGATGGCTAGTATTAGTATTGCCTTATTAGATCAGTTTGAGTGGGAAAACTGATTCAGCATGGCCTTGGGAAGGTTTACTTGTGTTTCTGAGAGATTCTTATCCAAAGGCTGCACAGTTTTGCCCAACCTTTTGCAAATACAGTTATGCCCTGGATGTCACTGTTGGGTTGTTTTTTCTTCATAGAAATTATAGAAATTATCAAACAAGGTGAAGAAAAAGAAATGCTTGCAACATATTTCAGTCTGATTCAGGCCAAACTGATTCAGTCATTTCACCATGTTCAATAACATCCATGAGGTGTGTCTGAGGAGGGAGAGAGCCAAAGACATTTTAATAAGTGAAGGATGATTGCTGTTTCCCAGGGATCCCATTGATTCCAACTGGGATGGGCTTAGGAGAACACACAGCAGCACCTGGTGGTGACCTAGTGATGGCAGGCTCCAGAGTCCCTTTGACAGGAGGAAACTGTCCTCCACTAATGAGTGAGCCATCACAACTCTGCTGCTGGTCATGAGACACATTTCAGCCAAGGTCATCCTGAGCCAGGGTTTGCATCCCATGATGCAGAACTCAGTACTGAGTGCACTCTTACTGCATTTCCCCTTTTCCAGTCACCAAGTGAGTAAAACACTCCTCCCTGTCTTCCCACACAGTTTCCCTTCACTTGATCTTTGCTGACCTCAGTCCATCAGGCATCTGTTGTTTTGGTTTTTTCCTAGCTCATAAATGAGTCTCACCATGTGTTCTGTAGTAAACAACTATTTTATGTAATTGTCTTGGTTTACATGGAACCTATCAATGATGGATTTATGTTAAATGCTATATGTTGCATGCAAAATGCAAATTTTTGTAATCAGGACATAGTTTTATCGTCTTTTACAAGATCATCTGTTACTGTGTATAGTTCCAAATTATGTACTCAAAATCAGATAAAAACAGGTAAAATACTACAGATAAAAGTATTAATATTTTCCAGATTTGTATCACAGAATGTATTTGTGGTTTAGTCATTGAAAAAAGAGTTTATAGTTATATTTAAATGTTTTCTAATGTTCACAGGTATTTTTGTAGAATAGGTAACAATGTTATTTAAAAATGTTACTTTCTCAGAAAAAAGATATCAAAATTATGTCTGGATAGAAACCTCCCATGCAATGAAGGGCCAAAAAAAAATCTCAGTGTGTGATTAATTAATTCACTTTTGATTTTTGTGTCTGTGTGTGCAGAGCCAGCTGCCCAGACTTTTTTCAGGAAGAGAAGTTTATAAGCCTTCTGATGAGTGGTCTGAGTTTGAGGATTGGCTGAAAACTTGAGATGGCAGGAAAATACACTAGTAAATGTCAGGGAGGTGCCTGCTCCTGTCAGACACTGATTTTTCTCACTTTTTTTTTTTTTTTTTTAATTTGGTTTGGGGTTTATTTTGTTTTTGTTTTATTTGAGATTGGATGCATCTATTTTAGCTACACTAGCAAAAGTGGCCATTTGAAATGACTTCCTAGAAGTCGATGGAATCAATGATTTTGCCTTGAAGAGAATTCAAGGACAACTCTCTCAGCAGTGGCTTGGTGAAGAATTTTTTTTTGTCATCTGCTGTTGACAAAAGTTGCTTCCTCTGCCTCAAAAAGCCTGGTTTAAAAGTGATTGGTGACTCAAATAATGAAAAACCGTAATTCTGATCTGGTGTCTCTCTGAGTCCAACAGACTGATCCTTTAAGGCGTTGTATGGAAAGAAGAAAGAAGCTTTTGGTTGTGCCAGAGTGCTTTCCCAGCATGGTGTAATTGCCCCCAGGGAGGTGATGGCTGCATCATTAGGCAGTGGCTCCCTAGGGAATGTGGTACTGGTAGCCAGGAGGAGTATCTTATCTTCCCCTCCTGTGTGCAATGCTGCCCGCACATCTATCAGCAAAGACCTGTCACCAACAAGCTCTGCCGCCTTAATAACAGAGAGGGAAGCTGCTGGCGAGGCAACACTGAGAAGGGTCAGACTAATTAGAGGCCAAACTAATTAACTTTCCTGGGAGAGCAAATATCTTGGATTATTGGGAGCAGCTACATTGAACATTGCTGAGCTTGGGTATTTGGTGAGAAGGTTATGGAAGACATAACTGAATCATTTCCAGAGTGCTCCTGCCTCAGAGGGCTCAGTTGTCGTGGAAACATTTTAGGCTGGAATCTGTCCCCTCTCTGCTGCAATGGGAAGGCAGGGTTGGGTGCTGCCTGGCATTTCTTGTGGGCAATTCACACGTTTCAAGTGTCAGCTCCAGTCAGGAAAGAATTTCTTGGCACTTAATTTGCTTGTTGTGTGTGTTTGCATGTTGGCAGATAATGTTGTGTTTGCGAGGCTGGTGCATTGGGGAGCTTTGCTGGTGCCCAGGGGGGTGAGGAGCTGGGGCTGGGACAGCCTGGAGATGATATAAAAGCCTGAACTGCCACCTTGCTCCCACCAATGCTTTCTCTTTTCTGTCCCTGCATGGTGACACATGCTTTGGGGGTAAATGGGCATTTTCAAAATCTCGGCAAGATGTATTTCAGGCTACACTGAAAATTCTGAAAGCATCTACCGTATTTGGTACATTGACTTTCCTCAAACAAATATCCCAGATGACAACTTACTGTTATTGTCAGCATTTTCACTGGCTAATAGTATTTTCTAGAGAGGTTTCTGCTACTTTTCTATCAACATTTATAAAGCAAAAATTTGCCCAGCTTCTCACAGACTGGTAAGCTTTTTTAACTCTTAGGTAGGTGTGTAACCGATATCCATCCTTTTCCAATCAATCCTTTCAGGTTTTCTTTGATGTAGTTATGTTGCTTTTTTTTTAATCCCACTGAGACATATTTTTTCTCTTTCTGATGATATCAGATTAGTAAACCCTAATATTTACCCAAAATAGTTAATCATTTAAATTATGCAAAAGAAAATACAGTAGCAGCATAATAAGGTGACAGTCATATGCATCTCTATATTTTCATATTTTCAAATACCGGATTTACTATGGTTGCTTGATTTGCATTTTCTTACATGTTCCAGAGAAGCAGATGTTGTCCTGAAATACCTAAGGGAGTAGTGTGGTGCAAAGAAATTCGGGGTCATTGGCTTTTGAGGGGGTGGTGTTGATGTAGGTCACCTGATGATCACACTCTTGGAATTAAAGGCCGGTGTATCTCTCCGTGGTAGGTAAATCCAACAATGTCCTACAAGCAGGTACACATGCATAAGTGTATTGTGTAGCATCATTTTTTCAAATGAGGCTGTCACCTGATCTTCATCAGAGAAAATATCAGAGATATTTTCAGCAGAGTTGGAAGGACATTGTGCAAAGAAGATGGTGGTGAGAATATTCGTTCCTAGTTTTGGAACAGGTCATAGCAGCCACGTCCTTATTTTGGATCTGGACAGACACACATGTTGTCCTTGGGTCACTTTCCCAATTTAGCTTCCTTTTTCCTGTTTACTACTGCTCTGCAAACTGCAGAGCCAGAGCTTCACCCAGGAGCAGAGAGTGTTATTTTTGTTGTAGCAGGTCTGCAAAATTAGATTGCAGTTATTTTAACACCAGCTTTCCTTTTGTGCTCTGCTCAAGAATCTGGGATAACTGAGCTGCCCTTTCCTGATGTTCTCAGAATGTACATTTTGGACTACTTACTAAAGCGTTGCTTTTCCCAGTCAATTTGAAAGAACTCAAGCTTGGAGGCACAGAAGATATCTTTGAAGTCTTAATTCAGATATTCAGTCTATATTAAGAAGCTGGCTTAAACACAGTTTTAATCTAGAAAGGTATTCTTCGAGGAGCAACGATTCCAATAGCTTCAAAGTAAAGTTAGTATGTATGGCTACATATTGTGTGAGATATGAAAATTTCTGACTGCAGAAGCAGAATGCTCTATTTGAGTCTGGATTTCCCCTAAAATGTCTATTGAAGATTTTGTTTTCATGTTTTCTAGGACGAATCAAAGATTCTGGTGATATATCCAATCTCATGAACCCTAAATTTTTCATTTTTGCTGAAGAAGGTTACTTTATTCCCCTTCATCAAATGTGCTAATAACCTCCATCATCATTGATTTCTGCATGTTTTAATTTCCATCCCAAATTGTGAGTCAAAACTCAGCCTCCTAATAGTGCTTGAAGATCAAAATAGGAAGCAGAAAAATGGAGCTAGACATACAATGGCTAATGTAACCTAGGCAAAAATGAAATCTATCAATATATACATTTAAGTCTCTTTCTTTTGTAAAGTATAGTTACTAACCCAAGTAAAAGAGTTTTATCAAAATTCCACTGCTGTTTAGGAGTAATCTACTCAGGGACCTATCCTTTGCTGTATGACACCTTTTTCTATTGGTCCTAGAAACCCATAAACCATGTGGAATGTGACAAATTGCATCCATACACGTCTATTAGAGGCTTTTTGTTCAGTCACAGTGTATGTAGCAAAGTCATATATTTCACACACGGGAAATACTTTGGTTATGCCCATGTCCTTGCAGATTGTGAGACCTGCTTTTAACAAATTTTCTAGAATCTGACTGCAAAAGTGAGTGTCATGCTTTAACATGCTTTAAAATATTCTCCAGTTCCTTGAGATTCATATTAATGTTTGAAGTTAGTCAGACTAATGGTAAATTAATCAGTGTATTATAGCACTTGTTTATCTATGTTCCACATAAATCACTAATCCAAAATTTAGGAACACAAATACTTTGTTTGGTGAAGCTCATTTAGAGAGATGAAGCTTTTTTGAACTTGTAGCCTGGTGGCAGACATGTATTTAGCAGGTGATGTAAGGGAGCACATCTTGTTTCAAAATTTGTGGCTAAGGTTATTTAGAGGGGGTAATACTTTCTTGGATTAGCTGTGGCTCTGTGAAACACTGTAGATTCCTAAACTGATCAGTTTTGGAACTGAAGTGTGCAATGCAATGTGCAGACAGGACATTTTAACTGTGAGACTTACAACAATGGCTGCTGCCTGAAGAAGGAACATTGCATTTCAAAAGCAATCCATGTTTTCGCATGATGTATCTTGTTCCTTAGCTTTTCTGTCAATGACACGACAAAGCTCTCCATGTTGCATCAGCTCAAGACTGCATCCACCTCAGCACCCATCCTCCAGCAGTGGCTTCATAGGGAATATCCCCCCTTGCTAAATATCCTGGCAACGCATGCTTCTGGGGATTTCTGAGCCAGATGTTGCCACTCCTGCACTGACTTGAATGGCCACTGGTGGAACAAGAGTCTGTGGATTTACCAGGCCCTTTTGGAACTTGCTTGAACTGCTGATCTCTAGCACGCCTTGTGACAGGGATTTCCATTACGCCTCATAATTAAAGAGGGAGAAAGGCTCGTGATCATTAGTTTGAAACCAGCTGCCCCATATCTTCATGGGGTGCTGCTACTTCTAAAGCTGTAAGAAAACTAAACATGAGTGTATGTCCCTGTTCACCTTTTCAGTGCTACAGATAAAGACTGTATGTCATTTAAACGGGGAAAATATATAATTTAGGGAATTCCTAATTTTACTAATGAGACTCTCTTAAATGAAATATACTGTCAGAGAAATATTTATTGTGGTGTCTCTCAATTAAGATAGTCAACAATGACCTATAATGACCTGTATTTCTTTTAATGGGATTCTAAAGGTTTTCCTCCTTTACATGCTGCTAATGGCCCTCCATCTTTCCCATGGGGAGGTCTTCCGAGAATTATGACCTGAAACTGCTGATTAACTGTTGATTTCCATGTGACACCACCTAAATGTAATATATAGATGCTGCTATTTCCTGGGTGATACAGCTGTCATAACACGTA
The DNA here is from genome assembly GCA_034509425.1 of Eopsaltria australis. NCBI lineage: Eukaryota > Metazoa > Chordata > Aves > Passeriformes > Petroicidae > Eopsaltria > Eopsaltria australis. The sequence goes on from JAVTVJ010000072.1 coordinate 2,447,703, forward strand.
TTTTCCAGGAGAAGAATGCAGAAGTCAGGAAGTGTATTGTGCCTTTATTACTCCAGTGTCAAACCTGCATAACTCCATGTTAATGCTGTTCCATTAGTGTTAGAAGGTTAGTAAATGTGGGAGAGGACGACCAGGACATCTATTTAGAGAACAGCAGTCATTCATAAATTCTGGAACGGCATGTGAGCTGTAACACAAACACTGTGACTAAGCCAAAAGGAAAAAAACAGACTGAGATGCAGTATTTTTGTGAAATGAAAGGGTAGATAGCGAGATAGCTACCAAACCATATTATCATAGTTATTTTATAAATGTGTATTTATATATATTTATATATGTGTATTTTATATATATGTGTGTGCATATATATATATATACACACATATAATATATATTATTATAGTTACTACTAGAACAGCCAGATCTTCATGATAAAATTGTAAGTCCCTGAGTAAGAGCTGGAAATGTGAGATCTGAAAGAGGCACGTGTTTACAGTATGAAGTGCAGCCAACTGCATGTACCGAGGCCATGGATGCGTTGAATTAACTTTCTACTTGTAAGTGAAAAATCAGCGTGGATTGCCTGTCAAGGAACATGAAACAACAGGAAATCAAATTAAAAGCAGTTTAGTTTCCAAATTTTAACGTTAATTTTAAGGTAAACGGGAATAATCTTACGTATAAAGAATTATTTCCAGGACCATCAACTAAGAAAGTGGAAATGTGGCTCAACAGCTCTAGTGGAGAGAAGGTTCTGCAAGCATTGCTGCCATTTTTGTTTTCTAGGAATGATGAAAACTCACAATTTTTCTCTCATTTCTTTGACTGCTGTTCTCTAAAGTTGGTATGGAGTACCTAATATCCTTGTGTGTTACAATTTGTAGCATGCAAGTGGGAAGAGCCAAAAACATAAAAGGGTTGTGTTTTGAGCCTTATGACTTTGCTCTGGAATTCTTGGATAGACTTTTTTCATTTGTTTAGCTTTGTTTTAGGGATTGCAAACAAAAAGCACTAACAAAGTTACTTAGAATATGAGCAAACAGCTTATATATGAGTACTAAACTGCAAGACAAAAGTGTGGTAGACTGGCGTGCATTTAGTCTACTTTATAGATGCACCTCTGAGGAAATAAGGAATTTTGGATTGCTAATATATTTAGCTAAAGGTCTTTAAGAAATAATCCTAATATCCCATAAAAAAAAGATCAGGAGAATGGAAAGAATACAAGGGTCAGCCAGAGACTTAAACTAAAAAAGAAAAAAATGTATAAAACATCCTGTGACAGGATAAAAATGTCTGTATTTTAAACACTTACTGTGTAGCATGGATGTACAGTAATCTAGAAAGCTATTACTTTCTTACATGCTACCTGTTTTCATTCTCAAGGGAAAATATTTTTCCTGTAGTATATAAGCTTTGTCTTGTATTGATCTTTGAAGTTACTTCTCTTCTTCATTTCCTCACCTTGCTGATGACTTTAAATGTCTTTTACCCATGGATGAATAGTCTAAGGAACTAATTATGCCAATGTAGTGTTTAAAAGTGGTTCGACCCCAACCTTTAAAAACAAACACCCTTAAAAAAAAAAAATGGTTTTTCTAGCTAGATTGTTCAGCTAAGTCAACATGTTTTTAAAACTGAAAGCAAAAGCCCTCCAGGGCTGAATACCATTTCAGTTTAAAGAAGGCTTGGTACTCATCTACAGCAGCTCCTCATGGCAGCACACCCCGCCTCCGCTCGCAGTGAAATGAACAGCTTTAAAAAGAGAGGCCTTCGTCACTCCACCAGGCACAAAGATAAAGGCAGTGGCTTATGTAACTCTCTTTTAAAGGAACCTGACCCTCGCGCTCACCCCTTTCATTTTGTGAGTTAGAGCTTTGTTTGGGGATCCAATTCAGCCGTAGCCATCCTCACTGAGCTCCTGCATCCTGCTTCTACTGTCTCAGTGCTACAGGTATGTGTAGGTTTGTTGTTTTATTTTTAAGTTCTGGCTTTTTTTTTTCCCAGAAACGTAGAACGAGTGCTTGCGAGGTGTGACTCAGCATGTTTGGGAGACTTTCATTTCACTTGCAGGCAGAGTGCAAGCTCATTTAAATGCAATTGGGGGTTACTTTCTTCCCTTTCTCCCCCCCTTCTTTTTAAGATGATGGTTCAGAAACCTTTTATTTTCTCTCCAGAGGTGGGGGAAACATCTGAGGAGGAAGGCTTTGGAGAGTGTGTTGAAAGTGATAGTACCACACAGCAATATCTATGTATTCCTGGCTGTAGATTCAAGTATCTAAAAATTAGTTATTGTTTCATCTTCTGATAAATTCTCAAGTGTTTGCAGGTGGAAATGCTGGTACACCAAGGCTGTGGGTTTGCAGATCCTCCTAAAATAATAGCTTTGAAGAATGTAAGAGGTGGAGAACTAATTTTTAATGAATGTTTCAATAGCATCTTAGAAATGGAAAATGTTGCTGTCTGTATGTGCTGCAGCAGATGCAGAAACACTAAAGTGTCTTGCCTATGCTACAGAGCTTGCAAGTCTGTATGGCTTATAAACCATAGTAGCCAATGCTATCCCTCACAGCCTTGTATCTGGAGCTCTTCTCATCAGTGAATATATCTACATCTTTAAATAGCTCATATTCTATGTGTTACTTTACATTTTATCAGATAGTACAAAATGTTTGTAATTAAAGCCTTTAAGGATATACTGGTAAGGGCATTGTATTTGTATTTCAGGAGTTCTGAAATATATGTTTCTTTAATATTCAGTCCCTGGTTTTGTTATATTTTCTGATTTAGTCTAATCAAAAGGAAGTAGTTTGTGAATGGAAAATTAGTTACGAACTTCTTCTTATATATTTGCACTGTATTTTGCCTTATATGCTCATTTATTCATTCATTTATTCATTCATTTGTTCATTCATTTAAACTTATTTTAAAGTGGAAGACCTATTTGTGAGACCACAACATATAGGGGGAAAAGGACACTTTTGGGTGTGGCTTATTTAAAAAAGAAAAGGTAGAGCACTAGTATAGATGTGTGCCCAGGGATAATACAGCTTTCAAATATTACTCAGCTTGTCTTGAACTGATCTGCAAAAATGAAATTTCTTGGTATCTGCAGTCTAGCCATGGTAATACTGCTTGGGATATTCTGAACTTTAAACTCTCCAAATCCAGAATATATTTGCCTCTAGAATTCTGTCCAATTTTTCTGGCTCCCATGTTTTTTGTTGGCTTTCCTAAAGCTGTCCATTTAATGCCACGAATCTTTAAGTCCCACTTGTCCAGGGACAATTCAGTAATCTTCTTTTTCTTATTTCTCTCTGTATATTTCAAATATACTGTGTATATTTGACACAGTAAAGTTTGAAGATCCTTGTTTCTGTACTAGTAAAGTTTCTATGGTAGTACACGTGATTTATCTGTAGAGAGCTTAGGCAAAGCTTTACCTAAATTCTCTCCATGTTCTTGAATCATTTGTAGATGCTCTGTGAATATTCAAAGGAGTTTTTCAGGTCTGTTCACTCAGTTGTTTAACCTAAGCTTGATGGCAGAAAATCATTAACTTGAGTCTAAGGAGCTACATGCAGGTGTGTTAGATTCTGCTGGTACCTTTTGACCCTTGTCGATTACTTGTTTATTTTCATTTAAGCAATAGTTTGAAAAAAATTAACCATACACTACTCTTACCTTCTTGATAAAAGATTTGGCTCAACTTAAAGATTTTGTTTTTTTATGTTCAGGTTTCTTTTTCTGTGTCTTGGAGTCTTAATGCACTCTTTATTTAATAGTAAAGAAATACAATTTTATGCTCTGACTTTTACAGGTACATTTTTCTTCGCACCTTTCTTACGTATCCTTCTTCAAAAGCCTGCGACATCTGAGACTAAAGCTGCTCAGAAAAAGGATTTATTGACACTGAAAATTTCAGTTATGCAATATTTTAAGTCCCTGGATGAAAATATAATGCTTAATGTATGTGTAATTATATCTTTCTACACAGTAGCTTTTGGTTTTTTCTCTTTAAAATGCTAAGTTTGGTTTTAAGCCTTTAAAGAAAGCTGTGCATTCCTGACAGGAAATATACATGATGAAGAGTGGAAGGACTGGCTTCATCGCTATGTAAATAATTTGTGATGGTTGCCTTGCTGCTTGCTCATAACTTTATTTTTATTATACTGCTTACTGTAAGGCATAGAAATCCTAGCATGTACCAGATCCCTGCTGAAGACTTCATAACATAAGAAACTCTAACAAGGGTCTTATTTATATTAAATAACCCAATGGGCTGATTGAGTAACACTTCATTTTAGATCAAACAATAATGAGCATGTTCATCCTGTTCTGTAATGATTAAAAAATTTAACAGTTGATGCTGCTGTCTTTTGAAGTTTTTCAGTGTGGCATGCTTTGGTTTTCACTACTGAATATTTTTTGTTCTTTAGTGTCACACATGGCCAATGAATCGAGGCCCTGCCCATGTGACATTGGAGACAGGTTTGACTATGGGGGCCGTGGGCAGGAGGTGCAGGTTGGGCACATCAAGGCGTACATCTGCAAACCTCCGGCCAGCACCGACAAAGCCGTGATCGTGATTCACGATATATTTGGATGGCAACTCCCAAACACCAGATACATAGCTGACATGCTAACAACCAACGGATACATGTAAGAAATGCTACTGTTTTCAAAGTGTCTTTTTAATGAGAGAGTTTGTTGAACCGTTTCTTTTTTTCAAACAAACACATATGATTTCACAGTCTTTACGCCTTTCTCCAAGGAGTTTTCTGTTAAAACAGTGAAAATAATTGAGTAGTCTTACCATAATGAGTTAGTAGGTAAGCAAAGAAGAAGAGAGGGGAAACAGAAAATTTTCTTATTCTGCATCTTCCATCCTCCATGAGCCTGAAGCACACTGCTTCCTCCCTCCCTCTGTGTAACCTGGCTGTTATGGTTAAAAATTCCAAAGAAGCTGAAGATCTTTCTATGAAGGGAAAGTGTACTAGCTTGTGCCAAATAGAGAAACAAATTCTCAAATATGTGAAAAGCATATTGAGTGTCCTCTTTCCCGTGTTACTGGGTTAGTGTTCCTTCTAGCCTAAACATATGTACTGTGAAAACTGTAATTTATTTGGTTTGGTTTTGGATTTATTTTTTAAGTTTGGTAGGAAACCACCAAGGATTTTCAGTTACAGCTAACTGTTTATCAAATTATGTAATGAATTTTAACTGGGAAAAATGTAAATGGAAATTATACGAAGTCTTCTTATTAGATGTAGAAAATCATTGAGGGTTGCTGGTGTAATGCTTTGGTGTGGGTTAAGAACTATGTGCACAGCGAAATGAATTTGTTGTGTAGTCCATATGGTCTTCCCTTTATTTCCTTTTCAGTATTAATTCATGGACATAAAATATTTTCATTTTTCTTGCAGAGCCATCTGCCCAGACTTTTTTGTGGGACAAGAAGCTTGGAAACCTTCTAATGACTGGGCATCTTTCAATGACTGGGTGAAAACACGAGATGCTGGCAAAACAGACAAGTATAGCCATTGTTCCTTGTCCACTGAGGGGACATCTGTATTTCATAGGAATTTTAGCCTTAGTAAAAATGTAAAATTAGATCCTAAATTATTAGTGGGTCGAATATAGCTGGATGTTCACAAATAGAAACTTCATGCAGCTCATGGGACAAGCTCATGGTTATGTGACTGGTTCTTTATGGATAAATGTAGACATTTAAAGAATAAAAGTGGCCAGTGTTTGCCTGTACAGAGAGCAGAAGCAAAATGAATGAGTCAAAAGAAAAGAACCAGCAGAAGCTAGAAAATGCAGCTCACTCCTGCCACTTTGATCCCTCAGGGAGACACAAATTCCATGGATTTTAGATAGGTTGCAAATGCAGTCAGCACACGCTATGTAATGAGGGAACATTTCTTCTGCTCCCATCAAATCACAGCTAGTTCAAAGCATACTGTTTTCCCACTTTTCTGTATTTTTCCCATTTTTTTTCTGACACATAGTTTGATTGCATAGAAAAAACAATTTTAAATTTGCTTCTACAATTTTATAAAATATTTTTCTTCCTCATGAGAGCTAATTTACCTATAAGTCACATTTGTGGTAACAGAATGCTCTTGGCTGGCTGTGTGCCTCAAACTTTTAGTTGTGCTAGCTTACATGATAACTACTGCTACTTGTGAAATTAATTAGACTGCTGTTCATAAAATCACCTCATGTCCTAGTAACAATGATCTAGGAAGACTGATTTTCTCCTTTGTCTTGTCCCCTGGAGTTTGTCTTGTATTTTAGAAATGATTAATAGTAAAGTAGTGCTGTGGGTTGACCCCAGCCAGTAGCCAACAGCCTGGACCACCACTCACTCGCTCCCATGAGAGGAACAGGGGAGAGAAAAAGGGAAACAAAGCAAGAAAGCTCACGGGTTGAAAAAAGACAATTTGATAAGTAAGGGAAAGAGAAAAGCCATTAGTGATGCAAAGACAGTCACTCTGTCTCAGAAGCAGACTGATGCCCAGCCAGTGTCTGAGCAGCAGCCACCAAGGAGGCCAGAGAAACAGGGCTAGAGCCTTAATTCACTTTTCATTTGCATGTCTCAGAGAAGTTGATGTCGTTCTCAAGTATCTAAAGGACCAATGTGGTGCAAAGAAGATTGGTGTCATTGGGTTTTGCTGGGGTGGAGCAGCAGTGCAACATCTCATGCTGAAAAATCCTCATTTAAAGACCGGAGTGTCCGTCTATGGTAAGCCTGAAATACCTACTACATCCTGAGCAGAATACCAGTGCAGGAAGCAATTCTGTAGGGCTTGTACTGTAAGAAAATTCAGTGTCACATCTAGTGGAAGAAGGGGATTTTATTACGAATAATCTGTAAGTGATTTGATTTTGCACACTCATATTTTTACACTTCAGTGTATCCAGCAAGATCTATGTATTTAAAGAGTGGCATGACCAGGATCACATCTCTGAATGGAGTGCCAAATGCCATGGCCTCACTGTGGCTGAGGTTCCTCTTGGCTGGCGATGACAAAACAGCTTCTGGGCACATCTTTTCTGTCTTTTAGACAGTGATCCCTGGTTTCTAATAGGAACCATTTTTAACTCTCTGTTTTAACCCTGTTCTCTCACACATTACTCAATGCATTTATGCTGCCTTTGATATTTTTCTTATAAACCTCTGTACTTCTACCAGACCAACTTATATTAATTGGAGGTAATTTGAAAGCAAATTGAAGGTGTTTTTCCAGAAAGATTGTTGTGACTGTTTTGCTGCACTGATAAGCTGATCAGTTGAGTCAATTCAACAGTGTTAACTTGCCAGTATTTTACTTTTCGATTATAATAATCTCAGGAATGAAAAGGCTATACAGGGTGGCTGCTGGTTAGTTTTACTGTAACTTTTACTCAAATATATTTGAATAATCAAAATTACAAAGTCAATTTGTTATGAAATCATATCAATGTAAATATATGTACGCTGAAACTGTAGCCATGTACGTGGAATGATGAATATTTATAATTATCTTAAAAATGGCCTTCCCAAATCAGAGGTGAGCAGTTACAAAGTGTCCATCTTTCACAGAACCCTGTCTCTGACAGTGGTCAGAAGCAGTTGCTCAAAGCAAACCACAAAAATGGGGCAAGTGTAACAATTCTTCCCTGATTTTTTCCCCACTGAACTGGTCTTTACATCTTTAATGACATCACAGATTTTCCACAATAAGAAGGACTTTGAAGCAAAGTGTGTTAAATTCCATTACAAACTGATCAGTTGTAACTGATGAAAATGTCTTGAGGTTTCACTGTATAGCTTTTGTAGTGTTTTAGCTACTTTAGGTAGCATACACTACATACACTGTGTGTATATTTTCTTCTTCCTTAGGAGTGATCAGTCGTTTTGAGGACAAACACAGTTTGCTGCATCCTACTTTCTTTATTTTTGGTGAGAAGGATGATGTTATTCCATTGGAGCAGGTGAGTTTCCCATCACAGATATTTGTCTTTTTAATGCTTTTCATGCTTATTTTGTAATTTGGTTTAAAATGAAGACGAAGTAAAAAACTAATTTGCACTTTCACCAACTCTTACAGTACTTCTACACAAATTTACGTTATCCCCAAACCAAAAAGCTTTATCATGATACTAAAAATATATTCTCTTCTTATTTGAAAATATGGATGATTTTCATCAGTTCCTAGGAAAAGAGCAACAATCCAAAGAAAGCCTTCTGACAAATTTAAGATAGGACACCCTTTTTAGTGATACTGATGGTCCATAAAATCAGCAGAAAGTCCCCACTTTAACCAGTGGAATCACTTGTTGCAGGAGAATTTAAAAGAAAAATCCCACGGCTACCCTTTTCCTTTTTGCACTGTGCTGCAGAGATTCTCCTTTCTGTTACTCTGTCAACAGCCTTTCTCTGGGGCCTGAGTGGAGAATGATGGGAGAAAGATGATTATCTGCTGAGGGGATCAAAGAGAAACAATTATTATTGAGTAGTGTTGGCTTTAACTTTTCTAGCAAAAATTCCAGTCACTTTGAACTGCTGTTTTTGTGTCTGCCACTCCTCCCTTAACTTCAAGTTAATTCACTCTTGCCCCATTTTTTTTTAATGTGAGGTTTATTAGCAACAACTCATACAGTGTTGACTACATGCTAATCTTCTCATGCTGCTGAGCAGTAGATTTTTTCACCTTTACAGGTATTATTATCGTAATCCATATAATTTTTTTCATTTTATATAGTCACATGCTGGTATTTTACAGGGAAAAAAAAGCCTAGTTAAATAAAGCAAGTGCAGTAACAGAAATGCATTTAGGTATAAAATTATTAGAAGAGAAACCAGTGGCAAGGATAAATTGTCTGTCTTTCAGAAATGTAAAAAATGAGGACAATTTTGGGACTGTAAATATAGAACATGTTAACTTTGTACTCAGCCAACATGGAATGTTCTGTGTTACAGGTCACCTCGCTGGAGCAGAAGCTTAAACAAAACTGTAAAGTTGATTATGAAGTTAAAATTTACCCTGGACAGACACATGGGTTTGTGCATCGCAAAAGAGAAGATATCAATCCTCAAGATAAACCTTATATTGAGGAAGGAAGAAGGGATATGATCAACTGGCTGAATAAATATCTTTAGGTTAAATTAATATCAATAAACAAAATCAACTGGTGTAGGAAATCAGAAAATAATACAGACTGTATTGCTTAAAATGTTCTTACAACCATAAAATATTTTGTAAAACTCTTCTGCAATAACACTACTTATTTGCACTAACCTTCTAAGTAGGGGCTTAGAATGGCTTTTCAAATGGTGAAAGCTATAAATATAAAGAAGGTTTTTAACACTGGTTGTGTATATCTTAAAATTATTAGAATTTCATGTGTCATATTTTCTAGCACCTGAAAGTTTAAAAGTTTAATTTTTTTATATCAATGTCAACATGATTAAAAATCATTGAAGCTCTGCCCATGCTTGAGAAATTCTCTCCTTAAAGCTGTGTTTAGCGTTGTTTAGCCGTGAGATTTTCAGCTCCAAGATTTTCAACTTATAAGTAAATACAGTTCTGGGTTGGCAGACTGGGACATTTTCTTGTAAACAGAATATCCTACTCAGAATTAATGAAAAGAGACCTAGAAAAGGGAAAGGGAAAGACAGTGGAAAGAAATGTATGTGTACAGAAAGGGAGCTGCAAAAATTTGAGAACCAAGACTGAAGTGAAGAGACTGGAGGAAATCACATCATTTCATGATTATCTTGATGCAAATCCATGATCTCTCCTGGTTTCAGGCAGTTGCCCCACCTACTGAACCTAATTCACAGTTTAATCTATACCAACCTCCAACATTACTTCCTCACCTCCACAAATCTTTCCTTTATCATCAGGTTTCTCTCTGCTGTGATTTAATTGGGTATTGTTATTGTTAAGGCACAGCTCATTGCTGGTGACTGGGGGAACATTGCTGTGTTTCAGCCCCTTTGGACCCTCCCAGTGTAGCTCCCAATAACCATGTGGTGAGGTCTTGCCTGTATTTGTGATGCTGAGGGAGTAGATGTGGCTAAAATATCATGCTGAACATTGCCCATTTTCCCCTTAGTGAAATATGTGTGAGCCCAGGGAGCTTTCACAGAACATTGCCCTTCAAGGAGCAGGCCCTCCATGGTTTCCATTGCCTCCTAAAATTTTTGTCTTTGAGTTTGCTGCTGCCAGTCATACCTGACACCTCCCTCAGGAAGTTACATTCCCTTGGGCTCTTTCCTTGCTGGGGGTGTGTGCCAGGCCAGCCTTAAGTAGTCTGTGGTGGAGCATTTGTGTCTGAACTCCACAGTGTCTCTCCAGAGACTCCCACCATGTGGATACCACCTCAGCTCCCAAATCCCCAGGAGTGTTTCAGCCATCCCTCCATTTCAAACCCCTTCTTCACGTCACTCCTTCCCAATGCACTGTGTATGTCCCATGAGAAAATAGTTCTCTCTGCACCACATGGAGTTGATATTAAAGAAAATTTCCTATCTTTCTGAAAGATTTCATGCAGACCTCTGAGGCAAAAGCGCAACATTTTCTTCCTTTGCTCCTTGGTTCATGCCCTTGGTCAGCAATTATTGCTGTTCCATGGTTCAGATGCTGCACACTGTGTTTCCATCTTCTTGCTCAATGATTTCAGGAGAGATGAGCCCTCAGTTCTTACTGGGTCCAGCCAGCACAGGGAAAGCCTCTTCAGGTCTGCAGGGCATTGTTGCCATGAGTCATGCTGGGAGAAATAGACCCCCTGGAGGTGAGAAGTACCGTGATGCATTCCCTGATCCTGCCCTTGTGCTCAATATGTGCAGATTCCCAGTGACTTACAGACAGAGGGAAGGGCCAGACAGTGACTTCTGTGCTTCCTGACTGTCCTGGCATGGTTCTGTTCTCAGCATGTAGAAGAGAAACACTTTCCCGGGAGAGAATTGCAGACACCTCCATGCACTGGCATGGGCACATCTGATGTGTGTGTCTGTCCAGCTCCAAGGAATGGGAACAAAACAATGCACAAACCTTCCTGGAAGGAAGCAATGTGGATTTGTGGTTCAGGTAAACTGCAAAGTGTAAATTCAATTCCCAGCTCTGGATTCATGCCCAATTTGTCAGGGTTGCTATGAGAACAGAGAGAGATGATGAAACTGAACTCTCTACAACTATTTTCTCATGTGGATTTTAAATAAAAGAGCCCTGGTTTCTCTGAAGGTAATATCTTGGTTGGCAAACCTGTCCAGCTGAGATTTTTATGTGAATGAACAGATGTCTTAGGGAATAGGGATAATGTTGCCAAATTTTCCCTGAGACGGGGAAAGACTGTGAAACTGAAGAGTATTTTGCCAAACTTCATCTTCCTTGGAGAATTCAGAGTCACTTGCTGTAGGACAGGTGTTGCATTTTATTATATATATGTTTTTATAGGGAAAAAAAGGGTGCATTAGATAAGGTCATTGCCAGCAGCTCAAGGGAAATTATCCTGCTCCTCTACTCAGCCCTGATGAGGCCACATTTGAAGGGCTGTGTCCTGTACTGGGTTCCTCAGCGCAGGAGAGACATGGAGCTCCTGGAGCAAGTCCAGTGGAAGGCAACAGAGATGACGAGGGGACTGGAGCATCTCTCTTACAAGGAGAAGCTGAGGAAGCTGGGCTGGTTTAGCCTCAAGAAGAGATGACTGAGAGGCTCTTCCTGGTCGTGCCAAGCAATAGGACAAGAGTCAATGGGCAGAAATTGATGCACAGGAAGTTCCACCTGAACATGAGGAAGAACTTTTTTACTGTGTAGGTGACCATGCACTGAAGCAGAATGCCCAGAGAGGTTGTGGAGTCTCCCTCACTGCAGGTATTCCAGATCTCTCTGGATGCAATCCTGTGCAATGAGCTCTAGGATGACTCTGCTTCAGCAAGGAGCTTGGACCAGATGACCCACTGTGGTCTCTTCCAACGTTACAAGTGATTTTGTGATTCTGTAAAATACACTATCTAAGATGAAAAACTCAGAAAACTCAATCACTGGCACAAGCATTTTGGTAGCATCTGTTCTCATTAATCAGTTTAATATTATACTGGCTTACATTCTACTCCTTAATTTGCTTATCTTTTTTTACATGCTGAATGGGAGCTTTTTTAATGGGTTTCAATTAAATCTTTATGGCAACAATTTTTAATGCACAAAATGCCTCTATAATTTTGTTCCTTTTCCTGCATTGCCCTCTGTCAAGTTCGCATTTATTGTGGGGGTTTTTTTCCTGTGGTGTGTAAACCAGATACCCACTGTTTTATCTTGTTAATTTTTCTCAGCTTCTTTGACCCTTAAATTGGAATGGGTTTTTAGTGTAGAGGACATAGTCAGCAAAGAGAAAGAAAAGCACCCCTGCCACCCCTCCCTCCCTGCCTGCAACACAGTGCATGCATACAATGGCAATGTACAAATTCCCATAAAATGATGTGCACTTGATCAGTATGAAAAAATGCCCTCCATCTTTTGGCCTGCAGGCAGGAGGGCATCTCTCTTTTCTGGTACGTTGTAAGAGACTGTGCACTTGCTTTAAAAATGTGTCCCTCTGCAGAGCACCAACTGCACGAATGTGGGGAGCAGCTCTTCCTCAGCTGCAACCTCTGACTCCAAGGAACTCTGCTGCTAGGTCTTGAAAGGGCTTTTTTGTCTTATTTTTTCTTCAAAGCAGGCCCTAGGGAAAGAGCTGAATGATTGCTATGCTGGATTAGTGAGGCTTCAGGGCTAGAAGCCTGACCAGAATTTGAACTTGATGGAATTTGGAGAATTGATGGAAGATGTGATAGAGATGACTATACCAATAGATCCAGGCCCAGCTCATCTGAATACCCTGTTGTAACTCATTTGGGCCATGTTCACAGGCATACTAAGTTTGCTATTTAGAACTGTAGTTGCCTACATGGGTTGTTATCAGTCTGGACTCCACACCTTTCCCTAATGAGGTTTCAATGTGTTTCACCACAGACCAGGAGTGGTAGCTTAGGCTCTAGAAAGATGCACCGATGACACAATTTTTCAGGTAGGTTGTTTTGTCACAGGGACACAAAACAATCTAGTTTCATTTTATTTGAGATAAGAAAAAAATAAAGATAGACTCACTGAAAGGATTTGAGCCAGAGCTCCCACAGGAAGAGCAATGGGAATTTGGTACCTACTTCCTCTTTATACCTTCAGAAGCCTCCAGCACACTTTACTTATTTTCTGTTTTCTCATGTTTGGCACTGAATTTTATCAAAGCCCAGTGAATAACAGAATGTTAAATTTCAGAAAGTGAGGAGCGAAATGGGCTAATAAAGCCCCAAAACAAAGTTCCCCTTTCAGACCATCACTGGAGCAGATGGTGACACCTGTGGCAATACATTTTCTTTCCTTCCTTTCCTGCCACTGCAATGTGAAGAGCTCATGAGGAAATTTTGCATCTGGGCTGGTAGTTTGCCCAGAACTTCAGCAAAGCTATGCTAATGTTATTTGTTAGGGGGATTGCAAGTTATTCCGAGTGCACTAATAAACTGTTCTGCAGTTTTACTCCCAGGTGTTGAGCTTATAGATTGTTGAAGATTTCTTTAAAGTTCTTTCTTTTTTTTTCCAGAATCCTTACAAAATTAAGAAAGTTGCTAAGGGGTGGCTAACCCCAAGTAAAAAACATATATCCTTCAGTAAAGAAAAAACATTTTTGCTTCCTCTGACTCCTCTGAGCAAAAAGCAGAAGATCATTTTTAGGCATGGGTGTTTGCAAGAAAGATGCAGGGGGAAGGGATAAGCTAGCATGTTGTTGTATATCTTTGCAAGAACTGTAGTTTGGAGTGCTCTGTGATGTTGCTTTGGAGAGCAGTGAGCTGTGAAAGCTCTCCCTGTCAGCAGGACAGCAGAAGTGTAGCAGCTGAGGGCAGGTTAGCAGTGCAAGGTAAGTTGATCCTTGTGGATGGCTTGAATAGAACGAGAGCTTGTTATTGTTCTGCATTTCCCCTGTTTTCTTAATCCTGCTGGTTTAGCTCCAAAATCACTCAGAATTTTTCTTTCTGAGACACAGAGATACCCTGGGTGGAAATTAAAGGGAGAGGCTCATACATGTATGTCATCTACTACAGATGAAACCAACTTTTGGCTCTACAGAGCAAGGTAAAATAGAGCTGGCTTCCTGATGTGTACAGGCTGTACATCACACCTGTATTTTCAGATGTGATAACCAGAAGAATGTTCTCTATAGAGGAGTATAACAAATAGTGTGAGAAAAACTATATAAAATGGTGGAACTTTCTTTGCTGATTTAACTGTGAAATCATGTCATTAAAATCCCTCTAATCTGGAAAAATGGGAGTAAAATTGTCCTTTAGCAACATAATTTGTTGCTGCTCATTTCCAGCCCACCCTTTGCTGATGTCCCTTTGCTATGTACCACCAAGGCAGAGGGTAGCACTGTTGTGCTTGACTGTGTCGAGGCTGAAAGCTACCATGAACTTGTTCTGCTTGCAGTCCGAGCTGAGCTAAAGCTGCACAGCCTTGTCAGATGGGGGCTTTTCTTAACCAATATTAGCAGAATATGACAGCTTGAAATCATTATTCGGAGCAAAGTGGGACTGAGCTAGTACTGCAGTGACTGGCAACAGGGCTAGAGGGCATTTATTTCTGTCCTTTTTGCCTCTGCAAAACACTGGTGAGGCCCAGACCTAATATCTGTCCGCACAACATCTCACTCTGCACATTGGTCACTTTTTGCAGATTAAATATCCGCGAGTAGCTACCTGTGGCAAGTGACTTCATGCAGAGCAGCAGAGACCACAGAACAGGAAGACACGGCAGAGTTTTAGGATCTTTCCAATAGGACTGGGAAGAAGGAAGCAGAAGGAGTCTGATAAAGCTGGAACAGACAAACAGTGAAGAGTTACCTGGTGGGAGGAATAAGGAGCACATAGTTGGCTGTGACAGGGAAAAGTATGGGATGTGAGCACTAAAGAGAGCAGAGAGTGGTGTTGGTTGATGAAAATCAGAGTTGTGGGAAAAGCAGAGCACTCCAGAACTCAGTGAGAAGCAAAAGTGACAGTGTGAACATGAGAAAAGGAGATGTGAGACTGACCCTTGAAGACCGCTTTCACCCATGTTCATCCTACCTATGCTCGTTTTCTTTACTAAGAATCTGTTGAATAAGTCTCTGTGAGGACAGCCAGCTGAAAAACCAAACAGGCAAATGAAAGGTGGTATAGAAGAGAAAAGAGAAAAGCAAAAGGCAGGAAATGCTTATGTGGGGTGTTCAGGTGGGGAAAAATGCTGGCAGTGATGGTGTTTCTTGAAAGTCACAGGTATCCATCCCATGCTTCTGCTCCATTTTCCTGACTTAATGAGCCAGGAATCAGCCCTAACTGAACACTATGTAATGGCAGCAGAGGTTCCTCAGTTGGAGAGGAGCAGTACTAAGTGGAGGTAGAGCCTCTCTGTGAGATACATAAAGGGAGATCTGCTTCAAAGGAGAGGCAGTGAGTCAGCACTGGAGAGGCAAAGCAGGGGGCATTTCTATTGCTGAGTGCCCAAGAGATTTGAGGAGATAAACACTTCTTGCTGTCACTAAGCCTTTCTCCATCACACTGTGGGCAATGGCACTGTGGAGACAGGTGGCTTTCTGTTGCTTCATGGCTGTTGCTGGGTGATTTGTAGATCATATGCCAAAGTTCATAGTTAAATTCCCAGGAACTGCTCAACCCAAGATAATGCCAGGAAGTAGTCAGCAAAACTGGTGAGATGATGGAAGTTATTCCACAGTAAGACAAAGATTTCTTGGGGAAAAATTGCCATCTGGGATTTTTCTCACCCACCCCTTTCCCTTGCTGAGCCCTAGTTTCATTGCCTCTCCAAATGCACTTTTTCTGCTGGGTTGATGCCAAGTGGTACATGCAAAGGGGGCTGAAGGGAAACATGTCAGGATGTTTCCATAGAAAGTCAAGGAGGTAAGTCAAAGCAAGAGGTAAATCAGGAATGAATAGAGGGGAACAGTTAATTATTTCTTTCCTCCATGTAAATTGGGGAATGGTGACTTTGGAGGCAGAAAAAGAGCTGGAAGAGAAAGGAAAAGAAAGGAAAAGACAGATGTCTGTACTGGTTCATGCTAGACCAGCAAGAGGGAGGTGGGGAGGACTTGGCAGATCCCTGCAGGCTGATGGGATGGAGAAGGTACCATTCCAAGCCTTATTGCTTTCCAGCTGGCTCAGATTGATAGTGTTTGCTATTCCCATGATAACTCTGATAGCATCTGTCTGGTGTACTAATGACAAGATGCTTCATTCACCACTCAAAAGAGGGATTAGGGCTCAAATCGCCATTCCAGCTTGTCACTCACCAAGGAATTATAATCTTCTTTGAATGTGGAATTTACTGACCCCGCGGGAGAGCCTAAGACTAAGGAAATGATGCTTTAAACATGAGATCACTGAAATAAAATAACACATTAGCTGGAGAGCGTTCATCTTTCCAAGCTATGGCAGAGAGCCACTGGACAACATTACACAGGCACCACTCTCATGGTCCAGCCAGACCATCACAAATACCCCAGACATTTCCTCCTCTGAAGAAATAGCAGACTACAGTGCAGGAACACCAAGAGATGGCTTTTAAGGAGTTTATGTGGCTATTACGGAAAAGGTTTTGATCAGTGTCTTTCCTAATGGAGCAAATTATCTACTTCATGTCCTGATTTGTCACTGACAGCTGGCCATGGTCACAAATCTGAGTCAGGGGCTGTGGAGAAAATCACTTTGAATTTCATCTGAGCAGAAGACAAATGCTGGTAGCGATGCCTTAAATGACATTATACAGATGTGCCCAAACGGGAAGACAAACTTCCTGCAGTGCAAGCCTGTGATCTCTGCTAGCTCAGCTGTGCTATGAGGTTTTACAGTAGAAGTGAGCTGGTACTGAACTAAATGTGCACAGTGGTGGAGAGCAGAAATATGTCAGGAAACTAGATGGTTGGGCAGTGATACACAGTCACTCCAGGTGCTCTGGATTCCTCCAGGAATTACTGATATCTGTGCTTTTAGAAGGTCTGAGTACACTGCCCTCTTACTCTCCTCCCTGGTGTCCCCTTCCCCCCACCCCAAGTTTTTGAAAAAATGTCTTCAGAATTGTCCAGAAAATAAGATCCTTTAAGAAATTAACAGTGAATTCCAGGTTTTACTCTTTTGCATTGGTTGTGGTTTTTTTGGGGGATGGTTGGTTTTGTTTGTTTTTGTTTTTATGGGTTGGGTATTTTTTTGTTATTCTAGGTATAGCTTCTCTTCATACTACACATAATTTTCTTGGAATAATTCTGAATTTATCTCCTTTGGAATACAAGTACAATTTAAGCCAAAATATGCTGCAAGTTGAAGCAATTGTGTTGTAGTTGGTGGAGTTACTATGGGTTGATGGACAAGATAGGACTCAAAAAGCAGATTTTTTTTGGACTCCTTTCATCTCTGGAACAATCCCTGCTAACATCTCCACAACAGTGTCTCTCTCCAGCTCTCTGATGAGGGAAGGCTCTCAGCCTCTCTTGAGAAAAGCCTGTTTCCATGTGATCACTGAGGTTGATGAAATCTCTTTGGAAGACTTAAAATATCTCTTTGGAAGACTTAAACTGTATCTAAGCGCCCCTAAGAACGAAGCACAGCTGGGTGACATAGCCATAGCTTGTCTCATGTCCACAGATCATCCCTCAGAAGGCAGTTCCCTGGGTGGGCTATGCAACCTGAAAAATCTCCAGAGCCCACAGCAGTTGACAGATCCTACAGCTCCTACAGGGCAGGATAGTAAGAAGGTAAGCCCAAGCTAGCAAAGATCACAGTCCTCCTCAAGCCAGCCACAGCTGTCCTGCCTCCTTGTTTCTGCAGAGAAGAACTGTGGTTGCAGGGATGCTGAACTTGAAATCCCTACTCCTGCCATGTGTGTCCATCCAAGTTAAGGAGATTTTTCTGCCTCTTTAGACTCTGCCTGTGTATTTGTCCATCTGCCTTCTCTTCTTCTTCATCCCAGGTCCTCAGCTATCCCTGTACCTAGGTATTCACTTAGTGTCACCCCACACCAGAGATTGATCATTGGACCACAGTGGCAAGGAAAGCTGAAGCTCAGACTCTGGAAGTTCCCTAGTTCAGAAAAATGAAGTCTTGAAGGTCTTCAGTGTTAAAAGGTCACTTCTGTGGAACTGAAGCTCAAAGGGACTAAATGAATCTGTACAATTAATGCACTCTTCTTTAGTTTAATATCACCCACTACGGTCATTTGGGTCCAGTTTCCACGGTTATATTTTTCCAAACCAGACTTGATTTCTTACCTCTTCCCCCCAGTAACCTTGCAGATGTGGCAAAAGACATGCCAGCACCGTGCTCCTGGGAAAGTGACAAGGATGTATTTAGCTCAAGATGTGAATTTGTCAAGACATCAGACTTTAGATGTTTATCCCAAGGACTTAAGGAATCTTTAAAGCTTTCTTTTGTGTCTGTCTGGAAGTCAGACTTACAGCTACATACAGACAGTGATACAGTTGCTTCTTCAATGTTCCAGCAGCGGGGTGCAGTATTTGATGAGGACCATTTCACTCCTGATGCGATATTTGTAGTAGATTGATCAGAGGCAACAAGTTAGTTGGAAGTAAGACCAGACAGATACTTTGAATGTTAAGAAGTCACTTGGACTGCATGACATTTGCCTGAAAGTCCTGAAGGAATTCAAATGTGAAACTGTGAACTGCTGGCCGAGCTGTGTAACCTGTCTGTCATTAGTGTTTCTGTGCCCGAGCACTGATGGATTGCCCATCACCATAAAAAATTACCCATTCACCATAAAAAATTACTGGTGAGTCTGACTTCCATCCATAGTAAGAGACAGGTGTCTATTATAAAGGGTAAGACTGATGAATGTGTGGTAATAGACTCATGAGAAAGATTCAGTGTGGCTCCTGTAAGGGGAATTCCCACATCATTTTCATGCTGGTCTCTGTGAGGGTCTCAAATCAGGAAGTTACTAAAGGGTTGGAGAAAAGATTCTTTTATGGAATGAGAGCTGAGTAAATGACAAGAAGCAAAAAGGGAACATGCATACTTCTCAGGGAAGAGAAAAGAGAAGAGAAGAGAAGAGAAGAGAAGAGAAGAGAAAAGAGAAGAGAAGAGAAGAGAAAAGAAGAGAAGAGAAGAGAAGAGAAGAGAAGAGAAGAGAAGAGAAGAGAAGAGAAGAGAAGAGAAGAGAAGAGAAGAGAAGAGAGAAGAGAAGAGAAGAGGAGATCATGCAGTCCAACTGCCTGACCACTTTAAGGTCAAAGTTAAAGCATGTTATTAACAGCATTATCCAAATATCTCTTAAACACTGACAGGCTTGGGGGCATCGACCACCTCTCTATGAATGTGTCCCGGTGGTTCACTACCCTCTTGGTAAAGAAATGCTTCTTCATGCCCAGTTTGAACCTACCCTGACACAGCTTTGAACTGTCCAGTCACTGGAACCAAGGAAGAAGAACTCAGCTTCTCCCTCTTCACTTCCCCTCCATAGGAACCTGGAGAGAGCTGTGAGTTTTTCCTCCAAGCATAGCCCATGTATTACTCCTAGTAGTAGTTTGATACAGCATCTTCATGGATAACCTAGGGGAGTGACTGAACTCCCTGCCTCCCTTCCTTGCAATTCTTTGGGTAGCACCAGAAAGGACAAGTGCAATGCCTTAACACTGGACACACAGCAACACTGAGGACAGTGTTCCAGTAGCAGTGGTCCCTGGGAGCTGGTTGGTGGAAGATGTTTTGCAGTGTGCTGGCCTTCTCTGTGCAGATGAAGCTGTAGAAATGAAGTGGGGTAGCACAGAAGGGGTCAGCCTTCCTCAGGGAATGGGAGCATCCTTTGCCTTCCAGAGCATTGTTAGAGGCAGGCAAGAAGTTGCTGAAGAATTGAGAGGTAGGCAGGAACCATCTTTTGCCTTGCTCCAAGGGTTCTGGTAAATTTTGATGGCCCTGACCAGCCTCTCCTGGGTTTCCCTCTGCAACATCTTCCCATGCGACCATTTCACCTCAGCCCTGGGTTCTTAGTCCCTGCCTGAGCTGTAATGTGGTTTATCTTTCCCAGCTATGCCTGGCCATATTCACATTTGTCTGAACCCTGGCAATTCAACAGACTTCCTGTCTTGACCTCATACCTGCCTGGCAAGCACTGGACTGTGACTGGCACTGACTGCCACCATCAGGAGTGACACTGACCTACAAACCAACTTCTCACCTGCACCTTGGACCTGCTTTGCCATCACAACCTTACATGATGATCTGGACTCTCAGTTTGGACCCAAGTGTATCCCTCGGCCTGCTGCTTTCACCTGGTAGGAAACTGGGACAAGACTTGGCTGGAGACACCTTGTCCTGCAAGCCTTTTCTCCCTCGTCTCCTGAATCCCAGATGCTTAGGAGCTGTTGTCCCATCTCTCTGCCCTGACAGAAGAAAGCTTTCCCAGTAAAGCATGTTGTCCCTGCCCCACCACTCAAGTCCGACTCTTCTTCTGCAACTCTATCCTTTTTTCCTGCAAGACCTCACTACAACTCTTCCCTTCCCAGTATCTGTCACCAAGCCATCTGGAGCCCTGGCCAACTCAGCCTCCTGCAGTGGCACCATCTTACCAGGGTGGGAGCTGCAAGCTGAGCTGCCTCCTGAGTCCCTACCTGTACGTGTGGTGACAAATAAGTCATTAAGTTTCAGGGAGAAGGCTGATGTACACCACAGTTATTGGATACTTTATATTGTTTTAAGCTCTGGAGGACAGGCTGGGAGAGATGGAAAAGGTTAAGAATACAGCTGTTGTGGATCCCTGTCCCTGTGCTGGGTGGGAAGTGGGAAGCACTGCTCTGAGGCACTGGGATCAGCACTCATGGATTCCATTGGATTAGCACTGCTTCTTGCAATCATTCTGCACCCAATGCACCCAACAGCAACGTGAGGGGAGCAGGTTGGAGTGGGACTGAGCAGAATGCTATGAAGCAGATACAGTGTTCAGTGCGTGACCAGAGGTTTCAGGTGTGAGGGGTTTTGACAAAGATGGGGAACATAGCTGGGAAGCACTTGTGGGGAGCAGGGCCTGGGCTCAGTGTGACTGTTGTGTTAGCTGGAAAGTGAGGTGGGACACTGTACGGCATTGTCAGGAAGGCGGCCAGCAGATTCCTCAGTGATGGGGTAGCACTGAATGACCTCAGAGCACAAATGGTCTGTGCAGCTGGTGGACTCCTCTGAGCACCCTGCCTCTGCCAAGGAGAGCTCAGGGCCCCAGCACTTCTGGGAGGCAGCCCACACCTTGTAGCACCCTGCAGATTGGCTTGCCAGCCTGTCTGCTGAGGCTGGGAGGAAGGAAAGTGTTGGTAGCTCACACAATTAACAACAGCAGAAGCAGAAGGGCAATGGGGAAAGTCAAAGAGTGATTTCCCAGCGTCAGGCACAAAACTGGATATGAAAAAGGCTGAGCAAAATTTAGTGCTGGAAATGAAGGGGTTGTGGCTACTCTGAAAAGCTGCTATAAGAGATGTTCTGAGTAAATGCTTATGGTCAGTTTGAAAATATAGACACAAACTGAACATTGCCAGAGACTACCATATTAAAAGAGCAGTGCCATTTCAGGCCCTTCAGGTAAAGGAGCCTGACGTTTGTATTTCAGCAACTTTGTCTCACACATACCCTAATAGGCCTAATATGCTAATAGGCCTCCACACCTCCAAAGAGTGCTCTGTTGGGTTCAAATGGCATCAAATCTTCCATACCCCTACATGCTTTTGGTTCCTCTGATAATACAGAAAGAGAACTAAAGAGCCATGTGGGGCTGGGTAACTCTGTAACAGGAATACAGACCTCCTCACTCAACTCCTGTGGAAATCATCAGAGTCATTAGCCAGGGATACTGTGAAAAAGGGTTCACACTAAAGCCAGCACTTGAGAAACTCAGTGTCCTGCTGAAAGTGTGTTGGGACAGCTAGTTCCCTCCGTGGTTCTTAGGGCACTTGCTGGAGGATGGTGGATTTCTCTTTGGAGGGGCAGTGTTTCTCTGCAACCATACATCTGGCATTATCTCACTACAGAGCACTCTATTAGGAGATCAGACCTGATCCTTTAGAGCTGTGTATGGCTGTACTTGAAGAACTGCTGCTGTTCTGAACTGAGTGAAACAGCCTGCTGTGTGTATGCTGAGGATGAGTGATAAGGGAAGAGAAAAAGGGACAAAAAGGAGAGCCCTTCTTGACTATGTCCCTTTACTGCAGCTACTTTAGTCCAGCTATTCCTCATGCAGTTGTCACTGCTTTCACTTTGCGACACTGGCTGCCGTGTCTGGCTGTCGGAAATGTTTGTGTTCTATTATTTTTCTGTGTACTGCCTATTCTGAACCAGACATGCAAGAGACAGGATATTCATCATGCTAAACCAATCATAATTCAGAGGAGGAAAATGATGTATTTTCACACAGTTTTTGTTCCATATCATAGGCCATCCCCAATGCTTGTGTTTGTGTCCGTGTAGTGGGCTGACCTGGCTGGATATCAGGCACTCACCAAAACCTCTTTATTACTCCCCTTCCACTGCTGGACAGGGGAGAGAAAATATAAAGAAGGGTTAATGGGTTGGGATAAGGACCAGGAGAGATCACTCACCATACTTCATGGGCAACAAAAACTTGAATTAGAGATTAATGGAATTAATTGCTAACAAAATCAAAGCAGGATCATGAGAAGTAAAATAAGACCTTAAAAAATACTTTCCCCGCACCCCTCTCTCCTTCCCAGCTCTACCTCCCCCACAGCCTGTGACCAAATTTTCTGAGACACAAAGGCAATTTTGGTTACATTATGTTTCCATATTCTGTCAGTGTTGACTTTGACCAATATCTTGGTCGCCAGCTGGACAAAATGTGTGCAGCATTGGTGAGAGAGGTGTAGGTGTTAAATTACAGAGGTCCTAAAATGCGCCAGTGTGGACTTCATTAGTAGTGCAGCAGCCCTAGGGCCTCCAACAGCTGCCCTGTGCCCAGTGCTCAGGGAATGGAGGTCAGGGATTCTCAAACATGCATGTGATACACAGTACGTGACATATTCCCTGTTAATGAGGAATGCAGCACAAGCCCTGCAGATGCAGCATCAGATGAATGGCAGATCAGGAGCGAGCCCTCAGTGAAATTGCTACTTGTCAGTGCACTCCAGGTAAGGCTGGAGAAGAGATCTCTGCTCTAAACCAAACCCCTCATCAGGTGCTCATCTCAATAGGAATGGATAATGTAGGGATTCTGTCTCTCAAAAAAATTAACTGGAAATTAAGGAAGACTACTGTAGTTTGTTCCTATATCTGGAAGCATGTTTAAGATAGTGATTGGAGAGAAGGAGACAGGGACTTGTGGAGTCAGGGAACCTGGGCTGCTTTCCCAGCATTGCGTTGTAACTGTAAGCTATAGCAAGTCCCCAGGGACATTTTTCAGTTCTGACTTGTTCCTCAAGTAGAGGCAACAATCTCACACTTTCCACCAGAAGAGAAGATTATACAGGGTCCCTGTTCCTGGAGAGCAGGGGTTACTCTACACCATTTATCGCAGTGCTGAGTTCTTGGATATTGGATAGGATTCTTTGGTACACTCACATCACCCCTAGCTGCAATGCTCCTGCCTGTAGGTACTTAGCACATTGAAGGCTGTTTCCAATCACACCTTTCAGAGTGGGTGTGAAGGTGCAGCCTTGAATGGCACAAGACCTTTAGGTCATCAGCAAAACAAACTCACTGCCCACCTCTTATCCGGAAGCTCAGGGACAGCTGGGAGCCTGACTGTGCTGCTCCTCTTGCCCTCTGATTTGCACCGTCTCTAAGTGGCAGCAGACTGGCATCTCACGTTGTTGCCCCTCTTGGGGGCAGAGCACTGAGTGACAAGCCCTTGGCGTAATTATTCTTCCTTCTGAGACCAGGTGAGAAGGTTCAGTCCTGTGCTGGAAACCCAGAGTATTTATGTTTATAGGGGCTGCTCTTCTCTCTTCTCTGAGACTGTCTTTCACCTCTCCCAGCCTTCCTCCCAATTCTCTGCCCCCTGGGAGTGCCACAGCTCATCACTACAGGTGCTCAGCGTGGTTCTGGCTCTAGGGTCCAGGGAGGCCAGTGCTGTGACACAGCTGCATGCACCACTGCTTCAGATACACTAGCTGATCCACTTCCTTGGGAGAAAAAAAGCAGTGTTTAAGAGTCAAGATCTAGGGCCTGCATGATGTCTATGCACCCAGGACATGTTTTCATCTCCATGCTCAAGTGGAAGAAGGCAGACCTCGGCACAGGAGTGTACCCTGGGGGCTGGTACTGAGAATACGTGAAATGCTTGCAAGTCATTGTGGCTATCACCAATAATTTCAGCTTCACCACAATGCTCTGCAGTACCGGTGTGCGTGAGGATCCTGACTCACTGGGCCACTAGAGGGGTCCTTGAACCAGCCATCCTTTGTGCCTGCTCTCTAATGCCCCCTGGCACGGGCACCTTTGGTAGGCAAGGACAAGCACTGGCAGCCCACGGTCGTTCTGGTCCCTGCCATCAGGAACGGACTCCTACTTGGCACGGCCCCGGGGCAAGGACTTTGTTCCAGCCCAGGGAGCTGCTTTGCTCCTTCAGCTGTAATGAGAGCCCAAGCTGGAGCAAAGGGCTCCACTAGGTGGGTCTGCCAATGGTTCCCTGAGGGTTTATAATGCTATGGCTAGGGCAGAAACAATCCCACCCCGACTCCTGAAACACATCTCCCTCCATTAGGAGGGTAGATGGATAGTCCTTTCCTCCCCCTTTTCCCCCTCTTTTTCTTTCTCCCGCAGGTCACCTTCAGCGGAGAGGCAGTGTGCCCCCAGGCCCAGAGCCATGGGGACGGGGCGGGGCGTCACGCTCACCCCGCAGCTCCTGGCAGCCCCCTCCGGCTGCTGGCGCAGGCTGAGCCCGGCGGCCGCTGCGAGGGGAGCGAGGCAGTCGCGGCTGGCTGCCTGTCCTGCGCTGCTGGAGAAGGTGAGAGGCTTAGTACAGGCGGGAAAGGAGAGTGGGAAGGGAAGTTGCAGCGGTGGCAGGATGAAAGACACTGGACAGGCACTTAAAAGGGCTCTCACCCCTCTCAAACTGGTTTTGGAGACTTGAGCGTGGTGTGCCGGCACAATGCGGAGCGCACCCATTCCCCAGAGCGGGTTGATGGAGAGCTCGTTGGTGGCTTTGCTCTGGAAGGTCGCTTTGTGTCTACTCGTGTCCGGTGGGATGGTGCTGCGGTCCTGGCAGGTTGGTCGGGAGAAAGGTGCGATGTGGCTTGGTCCCAGTGAGGTTGCTGCCGGTTTCTGTCCGAGGAGGGTGCTGTGCGGAGGCTGCGGTGCTCTGCGTGCTGCGGAGAGGCTTACGGGGCTCTCCGGGGACGCTGCTGGGTGCCTCTGCCCCAGAGCAGCAACACGCAGTTCTTCTACCCGGACAGTCATGCCATGCTCTGCAGCGAGATCAGGCACTAGCCTGCTGACCAGTTTTAGAAAGAAGCGCATAAATCTACCAGCAATAAGGCCACAAGCAAACACTGCCATAATCTGTTCTTATCCCTTGCCGTATTAAACGTGGTTTGCAGCAGAATGGACCTTTTAGGGAAAAAAAACGATGCAATTCTTGAGCCAAAGGTTATGGAGGTGGAAGGATATTCTTCCATACTGTTTGATGAGATTTTTAGGGGCAGATACCCTTCTTCACAAAATCTGCACCACAACGGAGGTCTGAAGTAGCCTCACTTCAGCTTCATTTATTGGTTTTATTATAATGCTTTTACCTAATTGGGAGAGCCCTTTTTAGTGAAATTGCAGTACTCAGAAAGGTGTATTCAGATGATAGAGTAACTGTTTCACTCTCTGTTTGATAAGCTGTAAAGACAGCTCCTCTTGAAGTTTCCCCTGTAATTTTCAGCCCTCTTGTCATTGTCATGACTTTCCCTGGTCCTTTTTCTGTCAAACTGGGGACACCAGTGCTAGCTTGCTGCACTGTGGGCTCACTGATATCATTGAAAAGATAGAAAACATCCACTAACTGGTTCTGTTGATCTATTAGCTGGCCTCCAGAAGAGCTCAGGGAATTTACCCAGGCTTTCTTCACATCAATATATTTTTAACATTTCAAGGAACATTGTGAAAAGGTAGATAAAGAAGAATACAAAGCAGAGCAAACTGAAGAAATAAATTTATTATAAAAATACAAATTCCACTGGTGTGTGATATTCTCAATTGTAGTGCAGAAGCTGTTAACAGGTGGCCAGCTCTTCAGAAATACAGCTTCCCTAACTCAGCTGATTTTCAGAGATTAAATTTCAGACTGTCTCATGGCATCTGTATGTAGGAACCTCTGCAGAAACTGGAGTTCATTGTAAGAGGCACATCGCCTCAGAACATATCTCTTCTTTTGTTACAATCATCTCAGCCTACGTGAAACTGAACAGCTGTCTTTTTTTTTTTGTTTTTTTGTTTACCGTGAAGATAACTTTCTTAATTTAGCATCTGGAAAATGGTAGTTTCCCTCTCACTCCTGATGTTTCCTGGATTTGGCTCTTTTTAGGGCATTCTCTTCAGCTGAGTGAACGCAATGGAATCTGCAACATCAGTAACCCTTGTTCTTTTATGCTCTTCGACTTGTATCCGTAACATTAAGATGTGTATTTATATCACTGTAGATTATTTCTACTGCAATTCTGTATCATCCAGTGTCTTACGGCCTGCAAAGGTAGTGAGGCTATACCAGATCTACGTTTCTGGATTTACATAGTGCCCATTAGGCGGCATGAAGAACCTAGATGTGTCTGATTAATATGAGTTTTCTTTTTTTTTCCTGTCATCCATCCAATGGCAGACTAAAATCCTGATTTCTTTGGTCATCTGAAACACTTTTGTATGTGTGTACGTGCATGCACTAGTTTTATCAAGCAACGCATTGTCTACCCAAACCCTTTTTGTGCCATTTGCAAACATTTTCTGGATGATTTTAGTGTTTACTTCTAGATTATTGACAAAGGCAGAAGTATTATAACAGAGTTAGGACTGAAAAAACCTAATTGTGTAGGGTGACAACAACAATAAAATATTGTATTTTTCACTATATACTGGGCTTTTAAAAAACTAATTAAAAAAGTGTGGCTTCTTGGTTTAGACCAATGCCAGGATTAATTTGTACGGGTAACTTTCAGGAAACAGCCAGTGAATGGGACATTTCTGACAGGTGCTATATGAACCAATACCAGGGTGAGAACTGCTTCAAACCAACAATTTAAAGGTTGGTGGGAAGCCTGCAGGTGGGGTCATTACACAGCCCCTAAGCAGAACTGTGATAACAACTGACTGAAGTGATCTGAATTACTTGGTACATTAAATCCATTTGAGCAAAATGTGCTTTACTAAACACTGTGCAGAAATATTCAGGTAGAAACCAGGTAGGCAGCATCCATAAAGGGACATGAAGAGGAAGTGAATTTTTTTCCCAGCACTCCCCAGTAATTTGGAAAAACTCTGGAGTCATAATGGATGTATAAGGTAGTGCAGCCGGTGTGTCATTCCTGCAAAAAGAGATCTTGAGGCCACAGCATGAGGCAGGGGGGAATTCTAGCTGAATGTGTGACAGGAGGCATTCCCCCCAAGACAGCAGGGGTTTTAACATGGGGGATGGGAGGAGTAAAATGATGAGGCTTTAGAAAAGAGCCATGAAACAGATCTGAGAGCTGGACAATCAGGCTGGACAATGTGAGAGCTTGGTTTGACAATTAGACAGAAGGTTATTTGAAAGCAGTGAACCAATAAGAAGACTGAGGGGTGTCTTCATCAGAGAGCACAGAGATGCTTATTCTCAGTTCAAAATGTGACCACATTTTGTGGCAGCATCACATCTAACTGATGCAGGCACTACAGAAGCACAGTGTGACAGATGCTTTGTGAAGCTAAGTAAAGCACTGGTTAAATGCAGAGCCTGAGCTTCAGTCTGATAGTTTTACTCAATGTTATTAATTGAAAATATCTTCTCATAGCCTGTGGTTATACCTCTGACCACAGTGCATATAAACCCTGCAAGAGTCTGGAGAAATTTAACAGGAATTAAAAACCTCTTTTCTCTATCTGAAAAACTTCAGCAGCAGGTTAGGTAAATTCAGATTAGGGTATCATATGAATACCTAACAGCAAGAATGTTCACACTGGCATTTATAATTGGCCAATTGTCTTTGTATCAAGCCTTGTGCTCAGCCTCAGTGCTAAGGCCCTGTAGAAGGTCAGACAAGAAAATGGGCCCCACATGCCATATGCTCAAGGCCATTTTTAATAGAGTATCTTTGATATGAGAAGAGACTGAAACAGCTGAAACTCTTCAGCTTGAAAAAGAAAAGGCTCAGAGGGGATCTTATTCGCCTGTATAAATATCTGATGAGAGGGAATGAAGAAAAGGGAGCCAGACTCTTCCAAGCAGCAATCATTGATGGGAATCTCCACCTGTGGAGATATTGAAGACCTGGCTGAACACCTTCCTACATAACCCGCTGCTGTTGCTGCTGGTTCAGCAGGGGAACTGGAGTATTGATCTCAAGAGGTTCCTTCCAACCTAAACACCTCTGTGATTCTGTCATCATGGCACTGTCTCTGTTATATAGAGATCATGCTGTGTTTGGCTTTTGGCATGTATGAAGTGCTTTCCTGCACTAAATATATTAATCATTTTGGTTGAAGAACCAGAATAACATTACCTGGACTAAGACATTGTATCTCCATAGGCTAGATCCCCCTCAGCTTCTCAGGTGGTTCAGAGGTATCTCATGATGGAGTAAAGGATGTGAGCTTTTTGCTGCTGTAATTAGAGATTCTTTTGAGGAATTACAGTTTCTCACAGTCAGCAGCCTGGAAACAAGACCTCTAGCAGGGATGAAGCATGGAACGAATAGTGGAGGAAAGAACAGTTGGCTAGGACTCTGCTTGCTGCCTTCAATACAGCACAGCCAAATGGTGAATGCATCCTGCCCAGGGCTCTGGTGACCTCCTCCTCAGTGCTTGTCAATCTGCAAAGGGAAAATGACACTTTAGAAGGTATCAGAAGTAGGTGCAGAGTACCCAGGCACACTCTACTCACCAGAGACCCAAATTTGATCCTTACCTTCCTAGCTAATCACAGTGGCATCTCAAAGAAAAACCTGACGTCAGCTATTTTCTCAAGTATGGACTTTGTCTTGTAACTAATGACTTTAAGGGCAGCAAGGGCCAAAGTTTGCAAACTGTTCTGGAGTGACTGCAGCTGGGGCTTCCTTTGTAAGGAGCCCTGATCAGACCCGCAGACCCTCAAGAAACTCTACCCATATCCTCTGGATGATCTGTTCTTCTTCACTTTAATGCTCTACTCTGAACCTGGACCATTTGCCCTCCCATGCCAGTGGGGCCATAGATGGAACTATGGATCTGTTCCACCTATGTTGCAGTTGAATTGTGGAGTGGAAGGATACAAGAATCTTTGGGATTTGGGTTGTTCTCTTTTTTTTATTGCAAAAGCTTATGGACTGAAATGTTTTGACTCCCTAAAATGAACTGAGAACCAAGAATATACAGAAAAACATATCCCACCAACTCACAAAAACAAGTTCTAGCATAGTAAATAGGAGAAAAGTAATGAATCATATAAAATGGATGAATCATGTTGTAAATAATTCAATGCAAACAAAACATATTAATTAATAGATATTTGAAAAGTATATAACTATTGAATAATACTTCAAGTTGATGCAGCAAGAAGATTCTAACCTGTGGGCTAAATAGCAGTAACAAGTGGCCAGCATACAACGGAAGAAATTTTACCGAACTCAGGCTTGAGAATTTCATTTATCTAAGAAGATTGTGACCAATTTCCTGTCAAGAACTTACGTGACTGTGAATTTGATAAAGGAAACATTGTCTTGCAGAAAAGACTTTTTGATTTTTTTCCCACAAATATTGATATAATGTATTCTTCAAATGACAAGTAGATATCTCTCCTATTGTTCCACTCCACTATTTAATGTGCCTTTAGCTTACCTAATATCAAAGGGAGGTCTATGCCTTTCCCAGGTCTATTACATTTTAGATTTTTTCTCTCTATTCCACCTAAATTTTTCTCTCTATAACACCTAAACTTGGAAGCACCGGTTTGCCAGGGTCAGTTTGTGGGTTCTGAGATGCCCTTGCTGTCTGGAATTTCACAAGCCTTGTTGGCTGGGCAGCAAACAGGAGGACTTCAAAGCAAAATCTCTAAAATACTTTCCAGACCCTTTCTCCCTGTGAGTTCTCCCCAGCCTTCCGTTTCTCCCCTCCCATGCAAACACTTGTTCATTGTTGTACTCCCCACTGACTGTACTAAATTTGACTGCTGTTGACTCTCACACCAAGCCAAAGCCTTTGCAGAAAAGTAGAGCCAATTACTTGGCAGTTCTGAATTGGATAAGATTTAGAAATGCAGTCTAGGAGAGAGGGAAAGGAAGAGAAGGGGAACTTTTCCACAAATACTCCCAGTCTCCTGTTCAAATCCAGCCTTTTTGGTAGATTTCCCAGGTTTAAATAATAATTTTTTTTTTCAAATTTCTTTATTTTGAAGAATGACTGGATTTGGCAGCAGTGGGGTTCCTTTTCAGAAGAGAGATGTGGACATACTGGAATAAATCCAGTCTGTGAAGACAGTTAAGATATTGGAGTATCTCTCACAGAAGGGGAGGCTAACAGAGCTGGGACTTGACCAGCCTCAAGAAGAGAAGGCTTGAGGGCATCATCTATCAATGCATATGAATACCTGAAAAAACACACAACCAGGCGTATCACAGTATCAGATAATACTGACTGACAGAACAAGAGGCAGTGGGCCTGAAACAGAATTTCTGAGCATAAAATCTTTTTTACCACAAAGGTGACTGAACACTGGAACAGGTTACCCACAGCAGTTGTGGCGTCTCCATCCTTGTAGATATTTAAAACTGGGCTGGGCACAGGACAACCTCCTGTACTTAACCCTCCTCTGAGCAGGATGTTGCAGTAAGTGGTCTCCAGAAGTGCCTTCTGGCCTTGACCATTCAGTTCTGTGTCCTTCCTCCAAGGTCAGGAGGGACTTCCAGGCCCAAGGTGCCTTGTTCAGAGCACAAGGAGGTAGACAGAGAGAGAGAGCTGCCACAGAGGTCTTAAAATGCTGCCTTGTAGCTGGCTGGGGAAAGTGAAAAAACATTTCTCTGAAATAGGTCTGAAGCAGCTGGTTATAGCTCAAAATGCCATTGATGTCCGAGCTCACTGCCTGCATAAGTTTCTTGGCTGCACAGATGAGTGACTTGTGGTCAGAAATGTCATCAGGCATGTGAGGTACTGCGCTCCCTTTGGCTTCCTCAGGGCACTCTGACTTTTTTGTCATGGGCTGGCTGTGCCTCTGCCTAAGGGACAGGTCTGTCTCAGCTGCTACTTCAAGGACTTTCTTCAGTAGGCACTGCAGGTGGGATTCTGAGGATTCTGAGTAGAGAGGTGAGGTCTTGTTGCAGTAGGCTAAGGAGAACAAGGGGAGTGACTGGGTCACACTTGAAAATCTGTGACTCTGCTAGTGTTTTGCCAGTTTAATATTAAGCAAAAGGATTAGAGGGCTGAGGGAGGTTGCCTTCAATACAGAGACCTTTTCTATAATGAGAGCTTTGCCCAGATACGTGCTGTATAAAAGTGCAAGTTCAACTCTAGCATAGCAGCAAGAGTGCTCAGGCTCCAGGTGGCAGAAGTATGCTCTGCCATGGCATGGTTTGTGTTGCATGTCTGATCTGACTTTCTCTGTGCGTGCTGTGATGTTCCTGACTCAGCTGTGGTGTTTCTGCAGCACTCAGCAATGGCCGAGAGCTCAGCCATGACTGCAGCAGTGTCAGGGACAGCAGCACCGACCAAGCTAGAGGAGCTCCTGGAGATCACCGCTCAGAGCCTGGTGCGCGCCGAGGTGGCAGAGCACTATGAGGTTATTCGGGAGCTGGGCAGGGGCAAGTATGGCCATGTGATGCTGGTGACCCACAGGCAGAGAGGTAAGGAACTGTCTGTCCCTGTGAGCTGCTGTATCTTGTCTCCTCTACGCTCACCAGGGCACAGGGCATAGGGTGGGCTGGTGGCACCTCAGGGCCAGGCATTAGTCATGGCAGGGAGGATTCCCAGGGAGG
The DNA here is from genome assembly GCA_034509425.1 of Eopsaltria australis. NCBI lineage: Eukaryota > Metazoa > Chordata > Aves > Passeriformes > Petroicidae > Eopsaltria > Eopsaltria australis. The sequence continues at coordinate 2,479,899 of JAVTVJ010000072.1, forward strand.
TCAGCAGGATGGGGACATCCCCAGCTAGAAACCATTCCATTACATCCAGCCAGGGACCAGGTGATATGAGGGGGCAGCCCAGAACATCCGGCAAGGTTATGGTGATAAGCCTGGTCCAAGGTCAAGCTGGGAAGTTAATCCACAAGTCAGGATCAAGAGAGTTCACAGATAGGCACCAGCATGGATGTGATATAAATGGAAAGCAGTCTCACCACAAGGTTCAGTCAGGGAGCCCCAAGCCTGAGCTGAAGTGGTGCCCTAAGGCCCATGGACAGAGGGTGTGAATGAAGGTCCTGGGTTGGCCCTATGGGTGCCCTGACATTGCTCTTCCCCAATAGCCCCAGGCCAGGCTGATGGGCCCACATATCCTGGATGTCCCTACTCTGCGTAGGGCTCTTGTGCCTGCCCAGGGCTCAAAACTCACATGACTGGCAGTGTCTGTTCCCAGACCTGGTGTCCACAGGGCATACCCACACAAACTCTGGGCTAGAGACCTCCCTGTGACTGTGACTGCCCAGATCTGTGGGAGCTCTGTTCTGCCTTGGTGTGAATGATTTTCAGAGGAGTCTAACCAACTCTTCCCATCCCCAGGGACTCCTATGGCTCTCAAGCTTCTACCCAAAGCCAGTACCAAGCTGCACACCTTCCTGTATGAGTATTGTGTAGCACTGTCCCTCGCCACCCACCCTGCCATCATCGGCATGTTTGGAATTGCCATTGAGTCCAGCCAGTACTATGGTTTCCTGTATGAACCAGCACTGCACAAAGACCTCATCTCTATCATCAAACCCCGCGTGAGTGTTGCCACAAGGCCATGGGGACTGAGTTGTAGCATTTGGCCCCTCTGAAGGCTGGCTGGGTCAGAGGGAGGGAGATAAAGGCAATGGGCTGTGGGGCCATCTGGGGTCTGCAGCACTGAAGTAGCCTCGGGCTTGCAAGGTGAGAAATGCAAAAGTCTTTCTCAGTGCAGAGCATTTTGGTGAGGGCCCAGCTGGCAGGGCTGCCGAGGTGCCCCGTGTGTGCCATCCCGCCCGTCTCTCCCTGCACAGGATGGGATCCCTGAGCCGGCCGCAAAGCAGTGTGCCAGGCAGCTTGTGAGCGCGCTGGAGTTCATCCACAGCCGGGGGCTGGTGTACCGCGACATCAAGCCTGAGAACGTGCTGCTCTTCGACCCCGACTGCCGCCTCGTCAAACTCACAGACTTTGGCCTCACGCGGCCCAAGGGCACCAAGCTCAAGCTGGTGGCTGGGGTCATCCCCTACACTGCCCCCGAGCTGAGCAACACTGCTGATGCCCAGGGGGTGCCCATCGATGCCAGCATGGATGCCTGGGCCTTCGGGGTGCTGCTTTTCTGCCTGCTGACTGGCTACTTCCCCTGGGAGCAGAGCCTGCCAGATGACCCTTTCTTTGAGGACTTCATGCAGTGGCAGGAGACAGGCCTAGAAAAGGACGTGCCTCGGCACTGGAAGCGCCTGACGGCCGAGGCTGCCGGCATGCTGCGGAGCCTGCTGGCTCTGGATCCTGCCAAACGTGGCCCTGTCAGTGGCGTGCTGCGCTATGTCGACTGCCCTTGGCGGCTGGAGGATGGGAGCAGTGAAGAGGCTGCTGTGAAGTCCTAGAGCCTGCTCCCCAAGGCAGGAGGGAAGGAGGGTCTCACCCTGCAAGGGGCTTCAGGGTTTAGGGCACCGTCGTGGCCTGGGCATGAGAGGCCATGGTGACGCAGAGAGCAACTTCTCTGCAGTGCTATCCCTGCTGCCACAGAGTCAAGCTCCTTCCCCAGCTGATGGTCCTCACACCATGACTCAGTGCTGCCCAGTGCCACCTCCTTGCATTTCCTTGGGACTTGAAAACATCTCCTTTCTCTTGGAAATTACTGTCTGTGAAGCATCCACTTGTTTCCTAGCCACAGGAACTCCAAGGAGTTATTCAGGCTGCAGCACCTGCCTTGTCTCGAAGTAGAGCAAAATATGTACTTTTGTGTTTCTGTATGTGGCTTTTTTCCCCTCATAATAAATTCCTATTGGGACCCACTTGCTGTTGGAAAGCAGGAAGCATGTCAGAGCTTGCAGCTATCCCAGGACAAGCTGTCCAAGGCAGGGGCCACCTCGGAATGCTGCGTGGGCCTGCACCATGAGCCCTGGAGGGTGGCTTTGGGCTGGTGGGGTGGAGGGGCTGGGGAGACCCCAGTGTGTGGCTATGGATGGTGTCTGGAGAATGGTTATGATGTTGAGGTTGTCTCATGCCAGCCCAAACGCATCTCTCCCCTTGTACTGCCTTCAGGTCCTAAGACAATGTCCTTCATGCTTTCTGAGAGGCCTGCTTACCCCTCTAGAGCACCTTGCTTCTCCCCTTTCTTTAACCCTTTCCTAGACACATACCTCTGCTAATGCCCCAATATCCTTCTAGGTGCACATTTTAATCCTGAAAAGGGATAGCAAAGAGAGAATTAGGGGTTAGTACCCCTTCTTACTTTTCTACCTCTTTCCAATCCCTAGGGTTATACTGCTGGCAATAATCTCTAACTGCACTTAACCTGATCTTTTGATGGAATTATTCTCAGCTCGTTTTCCACTCTCAGGGGCTTTATAACTTCTAAAATGCAGTGTCTCACCACTATACTTTCTAACATCTCAGCTTTTTTTTTTCATGTCAGACCCTTTCCAGCACAGACTTTCTTTGCTTCCCCACCTCCAGCTCTTTTTTCCCAGCTTCTTCTTACCCACTGGCATTTTACCATTACTTAACTTCTCTACTAACATTACCCATCACCTGGTAAACACATTTTGCTCACTCCTCTCTCAGCAACATCACCTCTGTGCTACTATTATGCGCTGTTCCTGCTCCCTACATCACTTATGTCTTGTGTCTTCCTTCAATTCCCCAACCTGCCTTACCAAGCAGCATTATGCTCACACTGTCCAAGATACAGTTTTCTTCTGCTTACTTCCATCTCTTAGAATATTTCATTACTTGAAATCATAATAAATGCTGCTCAAATCCAGCCTGCTGAGATTTGGCTTTAATGACTCTTTAATTACTGTAGGAATAGCAGAGGAATGTTAAGGTGCCAATACAGTTCCTGTATTTAAAGTGAAGAAATCTTAAGACCAATGGATCTAAAGGCCAAGTAGCTGGAAACTATCCAGTGAAAAAATAATTGAAAATTTGTTACAGGTGCTTGCTAATGGAGAATTACAGAACAGGAATGTGGCTTTTTGGGATGAGACATTCAATTTTATAATAAAGTTGTATTTGATACAGGAAATTCGTAGTGTTATGGTAGAGTTTTTGTAGGGCATGACCTATTGATAAAAAGAGGATTATGGTATGTTGTATTGATTCAGAAGATGCACTATGCAAAGTCCATAAAATATAGATTAACTGGATTGAGAGCTTTCAGTGGGAAGAAAAAATAATTGTCTGGTTGGAGTGCTCTATTTTGTTTGGTTTCTGCAGGGATCAGTCGTTAAATGAAAACTGGTTAACATTTCCAACCATGATTTTAAGGAAAATACAAAGCCACTCCAGATAAAACCCCACAGATGACACAAACATGAATAGGGTGGTAACAGGAGGAACAGGCCACTCAAAGACACCTGGATAATTTGATAAGTTGACTATATTTAAACAAAATACATTTTCTTACAGGCAGGAGAAGCATAATTAGGTAGGAACACAAAAGAATAAAAATCATCCTTACAAAAGGACCCCTAAAAACTTGCCATGTCACAGAGGATACACAAGATTACATGAGTTCTTATTGTGTTGTCCTGTTAAAAAAGGCAAATGGGCTCCTCTCATGGCCAAAGAGGGGCAGAGAGTAGGGATGGTCAAATCTTCAGCAAAAACAGCTAATAAGATTACTGCTGGCCTAAATGTGAGTGTAGGAAGTAGGAGTGAGTGATCAGTATTTGATGTCTCATAGGGAAATCCTGAGTATGGCACCACATTTACAGGCAAGCTGGAAAACTGGAGACAGCACAGAAAAAACATGGTGGGACTGTAGTTTAAGGCTGTAAGAAAGCCTTTAAGAAAGTAACAAGCTAAACTATCTAAAATAGGAACTGGATGGTGATTTGATTATTATTTGATTATGAGAAGAAAATACCACCTACTAATTGCCTATTTTAATTTGAGAACAATCCAAGAGCAACCATGAGAGGCTGAAGCCAAACACTCCTATAGTGAGGTTCCTGCCTACTGAAAGAAACCATCATATGGGCAGAGGCTGAGAGAATGGAGAATGTTCAGCCTGGAGAGGAGAAGAGTCAGGGTCGGTCTTATACCTCTTTATGCTTCCAGGCACAAGTATAAAATGTGAGAGGGGAGGTATTTAAACACAAGAAAAATGGCTTTATGAATTCATAACATTGGTTGTGTATCTATGGCTTTAGAGATGTTCAAAAGATGATTGTACAAGGCTCTGTTAAACTTTCTCTAGCTGTCTGTCTTTTGGGAAGGAGATTGGTGTAGGCAATCTTCATACGTCCTATCTGGTATCAATCATGCTGTGATTCAACAACACTTTTTATTTTGAAGACACTCTGTGTTGTAGCTAAGGATGTTTAGGGCTCCCAAATGTCTCTCCTTTGGAATTGCTCAGCATGGTCTCAGCAAAGCTGCGTGCCAAACGCAAAACCAGCTTGACAAGAAAAGGTTAGCAAAATTTTAGGATTCATTCCAAATTAAAGTAAACCGCAACTGATGGGGCACTGACATCTTTGGGGAAACAGATCAAGCTGCTCAATGCCATCAGGACCCAGGCTGGTTTTCTGCAGGAGCCAATTATGCCAGTGAGGATCAGGGATTCAGTGCTGCCTTACAAAGACAATGTGACAGGCTAATGGCAGTGAGAAGCAGCAATGACCAGGATTGTTTCTCTGTCTCCTTTGTCACAGAGCCTTGAGACTTTGGTAGAAGGGTTTTCTGCTGCCAGGAAGTTGTGTGATGCATAGTGAAGTGATGATATCAGCACTGTGACTGCATCATGCATGTGATGGTGGTGGGGACAGGGCTTTAATGAAGCAAGCACAGATTTGAGCACAGTGGCAAAAAGCCCTGCTCTGAGCCAAGCCCCCAGCCCAGGCTCCTTTTCTCAGTAGCTTGTTCATAATTGCATCTGTATTTCTTCAATCAATTAATAAACAGACCTGGCAAAGACTATCCCCAGGGGGTCTGGAAAAGGATCTGGTTGCCCCCATCACCCCCGGAGCAGCTGTTGGGAGAGGCTGAATGGAACGGAGCTGTGTGCGAACACGCTGGTCCTTTGCACGCGCAGCCTCTGGCTGCAGGAGGGCTGGCCAGGTGCCCAGCACTGTAAAGGGCAACACTGCAGCTAATGTGGGCACGAGGGATGGGCTGGATTTGGTGTCATCCCCAAAGGGGCATCAGGTGGCTCCGAAGGGGAGGGAAAAACGTGGAACTTCACTCCTCTCTGGGATGGAATGAAGAGATAAATTGGGTAATTACCGAGCTCACCACAATGTGTGAGTTCTGGCTGCAGGTCCAAGAAGTGTGAATCCAGGCCCTGGTGCCCTGATGTCTGCAGCACACTGCATGGGCTGGGAGCATGGATTCCATGGCTTTTGGTGGGATGTATGGTCTATATTTCTATATGTGCACCTCACTATGGATTCTGCTTCCACTTCTACACTGCACAATCCACGTGGCTCCTCAATAGTCACACTCAGCAGCAGCCTGGGGAATGTGGTGCAGATCAAAGACAGCAGGATGTAGGGAAGGTATGAGCCAACACTTTGGTACTGCAGGGGGAAGGGTGATGGGTTGAGCCTGGATCTCTTAACTGAACAGACAGTTTGATTGTGACTCTTCTCCCAGGTAGGAAGTGTTGTTAGGAAGAAGTGAAAATGAAAGCTGTTTGCTAGACATAAATGTGAAAATTCAGGCTGATTTGAAAGTGATGACCCAAGTTGTGATAATGGTTAAACAAGGCCCCAGATGAATCCTCTCAGAATTAAAATACTTAGTGTTAAAGAGAGACTGTAGGTAAATTATTTGGGCTAACCACAGGTCAGCGTGCATCCCCAACATAGAGACTGTGTTATGATGCTGGCTGGACTCAGGATATAAAAGGCAGGGTAGGACCATACTGCATAGTGGAGTCAATGTCACCTCCTCTTTCTACAGGAAGAATAATGGAAGTCACTCTATTGGATGCTGGAGCAGAGACTAAAGGCAGAGTAGAGGCCCAGCCTTCAGGAATGTAGGAGTTAGGCTTCTGGAGTAATTTCTAGGAGCTTGTATATAACTTTGCTTCTGCCTTGTCAACTCCAACACTGTTACTTCCATTCCTTCCCACTTAAACCCCCTTAAGTATCATTACTGTGACTGGATCAGTTTCTTAGGAAGGGTGGTATTCCCCAGCATTCCCTGAAGAAAACCGCATGCTGACCACCCTGTGTGACCCTGCCCACTCTGCACACAAATGTCAGGTCTTGAGACTGCAAAAGGACTGAGCACCAGCTACCAAAAATGTGTGGGGGAAAGCATCTCAGGCCAGGGAATATAATTGGGCAGATGCAGGACTGCATGATGTGTGAGCCTAACTCCTCCCACTCTGCTTGTTCTTGAGTTTTGAATTTCACTTCAAAGAAAAAGCAGGCCAGAACTTTGTTAAAAACCATAAAATATGGCCCTGTTCTGAGCAACTCTCCTTCTGAGCACATGGAAGGGAAGAGAAAGTAGAGAGGGAATAAAAATGGTGGAATTTGTTACCTTTCATACTTACTCATGTGGGAGCATGTTGGTGACAACTGCAACCCAGCTGATGTCTTCTAGAGCTGCTGGTAGCTGAGAAGCCATGAGAAGCTGTAAAATGCCATTGTCATGCCAAAGAGTTGCAGGATTGAAAGTGACTGGAGCACAACATACCTAGTCCCTGACGCGGAGTTTCAGGTTTTAACCTTTTTTTTACCTCTATCCTGCGTCCCTCAGTGGACATGCAGAAACCACAGGGTTTGGACAGGAAGATCAAAGGAACTGCCTCAGTGTTTTTAATTTCCTGTAGCTTGCACAGTACCTTGCTACCCTAACTGTAATTTTAGTTCCCCTTGTGCTGTGCTGTGCTATCTGTGTTGCTGCTGACCACAAGAAGAGAAGTGACCACTACTCAATCCCCTAATGGCGAGTATCAACCGGTGTCCTGGACTTCCCTACTTAGGATGCACTGAGGTCTGACAGCCAGGCACACCAGCCAATAATCTGGGCTTGCCCATATACAGGTCTGCCTGTTGCTGTTGTGCATTTGTTTTCTTTCCCCTGGGCTGACAGGCAGCTGGGCATGTTTATAAGCCCTGTGCCTTGGCTCAGCTTTGTGCAGGAGAGGGAGGGAAGGGGATTTGGCCCGGCCCAGGGTGGTGACAGAAGGCGGTCACGGTTGTCACACAGACTAATTGCACTTCTAACCCTTTTTGCTGTTTACAAGCTGCCCCCCACCAAGGACTCGTGTCTCTGGCTGGCACCTGTGTCTCAGGGTAGGCTCACACAAGGCTCCAGCTTCCCTGGTAGCCACCTTCTGTGTGCTAACTCCAAGTACAGGTTATGCCTGTACTTTGTTGACGTATTTCTTAGGGGATAGAAGAAAAAATGATTGATGACTGAACAGATTTATTTAAGTGAGGTGCTTAGGAGAAAATTTATCTTAAGTGGTAAAACACTAGTTTTTTTAAGTGTGTATCTGACATCTAGATATACAGACCTGACTTCAAGCAAAGCAGCCATGTTACCATGATTAGAGGTTGTGCAGACGTCTTCAAACCACTGCTTGAACAATCCTCTGTCCTTGACTCCAGTGCTGCCCAGTGCCTGACTCAGCCAGTTGTCTTCATTTCCATCGGCAGAGTAGGAGATGGAAAGAGAGCAAGGACAGAAATGTCCAGACATTGGTTGGCATCTGCTGTATCTGCCCTTTCCAAATTCAGGTAGAGAGAAAGTGGCAGCTTTCACATCCCGTTGTTCTATCACTAACAGTTGTTGCAGCTGACATTTGCTTTGAGATATTATTTTATCTTCCTATTCAGGACAGTAAATCTTGCAGAGATTGCCAAATGCAGAGCCAACTCGTAATTGTCTTCCCCAGGGGCATCTTGGACAGGCTTAACTCCTGACAATTCCTTCAACAAAGCCTCTCTCTGCTTTATCCTGCACCCCTTTCTGCAGTTGCTGCATAAATTTTGGCTTCTCAGCCCTCTTGGTAGCAACCAAAATACATTTAATTGTTCATACCGTTATGATATGATAAACCCTTTGCTGCCTACAGGTCAATTCCCTGAGGAGTGGATTTTTTTATCTGTCCAAACCCCTGGAAGTGAGCAAGATGAGGTAGACCTCCATGCCTTTGAGCTGGACAATACAGCTTAAGTGCAGGAATTTCACAATACACCAGATTTACATGATGGATCAAACTACAGACAGCCTGTCCTAGTCCGGGACTCAGCATTATTGCATACAGCCACACTTGTATCATGGGGACATGACTGGAATAGCTGTGCTATCCTCAGAGGTACAGATTATCCCAGGTGGGTGGTGAGAGCTGCTCTGTGGATATGAGGCTTTGGTAAAATCACAGTGCTCATGCTGCTGTGGACTAAGATCCCTTCCACTGAAGAAAGGAAGTTACCAGGCACTCTTTTCCTCCTTCAGCTCTGAGGAACTTTCAGGGATTTTTCTTCTGTGGTAGTTTATTTTCTCTCACTTTCTTGCATTTTGTTCAATCTTTTGCCTTTTTAATAAGCCATTAATTCTTTCAGCCCTGTTTCTGTGTCACTTTTTCACCCACATTTTCACCTTGCTGGTGTCATCCTGGTGCAAAAGAAGTATCCCTTTATATCAAACCCTGGAAGACTTTATATTCTCAAGAAGCAACACAGGGCACTCACTGAACAAGGCAGTAGCTCCTTTCACTCATCTGGGACAGGTGTCACTCATTTGAATCTGTTCACCTCCTTACACCACTGGTCTGGGGACTGCAGCAAGAAGCAGCATGCACTTGTGTCCTCAGATTGCCCGCTCTCACACCCATACTGCTCAGAGCACTTCAGAGGAGGCTGCAGTGCCTTTATCCCATCAGGACTGTTTATCCCTCAGCTGGAAACATAAGAGAACACTTGCACAAAGAGCAGCTGCTGTTTGGGTACTACTGGTAGTGGGGTAGGAGGGGCCTTCAGCTGGCAAGTTGGGTGGCTTCTATTCCCAGCACTGGAGGAGGTGAGTGCAGAGGGAAGCTGCACCTCCTGGTGATTCTCTGCATGTCTTTGAAGGTATCCAGTGCCAATCTCTGTTTGAGTTTACTGTTGCTGGGTTGCCCCCAGAACTGCTGAACTGATTGGTCTCTTCTGTACTGCTCCATAATGGAAATCTGGGGATGAAGTGGGAGCCGTGATGGGCAGCCATTCTGCCCTACCCCTGAGCAGCCTGCCACCCTCCCACCAGTTCCTGGCTACACAAGGACATGTCAGGAATTGGATAGGGCTGGCAGAGACCCGGCTGTAACAGGATGCCCCTGTCCTTTCCTTTCTTCCTGTGACAGAAGAGAGATGAATTTATGGCATGTGGTGTGTGGGAGCTGCCAAGTGGCACTGCCGAAATGAATGGTGGCATCTCAGGAGGGTAGCTTGCCACCCACCACCACAAATCTGTTTGGTTCAATGAGTGGAAACCTTGCTGATAAGAAGTTTGGACACAAAGCAAAAGTCTTGAGCTGCAATGTGGGTAACCTGGCAGACCAGAAACAACACTTTAGTGATCCTGACTTCAGGTTTCCTTAATCATTAGACACATCACTGTTCTTCCAGAGTTAGGCAGAGAATTGCAAGTCCTGACCCTTACTGCTCACTTTCCTTTCCACGCATTCCCTTCTTACCTCATGTTAGGGAAAGCAAGGGCAATAATGTCTGTATGGACCCAGGTCCTGTTCCCTCTGTTTCCAGTTTTTGGCTACTCATTTTGCCAAACTCTGATACAGATTTTGTTGTTCTTTAGTGGCTCATGGGACTGTTTTCATATTGCTAGCAATGAGATGGCTGGGTATCGTCCTTATGTTGGAATTATACAGGGGAGAGTAGCAGGTCAGGAGCAATGTTCAGGTTGGATTAGGCTGGATTTCGTATCCCTGCTTCTAAATTCTCTGCTTCTTCGTAAGGTTTGAGGAAAATGGCATGGGGAAACTGCTGTTTTCCCATAGGTAATCCTAATTAGATGATGGTAAAGAAAAAGAAAGAGATTTTAGAAACTCTTTGCTAGAGGAGAGAAACCTTTCCTCACCAAGAGCAAAATCAGCAAAGGCTGACTCACTTTAGGTTGGATACTGTTCGGCTCTTTTTTCCGGCTCTTCCCTTTATTCTGGGGTCTCATGGGGATACTGGAAGAAATTTCCATGCTATCCACAAGGCTGTTGCTTTGCAAATCTCCCTCATTAGCCTTAGCCTCATTGTATTTTTGATTTGAATATGTATGTACTTCTGAAATTAGTCTGGTCACCATTTCATTGACAGATAAATTTCTTGCAATTAGGAGGCAAGAGCAGGCTGAAGACAAGGGAAGAACTTATGTAGACACATATTGCTTAGATTAAAGGAGTAAATCTCTCCCTTCTGTACAGCTTGTCAAGCAAGCACCAGTGCACCAGTCATATCTGGGCAGTCACTACAGCAGACAATTTCTTGCCTGTGTCAAAGGGCTGAAAAGAAGCATTTGAGAGCAGAAAATCAGCCAATACCTGTCTTGAGACAGACTTCACAGCCTCAGAGATGAGGAATTTATTGGATTGTCTTCACACTCACACATTTTCTGTCTTTATAGTGCTGTCACTAGCCTAGTGATTAGGGAATAACTGAGAATAGTTGCTGGGAAATGGTTTTATAGCCTTCTCAAACCTCAATTTTCAGGCCTACAGCTTTGCCCCAAGATTTAGTTATGTTAGTATGCAGAGAGGATAAATGCACATGTTCACTATAGGTGAGTAAATTGAACACTAGATAAATTCAGCATTAGATTAGGGGCTGGTAAACTGTGGCAGCATGTAAACTGGAGTATGTGTAAATGATTTCCTGCACACTCTTCTTGTATCTCTCCTCCATGATGGAGCACAGCCTGGGTGTGCACTCTTACTGGTCACTCAGGTCCTGACTTCCACAGAAATCCTGGCACACAGAGCAGAAGCCAACAGGACCAGGTCTGTGATGTGGACAATCAGGACTCCAGACCCACTGAATTACCCTTTCTGTGTGCTTGACAAGACCTGTGCTATCTCATCTGTGGCACTACTTAAATCCTCATAGGAGCTGGCCTAACTTCCTTTAACAACCTGGAGCAGAGACTGCAGTTCAGATCTGGAAGTAAGGATTATATACTCCCACACTAACTACCGATGGTGTGGGATCCTGTCCCCATTCTGCCTTATCTGCAGAGTAATTTCTTGGAGGAAGGTATGATCTGCTTTTTACATTACCTTAAAGGGACTGTTTCGCTACAGGAATTCTCACTGCCACATCTCAGTCCCTTGGATGCTCACACTGCTGCATTGCAGTAGCTGAAGCTTCCAGTGCTGGGAGCGCGCCAAGGATTCAAACACTCATACCCACTATAACTCCTGCCTCAGGAATCCAGATTTGCCTGGGACTTAGTAACATGACCTGTTTTCCACCAGCTCTAAAGTGCTGCCTCCAGAACTGAGTTTCATCTTCTCTCATACTTAGTTTCAGCCAAGGAATGAAATCACTGTGACAGCCTCTGAACTTTGTTGTCCCTGTTAACTTCTGCACTTCTACTCAAAACCATTAATATTCACCGCTCAGTTTTGGAATAGGTACGTCCTCTGTTCTCTGCTCTTCCTAAACAATCAGGAGCTGGAGGTTACATACCTCCTATATTAGCAAAAGAGAAGAAATTGCTGAAAACTTTCTTCATCAAGGAAAAGAAGGCAAGGCTGATGATCTGTCCATCTCCTGGGCACTCGCATGATCCCTGCATGAAATAGCAAGGGAGAGAGCTTGACCCAGATCCTAGGGAGTCAGAAATGGAGCCCCCATGGGATTTGTAGCAGTAGCTTTTCTTAGGAGCGAGTCAATGTAGCTGAAAAGCAAGGCAGCATAGTAAGTGTTAAGAGGACATACCATTGCAACCTTGTGCCCAAGTTACTCAGTGAAGGATGTTTCCTAAGTGGATTTTCACTCATTTCAGTCACTCCTTCTTCCCCACTGCTCACCATACATCACCTTCTGTCTCTCTGCTCACTCCCCGTCACTAGCACTTGCACTCACTTAACCTTAACTATTAGTGCTGCCCTTAAATCAAAGGCAGTGCTGGAAACTTGCCTTTCCCAGCCTTTGGCCTTCTTCCAATTACAGCGGACGCGTTAATGAGAAGACCTCATATCTAACTGTCTAGTCAAGACGCTTGCAAAATGCCAGCCAGCACAGTAGCTGGATGTGGAAAACAGAAACCAGCTAACGTCAGCTCAGAGCAAGACTCAAATTCAAAGAGCAGCAGAGAGCAGGGAGAATCCACGACCACCAGGGGCAAGCACATCAAGACATGGTTCAAGGGTCATTGGAGAAGCATTATTTTCATTGGAAAACCTGGCTGAGTGTGAGGACCATCAGCTCCTGCCAGTGGGTTGTGGGTGCACACACCTGGCAGTGGGCAGCTGGGAGTCAGTGGTGCACACGTGGGGACTGGTCAGGAGATTGCACAGGACTTCTCACTTGTGAGCTGGGTGATGAGAACGGTCAGTGAGTGATGAGTACAAGCAGCTGGTAGAGAATTTCACCATGAGACAGTTCAGTTTAGAGAGTGGGAACTCAGCAATTTTAATGTTGGGCAGTTTTTTTATGATACTCTGAGAACTAGGTGCCATAAGGCACATAAATCAAATCTTGAAACTGAGACAGTGTCAGACCCTGATGCCCTGAGATCAGAGCAGCTGAGGTGACACTAGATAGTTCCTTGTATATAAGGGCTCTGTTTGTGCCAGCAGGGAAACCATTCCCTCATGATCTGGAGTGAAAAGATAAATGATATTTTTTTAGGAATCAGCTTGGTTACTTACGAGTTTTAGAGAAACATACGATTTTCTTCACATGGTATAAAAAGGCACCCTATTGCACCAGAAATCATAAAATCTTTAAATTCAAACCAGATATTAAAATATTTGAGTTATATTTATTTTTATTTTAAAACCAAATAATTTCAAATTAAATGTGAATTCAAGGAAATATTTTCAAGACCGTTCATTTAATATCCAACTAGTCAAAATATTTAAAGAGAGCAAGCAATGCTGCTTCAGTGGCACTTCTGTACATTTTAATGAGTTAAAGTTTTTTTGTTATTGAACTTGTACAGGATTGACCCAAATAAAAAAATTATTGTTTTCTCACAGAAATTAGGCTATGGGCAGAAGGTACTCTTCCTATAACTTTGGACTGTGTTCCAGGGAAAGAGGCACATCTAAAAGTCTTAGATGTGCCTCTTTAAAAGTCTTAGACAGCTACACAGTTTTGACAATTGCCTTGTGAGAATCAGAAATAATCTGCCAGTTCACCAGTGTTAGCCAGTTACTCCTTGCTCTTTACATCAGCTAGTTTTATGTATAGCACAAAATTTGAAGAGCTTGTCTCAACACAGTTATATGCCCACATTAGACCAAGGGTTTAGCCTAATCCAATATCCTGTCTCTTAAAAAAATAATTATAAGAACAGGGCAAGAATATAGTCACAATTCCTCAAAGACACTTCCCAGCTTTCAGCAGATTTGGACTTAGGAGGAGCCTGCACATAGATGGAGACTTTAAGTGATAGATTTTTTTCTCCCCCATGGATTTGAGAATGAAACTACATATTGCAGTCCAGGGAAGGGAATATATTGTCCTTGGCAGCACATCGTGCAGCAGAGGAAGTTCTTCATTGCTGCTCCCTCTTTAGCCCCTGCACTGGAATACTTTGAAGAAGACACTGAAGCAGGCATTAACTTTTCTGGTTGTCAAAAACCACTGTATCCCATTATGAGTGCTACTTCAAACAGAAAAAGAGTTAGAATACACACCAAGTGTTCAAAACCCTGTGTTACTCAGCTGCTTGACTTTTCTGAGAGGGAGAGAGAGCTTCTGCTCATACCCCATCCTTCAGAGCTGATGTCCGTAACAGTCCATGATAGCATTACTCAATACTGGCCTCAGTTCTCCTAATTCTAATACTTTATATTTCTTACATCCTGACTAAAGTTCCAGGTTCCCACCATCCCCTGTGATCAAGTTACCAGATTGTGCTGATTTCCTTGAGGTTTCCCATCATTCCTTTGTTTACCCTACTTTTGCTTGAACACTGCAGGAGAGCTGCCCATGCCAAAGAGTAAGGACTCCTTCAATAGCTGTCTGAAATTCTTTTTCCAGGCAACTTCTGGCCACTGTTCTCTTCCAGAGCTCCTTGGCTTCAATGTACCCATACCAAAAAAAAAAAAAACAAACCCAAAAACAAAGTGGGTTCAGCCACAGTGACCAGGATCAGTGAAAAATCAAGATCACCAGGCAAGTTCAACTTGACAAGGCAAGACTAAGGACAAACCAGAAAGTCAAACCAGCATCAGTATCAGCAAGGCACAGGCATAGCTGAGACAGTTCAGGCAAGGAGCAAGGGCATGGGCTGAGCTTAAATGCAACTCTGGAGCAGAAGAGGGAGAGCTTCTCCCCAGCTCTCTCTCACCCACACCATTTTCCATATTCAGTGAGCACCCAGGCACCAGAGAGTTGGCAAAGACCTGTTTCTCTCAGTGCCTGTGCTGCTGTGAGCCAGGAGCCTCACCACAACACAACTACTGGTCTCAAATAGCTCAGGGAGGAATTTCACAAGGAACATGGATTCTAGTGCATGTACACCAGGCAGGTATCACAGAGCTCATGTCTTACAGGTAATGTACTAAAGCTTTACTCCTTAGTCATCTGAGTTCAGCAAAGTGTCTCTCTTGTGTCACAGACATGAGTTGCTTATAAAGCAAACAGTCAGTCCATTTAATTTAACATGGCGAGAAGTGTTCCCTGGCAGAGAGCTCCTGGGAAGCCCTCCAAGATGTGACATGGAGAGGCACTTTTGCACAGGGAGGACAAACAAGGCTGGTCTCCCAGACCCAAACCTCATAATTGAATCATTGCTCCTCAGATGATGATGAGACCAGAGGGTGTAATAACCATCCCCATAGCCAATGTAACAGCAATTTTTAATACTGCAAGGGATAGTGCTGCCATCCTGCCACAGAGGAGAGCAGCTACCATGGTGCCCCCTTTTCTGTGCAGACTTAGCATGAGGACATACAGCCCAGGTAGGTTCTGGAGCCAATCAACTTAGATTAGGCAATTGTCTTGATATTAGAGGGTTATCTATAAGAGGGAGATCTTGATATCCAATTGTCTTGATGTTCGAGGGGGAGCTAACAGACCTGCGGGTTAGCAAGACCTGCTTGACTTGCTCCACTTGAAATCCTATCTGTAAACTTGTCAGATTGGATCATTGGGATGGGAACTATTCACATTATACGGCATCTTTCCCCATGCAGTATGCAGAAATGATCAAAAAGTGAGTTTTTTCCTAAAAAGAGGAAGAAAGCATTTGTATTAAAAAGTGTCTGTAGAGAAATAATAAAGTTGCTTCATAGCTCTGCTTAACCCTATTCCTGAAAAAATCTACTCAGACTGTGTCACACCTCAAGGCAAAAGCTCAGCTCTGGATGCCCAGCCTGCCACAGCTGCTATGGTCTGAGTGTGACCGGGAGGGAGGGAGAGGAACCTGTGTGCTGTGCACTGTCCCGGCAGCCTTGCCTTGTGCCCCTGCAAAGACAAGGGTGTCAGCACACAGGTGTGACATCAGAGGAGAAAAGGAGCCCAGACTTTGGAATGCAGCAGGAGAGACCAGCAGGCTGGGAAAAGGCGGCTGGTAACAGAACTGGAAGTAGCGGGACAGACAGGCAGGGCCAGGTTAAGGCTCCCAGGAAGATATGAAAATTTGGATGTAAGAGGGCACATGGAACTTAGTAATGAAATTAGCTCAAGTAACTGAGCCCTTGAAGGGAAGTTGTAAAGATCCATGTCTTGCTCATGACGGCCATGTGCCATATCAGTGATGCTGGGAAAGACCTACTGGCTGCCTCAACTCGCTTTAAAAAATCTGGCTGCTGTGATGGGTGTATGTTGCCCTCCGGTGGTGAACCCTGTGTTTTCCCAGGAGTCGTGGAGCAGTACATGAACCGTAGGGCTCGTGGACCTCTTTTCCAAACACACCACCAGGCCAGGCTTGTATTTCCCAGTGGTTACAAATAAATGCACCATGATTAATTTGAACATCAGTGTTTGCCTCCCCCAACCTTGTCACTATTCAGATGTTTCCTGTTTTGTCTGATCAAAGCCAGACCAGCACACAAATTACCAATATGGGTATTCCCACTGTTCTGTCAAAGCACAAATTTAATTACTCCTGCTGTGAAAGTGTACCAGCTTGAGCTGCAGTTGTTTCATTAATTTGGTTTAATACTTCGTTGCATGTTGCAAGCTGTGATGAAAGCCATTTGTCCTCCAGCTGCCTCTATGCAGCACTGACAGTGGCAATGCCATGCATTTGTTATGTTGAAGTACAACCCCCTGAAAAAATAAACCACTTCCATTTCTTACAATTTTATCAAAGTTCCACTATCAAGCTTCAGACTTGCCATTCTGAGATCTAGTTGAAAATTAACAAATATTTATGTACAGAGCACAAAATGTTTTATTTCCTAGAGCCACATCAGCAAAGCCATAATTTCAATTTTCCAAGTAATTTGTCCTGTGTTCCTAGGGGCTTCTGCATTAAGCAGCAGTTTACTGTCAAAAGCTGTAACTGCGGGGCTTAGATGGCAAAGGGGGTTCAACCACACCAGGGGAGAGGTGGAAAACCAGTAAAATTGGAATAACTGTTTTCTCACTTCCTTTGTATCACATGCACAACTTCACTATGAGGTGAAAGGGGTACATTAGTAAAAGTACACTGCTCCCTTTTAAGTTCTAGCTACAGCTGTTTTCCTTTTGCGTTAGCAAAGAGATGACCGTACAAGAGCCCAGGTGTTTATGGGTGTTTAAAGTCACACTTACAACTCTGAACAGATTCAGGATGCCAGAGCTTGGCAGCAATAAAACTAATAAACTGTTGCTGTCCACTGAAGTGCATCTAAATGAAGCTGATTTGGGAAAAGGCAAAAGAGTAATGATGAAACACCCACTACTAATTTTTTATAAATGACAATAAAACTTTGCACAATTTATCCCCAAACAGTTCTAGAAATAAAACCAGTCCTGTAATAACTAAACTTGTTTCTACCCTTCTTCCTCTATCAACACTCACTGAAGGGTTTTGTTTGACTCAAGTGAAGTACAGTCACAGCTAAACCCAATCAGAACATGACCTGCTAGTGAACAGTGGCCAGTGAAAAGCTTCCTCTGCCCTATGTGACACAAGTAACGCTGCGTTGGTATCTGTAACACTTCCTTCACTTTTGAAATCTTTCAAAGAAATTGTACATCGGCTCTGGTTTCTTGCCAATAGTTTCACAGGCAAGGCACCTTACTAATCAATTTTATTCTACCACTCTCAGATCATACTGGGGACCTATGGAATAAGTGCACTCAACTGTGGTACTGTAGACAAAGTTCAGGGAAAAAGCCTCACTTGGCTGAATGTGTACAGCCCTGGGAAAAAACCCTCCTTAACCCTCATAAATCAGCAGGGAAAGAGCAAGAGAAAGAAATGGAAACAACTGGAAGCATGAAATACAGTTCCTTTAAATCTTCAGACTGAAACTTCATACTTAATAGTATGAGAATTACTGGAGACTAAAATAATTAATTGAAATAATTTCTGCTAGCTTCACCGAAGAGTGACAGACCTCTTTAAATGACAATCTCTGGGCTTTTCCCATAAGGAACAATGGAAAATGACCCATTAAATTTTATTGCTGCATTATTTATGGTTTTTTTGCTATACATTCAGGGAGTGTTTCCTATGAATATTCACACCTGTTGAAGGAAAGATGGAAAAATACTTCTGAAACAAGTCTTGAAATCACCAGTGCTAAATTGTTTTATTTCCAACAACTAGCCATTACAGTATGTGAAACAAGAAGTGTCCAGAATAAATAGCTGAAGATGAAGCATCAGAATACTACAGTCTTCGCTACTGCTGTGGCCCCTTAATGTTTCCTTCTTTTCAACCTTCACTCTTCAGATTCTCCAGGCCTACGGATATCATCAATCTTCAGGATCATTCTAACAACCTGAGTCGCCAGAGAAATCTGCTGCTTCTTACCAATCAAGGTTTCTATAACGTGCTGCTGCTTCATATCTGCCAAAAGGAAGCAGAAGAATTAGACACCCTCCTCAAATCAAGATGTACCACTTAACCTGTAAGTATTAGTAATTAGTAATAGTAAATTCCACATAATTTTAAAGAACATTTTGAAATTACTACTCTTGGCTACTGTGGTTTACAAATGTAATTTGTACAAATGAGTTTTACATCTGGGTTCTTACCAAAGATCCTACCACACTAAGATACAACTCTTTTCCCAGGTTGTGCTTTTCAAAAAGTAATGCAGAATGGTGAAAAGCAAAATTTTCATACACATATATTAAAAGCATCTTAAAGGCTAAGCAAATGCTAAAAAAGTGAAAGTTCAAATGTCATCAAACAGGAACACCTAATCAAAGAAGGGTTATGAAAGTACAAATTACAGTTTACCACATTCTTTTCTGAAAAAAACAACAGACTAAGAAGGTGAAAAGTATAGATCCAAATGAAAGCAAGGTTTTACACACTGGCTTCTTAGCCTTCACGTATTTGCTCCAGGCTTATATATGCAGACATACTGATGTGAACATCATTGTCTACAAGTATTTTCCAGCCTTTTGTTTACTTCTTCACAAGCTGTTTCTCAAAACAACTGTTTTTATGACTGCAATGTACCCTGGATCGCTAAAACTACAGTATTTAAAGCATAGCCTGCTCGTCTCATTGTAAGAGCAGCCTTCTTTCCTGTACTACAGTATTGGTCAACATCTTCAACTCATGTTGCCACCAAATAGTGGTTTTTCAGACCATTACACATTTTCTTCCTGGTAGGCATACATGTACTCTCCACACACATTCCCATTAATTATGGCAAGGCACAAGAGTTAGAAAAACTCAAGTGATGCACAGGTTTAAAAAAAACCAAAGTGAGCATTTTGAGCTTTTGAGGAAGAAAAGCTTTTACGCTCCTCCTTCTCCATGTTGCAGTTCTTACCATTTGTTCCTTTCTGCAAACAGTCAATGCCCAGGGCTGGATTATTTTCTTTCACCTGCCTCGCCCGCACTTCGGTCATTGTCTGTATTGGATTCATACCACTGTTCTCTGAGAGGGCCATGGGAATTACCTCCAGGGCATCTGCAAAAGCTCTCACAGCATACTGTTCCAAAGATGGGCACTAGAGGAAAAGAAATTCAAATTCTTACGCTATTGAACTCCAGTGTTAGTAAAAGCAGATTTTCATATCAGATATAAAATACATACACACAATAAGTAGATTTTATTTGGAATATAGTAACTAAAAACACCTCTGAATCATAACTACATGAAAATTTTAAAAAAATTTACACTGCTCGTAGCACAGAAGGAAAAGAAGTACTGGTAATGACTTTTTACAGACAAGGGAAGGATAACTTTTAACAGTGCTTATCAGGAAATGTCAGAAAGCACACACTATGAAACTTTGTGGAAAATCTTTGAAGTTCTTCTGCAATCTCTTAAGGCAGGCTCAACCCTTCATACATTAAAGAAAGTTTTAACTGTTCCTTTCTTACCTTATCTGCTGCCTCACTGACTGCCAAGGCACAAGATATTTCAGCTGCACCACCACCGTACACAATACGATTGTCACGAACAAGATTCCGGATTACACACAAGGCATCGTGAAGAGAGCGCTTCGCCTCTTCAATGATCTGGAATTACAGAACAGCAATGTTTCACAATACACACATCTGAAGGCTGTCAGGATGTAGTTCCTAATAAACTGTAAGATCTTTTCGTGGCTCCAAGGCAGTTCTACTATTGCTATGTTACACTATTTAAAAACAGAGAATGCTAGACATCCAGTGGCAAAGAAGGAATAAAAATATACATAAAAATATACCGTTATTTGTTAAATCTATAATCTGAAATAATAAAAACTTACACGATAAGGTTTTCAATCTTGCATATTTACAAGACACAAACCACTGAACTTCAAATGCCAACATTATTTTCACACTGCAGTTTCTGCCAACTCCCAGCTTCAAGAGATGTAGGAGATTTAACACAAATGCTAACCTTTAAAGCAGTATTTCTGCTTTCTTAAAAGAAAATTTCAGACTAGGGCATGCTCTTTTTTTCCTAAGGTTTTTTATTTAAAGTCAGACTTAACATATAGTAAATATAATTTAACACTGCAACCAAATAGTGCAACCAAAACCCAGTTTAAGTATGCAAGCATTTAAAGTGGTCTCAATTCTGGGGTAGTGGGGGGCTATAGGGTGTGGGGATATACAATTTGCCGTAGTTTGGGGTTTTTATCTTAAATTATTTTAACTGGACTAAATCAGAAATGATACAATTAGGTCTACAATAAAACCAAATCTTTCCAAGATGCTAATATATCTTTACTCATAAAAGTGACTCTCTCATGAGAAAAATAGTTAAGAGCATCCACAGGTAAAATTACTTCCTTATTTATGAACTATATGCTCTAATAGAAAACAAAAGTTTTCATTTAAAAACATAGGATGTAAATCTAACAAGTTACTTGTGACACATAGTCCTGACTGCCTACAACGCTTACCCCTTTCTATTTGCCCACGCTGCAAGGAAAATGTAGACAAAGTCGAGAAGAGTGCACTAACATGCTTTACAAAGAAACTACACATTCTGCAACTCTGTATCAAAGCAAACATCTCACCATTTTATTTCCTCCTCTAATGAAAATAGTGACAGCTCTGGAGTTCTGACACTGTTCGATGAGGAGCATTCTGTCCTTGGTTGTTCCAAAGGAGATCTCTCGGACCACACCCGCAAATCCCAGTTTCTCTGCCGTGAGCTCGCAGAAGCGAGGCACGATGCGCCCTCCCGTCGCGATGGCGATTAACTGAAGTCAAACAGCCATGAGTTACTTTAACAGGATTTTTCCATGTTGTTTTTCAGAATGTAAAACTAGTGGAAAAGCATCTGTCAAATGCCTACTCCAAGAGGTTACCTTCCCATCACTTTGAAGTACTTCAGCCAATGTTTACTTTCCACACACCTAAAACTTTTATTAAGTAACACACATGTGCTCCAATTATAAACCATAATCTCCTTCATGATAGGCTCTTTTCACAAATCTCCAATGATTTTTCTCCAATACCCACCCGTATACACAATTATGCAGTGATACCCAGAAAGCCTGAACTTTTAGCTGGTACAGCCTATTACTTCACAAATGCTTTAATAACTGCTACAAAGCCCAGTTTTACTTACTTCTATTTCAGGTCCACCAACCCAACGAACAGCAGGCAGCTCATTCTGGAGCAGCAAGTGATTTGCCTCATCATCAAAACCCCACTGGCAAATGGCAAGGTTTGCACCAGTGTCTTTTATCTGAAAGCAACAAAAACTATCAACCTTCTGATCAGAACTAACAAAGGAATGAAAAACACTCTTCATGGTTTTAATTCTCCCAGTTTTCTCAAAAGACATTTCTCAAGAAGAACCTCTGGCACACACAGAGATCAAAATACATTTTAAACCAAGCTGGTACCTCTTTCTTACATTAACTTAACTTTGATTCATAGCATTGCAACTGCTTGTGTGTTGTTTCCCAACAGGATTAGAAGCTCATTTACAGGAATAAATCAATGCACTATACTTTTTTTGCTAAAGGATATGAAAGACAAAGAAAACAGAAATAATCCTAAAGGCTACCTGCTTCACCATCTCTTCAAACTTCTCTTTTTCGTATTTCTGCAGTGCCTTGTAATCATCCACAGATGTGACATCAAGCTTATGTTTGGTTTTAGGTTTAGGTGGTTCAAATGGACAAGTAAGGATTGCAATTCTAGCATCTTTTAGTTCCTGCATGATTAAAAAAAAAAGATTATTTTTGACCTCATTAACATCTCTTTCTCGTATTTGCAAAACATACAGACGTATCTATAAACAAGCACAGGAGAAAATGTGAAGGTCATTTGACTCATTCTAAAGTTAACTAACTATAACTAAGTAATTCTGTCAATGGTCTCTATAAACCACTTAGAACAAATTCCATAGCTCCAAGATGCTGTTTAAGCCCTTAGCAATCTTTACCAGCGATGCTTTTTTATGGTTTAATGCTTAAAAAACAAAAAATTTCAATGAAACCATCCCTATCCGCTGAGAATACTACTCATCTTCATAACGTTTCAACTACTACATGACTGATATTTTCCACTAGTCTTCCTTTTTACAGTATAACCAGTGTCACCTGCTAGATAAATATTTTAGAACAGTAAAAGTTTTCTAGAAGTATACTGCCCAAAGACTTAGAGACCTTACCAACAGCTTCTGGGGTGCTCCAAACAGAACAACATGGCAATTCATAAAGGTGAAGAATCTTGACACTGCATTGCACTAAGCATATGAAGCACATCACACACCAGGGACAATTATTTCTACATAACATAGAACCCTGCACCTGTCCTCACTTAGTAGTACAGTAATTCCTCGCTTCCACCACAATTTTTCAATATTGTTGTAAATTCTAACTTGATCTCTTCCAAATATGAAAAATTTCATGCTCCTTGCCCCTTCCTCCATTGAGTGAAAAGCCAAGCCAAAGCACAAAACAGTGTAAACACTTAATAAATGCTATGGCAGCGTTTGAGGTAGGCTAGAAACTCTTATTTAAGCCATTACACATGAGACACGCACAAGGACATCACTTACTTTAGGCATCTGTGGGTGACTGAAATCTTTATCCACAATCACTCCTTTAACCAGCTGTGTATCTTCCAGTCTACCACCCACTTTGCCTTGCACTTTGATCAGCTCAAAATCAACATCTTTACGTTCCATGTCTGCTACTGTCAGTACAGCATTCACGGCAATCTCTGCCATTTGCCTGTGGCAGCGGTTCACTCTAGGTTTGAAAAAAATACAATCAAGTTGCACTCCATTTCCACAGTTTGGAAGAAAAAAGTGGTTTTATCAATCTCAAACAGCAAAGAATACCACTGCAATAATAAACTTTTGCACACTACATTAAAAGAGGGGGTCCTGCTTGTTTGTTCACAGAAGTAGAAGGTGCTGGCTGTGGCAGAGAACAGAACACACAACATGGTTGGTGTGAGGAGCCTTTGTGAACGGAGTCTCAACACAGATTTGGAACAAGCCAGGAGAATTAATACTGAAGAATGTTCAAGAAACAGAAGCCGCTTGTAAGACAGCTCTGTAAAGGAAGCCCTTCCAATGTCTGAATTTATTAACTACCCACAAAGCTCATAAAGAAAAATGAATTTATGGAACCATCCTAAGTTAAAATCTTTTCAGCAGAAAAAAACCCAACAAAACATGGCATATAATAATTTTTAACAGATTTACATTACTCTTGGAGCCTGCTGTGATGCAGAAACCTGGAACTAACAGGTTAGAATTAAATTGATGCTGCAGCTGTTCAACTTCACAGAATTGACCCGTTGGACACAAAGGATTCACAATTTCTTATCCTGAGTAGGAGTCGACTGAGGAATTGGCCAAAACAAAACACAGAAGAGCCTTCAGCAGCACTCCAATAAGACACAGAATTTAATAATCCACCAAAACACCAGGATGTTGCCTTTCCATGCAGAGGGCTTTCAACAGAAGGTTAAATAGTCAATTTTTGTGACTTACACTTTAGAGCCCAGAGTTGTCTTTGCTGTCTGGATCAGAGGCTCAATGTTCTGTGGATCAACCGGGAAGCTGTCACTGATTTTGTCTAGATGCTCAATAGCAATGCGTGCTGCCTGCTCATACCCATCTGCTATTCTGATGGGGTGAATGCCTCGGTCTAGTAACTGCTCGGCCTGTTCCAGTAATGCCCCAGCCAGAACTATAAAAAAAAAATTAAAAGAAGTTTTACTCTTGATTGGAGCACAATTTCAAGTACATTATCAACAAATTAAAAAGCACACTTCCTGATTTTGCTGCAATATATTACGAATTCAAGTTTTCGTAAATAATAAAAAAATCCTGAAAAACCCCTACTTGCTTTGCGCAGCAAGAAAACCACATTATGTTAAGAACAAAATGAAGCACAGGCATCAAGGCAGGACAAGGAGATTACAGAAGAAAACTACGCAGAAAAATTTTGAAAGTATCAAGAGGGCTCTCAGCACTACCTTAAAATGTGACCAAACTTAGAAAAGACACAACAGCTTCTTTCTTATTAGAAGACTTCTAATGCAAGAACTGACAGCAATATTGCAAAACAAATACTCCAAAGAAGTGCTAGAGAAAAGCTACTGTTATTTCTCACATTTGCTTTTAGTAGCTGAAGCAGCTTGATTTTAAACCTGAAGAAGTAAGCTAAATTTAAAATACTTTCTTACCAACGACTCCAGTAGTTCCATCCCCAATCTCATCATCTTGGGACTTAGCCAGCTCCACCATAAGTTTGGCTATCTGGTGATCCACATCCATCATATTCAGGATGGTAGCACCATCATTTGTCACAGTCACCTCACCATCCTTGTCCACCATCATTTTATCCAAGCCTAAAAAACATATGTTCAAAGTATGAAGGACAATTTAGAAAATACCCCCCAAAAATTAGTAAGAGAGAACTATTAAAAGGTTTTCATTATTACCATTGGGCCCAAGGGATGTTCTCAGAGTACTTGCTACAGCCTTTGCTGCCATTATGTGAGACTGTAAAACAAGGATAACAAAGACAGAAGTTAAATCACTATCGTGTATTCTGAAATCACAATATTAAGCTAAGGAAAACACAGCAAGTAGTGCAAATGCTGTAATTCAACGCATAACTATGACTGAAAAAGGATCAGTACTTATTTATTGGTTTTATGACACAAACATTTCCCATGCCTTTTCTTGTGTTGCTTGCACTGGCTCTGCTAAAACATGCAAAAGCAGAGCATCCAAATGACAGCCTTAACACCCAAAGCACAGAGCAAGAGAAGCTAGCAATGCTAAAGAAAGAAGGGAATAAAATTTCACCCACCACAGAATCATTACAGAATGGTTTGGCTTGCGAGGGACCTGGAAGATCATCCAGGTCCCAACCCCTGTCAGGGGCAGGCACACCTTCCTCTAGACCAGGCTGCACAGTGCCCGATTCAGCGTTCCCCTGAACACTGCCAGGGATAGAGCATCCACAACATCTCTGTTACGGCGTCTGCGCTCTTCTTCTGTCGGGATTTGTATCACCCGCCCTCAGCCCCGGCCTTCCTTTGGCGGCCGAGCTTCAGGCGGCGATCTGAGGGAGGGGGCAGCGGGGAGCTGGGCAGGAGCCAGGGGGAGGGCGCTCTGCCCCTCGGCGGTGACGGCCCCAAGGCCCCGCAGCTCCAGGGCGGATCCCCGGCACGGAGACCCCGCGGACGCCGTGCCGCGAACTCCCAGCCCTCAGGCGATGCCTTCTCTCTTCCTCCATCTCTCCCTGGCTCACGGGCCTAGTCCAGGCTCCATCCGCCCTGCGCCTCGGGCGGGGCTGGCGCTGAGCGCGGCTCCATCCCCCCGCCCCCAGCGGCAGCATGGGCACGGCATGGCATGGCGCGGCGCGGCCCAGCCAGAAAGGGCCCGCGGGCGGCTCCGGCGGCCGCCCCGCTCGCTCACCTTGAGTGCCTCCAGGCCCATGAGCCGCGTCTTGCGCTCCTGGTCCTTGAGGATGAGGAAGGGCCGCCCATACTCATCAAACGCCAGAGTCCCCATGGCCGACATGGCTGCACCTCCCGCTCCCACCGCCGCCGCTCGCGAGCACCACCCGGAAGCCGCCGCGCCCGCCGCGCCACCCCGCGCATGCGCACCGGCCACACCCGCGCCTTATTTCGCGGGCGGGAGCTTTGTGGCGCCCCCCGCGGAGCCTTCTGGAAGCGCCCGGCGCCGGGGGAGGAGCGCGGCGCCCGCCGGGGGCCGCATCCCCCGCTCAGGGGCGGGGAGGGAACGGGGGAGGATGTGCTGAACGGGGCGGAAAAAGGGCGCCGGGCGACCTGAGGGCGGAGTAGGGCAGGCAGAGACACGGCGGAAAAAGTGTGCGTGGCGCTTCTCTCCGGAGCGCCTTCAGAAAGGTTTCGGTCCCCCATTGCATAGGGAAGTGGTACTGCCCTGCTCTATAAATGGTGCAGGCCGAGCACAAGTCTGGGTTGGCCACTGGCGAGTTGGGGCCGATGGTGGTGCATGTCGCTGTGTCCCAGGGAAAGGTCCCTCCGCGGAGGAACAGCCGTAACTCGCGGCCGTGTCCCCGGCCAAGGGGCGGTCCCTGCCCGCGCTACCCTTGAGCTGTTCCGGGGCGCTGCCGCCGCCCGCCCGCCCGCGTGTGGAGGGACACGGGTTTACATGGGAACCGCATTCCTGCCCCTCGTGCCTCAGGTTTTCAGCAGCTGTAGCATTCCCGTGGGATCTGGGAATCGGCGGAAGGGGTATACAGTGTTGTCTTTCCTCTCTTGCGTCCTAGCTCTTGGCTACGAGATGCTGGTTTGTCCCCAGTGAGCGAATACCCCCTGCCCGGCGGCAGGCGCGATGCCGCGGGCGGCAGCGGAGGAGATCCCGCGGGAGGAGGGCGAGGGCGGCTCCCGGAGGAGCGGCTGGGGGCTGCTGGTCACGGCCGGCGTGGGAGGGACCTTGGTGGCCCTCTATGCTGTGGCCACCCCCTTCGTGACCCCGGCCCTGAGGAAGGTGTGCCTGCCTTTCGTTCCTGCGACTGGCGCTCAGATCCAGAACGTGCTGAAAATGTTGGAAAACAGAAGTGGCTCCCTAGTTGACATTGGTAGCGGGGATGGCCGCATTGTAAGTTACGGATGTTACCTTCTTCTTGGATCCCCTCTTTAAAAAGTGCCAAAGTACTGGGGTTGCGTTTTTGCACACTTCGAAATGTCTTCTCTTTGGCATCCAGTGGTTGTGTCTGAGTCTTATGAAAAGGATCAAAGCTGAGAAGAGTTTACATTCAGTTTTGATAAGTAATAAATGGTTTTTGCTGCAGTCTTACCTGTAGCTTGACCAAGGTAGTGGGTAAAATGTTATTGTGGTGACTGGAGGGAATCACAGGGCATTCACGTGAAAAGATGTTATCAAGTCTTGGTACTGATTGACTAAGAACTGTGATTTCACAAAGGTGTGTAGCTGCACCAAGAGGCTGTGAGGTTAAATAGCACTATTCAATGCCTAATGTATAAAGGTGGTAGAAGTGCAAATATAAATGAGTGATAAATTAAAAAAATAAAAATCATGGTGTTGTTAGAACTGCACTTCACACCTTTGTGCAATGCTGGCTTCCCCACTTCCAAATCCATGTGGTGAAAGTGGAATAAACAACAAGAGAAATGGTGAGAATCACGGAAGACAAAGTGATGCTGTGCTGCCAGGATAGTTTGAGCCTCAATTTGTGAAATGTGGTGGTGAGGATATAGTGGAGAACAGTGTGGTTTGGTTTTTCTTTTGTTGCTGTGATGTTTTGTGTGCTTTTTCATAACTATCTACTTCAAGTCAGATTTAGCAACAGGGTGGTGGTTTTTGATGGAAACAAGCAAGTCCTTGAATGTTTTATGTGAATGAGTCAACCATTTTTCCATGTAAAAAAAAAAAAATTTATTTGGAACCCCAAAGCTGTGAAGATTGCTTGAATTGTGCCTGGCTAGGAAAAAGACCAAAAAACTTAGGCATGAGATAACTGCAGTTTCTGACGGCTGCTGACTCTCATCAGAGGTAGCTAATTTCAATAGGTATTGCATCATTAATTCTGATATATTATATAGGTGCCTAAATGGAGACTGAAGGCTATTTGGAAAGCCAGGTGCCTCAAATTGAATGCTTGGTGCTTCCTTAATGCATCTGTCCTGAAAAAAGTCTGTTCAGATGCTTTTAAATATTTAGCACTTATTCAGGTGTAATTGGCAGATTTCCAAGTGTGGTAAAAATGTCAGATTCTTTTAGTGAATTTGCAAGTGCTTTGTGTGTGATGGAGGATACATTATTTTAACAGTATGAGATGTACTGTCCAGGTAATGCTGTTTGAGAAGTTCTGGTAAGAAATGTATACTTCCTGATTTGCTTATTTTGTAATTGATAGTTCATCAGAAAATTCCTGATTAGCAGTTGGCATTAGCATTTAAATTACATCTTAAACCTTTATTCTAGATATTGGTGCATTTTTTGATTTTTTTTAAATGTAGGTGGACAGATTACTTTTAACTCTTTCTATTAGTGTGTCATTTTGGCTCTCATTTAGGGGCTGCTCAAATACCTACCCCTCACTGCTTTTCAAATAAGTGGTCTAATTTTGAGCATTTTTGCTTGTGAGTTTCACTGTTTTCTCTGTGGTCAATTTTGGTACTCTTTAATTCCAAGACAATGTCATGAATGTGTTAAACTTTTATGTAAGTCATAAAGTACTGCAAGCTCACAGCTTTGCCCTGTGAATGTTTGTTTTCATTTTGTTTGCTTGACTATATTTCAGCTGGACTAGTAATAATAGTAAAATGTAGTTTTGAAGTTTTGTTCACTGTACAACTAATCTGTTGGGCATTAAAACCAGGGTGACTTAGAAAAGTGCTTTCCTTTGATTTATATTTTAAATAAAACTGTGTGCTCCTGTTTAGGTGAATAGACTTTTATGTTTCTAAGTGAAGATTTATTTTCTTCCGTGTAGGTGATAGCAGCTGCAAAAAAGGGATTCCAAGCTGTTGGTTATGAATTAAATCCCTGGCTAGTCTGGTACTCCAGATATCGTGCCTGGAGAGATGGGGTACATCAGAACACCAAATTTTATATTTCAGACTTATGGAAGGTAAGTAGTGAATTATGTAGGAATGAATCTGGAGTGATTGAGAGATTTTATTACTTTGGAAATACTTTCCTGAAAGAGCTGAAATGCTGTCTGACCACAAGGTGCTATACTGGGTTTTGACCACAGTACTTGTGCTGGGAATCTGGTTTATATGGGCTCAGTATGCTGTTCTGCTACTTTGGAGCTTTGTTGAAGTGCTTCCTTTGTCAGTAGAGGCTCCTTGAGCAAGCCTGGGCCTGATGAATTATGTGGGAGGGTTTTTTTTGTGTGTTGGGGGTGTTTGTGTTCAGAGAGGAGCATGGGAGAACTTCATGACACTGACTGGAAGAACCCATTCATTCAAATGCCTAGAAAGTTTTTATAGCTAACATTTAACAAAAGGGGCAAACTTAAAGCATGCATGATTTTATCATATACAGGAGTTGTGAAAATAACCCCTTAGTAAAATAATTTAGATATTTTCTGACTTAATGCTTTCTGTGCTTCTTGAATTGGTGCCATATTCTTGGCCAGACAGTAGGTGATTTTTGCTGGTCAGCAATATAAAGTTTTCTTTATGTGGAAATTTTTGTGATGAAAAGTTGGTAAGGGATCTCCTTACATTTTTTTGGTCTAAATCCCTGTTGAAAGAAGTGCAGCTAGAGGGATTAGGAGAAAAGAATGGTGAGAATTTCTCCAACTATAAATGACATTTTCAATAAGATGTGTTCTCAAATTTTATTTTAGGTTTCTTTTTCCCATTATAAAAATGTTGTTGTTTTTGGGGTACCTCAAATGGTAAGTTTACTATTTATTTATTTTTTATTATAGTATTGTGTTTTATTTATTACACTGTCTAATTATTTGTTACAATATTTAATTATTTTGATACTGGGCATTCGGTGTTAATACACTAATCTGAAAAATGAATTAACCTGCAGATGGTCAAAGGTAGTCAGTAATAATCATAGAATATTAAGGGGTTGGAAGGGACCTTAAACATCATGAAGTCCCAACCCCACTGTGCATGGGATACGTCCCACTAGAGCAAGCTGCTCAAGGCCTTATCCAGCCTGCCAGGGTTGGGGCATCCAGAACCTCTCTGGGCAACCTGTGCCAGTGTCTCACCACCCTCATGTCAAGAATTTCTTCCTAATACCCAATCTAAACCTATTCTCATTCAGTTTGAAGCCCCTCCCCATTGTCCTGTCACTACATGTGCTTGTAGAAGGTCCCTCTCCATTTTATAGGTTCCCATCAGGTACTGGAAGGCTGCAGTTAGGTCACTCCAAAGCCTTCTCTTTTCCAGGCTGAACAGACCCAATTCTGTCAGCCTGTGCTTCCGTATTGCTTGTTGCTTTTCTAGGGCAGGTGCGAGAGGAAATGTGTGAGGAGCCTTATGTGGTGCCAGACCACACAGCATACATTGAAACAATTTCTGCAGCAGTTAACAGGAAGCATAATAAACCTTCGTATTCTGCGCATTTTTGTTTGCTTGTTTGTTTTTTCAACGGCACCAGAAGTCAATCTCTACTTCAGGTTCCAATTGTAACCCGTACTGGAAACTGAAGTGGATACAGGTGGGATATTAGTGAGCACCGGGATGTTCCTCCTGCTCCCTTGCCTGAGTTCCGGCAGGGGGCACTGGAAACGTTTGGATTTGCGGTTTTGAGGGGAAAATTGCTGGTGAGGAAAGCTGTCTCAGTAAACTGGGAATAAACAAATGCCCTGGGAAAATGTGAGTAAACCCAGAAGAAATACTGAATTAACTTTTAAATGTAATAAAGCGGGATACATTAGTAACAGCTGTGATAGAAAGAGTAGCTATAGGGCTCAGAATAACTTCTGCAGATCCAGTAAATACTAGGTCAAATTCTTTCACCAAAAGTAGTCATAAATGCAACAGATGCAAACATATGAACCTCTGCGTTTCCTGAGCATTCGTTTGCTTATGATCCCCCTTAAATTTACTTTAGAAGTTGTTAATGCATAGCCTCCTGAATGACTAAATTAATTTTCTAGAAATCTTAATGCATTTCTTCTTTTTTACTGAGGAACAGTAGATCCCTTTAGCTTTTTTTAATAATGCTGGCCTGATTTGATGTTGTCACACAATGCTTTTATTTCATATCCAAGATTAGCTTTAAAAACCTGAATTTATTGATCTTCAGCGAAGACTAAGACCTCTCGTTCTTGCAAGCATCTGGGGGGAAGGTGTGTTTGTTTCTGAGTCACTGAAGAGAGACTTAGTTGTTCTGGGTGGGATGATGGAATTCTTGCCAGGTGTTCATGTTTGCAGCTCCTGTGTGTTTTAACTGATTATACACTGTACAAAAGGTTTACTAAACTATGTCTCTATGTTGACACACCAAACCCCCCCCCCCCCAACTCCCCCCCCAACCCTGGCTTCACATAAAATACAGTGTGATTGTAACACCTAATGTAACTGATATATTTAGCTTAAAAACTAGTTTGACTGGTTCAAGGATGTAATTCTTTTTGGCTGAACTTGCCTGAACTATTAATGATGTTTTCTAATTTCAGCTAATATGGACATGCAGTGTCGTTAATTTTCATAATTACTCCTAAAAAGCTAGTCCATGTCTGTATTCATAATTTCTGTAGCAAAAATTTTTCTGGTGTCTCAACTCAGTTTTAGATAACAAAGTGGGCTTATTTTTCTAGTTTGTTTAAGCTGCTAGTAGGCTTATTTTTCTAGGTGTTCAAGGCAGCAAAAGTGTTTAAAGGCATTTGCAGTGTGGATGAAATCAGAGCCTTAAAAATATTTGGAGGTAACTCTTTGGTATATTAGATCTATGACTATGATTTTCCTAAAATATACCACTGTTAGCTTAAATGTAGCTGTAATAGGATATTACATCAAAGGCACACCCTGCATATATGTGATAGTAGGAGCTCTTTGCAGCCTCTGGAAATACCTTCTCTTTAGTCAGTCTTATTTTCTAATAACGTTCTTTTGGGTTTTGTTTCTTTTATCTTTTTTTTGTATATTTTTGTATATTTTTGTCTTTGTGATTTAAATTCAGCTATGGTTGTTAGTAACTACTACCCTTTAAATTTTTTTTAATATTTAAACCTTATATCATGATACCAAAGTAAATAGTATTTTACATGTAACAGAAGTAGCCTGTAGAGTTTGCTGTTAAAAGTACTCATTCAGATAGATAGAATATTTAAGAATAAAAGGAACTCCAAATGGATGTGCACTGCTGATCTGCTTAAGCATACCATCAAACTTCCAAAGGACAGAAGGGGCTAAATCTGTTAGCTTCCTCTTTTTTCCTAGAACATAATCACTATCTGGCATGGGAGAGAAATTTCTTTGAAGTCTACATGTGTTAATTTATTTCTCACTTAATCCATGGCAGAATTTGCAAAGCACTTACTAGAAAAGGAGCATCTGACTGGTCAGGGTGTTGCTCTGCTCTAGAAAAGTAGTGATATTTCCCCTGACTTTTGTATTTTGTGAATGGAGGAAAGCTGAACTGTAGGTGTAGGTGTTCAGCCAATGAGAGTTGCATAGTGGTATGTGACATGGTTCCCCTCAGCTCTCCAAACTGGGGAGAGATGGATTTGGTGGATGGACTGTTCAGTGGATAAGGAATTGTCTGGATGGCTGCATTCAGAGGGTAATGGTCAATGTCTCAATGTCCAGATGATGATCAGTTACAACTGGTGTTCTTCAGGGGTCTGTATTAGGGAGCAGTCCTGCTTAATGTCTTCATCAATGGCATAGACAGTGGAATTGAGTGCACTCTCAGAAAAATTTGCAGATGACACCCAGCTGAGTGGTGCAGTTGACATGCCTGAAGGACAGGATGCCATCCAGAGGGACCTGGACAAGAAGTGGGCTCATGGGAATATTACAAAGTTCAGCAAGACTGAGTGCAAGGGGCTGCACCTGGGTCTGGTCAGCCCCTGGCACCAACCCAGGCTGGGGGATGAACAGATCAAGGGCAGTTCTGCTGAGAAGGATTGGAGGGAGCTGGTGAATGAGAGGCTGGACATGACCTGGCCTTGTGCACTCAGCCCAGAAAGCCAAATGTGTCCTGGACTGCATCCAAAGCAGCGTGGCCAGCAGGGTGAGGGAGGGAATTCTTCCCCCCTACTCTACTCTGGTGTGACCCTAGTTGGAGTGCTGCATCCAGCTCTGGGAGCCCCAGCACAAGACAGATGTGGACCTGTTGGAGTGGGCTCAGAGGAACTCCTTTCCTGTGAAGACAAGCTGAGAGAATTGGGGTTATTCAGCCTGGAGAAGACTTGACTCTGGGTAGACCTTCTAGTGGCCTTTTCATACTTAAAGGGGTCTTGTAAGCAGGATGGGGACAGACATTTTAGAGGGGCCTGTAGAGACAGGACAAGGGGTAGTAGTTTTAAACTAAAAGAAGGCAGATTCACAATAGATATAAGTAAGAAAGGTTCTGTGAATAGGATGGTGGAACACTGGAACAGGTTGCCCAGAGAAGCAGTAAATGTTGACTGGATGGGGCTCTGAGCAACCTGACCTAGTTGAAGATGTCCCAGCCCATGGCAGGGGTGTTCAACTAGATTACCTTTAAAAGTCCCTTACTATCCAAACCATTCTGTGATTCTACATTCTGTTTCATGGAATGCTGCTGAAGGGATTCACATGCATATGTTAATGGATTGTGGATTCAGCTAAACTCAATTTCAATATTATTTAACATAACAATATTTCACCATAGAGTGACAGGAGAATGTTTGCTTTGAGTTGTTGTCTGTGTGATGTTTTGAGTGTCCCAGGATCTGTCTTGGGGTTAGACTGTAAATTTTGAGCAGTGGTGACCTTTGAGTATCACCCAATAGCTCATGAACCTTGGGGTGTCATAAATAGCGTAAATTCATTCCCTTAGAGAAGAATCCCACTGAAGAGAATCATGAATTGGAGCATGCAAAGTATTTTCCATGCAGTTTTAGGTTGTGGTTATTTTTTTAATTTAAGGGATAATTTATGGGTTTTAATTGAATTTTTAGAACTGAATGTTTTGATTTCCTTGATCTCACCAATCGGGGCACAATAACCATTTTCTGATTTTAGATACTCTTTGTCATGGCATCGAAGGCAAAATATATATCATGAATACTTTCCTAAGATTCTTTTTAAAAAATTGCTCAAATCTTGGATTTCTCTTGAACACCTGAATTAGATTCTAAAGAGAATGTTCCTGTTTTTTACTGCTTCTGAGAGGTTTTTCTTGTAACTCAACAGATGCCACAGTTGGAGAAGAAGCTGGAAGAAGAACTTGAATGTAATGCCAGAATCATTGCCTGTCGCTTTCCTTTCCCTTGCTGGATTCCAGATCATACTACTGGAGAGGGAATAGACACTGTGTGGGCCTATGATTTGAAACATTCTAGAGGATGTGAAACAAAAAGCTTGGAAGTTACACCAGCGGCAGAATCCTAAACATCTCATTCGGTTTCTTACTGACGTTTTTACCTTTGACTGGATCTGTTGGAGATAAGATTGACATGGAGAGAACCCTGGCATCTGAAGAGATGTGTTCACTATAAGAACTGAAGTACAGTGGTTGTCTGAAGCCACACAAAGGTTACTGAAAGGTGTAGTTAAATGGCTTAATACAGTGTCCTGTTTAACCCCATCTGGCACTGAAGTACCACACAGATGTTCACTCACCCCTGTCCCCATGCTCCCCCAGTAGGATGGGAAAGAAAATTGAAAAAAAGGTCATACCCATGACCATAGATTGAGATAGGAATAGTTGATTAATTGAAATAAATATAGTAATAATAACAACAACAAGAGAGGAGTAAAACCCAAGCAAGACGAGTGATGTGCAACACCCTTGCTCACCAGCCACTGATAGATGCCCATCCCAGAGCAGCGACTGGTCCCTCCTTGCCAGCTCTCCCAGTTACTATACTGGGCATGGTATTTTGTGGTGTGGAATATTGCAGCTGTCCTGGCCTTGCTTCTTCCTGGCTTCTTGCACCACCCCCTGGCTGGCAGAGCATGGGAAACTGAAAAATCCTTGGATTACTTGGAGTAATCCTTGCTTACTTGGAGTAAGCACTGCTCAGCATCAACTAAAACATCAGTGTGTTCTCAGTGTTAGTCTTGTTCTGAATCAAAAGCACAGCACCCTACCAGCTCCCACCTGAAACCAGGATACGTAGTTAGTCAAAATTATGAAAAAGTTTTTATAACGTGGAAAACTTTAATATGGAAAATGGATTAGAGCACCATTCACTACAGTTAAGGAGAATATATGGAGAAGTTAAAATGTCAAATTGGTGAACTTAAAATATACATTCTTTCTGACCCTACAGAACATTTGGTATTGGTGTTGGAATGGTCTGCAAGCGGCTCCTCAAATGAGCTGTGTTTTCCAAATGTCTGAATTATGTATGCCAAGTACATAATGCTGCAAGACAAAACTGATCCAGATGGAGTGTGATGATGACACTGATGTTTCACACCACAGCCTTGAATGTGTACTTTTAAAAGTTGAGTGTGACAAAGCAGGCAAATATAACAAGTTGTTTGTTCATTAACACAAGTGTCGCTTCTGATTATATTAATGTATTTTTATTACCTTGCATTGTGTTTTAACATCAGCTGGAAAATAAACTCCAAGTAAGCCACTCCCCTTCTCCTTCACCTCTTTCAGTAAGGGAGGGGCAAAAGCAGAAATTATGGTTGAGGTAATGATTTACTGAAAGGACAAAGCAAGAGTAAGACATGCACTGTAACAACAACAACAATATTAATAGCAAAAGGATACACAAAGAGAAGGTATTTTACTGACAAAAATGGTGTTCACCACTGGGAACAACAATAACGATGGACGTTTCCCATAGATTGTGTCTGCATGGCTTCCTCAGACAGGCAGCATGGCAGCTGGGAGGGCAAAATGGCCAACTCCCAGTGGTGCACCAGGGTTTTCCTTCCAAAACCATGCCCCCCACCGAGGGTTTGGGAGGTATAGAATGCCAGCCGGGTCACAGCCATGCTGGCTGTGCTAAGGTCTGACCCCTCTCTGCAACCAGTACAACTTGTTACATGGACACAAAACTGCAGAAGGGTGCTCTTATTGAACTCTTTCTGGTATAAGCTGTTGGAGACAGTGATAATTTTTTCTAATCTTTCTGATTTAGGAAGGGTTTCAAAAGTGATTTACTTGTCAGTGATGTGCCACCATTTCTGTGTGCTCAGACTTTGGATAAAGATATTGATGAGAATACCTGAAGGCTGTGTCAGATTCCAGAGCTACTTGTTCTGTTTAGTTTGGCTAAATCTGATTAAACTTAATTTAATTTATAGTGAGATGAGAAGGAAGGTTTTCAATCAGGCTTGTTTTCTCTTCTATTTTTCCATACCATGTGATGAGATCTCAGAAACTAAAGGTATCACTGTGTGGCTTTTCCTTGTAAGTGAAGCAAGTTATCCCTGTCCTTTTGCTGATACTGGTTTGCAGTGGGGTACTGTCACTGCACTGATGTTTTCCTTTCCTGCCATGGTTACAACACCTTCCTGTTGTATAATGGTCTGCTTACTTGTTATTTTTTTTCTGGTTCCCAGGTAAAGTTTTACTGTTTTCACCCATTAGCAATCAGTCAAAGTTCATAGTCAGTCTCCCCTGGCCCCAGTTAACGTACAGCCTGTTTGTTAAGCAGTAACCGTGGCTCTTTGCATGTATGTTACCCATAGAATGAAGCTAAAACAAGCTGGGTAATTGTCACCTGACTTCAAGGCAGTCATTAGCACAACTAAAACTAAAAAAACCTGAAAAAGTCCAAGAGAAGGGGTGAGACCCTACAATTTGAGGTAAAAACAAAGTCTGACATTTTATCAGACATTGGGAAAGCAAATTTGCGTGGTCTGTAGAATCTGACTTGAAGAGAGGTTGGGTGTTATTGGGGATATGTAGTCTACAATGATGCCTGTACCCTGATTTTTGTTTTTGATGTGAGGGGACAGGAGGGAGAAGTTAAAATATAAACCTGCACTGAGGATTTGAAATGGAGGATGGTTTTGTCCTGAGCATGTACACAAAGCAGGAGAAGAAAGGGGCAAATGTATCTGTAGCGTGCACAGGAGAGGTGATTTCAGCCTTTCATGGCAAGGCACAACTGTGAACGTGGAGACTTTGTGTACTGAAGAACACCAGTGTCTGGTAAGCAGTCTGACAGCCTTTCACTGCAAGAATGCATAAAGCATCTTGTAAAACTACACTCAGTTCTTTCTATAATGATTTAAGTGTTGTGATCATTACATAGTGAGAGGACAGGGATAGAGTGGCTTATCTAAAATGCCTGAATTTAATATCCCAAGGCCATAAAACTGGAACCTCAGACAAAGTAAATCTGAAATTATTTATATAAAAAAGAGACTAACAAAGGGGGAATTAGCTAATTGAGCAAAGTTCTTCCCTGAATGAGCATAAAGGAAAAGAGGAGGCAAAATGCTTTGATCCATTGAATTGTATGTGACTCATCTGCAGTGCAGTGCTTTGACCCAGGTTTCTACAGTCTGCTTTCACCAAATTTAGTTCTTAGGGAATGAAGCAGTGTTTGACTATATATTTTTCTATTGCATTAACCTTTGCCTGTTAAAAGGTAAAACTGAATTTCTCATTTTTTCCTGTGGTAAAAGTTTTGGGATGTGCACTTCTTAGTTACTACCTATTGCTCCAGGAATACTTGAGGAGGGCACAATAGAATTAATGATGTGATGACCTGAGCTTTGGGAGTACTAAGTGCTGTCCTTGAGGCAATGACAGATTTATGATTGTTTTAAAGTAAAGCAGAGGGCTTTTTCTTGCTCTGGTTATTTACTTTTGGGGGCCTACACTTAATTAGGCAGTAGTCTGAAGGTTTGGGATTCCTTATGACATAAGGAAATGTGCTGTATTTCCACACCTTAAGTGTGAAATGGAAAGCAAAGTGTTCTAATTTACACAGGACTGGGAAATGATTTTGTTGACATATTGTCCTTTTCTATCACTTGCTATGTTCATTTGATAGTTTTTGAGATTAAATACTTGACTGTGATTTCAGATATCACTGTATGGATTATTATGTTGATACACTTCTAATTGCTAAGGTAATGTGTTCTGATTTTGTTATGATACTTCAGAATAAAAAAGTTGTTTCTTCTGTAAACCAGAGAAGAGAATTACCATAATCAAATTATAGTGTAAGTCTGAAGCCAAAAGGAGGAAACATTTAAGCTACACATACTGTTCAATACCAAAGTAATTCAGACACACAGAAAAACCTATAGTTTATCTTTGTTTGTATTGTCTGGTAGAATCACTTGCCTTTTGGGAGTTGTGTTACTCTTTCCTTGCCCTGCCAGATTTTAGCGAAAAAAAGGTGTTACATTACTGAATGACTAATGCTTTCCTGAAAGACTGTAGAATTTAATTTGTTTGTAAATAGTAAAGGTCAGGGTCAGACTTAAAAATGTTTTCTATGTTCTTTCCCCCCTCTTTTTTTTTTTTTTTGTAGTGAGACACATTATGTCCGTACAGGTTTTGTGATACAAGATGAATTGTACCAATGCAGCATCTTAGTGCTGCATTTCTAATTTTGTAGTTTTTCATTTCCATTTTGCAGAAATTGGCTTTGGAGAGAGAAGGAGGTGGACATGGCTGCAAGACAGCCTCGTGATAGGCACCTTGCTCAGTAAACTGCACAGTCACTACAGCCACATGGCAGTGTCAACCAGACTTGTCCACATTTGTGTGGGAAATGTACACATATTTTGTGGGTTTTAGGCATTTCTACATTTCTGAGCATATTGAAGTTCTTGGTTTATCCTCTGGTCTGATTATATGCTGCTACTTAATCTGGTACTGCTCCAAGAAAGTTAATCCTGTCTCTGAGCTGCTGTTTGTTTCTGAGTCACGCGTTGTAGCCAGGTAAGAAGATACAGTATCCAACAGCAAATTAAGGACCGCACAAGCCAGCTGAGCGAATATGGTCTGTGGAAAAATAATTCCAAGTCCCAGGCTTCTTTCATGAAGCACACAGCTCAGAAGGCAGCAGAGATCTCTTGAATTCTGCATAATTTAACAATGACTTGAGCTTTGCTTTTCTCACGTGTGTGTTCTTCAAAAAGGTTGACCACTGTAATACCATTTTAAGATCTGTAGGAGAAGTAAGCAAAGGCAGCATTTTGGTTACCATTTCTATTTGGAGCTAAGGGAGGAAAGCAGAAAGGGGATGTTATAGCCCAAGTATAGCAATAGATTTTAATCTATTTCAAAAGCAGTTTGACAGACTTGCATCATCTATGTGTACTCTCACTCCATAGGAGAATCCATGCCATGACTGGGCTGTGATGAGCATTCACTCAAAAACAGGTTCATGTCTGATACCCTGGCTCTCTATCTAATTATTGATAGATTGCCTCATGCTTCCACATTTTCACTTTCCGTGGTTTACGATTACTGAAACATTTATTCAAGAAAGGACATGAATCCTTTAAATTCATTGTTGAATTTTGGATTGTCCTGTGCAGGGCCAGGAGTTGGACTTCAGTGATCCTTGTGGGTCTCTTCCAGCGTAGGATATTCAATGATTCTGTGGTTGAAGAGGGCAGTCTAACATCAGATTTAATGCCAGGAAATTCTGCTATGAGTGAATTATATTTCTTTTACAGTTGCCAAGATTGCCGTTCTGTAGTTTTAAAATGTAGTTTTAAAATGTAGCCCCAACTTGCTTTTCAGAAGCAACATGTTTCTTCTAGAAGATTTCTTGAATTCTGAATAAGACAGTGTGGTATCTAGGTTTAACTTAAAAATCACTCTTGAGCAACATTACTGAAAATAATCGTTCTGCAGCTTTTTTCTTTGCATAATACTTCTGTTCATCCTTGTATGTTTTACGGAGGGATGCATACATGGATAACTACCATTTCCTCCCATTCTTTTCCTGGATTCTCCCTTGTATTTAAGTGTTTGCTTTGATTTTTCATATTGTCTTTTTACAGTTTGACTGACTTAATAAATGAATCAGTCTTCAAATTTCCTTTACATTTTTTTTCTGCAAATTAGTTTCCCTTTTTTTTTTCCCCCTAGCCACTTTCCAGGAAGACTAAATATGTTAAGGAATGTTCTTTTTCTCTCTAATGTTTTAACATGTATTTAACTAACCTTGATTTATTTAGCAGTCTGTGCTGACATAGCATGACTTTTGTTTCCAGTATATGAAAGAAAAACACATCCACACCAATGGTATTTAGACTGAAATATAGCCTTGGTCTATAACAATTATGGCTATTTAGTAGTTTTAAGTACCTAATTTCACATTTTTATTATATTTCATCACATGGCAAATGAATACAGGCCTTTTATCCCTTCGGTAGTTCTTTGGATTTGGGTTATTTGTTCAGGTGTGATTTTTGCTGATTTCTTTTTCTTAGTAAAATGTTGGTATTTCTAGTAGAGGCTTTGGTTGAAATGTCAGATGGATGTTATTTTCTGCAAGTTGGTGTGTAGAGTTGGAACAATCACTGTTACATACCCCCATGAACTGCTGGCATTGGTAAAAATTATGTGAAACCTGCTTACCAGTAAAGGCTCAGGGATATTTTTCAGTTTACTGTGTATGTTGTGATTTTTGAAAGTAAAGGAGGTTCTTGAAGACAGTATAAAACTTCTGGCATAAAGAGGTCTTTGCAAGGTCAGAAGCAGTAAATTACTGGCTTTCAGCTTGAGGTTTGTGGCTGCCTTCTGAGGAATCCACAAAAAGTAATTTAAAAAGTAAATCTGCTATCAGCAGGTTTATATTTGCTACCCGTGGTTGTGTTCTTCCACTGGAAAATTTTAATGTGTCTGAAATGATCATTTGAGAATCCCTGAACTAAAAATAGGGGTTTACGTAAGATATTAGCAAATGGAAATGAGCTTATCAAAGTGAGGAAAGTTTTTCTTTCTTCTTTCTGTTGTTGCTTGCCTGGATTGTTGAGCTTTGAACCTCTGCAGCGTATGAGCCTCTCTGTCTCTTCTGATGAGCATGTAACCTCCTATTCTGCTAGATGAGAACACTCATGGTTTTTCACATTCCCATTGCATTCTAATAATTCTGGCTTTTCAGATAGTCTATGATTGGTCTGCTATAAGGATCTAATTACTTGTTTTTTGGTTTAGTGTCTGCTGAAACATTAAATTTACATCTTCAAAACACCTGATGAACCGCCACTGAAGCCTGTCTAAAAAGCCAACAGAGCCCGTGAAACTCCTTAATGCTATAATGTCAGCAGCTATCCATACCAAAGCTTTGATTCAGAGAGGCAGAAATGTGTGTCTCTCTTGCATATGCTCTTTTGATCCTTGACTTTTTGTTTTAAATGTGTGAGGAGAATACACGAAAGGAGTTATCAGGAGGAGCATCAGTGTGAGCTCTGTGACACAAAAATGTGAGTGGTGAGTGATATAGCCAAAATCTGAACCTTCTCTGTCCCACTAGCCCTTAAGGTTTGATACTATCTTTTTAAAAAATTTCCCCTGAAGTTTCTGTAGCTGTTCTTGAAAGTATACTTCTTTTTCTTTCTTTCCTATTTTTTTTCCAAGTTTTTCAGAGTGTACACAAATCAAAGTAATTTATATGTCCAAATGTGCCATTCTCTAAATTGTGCACAGGAACCCTCATCATCTGTGTTCATGTATATTTTATTGCTGCTTCCTTCTTTTCAGTACACAGAAACCAGACTTACACTCTGAATACCTTTATATCAATACATAAATAAGCTTTGTGGGTGTGATCAATACCAATTAGGTTTATTTGCAAGCACAGATCTCACACTGAAGGAATTCTAAAAAGAGTTTGAGCAGGAATGGGATAAGTAGCGGTCATCATGGGAAAATACCAGTGTTACTTAGAGACAGTGATGGTAGAGTCTTCTGCCATTGAGGTACTTTAAATTTCAGTGGGCAGTCTGATGTGTCAAGCCAAGTCAGGGAATGAAAGCCTAGTAGCAAAATAACACTGTGTGGGGTTCTTTAAAAGAAATTTATTTTTAAAGCTGTCTTCAGAGGCTGCCTTCTGGTTTCATCTAAATTGTTGAGTACAGTTGTTGTTCTGATAAAGAGTATTTGGTAGTAGAGTACTATTAGCTAATACAGCTAGGCAGCATCTTGAAGTGTTTATTCTATAAATAAATAGATAAACAATTCAGATAATTTTTACCCTTTCCTCCACCCTGCAAATGAAAAAAAACCAAAGCCAGCAGCTCTTTAGAGTGACAACTTTGCAGAATTAAAATGAAAACTACCTTTATCACCCCTAGAAATTAAATATAAGGAAACAGCTTTTAATATGGAAAAAAGTTGTCAGCTTCAGCAACTGGCTCTTATTTACCAGAGAGCATTAAATATAACACAGGTCAGATCCAGAAGGACTTAACAAATGGTTTAAGTTACTTAGAATAAGTTACTGCTTCTTGTGAGTCTCCTGGGCATACACTCTGATTTAGGTTGTTTGTTTATTCTAATAAAAACACTGATCAAATAACACTCTTCTCAGGATTATTTACCTACTGCAGCAATATTAAGTAGTCTAAGCACTTTCCATGCACAGGAAACCTGGATGCTGGATCTGCCATGAAGTTTTGTCTGTAGCTGTTTTCCTCATGCTTGTCTGTACTTTGGGACGCTACAAACATCAGATGATTGGAGTGGCTACATTTTTCACTTGGGTCATACTTGCATATGTAAGGACAAATTAGATGTTGAAGTGTGCCTTTGATCTCTTTCAGAATATATGGTCAATAGTCATCCATTTTCTAGTATTGTTTTAGTCTGATTGGTCATATTTTCTTTTTCACAGGCATAAAACCAGATGTTGCTTATAATTCGTCTTTCTATTCTGTGATATGCCTGAAGAATCTGTTTTGGCAATACAAGTCTTATTTCTATTTCTGCGCAAAATACCCAGGAGATGTTTTATTGTCCTTGAGCACCTTAATTACTGTGGTGAGACAGTAGTCCCTCCTGGTGGTGGATATGCAGGTCATTCACTGTCTGAGCTGTTGTGAAAGCTGTTGCTTTGTTGTTGGGATGCTCCAAGCAGCACTGAACCCAGCATACTGGAGCTCAAGCTCCACAGCAGATAATCCAATAGAAGTATTGAACTTTGCTTTCCATTTATTGTTGTTAGGTCCTCCCTGAGCACTACACCCCATCCCACATTCCTCCCCCCAGAATAAACAGCCCCCCACCCCAACCTCATCCATCAGAATGTGTTTATTTGCTGCTGCTGGTGCAAATGACTGTATTCCTTTCCAGTTTTGTCTAGGCTGTGGGCCTACTGAGACCTGCTCAGTTTATGGTTTGATGTAAGTAGGCTCAGTCTTAGCTTCAGTTGTCTCAGTCAAGAGTCTGTCTAACAAATCCTCAAAGTCTTTGAAGGCATTGAAATGAGTGAGCTCAAGGTGCTGAAGACTTCCTGAAGCTTGCTGTTTTAGCATGATGGAGCACAGCACAGTTTTTCATAGGCTTTTACAAAGACTGCTTTAGCACTGCTGAATTTTCTCTCTCCCCCAGTTTAGGAACTCTGCTAAGCAAAGGATAAATTCACTCACTCTACTCTCTGACTAATAGTGGTAGAATACTGTTCTTTAATTTTACACTGCTGTTTGTTTCGGGTGTAGTCTATTTATAAACTTTCTTTCACTGGAGGGAAAGACCTTGGAATTCTTCTGCTCCAGCACAAACTTTAGAGCAAGGCTCTTGAACTAAGGGACTTCCCTTTCTTTTTGGAAAATCTCTGAGCAGCACAAAGATCTTGTATCAGGAGAGATGGGAAGGCTTTGTCTTAAATTCCTGTTGCTTTTTGCCAGGACTACAATTAGGAACATCCTGGTTTTCCACCAAGGCTTTCTGTAATTACCTTTTGGCGTTAGGTTAGTCTAAAGGGGTTGATACTGGGTCTGGTACGGAGTCTTGGAGTAGCAGGGTTTCATCTATTTGCCTTTTGGGGGAATGTTGAAAAACAAGTTTTGGTCCTTACAATACCCTAATTTCTTTTATATGTCAGTAAAAATATCACAATATATTGAGATAATGAAAATATAACAATAACTTTCTGATACTTATACTCTGGGAATAGACTAAGCTAAATGCTACTGAATGGAGATTTCTAGGTTA
This sequence comes from Eopsaltria australis, assembly GCA_034509425.1. Taxonomy (NCBI): domain Eukaryota; kingdom Metazoa; phylum Chordata; class Aves; order Passeriformes; family Petroicidae; genus Eopsaltria; species Eopsaltria australis. Next base: position 2,524,087 of record JAVTVJ010000072.1, read on the forward strand.
GAGAACAAACTTTCTAGGTTTCCCTTCAGTGTTGAGCCTATTAACTTTAGGGAATTGGTTTGCATGTATTTAAAAGAAATAAAAGTAGATGCAGAAGATAGCAGTTGGAATGCTTGTTATTTGTTTGCACTCAGCCCTGACGTAAAATGCAATGTTTATACAGCAGTATTAATTTTCAAACTGCTACTGAATAATAAATCCAGAAACACTTTTTTAGGATTGGCTCCAATTATCTTCACCGTTTACAACTACAAAAATTGTAGCGAAGAGCTAATTTGTTCAAGACCACAAAAGTAATTGGTGGCAATGCTGTGATTACAATGAAGCCTGCAACTGCGTGCCTGTGTCTGCAGCTAGAAGAATGTATTTTGTAAATTGCTGCTCCTGAGGGTGGCAGTGCCTGTGCACTTTCAGAACTGATGGAGTCAGAGAGGGAAAGGGCAGATGCTCACTTACACCATGTAGTGTTTTCTTACTGCTTACAACTATAACACATAGCACCTGCAGTGGTTGTGTCTGTCAGAATCATGATCATGTGGTTTTGTTTCTGTGGTCTCACCTTTTTATTAGCTCTTACTTGATCTGATGTCTCACAGTTACTGCTTTTAACTGCATTTGTATCCTTCTGTCATTGTTTAGACATGCTACTCCACAGCTGAGCTTATTATTTCTGTTGAAGTGTACGACTTTGTGTTTCATGTTACACTTACTATCCTGGTCTATTTTTGTGTGAGACTTGATCTGGTTCTCTGTTTTGATGATTTCTATTTTTTGTGACAGAAAAGTTCCAGACTTAAATCTGTTGTTAATGGCAGTATTAAACATAAATTGTCTCCAATCCAACGTAGGTGTTGTGACTTTTGTGTATTACTGTTTTACTTACCTTATAATTTTTTTTAACCTTTGTGCATGGGCTATGTCTTAATCCCTGAGGACACTTGATTTTTATGAAGTCATTAGATCTGTCGTGGCCTATGTTAGTTAGCCTACATGTTCTTACTATTCATTTTTATTTCTTTATTTGTACATGGGTACAAAGGAGAGGATCTGAGAGAAGTATTTTCCTTAGGGTTTAATAGCATTATCCTTTGTCAAAATGGCATGAAAAATAGAATGGAAAAGTTTTCTGTTGGTGTTACTCATCAACAGCTCTTGCTGCTGTAACTTTCTGTTGTGACAATCCCGAACTCATTTTTACCTGACATGAGCATCAGTTTTAAGTACAGTTACTATCTTGGTCTTCTGGTTCAGAAGTGATCAGCTCAACCAGCTCAGAACCACCACTTGAAACTGGCATGGAATCCTGCTAGATTATTCGCTTCGTCTGATTTTTCTAAAATAAGAGACAACAACTTGACACAATTTCTAAATATGAACAAACTCAAGACAAAATATTTTGTTTACCATACCCAGGAAAATGCATAGTGAACAACGCATGAACAAATACACTACCTCCACCGTGGCAATCAAATATTGTATCTATTAGTTAAGTAAACATAGTCAGAGTTTGTTAGTGCAGAAACAACGCAGTAAACAGCATTGCTGGTTTCTGCATCTGATCACTGAATCATGAAAGCATTCACAAAATCAGATCAGTCTTGCCAAATAGAAAAGCAATTCAGAATGAGTATACAGAAAAGGCTGCTTTAGACCATTTTCTACACAGTAACATGAATTATTTGGTTGGTTTTTTTCCCCCAAATTGAAAGATTAGTGACTATGCTTCCCCAGTCCTGTGGCTGAAAGACTTTCCTCTGCATCACCTTATGCAGAATACTACTTTCATTCATTATGCTAATAAATGTAATTAATACCACTAGAATTACATAAAATAGGAAAAGGTGCTGGGGAGAACAGTAATTACTGGCTATTAGATAGTTATCCACCCATAGTAACACTCGAGTGTTCAGCCTGTGCTTCTGTCATGCCACATTGGTACAGCCAGAGCCCTAAGATTGAATAAAAATCAATGTGCTTTTCCAGCCAGGGCCAAGAGTGGAATGGGCAATGCAAAAAGGCCAACTGAATTGAGAAACATTAAATCTTCCCCAAAGAGCAAGGGGCTTCTGTGGTTGCTGCTTTCAAAATGTTTATTGAAAAGTGATAGAGAAGAAATATGTATCCCTTTATTTAAAGTGTTCTCCTTATTACAGAGTTATTACACCATCTAGTATATCTATATGCTTTAGGGAGTTTCGTTTCTGTAGACTGCTTTAACAGTAAATGATTATGCTGATAAAAAACATTCGAAAAAAGAAATTGTCCTACAGTTTGTATTTAAAAAAATGCTAGAGCAGCTGAAAGCCTCGGTTCAGTGCATATCCAGCAATTGAGGAGAACCCATTTGCTCACACAGGGGTTTTCACATGGACATCTGCCTCTTCTGGAAGGATCAGGTTCTTTTAATGGCTGTCTCCTGGTGTTTTCCAAAACAAATTGGACGTGTGTCAGCAGGCCAAATCCAAACTTGAGATGTGGTTACAAATACTACAAGACATGATGAGAAGGCTCAGCCTTCTCATAGGTACATGCTGCAGAATTGGCTAACGATGACACGGTGGGTTCAGAGCCTTTTTCTTGCTATTGGCAAGAAGCTTAGAGTTGGCTGTGTTCTTGTGACTTACAAAGTAGAATTAGCTTTCTATCTTCTGAAATAAATCTAGGTGGAGGGAGTCAAGGTATTAATTAGCCTTTCCTAGTGATAAATCCCCCTGAAGTGTCATTGGTCTGGACCTACTACTCTTTCATATTTGCTGGCTTTAAGCTGATTGAACAGTTCCTTGTCCTTTGGCCTGTTGAAATTGAAGCTGATCTCAATACCAAGGCTGGAGACAACTGCTGTGCATAGGGATTTACATGATCACACACAGCTATGCTGAATCCTGCTGAGCTATAGTGAAGTCCTCAAATTACTCTATCAGGATTCAATGAAACAGTACAAATCCCACATCTCAGTAACCAGTACTGAAGGACAGCTTTGGCATAAAGATCCTAACCAGCAATGAAGCAGTTTCTCTGCCACCAGAGGAGTAAACTTCTCTCACCCCTCATATCCCCCTGTTTTCTGCAGCTCAGGGCTCTCCATACATTATCGTGGTATAGAAGGGATATGAAAACTTCTCCATCCTGGAGAGGCTTTGCTCCAGCTTTTCCAACTGAGGAACTGCTGTCTGCTCACTGTCCTCTATCATGTTAAGGAAACTTCCCTGTCTGATCTTCCAGGAATCATGCTTTCAGTCACTCTTGCACCATTTGACTGAGACTGAGGCCCCTTCTCAGCTACACACCCCACATGCACACAGTCAGACCATGTTTCCTTATCTGCTCAGTCCCAGATTTCCCTCAGCAGTCTCAGACATATAGGTGCTTCAAATACTTCAATGTGAGGAGAGACCCAGAACACAGAGCTACCTGCACTACACTTATTCCTTAAAACTTCACTCAAATGGTGGGCGAGGAATGCAGGAAAAGGTCACAGCCAGCACTGGGCACGGTTCTTGCTTCATCCAGCTCCCAGGTTTTCATGATGCCATTAATGATGAGGACAAACCTCTTCCTGAGACTATTTACAGAGCTGCACAAGCTGCTTGTTCAGGATGTGTGAGGAGATTCACAGAATCACAGAATACCCCGAGCTGGAAGGGACCCACAAGGATCATCAAGTCCAGCTCCCAGCTGAATGGTCCATACAAGGATCAAACCCACAAACATGACATTATTAGTACCATGCTCTAACCCAGCCTGTTCATTTTCTGCCTGTAAATACTTCAGGCAACACTAAGGCTTTGTTTTCTGTCATAGTAAATATTTTTTTTTTTTGATTTAAGTAACAAACAAGAGACAGATAAATGTGTTGCTGTCCAGTAGAGTGTCACTTTGGAACATGCCCTAAATCCATATAGCTCTGATTACCAATTATGTGGTATGTTTAACCTAGAAAAGTTGTCTCAATCTCCTGATCCTCTGGTACACATAAAATAGATATAAAAACTTAAATATGGAGCATTATTAAAAGCTTCTTAATAGGCAGTCCTTTATTATGTATTTTATTTTACAGTCCCTTACAATGCATAACTCACTAATGCATTCTATTGTAGCACAGTGAAAACTTTCAATACCATGTTCATATACTTATTGGAGTCCACAATATTTTAAATGTGTGGAATTTTTTCTTTCTCATTTCAAATATTTAATTTTTAATATGCTTTGGGGTAACAGAAACTAAAATCTGACAAAACTTTACTACAAAACTGTACTACAGTTTTACAGCTGAAAACATTGTAGTTTGTGGTAAATATTGAAAAGTCTTTGTTAGATAATCTTAAAAATTATTTGTGATATTATCAAATATCTAAGTAGTCTTTTTTAAGGCAATAGAGTGATAAATTTTATTTGAGTGTGCTTGATGGGACTAGGGTGCCTGTTTGTTATTTACACAAGTTTATGCCTTACATTCATACCAAGAACGTGAATGAAGTATTTCCTATTTCATATAATTTACTTCAAAACTTTCAACAGTTAGTCATCAATTCCTTTCCCCAAATTGAATTCAAAATCTGTGATTGAATGACACTCAAAATCATGATGTTGCTTTGTGAAGATGGATGTTATTTGAAAATTAATAAAGCCTGTTGCTAAAGAGAAGAGAGTTTGAGGTAAAAATTGAAAGAATGAGAAGTATGCTAAGATTTCAAATTGCAGTTATTGTAGCAATGGAGTGACTCTGTGAAGCAAACAGAATTTCAGAGTGCAGTAAATGTGCTAGTCACATCAATCTAAATGATAAGAAAACAAAACAAGAATAATACCAAGAAGGTTATAATTTGAAAATAAATCTTGTTTCTCAATTCCTGTGTGCTGTAGTGCTTGCTTTTTCTTATGAAGGGCTCTTATGTAAATCCATTTGTTGCGTAACTATTTTCACTTAATTTGCTCATCCTGACAAAGACTTTCTTGTTGAACATTTGCACATCATGAAAAAGCAATGAGGATTTGTTTATAGAGTCCTATTTTTTGCTGTAATTATTGATAAAAGTCTGTAGTTGCAAGGTTTTCAAGCAGTTACAATTCTTGGATTGTTTTTCTTTAAATGGAAAGTCAATAAGTGTAAATGTATTTCTAAAATAGAAGTATTCATGCAGTCTTATCACCTCATGTTTTAGTCTTCTGGTAAATAGCTTTTTCCAAAATGAAATTGTGAGGAAACATTTGCCTTACTAGCAATGATCTGAGGTTATATATACATATACTTGCAGAAAGTTGATTTCAACCACTGCCTGCTCAGTTGCATTTTTTGTAGTTTATTTTCCATGTAATTGTGAAACCACATTGGCCTCAAACAATTTACTGCATTCAAATCTGATACATAAGAAAAGGTCTCTGTTTTGAAGTTTGTACAGGGAAACAAGGATTGTTATTTCTGAAGAGCAATTTCAGCAAGGTGATTTTGCTGTTTAATGTTAAGTTGTCCTGTAAGCACAACAATTGGAGAGAGCTCTTGATTTTCTCTCTGCAGAAAAATCAATGGATGCAACTTAAAAAAAGCTGAAGTTTAAATATCAGCTTCCACATGAGATTCCTTTAAGTTTTTGTTAAGTTACTTTTTGTTCTTTTTCAAAAAGTATGTTCAGTTCTAAAAAAGTGAATGGGCAATAAAAAAATAAGGATGAAATTATAATGAGGACAAAAATAAGAACTTTAAGGCTTTTTCCCTGGAATGATGCAAGCCTATCCCAGTCTCTTCTAAATAATGCAAATTTTATAACAGCAGCTGTTGTTTTCTTAGTATGCTTGAGGATAGTCTTTGATATAACCAAAAATTAAAGTTTTTAGTAGTATTTTGGAGATATGAGCTTAGCCAGTGAGAGATGTCATCTGTTTTTAGCAAAATGGATGTCTGTCAGAAGACAGCTGTATCTGTGTTAATGCTCGATGCTTTCATGCAATCATCAGAACATTTGCAGCATGTTTAGTCTTTGAGTGGAAAAATGCATCTAAGTAAATAAAGAGATGACTCTGTGAGGTTATTGGAAAAGTGTGTAGAGATCATCATTTGAACTCAGTAAGCTACCAATAATGTGTATGAAATTTGAGTTTCTGTTTATTTTATTTTGTTAGTTTAGTTTATTTTAAAAGATGAAGATGGAAGATTACTTTATGTTACTGCAGGCAGGTGAATGCACTTCAAATAAACCATTAAAAGTATTCAGATAATTACTGAGATAGTGCTATGTCTGGCAATTTGTAGTCTGAGAGGAGAGTAATTAGTAATTAATTAAAAAAAATAAAATTACTCTTCATATGTCTTGAATTTAATTATGTAAGTATGGATAAAATTATACTGAAGTTCTTAGGTTCATTATTTTTTAAAGGCCTAAATTTCAGCTGTGGGCAAATAACTCCAAAAAGCAGAACAGCAACTACTTAACTGCTTGCATATGTTTTTGTCTTTCATTTTTAAAAAACTTATCTTTGAAGTCGTTCTATAAAAGTCCAATGTTTTTCTTACGCTGAATTTATTTTACTGGGACCTCTGTCAGGATACTTGGTAGTTCTTTGGACATTGTAAACTCTGGTGGTACTTGCAGAAAACAGGGGAGAACACAAAGCCCATTGAAGGCTAAGTCTTACCAAACAAACCTTCAATTAAAACACAGGTCTCTGGAAAAAAAGTAATTTGGGAAAGCAAAACCTATTGCCTCATTTTAAGATTATTTCCTTAAATGTACAGAAGATAAATCCTGATCTGTTACCAGCAAAATCTCATGATAGACATCTTTACATAGTTCATGCATGTACAGTTTTTGTTTAATTACTTCGATTTTTTTTCTTCAGATGGATTTTCTGAGACCATTTCACTGATGTTTTATTAAATTACAGGAATTTAACTACAAACTTTCTGCCCTTCTCATATGATTCTTCATTGTTTTCCTCCTTTACTGAGTTTGCCTCTTATTAAGGAGCCTCCAGCTCTTCCAGTCAGTAACCAAGTGTTTTGTGGCATTGCTGTGCATCTTGAGACAATGGGACAGCTGCAACCAGGCCAGGCCATGGCCATTTGCCAGGCCTTGAAGTCAGTGGTAAGACCATGTGCTATGTCCAGCAATGAATTTGAGTGAGCCAACACCAAAGATTGCCAAATGCATATATATATATATATATATATATATATATATATATATATATATATTGTTTGTTTGTTGTAGTTACAGTACTCTGTTGTATGCAGTCTTCTGTTAAGAGAAATGGTTCATATTTTAGCAGGAGCTTTAGCTCAGCTCAGCTATTGTTTCTTCTGAAGATTGTCATGAGAAAGGGAAAGGTTCTTGAAATTCTTTGCAGCTGAACGTTGTGCTGTTGAAATGTTAAGTGAGATTTTCCTCTTAAACCTAGAATGTTCCAATTGAGTTTTCTTTTTAAAGGTCTCTAGAAAGATTTGCTAGTGGTGGTTAGCGTGAGACAGAGCAGATGCACTCAGCTCTTTGAACCACAGTTAACTGCCTGGGACTGGAGAATGACAGGATCTTGCTGGCATCATTGACTCCCCTAGCATATCTATTTCATGGTAATTAATACAACACTTTCCATTTAGTTTCCTGTCAGTGCAGTGCTATTGCCTGAGGCTTCATTTGCCTTGCTGCTCAATGTTGAGAGCTGCTGCAGCCCAGCCCACAGTTTCTTGCTGCATTTTTCTGATCACTGTGGGACAGGAATGGCATTGCAGAAACCTCAGTATTCCTGAGCTGGTGAGAAAGGGTAAATTTATACTTGGAAAGCAAACTCATTTTCCTGATTTAGCTTCCTTATTTCCCTTATTCTTATTTTGCTTTCAACCAGCATTCAGCTGGAACCCAAAGAGATTTGTCTCTGTGTTTGTACTTTGCCTTTCCTACAACCCTTTTTACTCCTGGGTTTTTAAAGTATATTTCTGTGTTCCTGTAATTTATATTCCTACTAGTTTCTATGTTCTTTGCTTACATTCTGAGTCTCGGTCTTCCAAAATGCCTTGGTTTCTCCAAAATATTTACATTTTCATCTAAAATTATCTTTTGAATACTTTCCAGTCTTCTGCTTTCTCTTACACGTACTGTGTGTCTGTGGAGACAATTAAATGCTTCCCTCAGGTGTTTGTAGAGCTCATTTCTTCATCATCTTTGTTTGCTTCAAAGAAGATTATGAAACCTGTAGAAACTTGGCCCCTAAGTTCCTCTGCATTTCAAAAATCATGTCTGTGACACCCACATTTGCAAGCCAAATCAGGAGTTGCCGTTGTTTGACACCACAAACTAATTTCTGAGGAGCACAACATGTTAGCATTGCTGGTATAAACTATGATGTTAGGTGAAGAGAATATCTTTTATAACTCAGAAATGTCTAAATTCCACAAAAAGTTATGTTGATCTGAGATTCATCACATGTAGTTTCAGACTGGTGTCATGTTTCTTTTGAAATTTCCCCAAAATTGGTCCATCTTTCTTTTCTATAAATACTTGTATGAATATGGATTCATGGGAAGAGATAGAGAAGACATACCTCAAATTTTTGTGCTCAGGGTATTAAAAAATTGAATTGTTTGGAAAGATTAAAAGGTTTGTGATTTGAGCAGGGGAAGCTTGGGTAATTGTATCATCACAGTGTATTCTGTGAAAACAATGTCTTTTGGTAATGGCTAATTGCTCTTATGCAATAATATATTTTTGGCATGAAACAAAGGAAAAATGTACAGCTTTCCGGTTAGATTAATGCATAGAATCCCAGCATATTTTTGCATTAAAAAAATACTATTTGAACATTACACTACCTTTCAGATTTCCCATAATTCTTCCATTTCTAAAGAGACAGCTCTGATAGGTCATATAAATTTATCAAGATGATTGGGTGCTGAATAATTACTCTGCCTATTTCAATCAGATGCTTCTTTGAACCATCTTTCTGTTGTATGTCTCTATATTGAATTGAATTTAGTGTGTTGAGGGTCAAGCTAAACAAGACATATACTTAATTATGTTTGCCTCAAGAGTCTAGATGCAGAATGTAGCCTTTGTGTTGTGCAGCATGTCGTGCCAGCTGATGGATCAGAAGAATAAATATCAAACCATCATGCAGGTATCAGAATGCAAAGCAGTAGCTGTGATTAATGTGCTTTCTGGCATTCACTGATTAATTTAGCTTGTAGTAGTAGTAGTAGTAGATTTGATTGGCTTGTAGTTCACAACTGTGGTTAACTTCATAAAAACAAAGTTGCTGTGTAAGAGAGTCTGAAAGTGGTGAAGATTGAAGAAAATGTAATTTCTAAAAAATCCCATGAACATTTTCCAAATCACAGTTAAACCCCATGGGCAGATACTGAACTTTTGATATGGTCCCTGTGGGGAAAGTCTGATGGATGGGATCATAACTTACACTATTTTACCTTAAATTCCTTAGACACCTCTGATGCCCCAGTCATTGAAATTCACCAACAGCCCTGAAATGGGTCAAGTGCTTTCTGTAATAAATATGACAACATAAGCAAAGCTTTTTTAAAAAACCCAAAAAGCCGAAAAAACAAACCCCAACCTTCTTTATTCCATAGTATTTTTCCATCTTAAAGCTTGCGTCGACTAAAGCTAAATTACAATTGAAACATTTAGTTAATTATGAAATATAAGCAATGCAACTAGTTACCAATATTAGTGGCATTTATATAGCTTTGTGTTACGGACTTTTTGCGTATTTGTCTAAAAAAGTTCAGCTTTCAACTTGTCATGGATATTTGTGTTTACAGCCGATAATTACATTTTAGTAAGTGTGGGGGAAAAAATGTAGGCTTCTGTAATTCCTGGCATGGGATCTTGTAAGTTAAGGCTTTTGACATACTTTTCTCTTGTAAAGGACATAAAGGTATTTTATGACATCAGGATACTCTGAACTCAATTTCCTATTCTGTAAAGTTTTAAGTGCACCCACTTGCCTGTTCTTCTATTGGCTAACATAACAAACGGATGTGTTGTTTGTGCTGAATTATCAGCCGTAAATTTAACAGCACTGAATGGCACTGCTGGTGCTGTAAAATTAGCAATGGAATACAAAGTTAACATTAAATTCTGTGCTGAGCAGATCATGGCTGTGTAAACCTTGCACTGCCCTCACTCCCCAGTATCTTTTCAAGCTGAAGAAGTTTCCATTGTACTTTAAATGTTCTGTGCCACGTTTGCAAGGTTCTGTGTGCAACCATTAAGCTCAGCTTCCTTTAGAGTGCCACTTACAGTGGGACAAACACATGACCAGGCTGCTACTAATTGGCATCAATGGTGATTCTGTGTGTCAGAAAGCTGTTGCATAACTTCCTAGTGATCAATATATATTATTATTGCTGATCCCACTCAATTGTGTTGAATGTAAAAAAAATCTGATGCACAGGTGAATAGTCTCACAGGTGAAATATTATTCCACTTTAATTATTGTCTTGAATACACATATTAGGAAGAAATAATACTTCACGCATTAAGGGAGCAGAAAGCCTGATGATGTTAGATGTGAACCTTTACATGGCCCAATGTTTCCCATAAAGAAGGGTCTTGGACGTTGTCAGTTTATTCAGTAAAATGCTTCCTTTGCTTTTGAGTTATCTCAAGCTTCTTCTGAGCTCTCTGGAGAGACCATTACTCTGATGAGCAATCCAGGGCATTTATTAACATGCTGATATGAAAAGAGGAGAATATGGTGGAAAGGGAAGATCAAAGTCTGTGTAAACCTTTAAAGTTTTACTCTATGAACTTCTTCAATTTTTTTTTTATAGTAGAGACAAGCAAACAACAGACCCTAGTGTGTATCTGGATGTGTTTTATTGCAACATTAGCCTTATCTTCCAGCTATGGGGACATGAATACAATTCCATGCTGAAGGTGGAATACAAACAAATGCATTGAGGCAGATTATTCCATTCTTGTATAATGGGAAATGCTCTAAAAATTTCCTTAATTCTTTTTTCTTTCAAAATTTCCCCTTCTTTCATGTAAGTAAAAGGCAACAGTTCTGTATCAAAGTATTTTTTTCAAGTGCATAATTAATTCTTTCTCTTGAGGTATGGAGTAGAAAATGGATATAAGGTAAACTTTAATTCTTTATCTTTCTTTGCTGAAGATGGCTAAGAATGTTCAGTTAATCAGGTATTTTAAAATGCTATGATATGATATGCTGGCTTATCTTGATCTAGATCAGTATTAAGAACCCTGTCACGTGTTCTTGAACAAATTTCCATGCCTGACATTGTTTTTAGCAGGAGCTAGAGGTCTAAGGTACTGAGATCCAAGTCCTGTTAAGTGTCTGAATTCTACTGGTGCTCCTCTTGTTCATTATGTCATTAACCATGCATTTCCTTATCCAGATTTGTCAGTAAAACCATAGAGATATAAGAAAAGATATTTGGAAAATGCTAAAATGCAAATGATAGTAATGAGGAAAGCTATTTTGAGATATTAAACACATATTCTGGGGAATCTAATTTTTTGCCTGTTTGCAAAAGTCTAATCTTTCATTTGGATAACATGTCAAATAAATTTGAGGTTTAGTTATTTTTTAAACAGAACAATAAATATATTTTTGACACTTTTTTTAACCTTTGAAGACCTGGGAAAATGTATTTAAATTTATTACAAGATGACAGGGCATTTTGACCTTTCCTGGAGCATTAATTCTTCAGGATAAAACATCAGATTTACTTTGATGAAGTGAATTTCTTCAAAATATGTAGGACATAATAATAAAAACAACTTAGAGTATTATTTTTACAATAATATAAATAATTATATTATTTTTACACCTTTTGCATGTTTATATTTGCCTGCATGGACATGTTTTTCAATATCCTGAGACACTTTTAGCAGTGAATAACTTACAAGGGACTTGTTCATCTATCTGTAGTTCAAGAACTTCTAGACTTAACAAGAGGAGGTTTTTGGTTGGTCTTTTTTTTTTTTTTTCTCCTATCCTAGGAGATCCCATATGGTCTTTTAAAGGCTTGACTTACTTAAAGAACTGATGATTCATTTTTCTACAGAGAACCTGGAAGTGGCATTGACTCATTGACCTTGGCTTAAACCTCCACTCCCCAAACAGTAAAACCCTTGAATTTTTGTTACTTTAGGATTAAGGTCTCATTATCTGAGTTCAAAAGCCTGAATCAAACCACACTCATATGAATGTGATTCATTTGCTTGTTGTATGCTACCAGTGAGTTTCATGGTACCAGAAAGACTCTTTTTTTGACTGGGAAACAGAAAAATCTCATATAATCTGAAGAAGAAAAATGAGACTGGGGAAACCCCTTTCTCTCCAAAACCAACATCAAAATGTTGAAGAAACTTCTAGCAGGGAAAAGATTTAGAGTGTAATGTTGCATTTTTATTTGCTTGCTGAATTGGGTGTTTAGAGAAGGAACAACTCACTCTGTAGGAATTTTTTTGGACATCTCAGTTTCTCCTGGGGTCTGAGTTCCAGTTAAAATTTCTAACTGCAGTTTTTCTTTTCCTATGATTCCTAACTTCTGCTTTGCTCAAAAATGCTACAGATTGGTTAATTCGTGAATTCTTGCTAAGATGGAAGTTTGGGATGACATGTATTAGTCAAACCACATGGGGGAAAAAGCATTTTCCCTCCTCCTTCCTCTCTTCTGGTTTTGCATTAAGTTTTTAAAAGCTGACCAAACTCCTCTGAGGCTGCAGGTAGTCCCAGACACTTCCTTTGCAAAAAAGAGATCCCAGCCAAGCATGCATCTATTCTATCAGGCTGCTCAGTCCAATTTTTGAGAGTTGATTTCACATCTGAATAAAGTATAAGAATCTGCTGGAGACTGCAGAATAAAGTTAAGAGATGACTGGTAAAAAAAGAGATATGTAGATCTAATCTATACTGACTTTACTAGCAAACTCTACTGGCTGTAGATGCAGTTCATCCTTGCCAAGAGATTCTTTTCCCACATTGCTCAAATAGCTCAGTTACTTGTCTAAATACACTATTAAACATTGTCTGAACTGAAAAGCAGAGGGGCTTTGGGGTGCTGCTCTTTGTTTCCAGCTTCTTTGGGTCCACATGCTTGGTTTTCTTTATTTATAACTTGGAGGGGAGAGGAGAGAAGGGCCAGATAATTGTACTTGGGTCACAGCTTGACATAGAATTAAGGACATGGTGATTGCATCCACAGCATAAGTCATAGTCTGTATTTGCCTTCAGCACTTTGGCATATAAATATTTGAGTTCTTTCAAACTGATGTTATGCCAAAAACTTCCACCACTATGGTAAACATAGTTTCGAGTCCTGAGCTTGGAGATGGATAACTAATGCCTTACTGGCAGATGAAAAAAGAGCAATATTAGAAAAGTATATTTGGACCAATGACTAAATAATCTAACACTGCCATATGTTATTTGACAAACCATAAATCCTCTCACGAGAAATAAATCCCAAAACCTTGATAAATAAGCGCTTAGTTTTCAGAATTTGTTACTCAATCAGAGCCATACTTTTGTCCATATAGTAATAGAGACAGTAAAAAAGAGTAACTATTAAAATAGGCATTTTCTTAACCATTTGTGGAATCTACGACAGGTTTTTTTGTTGTTGTGGGAAAAGGTGAACCAACCAACCAACCATGCAAAAAAACTTGCACGTAGGCACACCTTTCTTTAAACGGTCTGTGATTGTGACCCAATTACTAAGATGCCATGCGCTCCATTTGAAATCAGGAATTTTTAACTGGATGGTTTTCAGCTATCTTCCATAGCTATTATTGCCACATAACTTTCCTAGTGTGCTGTTTCCACACGCTTACTTATGCAGGCAGAAACTTCAGTGAAGCCATGACCAACTTTGCTAAGTATAGGAAACGGAGGGTGTAGTTCAGAAAAAGCCTATTTGAATAATAAAAATATGCCCGAGATGTGCACTTTCTTGGGAGAGTGTATTTTATTCCCTCCTGATACTTCTACAGTGAAAGAAAGAAAAATAAAATAAGACTTTTTGCATTCAAGACATTCATTTACAAATATCTTGAGAGTTTTCCCTGAACAGGTTGCATGAATTCTCCTAATCTTGTAGGGCTTCATTTTATCCTGGAAACTCTGTTGGAGAGTCAGATGTAATTCTTTGATTTCTCCTCTTTGCCTGAGTGTTCAGTCATTGCAGTTTGAGCTTTTGCCAAAGTGGATGAAAGGTTTATATTCATTAAGAAGTGCTGTGCAGCTGCTTAAGGCATGACCGACTTAACCAAAAAGAGTAAGAGCTAGATTTCAAACATTTTAGTCTTGCAAGAAAGAAGGAAGAGTAGTCCACAGTTGAGCAATGAGTTTTCTGAAGCAAGTGAGCAAGCAGGTTTGGACTACTCTATCAGTATGATCACAGGAATGCTTACCCCTGCAGCACACTTCTGTTTCCCTTTGCATATTAATTTCTTGCTCCCTGCCATGTGTTCCTATAATTACTTTTCATGGCAATTCTGAACATGAAGAAAACATTTCTTTGGAATACTAAAATAAACCAAATATTCTTTTTGATTCTTGGCTACAGGAATATTTAACATTTTTCATTTGAAACATTGCTGTTTGTCTTTTCTTAACTCACAGGATTCACGTTTAGCAAACCAGACTCTCATTTTTATAATTTTATTTTTATCAGAGCAAGTGCATTTGCTATGTTGGAAAATACTTTCATCTTGAGATTTAAAAACTTTGCTGTATTTCAGCACATTATTTTCATGGCACTAGATCCAATTCTTCCTTCTTTTAAGCACTTTTATCATAGTTGTCACTGACAACAGAAACCATGGTCTTTAATTAGTCCTTGCAAATGCTGTGTGGTAAGTAGCTGGAATGGGCATATGATTTAGACATGAGTAACTCAAGCAAATGTGATAAATGAACTGTTGATCTCAAAATCTTTATTGGCAAATGTACAAGTTTTAATTGAGATGGGATGAGTAGGAGCACATAAAAAGTGAGTTACTGTGAAAGCTCAATCTGAACTTGAAACTGAACTCAATAGTTTCTAATATTCAAAAAATATTTTTCATTTCTATGCCCTTTTATATCTTTTTTTCACTGTGATATAAAGCTTGGTGATCTCTAGGACAGCAGAGGGGCAGTGTAAGTAGTAAAAAACTAGGAAATATATAAATGAAATATAGTTTAGCAATAGGATAATGTTGAAGTACAAACCTTAAAATGTTCAACAAACACAGGTTAATTTTCTGCAGAGAAAGTTACATTTGAATAGCCAGAATTAAAAAAAAAAAATATAGCAAACCCTCCGTACTTCATCTAGTTCCTTATTTAATGAATAATTTAAATATTCTCCTGAAAAGACAATTTCTAAAACAAAGTTTCACAAGTATCACAGAGATGCAGTGAAAAGAAAATGCTGAGAGGAAATAATCTGTCTTCATTTTGCAGAGCATGAAGCAAGGTACTAAGAGATTTAAACCTAAAATTGTCACATTGTCTAATTCTGTATGTTCTTTTAAATGCCCAGAGTACTTTGTATTATTTAATTTTTTTTTCTTATGAAAATGTACTTCCTAGTACCTTTTTGTACCTTTGTGCATGATCAACATTTCTGTAAATCTGGATCTCAGGAAGTGGATGCACAGAAAGTTCAGTGATCAGCTGTCAGAAGTTTAATTTGCTGAAGACTGAGAGCTTCAGGACTGAGGAGGTAAAGACCAAATCAGTCAGGTCTTTGAGGAAGGCATTGAACTGCCTTAGCCATACAACCATCTTTCTGTGTCCTGCAGTCCTGGGACTCATTTGATGCAAACATTCCTAAATCCTGTAACCAAGAGTGTAGTTGTCCTACAGACTGAGGTCTACTGAGGACTCCCAGGAGACAAACCTTTCCATCTAGTGCATGGAAGAAGTCAGGCTTCCTCTGGAATGAGGGAGAGGTGCAGAAAAACTGAATGATACCTTGCTAGAGTTGGATGCAAGAGTGGGAAGAGCAGAAGCTGTAAGAGATTGAAGCATGGAATTGAAGAGATGCAGTGTGGAAATAGTCTGAAGTTTGGTGATATTTTATATTGAAGTAAAAGGGGTGTTACAGCTAACAAAGTGTAGCAGCCTACTTGCTCTTTAGCCTGTCTTCTTCTAATCTTGTCTTTCAAAAGTAGACAATTTTTAGTTTTGCTCTACGTTAACATGAAGTGCACTGCCAAAGGTGAGAGTTGAACCCAGGTGTCCTGAGGTTTAGACCAGAGTTCTGTCTGATGGAGCACAGTTGGGAGCTACGTACAGAAGATTAGTTGCCTATCTACTAAACAGTATTTGGGCCGGCAGCCCAGTAATGCTGTGCTGTTATTCCAGGCTTAATTATCAATTTGACATAATGCTAGTAAATGAGTGTACACTTCTAAAAAATTAGAGATTTTGCTGCATAATACACTTTGCTTTCTCTTAGCTAATACAAAGTGAATTTTAAAACAGACATTTGGTGTACAGAGACAGTTCCAGATCACAATTAATGTACTGTCTCATACATGCTTTTTGAGTAGCAGCAAAGTTGAGAGTCTGTAATCATTGAAGAGGTACAAAATTCAGATGAAGAGATAGATTAGCACTTCATTGATTAGCACTCTCATTTTTTTGACTTTCAATGCTGAAATGCAATAATTGAGATGATGCAAAGAGAATAGTGCATAGTAGTTGCTGTAGTTGTGGTGTCTGACTTTCTGCAGTTATACAGCAATGCTCTGATACCCAAGAAATTCTGCAGTGTAATTCAAATGTTATAAATTGGTGTGAGTTCATTGTTTCTTTTTATGGCCAGGCTTTTCAAAATGAATGCTGAAACATTTCGACAAGAATTTCCCCAGTAATTGGTATATTGTGTTTCTGTTTAAGTGCCGTTTACTAAAGTATTCAACTAAAGAAAACCCTGTCAATCTCTTCTGATGTGTACATGAATTTATTGAAGTGCACATTAGGGAAAATATCCTGTCAGCCAACTCTCTCTGAGTGCCATGGTATGCTTTGAGTTTGCAATATATCTGTCTGGAAAAAATCTGTCTTCTCTTTCATTCTGCATTTTCAATGTACTTAATTCCACACGTACCACCTATATGAACAGCCTTTAAAATAATGCCTGAACTCTCCTCTACAAAGTCATTGAGAGCATTATCTTAACCTCCCTGGGACCTTTGTTATCTAAATGAAATAACAGTAACCAGAAGAGCCCATCTGTTGAAACTGGCTCATCTGGGATGCTCTGTGGGCAGTTCCAGCCAGCTGAGATTCCGAGCTATCCTATGACGAAAAATGAAAGAACGTGGCTACTCGCAGTATTTTGTTTTACACATTTTACACCAGGTTCATTGGACTAATTTCTGTCAATACTGATGTAACAAAGAATTTTGCAGCTTCCCAGGCATCAGGTTTGAAGCAAGAGTTTTCTGCGTTTGACATGCCCTTCTACAAGCATGGGCAGTGGAGGTGTTGCCGGAAGCCTTCTTGCTAGACCTTATCCTCAGGGAATAACCTCAAATAACACATTATTAGTGCTGCTTGGAGTGTTCATCCCAGATCTCTTTGAGGAAAGAGGGCAATGGGACCAGATTCCTGCTCTGGACATCTGAGGGAAGCAGCACCTGGCAGCCTGACTATCTGGGGTGGCTGCAGAGAAGTTTGCCCCAGGTCTGCTCTGATGTGTCCTCTGCTGGATGGCAGCCTGGCTTCCCTACCCATCCTGGAGCTGCTGCTTCTGCTGAGCTGCCACCTGTCCTGCTCCTGAGGGCTGCTCCCTCATAAGGTGTGGAAAGGCTTGACCTTTCATCCATTTCCAAGCTCTGCTTGTTTGCTTTTTCATACAAAGAGGTTCTTATGCAAGAGGGTCGGCATTTGCCCACATAAAACTGATAGTTATAAATGGTTTGGGCATTTTTAGTTATTATTTTTTCTGTTTATTGTTAAATAATTCAAAGCAACAGAAACATTGGTGTCAACTTTTTCTACAAGTCTAGGTCTTCCTAATATGCAGGAACTCCATAAATTTGTTGAGCTCTCTGGTTGGAAACAGCAGACCTTTCCATGGTGCCACAGTGAAAATTTCTTCATTCCTGCATAAGATTCAAATGTGTGACAAGAACTCATTTCAGCAAAAGGGTATTACTGAAAGTGTAAAAATCTTTTGCAATTATATTTTCACCAGCACTTTCATCTGCAAGATCTGGTTTTGTTTTTGGGTGAGAGGATTCTTATCTTCCCACTATTCTGCAGCCCTTAATATTGCTCTAAAGCCTACAAAGCTAATAGAACATTTATCACAGAGCAGGACATGATTACTTTTAATTCCAGTCCCATTTGTTCTCTCTTGGATCTTCTCACCAGGAAAATTACTTGCATACTGGTTTAGTGTAGCATTTTAATAGATTGTCTCCTTCTGCCTTTCCCCACCTTCCTTATTGCCTTCCTGAATTTCTTTTATCTGCTCTTGTTTAGCTGGCTACTCTTCTCACAAGAAGGGCTGTTTTTAAATTAAAATCCATGACATGCAGAAACAGTAGCTTGCAATTTGTAATTTAGGCAGAGTTTATTCCATTCCTCTATGTTAACTATGAATGGGTTTATCATACACGTGTAATTGAACATAACTTGATCAGAGGAGCCCTATTAAGTTTGCATTCCTTTTAGATTTTGAAAGAGATCACAGCAGTATTAAAATTGCAGTTTCAGAAGCTAAATAGAATAGCTATTAATCAATTTTGTATATTTTAATAGGGAGACAAATTAAATACCCTTGGTCACAATTTTGTTTTCATTTACATTAGCTGTAATATGAGATCTCTTTCCTGTTAAAAATGTAATTTTTTTTGTCCTAGTTGAATTAGCTCCTTGCAAGTCTTTTGTATTTGTGGCAGAGGTTATTTCTTGCCCTTTTAATTTACAGCTTTTTAAAACAACTAGTCTGCAACAGCTTCTACGTTGTTGATTCTTCAGGTAGCACGATAAGTTGAATTTTGTGTCTTAAATTGTCATATATCTATTTTTAAAATTCATGCTGTTTCACAGACATTTGTAAAGTTCAGTTTGTTCTGAGGAGTCTTTTAATCAAATCTGAACACTCTGTCCCCTATTTTCACATTTGTCAGTTAGCAGGACAGATTAAAACATTACAATGTTCATAGCATAATGTGAAATCCTTTTGCTATTTTCATTCTTCTCATTGATATATTGTGGTTTCATTCCATCCTGGACAAATTCTCATTTTCCAGAAGTACTTATACTACTTGTACAATGACACACGGGCCATTCTGTTAGAAAATGCAATCTTTCTGAATGTGGTTTCAGCAAAGGAATGAATTTTACTGGCCACCCAAATGTAATGCATCTGTTGTAGTGTGTCTTTTATTTATCAAGGAGTACTGGAATAGTTCAGCATTTAGCTGCAGGGCTTTTAGTCTCAGAACAATTTGTCTATGTGCATACAGTGATTAAGTCCAAGAGAGAGCAATGGCAGAGCACACTGAACACCATAATCACTTAAGCATCAGAAACAATTGTGTTTTAGGGGGGAGAAAAGGATGTCATACTTTACTCAGAATGTTCTTGAGAACTAATTTTATAACCACTGATTAAGAATTGCATCCTAAATTAACACACTGCAATCAGAACTCAAATCTCAGTCTTTATGTGCTGCTGCCCATGAGTGAGATCTCAGCCAGGTTGAGTCAGGGTGAGGAGGTGCTCCAGGCACCAGAGCAGAGATTCTCCCACAGACCCTGGTGCAGACCATGGTGAAGCAGCTGTGTCCGTGCAGACTGTGGAGCTGCACAGGGGAGCAGAGATCCACCTGCAGCCCTTGGACTCCACACCAGAGCAGACAGGTGTTCAAAGGAGGCTGTGGCCCTGTGGGAAGCCCACGCTGGAGCAGGCTGATGGCAGGAGCTGTGGGCCAGGGGACAGAGGAGCCCATACTGGATCAGGTTTGCTGTCAGGACTTGTGACCCTGCAGTAGAGTAGCCCGTTCCTGAAGGACTGCACTGCATGGAAAGACACCCACACTGGAGCAATTGCTGAAGAACTGCAGCCTGTGGGAAGGACCCACATTGGAAAAGTTCATGGGGAACTGTCTCCTATGGGAGTGACCCCACACTTGAGCAGGGGAAGAGCATGAAGAGTTCTTCTGCTGAGGAGGGAGGAGTGGCAGTGACAACATGTGATGAAGTGACCACAGCTGCCATTCCTTGTCCTCCTGCACCGATGGGTAAGGGGTGGTAGAGAATTTAATGTTGAGCCTGGGAAGAAGGGAGGAGTGGGTGGGAGAAAGGTGTTTTTAAGATTGGGGGTTTATTCTTATTATCCTACTCTGATTTGATTGGTGATAAATTAAATCAATTTTCCCAGGCTGCATCTGTTTTTCCTGTGGTGGTATCTGGCGTGTGAACTCTCCCTGCCTTTATCTAGGCCCACGTGCCTGTTGCGATATTTTCTCTTCCCTGCCCAGCTGAGGAGAGGAGTGACAGAGCAGCTTTTGGTGAGTAATTGTCATCCAGTCAGGGTCAGCCCACCAAAAATAGGGAAGAGCTTGCCATTCTTAGAAGCCAACAATTGCATTTCTCTCCATGTTTCTACCAAGAAATTATGTTGAATTTATTCAGAGTGCTCCTGTGCAATTCTATATTCCTTATTTCTGAATTACAAGAGTAAACACCAGTAAATTTAAAAGTGAAATGATGCAAATACTGTTGAAAATGGGCAGAATACTAGTCTATTTTAGCAAAAGATCACAGTACAAAAGTGCAGCATTGTGACTAAAATGTAAATCTACCAATTCTAGTTTTATCTCAAATGTATGTTTACTTCACATTTCAAATGCCCAACTTTTTGATTGACTAACTGAAAGGAATGATGTATACAGCATATCAATGTGCATTAGTTTTAGAAAAGTGAGATTAGTTCTGTTACTTGACTGAAGTTTAATTAAAACACTAGAAACAAGTATTTTAGAAATTCCAGAATAAAGTTCTTAAAGATATCCACAAATGCAAAGATACAGATATTGAATCAAAGATAATTTAGAAAAGTTTTAATGGCATATTTTGTACATGACACTGTATTAATTGGTGAATATTTTGCAGGGAAAGTTGAGTAACTCCCTGTGTGGATTTTCTTTTTATTTTAAATTCTGTAAACTCTCCACCAGTTGCCCTTTTCATTGATTTGTTGGACTGCATTCTTGCTATCATTAACAAAAGACTTTTTTTTCTACACAGGCATTAGCAAGCTCAGTTTTTGTACAAAAATTCAACTATTCTGTTCTTTGTCCTTTTAAAATTTCCCGTTCCTCAGTTATTCCTTCCCCAACTTGTAGGTGCCATATTGAAATCTAATGTACTTACTGTCTTCACAAACTCAGTGAGACTGAAATATTTGATATGATGGAGCTCCACCTCCTGTCCCTCTTACCCTTTTTTGTTTTTAATGCCACATCTGACCTAGTCATACCTTACTGCTGAAAAATGGTATCTGGAGCAGCCATTATACACTCTTTGCTGAAGACGTCAGACAGCTGCCTTTCAGCACACAGGGGAAGAAACTCTCTTAACCAATTTTCAGGGCAGTGTTTCTTCAGCATTTCTCACCAGGTATCTTAGTTTTGCTCTGTTAAGTGGTTTGGGTTTTTTTTTCTCGCTGTTTTCTTGAATATTGTGCTATTTCTTTTATCATCCTTTTCTGCCAGAGGCTGTCCACTGAACAGCATTGCTCTGTGGATGAAAGTAGATCTGTGTGGAAAGTGCTTCATGAAGAATTGCTTCTGGCTATGTTTTTGTATTCCTCCATGAGTCTGCTTGCTTCTCCTGAGAAGACCTAACTTTGACGCTTGCTTCCTGAATATCTGGTTGAGGTGGGTAGCTTGTCAGTGTTCTGATTTTTTTTAAGTCTATGGGATGTTAATCAGAACAAGGACTTCCAGTTTGTCTCTCAATTTTTGAAGCCAGTCTAGTTTAATTTCTTTTTTTTGTTGAAGTGCCTTCTCTGCCTTCTTGCTAATTTTTGGAAGCAGCAGCAAACGGAGGCATGCTGAACTCATCCTCCTTCCTTCCCTCCCTTCCTCCCTCCCTTCCTCCCTCCCTTCCTTCCTTCCTTCCTTCCTTCCTTCCTTCCTTCCTTCCTTCCTTCCTTCCTTCCTTCCTTCCTTCCTTCCTTCCTTCCTTCCTTCCTTCCTCATGCTCTTATCTGGAGCACAAGTAGAAAGAGCTGAGCAGTCTGGGAAGCACACATGGCTGGCAAGAAATAAAGACAATTTCTCTCTCTTTTTCTACAACATTTTTTGAAGGCAGGGAATTACAGGTTCTGCTAAGGCCTGCTGTGACCTTGGAGAGAACAGTGAAGAGTCCTTGGAGAAGAATTGAGGTTGAGGTTTGGTCAAAACTGATGGGTTAAAGTCAGGGTTCAAAACCCTCAGAAATATTTGGGACAGGAACCAGGCAGGTGTGCAAATTGAAGTTTAGAATGGACTGACTTCATGGTTATATCACAAAACCTTTATATTGCTTATATATGGAAAAAAGAAGGCCTGATTTGGAGGTTGGGCAGTAAAGTAGAACAGTTAGCAGGAAGCAGATAGTATTTTGACACTATTGTCAGTACAGAATTTGTGTCAGGCAGCCTTGTGATAAATTGGGTGTGCACAAAGCTTTTTGATGTATTGGGGCTGGCAGTGGCCCCCCATGCTCTTGACTGGGACAAACTGAGGCAAATGGAGCTTGTGTCCCTGTGTGTCTCTGTTTGCTGGATGAATTAAGCCATATGCAGCCTGTGTCCCTGTCTTCTGTCCAGCCAGAAGACCCTGGGCCTGGCCTGCCTCCCTGGTGTTGGCCATAGGTTACAGTGCCCATGTAGTGTACAAATGCCCTCTGCATCAGGTAGTGTGGGGAAAACTCCGAGAAGGAATGAAGAGATTTTAAAAATAAATAAATGAAAGGAGGAATAACAAGATTTGAGGATTCCATTACTTAACAGATACTTCTGTGTCTTGAGTGGAAATGTTCTTTAAGACTGCAGAAAGTGCTGCCCAAATAAATAGTGTTGATTGCTTCTCAGGCGTTTAGTGTACTTTACTCTGCAAGAGGTTAAGAGTCTGAAGGATTTTTTCTGAGCTTCATCAGAACTAAGAAATCCTATGGGCCTCTACATGTGAGAAGATTCATATCATAATTATTTTTATATGCCTCTGGGGCTTTTTTTTTTTTTGCAAACATGTTTTTCTTTGTCACTTTACTCATTTGTAGGGGCAAAAGGGAGGCACATTTACAGAAAACCTAGTATTTTTCCCCTAACAGTGGTACCCATGTAATAATAATTCTTTTCATAGGCAATATTTTTTATGTGTATGCTGCTCTGAAGCACAGCATTGACTTGATTTGTTGATCATGAATTTTGACTTCTGAAATGTGTGTCTTGTATTAGTCCTGCATAGATGTCTTCCTTTAACAATTCTGAATCATATTAATTTTAATCACTTGGGTGCTACAGATAAACTTGAATTTCAAATAGAGACTATTTTTTAGTGTCTATCATAACGTTCTTTTGTGGTTAAATTTGTAGGGAAAATCTTCATGTGAATTATGCTTATGCTATTATGTAATTCACTATTTTCCTAGATGGAATTCTGTTGAAACACCATAAAACATAGTAATTTCTATGATTTAGATTTTAATCTTTTTTCTTTCCATTTATATTCAAGTCTCACCTTAAGATACTTCATAATAATTTAATTTCAGCTATTAAAAGTGCATTTCGCTAAATATAATTCTTGTGCTTTTGTCATAACACATTACCCTTTTTATATAGTTACGTTTCTCTTAAATTGCATTTTCTCTGTATTTTGTTTAAGTAGAAATATAACTCTCCTCAGTAGTAAAGACTATTCTTCCTGTGTTTTTCTGTGCTGTGAATTCTTGAATCAGTCTCTTCTTTGAGATGAACATCAAAAGCTTAGGCCTTGCTTAATTGATTCCAAGTCTGTTTCTGAGGAGAAAGAAGTATGCTTCTGGTTTTGGTCATTTTAGTCTGAATAAGGATCTCTTTTATCCCAACCAGGGATGCAACTAAAGAGGGTATATGCTAAACTAAATGAAAATACTATCTAACCATAGGTTTCCTCTTTAATAGTTATTTTTATAAGGTAAATCCAAGCAAAATTATTTGCTGAAATTTAAATAGGATATTAGACATTTCTGTTGGGCTGATTTGGGGCAGTTAAGGAACAAGACAGAATTTGTGTGAGTTGTTGGCAGTGCTTTGTTGAGAAATAGGATTCCTGTGCAGGGCTCCAATGAGACTGTATCTGCAGATTTCCAGATTGCCAGTGGTATCTTCCATCCACAGTGCTGCCTCCCTCACCAGTCTTTGTACTCCTTGTTACTGTTTGCAGGATTCTGCTGCACCTGGTAATGAGCAAGGTTACGTATTAACTTGTTTCTTTCTGTTATTGAGAAAACAATTCTTGAAGGTATGCAGTGGAACAGGAATTTATTCCCAATAAATTTGTAAGTCAAGATGCTATCAAAACTGATTTAGCAGAGAGAAAGTGGCCTTTTTAGAAGGTGTTTATAATTTTTCTTAATAGCTGCTTCCCATCTATGATGCAACCGGAGTAACAGTAAATGGGGTTTATGGAGATCTACGCTGCAGAATGACAGTAGGACAGAGATTTGCTGGGTTAAGCAAGGGAAAGCATTCCTGTATGCAAGACAACATGGATATTACTCCCTAGAAAACCTGCAGACTTAGAGGTATATCTTGGAAGATGCTGAGGAGTCTCCGTACTGCCGAGTTCCTTTCTGTCCTAGTAACATTCCTTAGTTTGATCTTTGGCTGTGTTCTAAGCATTGTCAAAGCAAGTCTTAGACTTGGTGTAAGCATTTCTTTGTGCAATAGGAAATATTTGGTTGACATGGTGACTTTAGTAAGTCCATTGCCCTTTCCTTGAGATACCATCCAGATGGAACATTGATATTTGAACTTTGTCCTGGCCATTTGGTTGACGATGAATGATGATTTATAAAAGTAGTTTCCTCACATTCACAAACACTGTTTTAAGATTTAATTTAAAACATTGGCTCAATATAGATTTTTGTATGCACATTGCAGTATGTGTACTGTGAGGTCAGTGTGTGCCTTCTGGGTAATAAATGCAGAGCAAGAAACCCTTCTTTTATGCTTTTTTCTGTGCACATTGCTCTTCTCTTCATCAGAGGTGATCTCAGTGATTGCTTTCATGGCTTCTATTGGCTGCCACAGAGGAAATCTGAGCTATATTTTCTAGGTAGTTATGGTCAGCTCAAAACCTGTCACTCTATGTCAAATCTCTTTGCTTTTTCCGTATACAAAACTTTACTTTTGTCTTTACTTTTGTTTCTAGAAGTGAATGTTGTTTGCCATGTAACTCTCCAATCTCATAAGGCAGCTGTGTGAAGACAAAAACAATACTGAACTGCATGCCCTTTACAGGGCTTGTTTGGGAGCATTTTTTTCTTATGCAATCTTGCAAGCTGTTTTTTAGAATTGTCTTTCCCCTTCAAGGTTCAAATGTAATTTATTTAAGAGACCTTCTGCCCCATCCCTCTTGAGGCTCACTCTCCAATTTCCTAACCTCAGTGTTAAATAATTAGTTTTGGAAGGCTGAACAGAAAATAAAACTAAATTAATATATGCATTTGAATGGTAGCTTTGTGCAGTTCCTCTTCTGCAATTAGAAAATTGTTTCAAGTGCTGGTCTACCAAAGGTAATTATGAGCAAAAGGTTGAGTTCTCTTTTTTAATGAGTTCTGCCTGATGCTGAGAAGAAAATCTAGTCTAGTGCAGAGTATATTCAATAGTGCTAATTAAACCATTCCTCCCACTTATTTTAAGTCAAATTAGTTTGATCCAATTGAGAAACTAATGTTTCACTAAGGCAGCTCTTTAAGACTTAACAAAACAGTTCCATGTCACCTTAAATGAGAGGGCATTTTTTGTGGAGGGAGTACCAATCTCCTTTGAGTGAAATATAGCTTTTCTTCTTTTCTTTTTCTTAGTAGTATAAGCAAAACACTTTAGTAGCCTCTGCTACTGAAGTGCAGTGATACCAACTGCAGTTCTAGGTATGTTGCATTTTTTCCCGATTTTTGCATAGAATAACAGTCTTTTGTTTTGTTAGAAGGAAAATGAAAAGAATCAAGCACTTTCAGTGCTTGTTCCTAACTCAGAGGCATGACTTGTTTTAATCTACTTACAGGAAAGTAATAAAAACTTTATTATCAAAACTTCAGGGGATGACTTATTGAAGGCATCACCCTGAAAGCTCTTCAGGGTGTTAAGGACCAGAAGTTAAAACGCTTAGCAGGGTTGGATCTTTTTTTCAAGGCAGTTAAACCCAGTCGTGTACTGCTTACTAAATTTCACCAGTCTGATGGGATTATGCAGCATGAAGTTTTTTTCTGTTATGATTATAGAAATATTATCAGGAAGTGGATTGTTCATATCAGTATCATGGACAAAATTTGCCTTTATTGCTACTCAGACCTGCTCAGGCATATTGGTTTCAGGTCGGGGTGCTGCACTGCTTTGTAAGGTATACTGTGTTGATCTGGATGTTCTGCTTTGGGAGGACATGTATTGCTTTTCCTGCTGAAGTTGTATGATTGCATATCCACATGGTTAAAACTAGTTCTCCTCTACCCAACATCACTGGAGAAAAACCCTCTGGTGTGGTAGAGGGGGGAATATTGCACCTACCTGTTCTCTTGTGGGGCTGACCCCCTGTGTGTGCTCAGTATTTGGGCACAGTTTGGGCCTGAGGAGGTGCCACTGAGGATCTCTGTCAATGCTCTAGGGGCTTCACATTGCCCCAGCTTCTGTTTCACAAGGGCAGGTTGTGAGCTGTTCTCTGTTTGTGTCCTCTGAGGTACAACCAGGCTGGACTCCAGGGCTGGCCAGCAGCTGAGAGAAACCTTAGAAGATCCCTGGCTTTTGGAAGCTGGGATTTGTGGCATGTCTGTGTTATAGCAGCTGCAGTTGGGGTGAATGAGCTGAGCTGGCTCAAAGCTGCTTAGCTCAGGTACTGTCAACATTACTGCTGCAGCAGGAAAGCCACAATGGAAACTGGTTAAAAACTCTGCCCACTGAGGTTGGCTCTTTCTTGCTGTGGCTGCACTGTCAGCAGTACAGTACCCAGGCTCTGCATTTTTGACTTATCAAGAATGTTTTTGTGAGCTGTGGTTACAGCAATGAATGCCAGACATACTGCTCCCTGTAGGAGCAGTGTAGTGTCACAGGGAATGTATGCTGAAGAATAAAGAGCACTGAAGAGCTAATTCTGGAGTAAGGACAAACTAGTTGCATTGGTGCTACTTGATACCATCTGTGGTTTTGATATCCATTCTGATTCTGGGGCACAGGAGAGTGTAATGCTGATTCTTGTTCTGAACAGCATTCTTGAAGACTCGAGGGTTGTGCACATGGTAGAAAATAAAATGGACCATAGTGCATTTAAGCATTCACAACACACTGTCCCTGACCTCTCTAATCCTGCAGACTGTACTTAATCTCCCACTGTCTGGGAGAATATTAATTGCCAACTGTTGATGGAGTGTACATATTAGCAATTAAATGTTATGGATGAGTGTAGGCTGGTATTTGAGCCCTTGCCTTGCCTTTAATTTATTGATATAGGCACATGCAGCTTGTTCAGTACCTTTTTACGAGTTCTGAGTATTCCCTATGAGTTCTCAGGATTTTTCTCTAAGCCATTTTATAATTTCACCACAAGTGGGCTTTTAAATTCCTTTTTTCTCTCAATATGTTGCTTTATATACTATTGAAATCAGCATGACTGAATAGCTGCAGCAGCAGTACTAAGTAGCTCATTAGCTTTGCTAAAGATGAGTGGCTTGATTTAAATGCAATGATTAAAAAGAAAACTCTTTTGCTGAAGGAGATAAGGTGGATCCCACAATTTATGCAGTTTACATAGCAAATTATAATATTTTATTATTTGAAAACACTGACCAATAGCAGGAAAAAACACTTAAGCATATACAGATATTATATAATGTGCATGGTAGGAGGTAGGCTTTTTAGCTGATAGTTTGCCAGGACCGGCACCATATCCAGGGGTTTCCTTTATAGTCAGGAAGAAGAAACCAAATACAATGATATGTGTTTACTACTTGGCAGCTGAAATGCAATGCCATATTTTTATTGAAAGACATGCGCAAAATTCAGTATCTTGTTGCTTTGTTACAGATTTAAATGAACTGTTTTGATTTGCAGTTTATTTTTATTTAGTTTATTTTTTTTTGGTGGCAGACCCTTTTCAGTCTCCTTTAAAAAAAGTAAAAAATTCTTGCATGGGAAAGCTGACAAAAAGTTGACAGAATAATGTTCATGATTCTTTTCTCTGAACAAATATTAGACCTTTTTGGCACTCCTGTGTTGAAGGTGCCATGACTGCAAAAACAAAAATATGTTCACTACATTATAGTAGGGGAATGGCATTCCATGCTGTTCTCTGATTAGAGTCTAGGCCACATTCTGCCTTTCTGTGTTGATTTGTAATTCAGTAAATGCTTGCTGCTCCTGAATGGGTAAAGAATTGTCCTAAACAACTCGTAATATGAAGGGAGATCTTACCATTTTGGATTAGTCCTTATTCTTATTGGTTACATTTATTCAAGTAACTTCATGAACAGAGGGCATATTCCAGAACCCTTCTAAGTGTTAGTCTAAAAAGCAAATTGCATTTGTCAATGTGACTTTTTTCACAAATTTTCACAAAATCATTAAAATTGCCCTGGAGGCCATCAAGTCCATCCTTCTGCTTGAAGCAGGACTGTTTGCAAGTCTAGGTCTGTTTTGTCTGACAATCTTGAAAACCTCTGAGGCTAGAGATTCCACCTGTGTGAATAATATGTTATAGTGCTCAACTATCTTTCTAGTGAAGAATTTTTTCTTAATGCCCTTCAGTCTTCCTAACTGCACCCACTCCCCGTTGGCCCTTGTTTTGCCATTGGCCATATCTGGTGAGAGGTTGTCTCTGTGGTCACTGGAGCTCCCGCTCAAGCAACTGTAGGCTGTTGTTAGATCTCCCTCTTTGCCAGACTAAACAAGCCCAGCTCTCTCAGTCTCTTCTGAGGGGCCAAGTGATGGCCATCCTTATAACCTTCTACTGGACCTTACTCAGCTCCTCATCATCCCTCACGAACAGCAGCACCCCAGAGCACAGCTTTCCAGACACAGTCTCTTCAGGGCAGGAGCTCCCTTGACCTGCTGCCTGCACCTTCCTCCAGGTGGCCCAGTATTGGCTTTCCAGCTTCACAGGGAGACTGCACCATGGCTTATATTCACATTGGCACCCACTGTGGTCCCTGGCACTTCCAGCAGGGCTGGGCACTTTCAGCAGGCAGCCACTTTCCAGTTGTACTTGCGTGTGAGGTGATTCTTCCCCAAGTGCAGAGCATTGCAGTTCTGCTTATTAAGCTTTGGGAAATTCCTGTTGCCCTAGTTCACAGGTTTCTCAAACTGCTGTGAATTAAAACTCTACCGTTCAGTGTATCAACTTTTCCTCCATTTGGTACTGTCCATGCATTTTGTAGTAAGTGCATTCTTCCTTATGACCCAGGTTACTGATGAAGATGAGGGACAATGTCAGACCCAGAACAAACTCTCCCTGATTCTCATTGTGTTATTGACTGCCAGCTGGACTTTGAGCCATTGATCTCTGTAAGCCCAGTGTCCAGGCAATTTTCAGTTTATCTAACAGTTCAGTCAGCCTGTAGTTTCTCAGCTTTCTGAGCTCCTGTGGAAGATTGTGTCAAAAGCCTTATGAAAGCCTGTCCTGGGTTAGGCCAGAGGGGTCAAAATCTAGGAAGTGATCTGGGCTGCAGGAATGCAGGAAGAAATACAACTTCCTTCCTGCGAGAGAGAGAGCCAATAATCAGGTAGTTTTAAGAATTGATAGGTAGGTAAACCAATTAAAAAGTTGGTCCGCCTTCAAGGAAAAAACCATATATAAGCAGAGACTCTCTGACGCTCTTCCTCTTTGGACTTGCTGCTGCTGTGTAGAGAGGAGCAGCTCCTGCTTCTCTCACTGGTGAGGCCCAAGCGCTTTCCCCCCCCCCCCCTTTCCAAAGGAGGGATGGGGGGGGGAAGGGAGGTTTTTACGGCAGCCGTGCCGCTGCAGCCGGGCAGGCATGGGGGAGGAAACGATTGGAATTTTCAGCAAATCCAGCTCAGCCAGTGTGTCAGCTACACAAGAGGGAGAGCCGGGCCAGGCAAGGACCGGGCCAGACTCCATCCAGCTCGGGCCAGGCCCTGCCCTGTCATCCCGGGCCCAGATGGCCCTACCAGGCCGAGCCAGCTCCGCAGAGCCGGGCAGAGACTCTGAGAGCGTCTGGCATCCAGCTCGGACCTGTTCAAACAGCCCGGCAGAGAGCACGTGATCCTCACACTGCCGGAGAGAGAGAGACAGAGATTAACTCTCTCCATGCCTGGACTAAACTCACAGACACCCATCCTTCCTCGCAGAGAGAGGAACGAGTGAGGACATCGACATAGTGCAGCGCAGAGACTTTACAGTCAGTGAAGAAAGCAAAACTGATACCTAGAAGGAGGTGCATGGGAAGTTGCTTCGAGAGTGAAGCTGAAAACTCTTTTGGAGAACCATGGTTGGGGACTGAGCTAATAAACTCTCTGTAATATATGAAGATATAGTCCAAAGGGGGATGTGAGGTTCTTATTGCAGCCAATGAACTGAAATACCTAAGTACAGACAAGTAAGTGTTGAAAAGTACAGCCTGATGAGAAACTAGAACCAAGAGAGAGGAGAGGCTGTGACCCAGAGCCCTGGTCCCGGGGAGAATGCTAGAGAACCTGAGTTGTCAGGAGAACCTGTGCTGCTAAGCACAGAAGAAAGGATTTTTCTTTGTTGCTGCAATTGAACTAAGCATCCTTAAAACAGGTACCCTGTGGACTGTTCATAACCCACCATAGTGGCTGTGGGAAGGCTACTGGGGTGGGAGAGATCCACCATTAAGTTGGACTTTACTCTGGGCGGCGGTTAATGGTGAGGCAGAAGACCCATAAAAACTGTATTTTTCTTACAGAAGATCCATGGTGTAAGCAAAAGAAACTTCTCTTCCTAAATGAACTAGAACAAGAGCTGTTTCTGAAGTGGTAAACTGACTAGAAGTCAAAGTGTTGTCTTTTGTATGTTGTCAGGGAGAATGAAATAGAGAGGTGGGGAAGGAGGGGTGGTCTAGAGAGTTTGTTCTGGTTTTTTTTTTCTTGAGTTTTTGTTTTCCTTTTTTCCCTTTGTCTTAGATATATTAATAAAACTTCTTTGTACTTTATAAAGTTTGAGCCTGCTTTGCCTACTCCTAATCCTTATCTCACAACAAGCAATCAAGTAAATTTAAGTAAGTGTGCTGGCATTTAGCCACAAACCTGAATAAGCAAACTAAAACCACGACAAAGCCAAAGTGTATCACATTCAGTGCTCTCCCCTGGTCCATGCAGCTCATCATTTCATCACAGAAGGCAATCGGGTCGGTCACGGATGATTCGCACTTGGTAAATCTCTGCTGGGTACTCCCCATTAACTTTTTGTACTTCACATTCTTGAAAATCTATTTCCTTTTATCTTAATATGAGTTAGTGGAAAAAATATATCATCTCTTTGAGACAAAGGCACATGAATGCAATGTTGTACTGGCAGCAGCAGAGATATTTCATGTCCAGAGGAGAGAGGCAGGGATAAGCTGCCTTATTGGTACAGATAACTACTGTTTTAGTGAGGAAGAGAGATAACTGCATATGTGCTAGAGATTAGTCTTTGTTTGGCTAAGGTAAGATTTCTCCAGGAATAAAGTGACACCTTAGGAAACTTAGCTACCTTCGAAGAGAGTCCTGGGAGTAATATAAAGTCTGTATTTATAATTCACTTAGGAGACATTATACTACATGGTAGATATAGAAGAATTCATTGGCATCTCAATTATAATAATAGTCCTTGAGTTATGAAAGCAAAAGAGCAAATCTCCAGGTCTTTAATAAGAACAATGATAACTTCCTCTATTTTAAGTGAAGTATTGGCTAGAGATCATGAAATTAAAAGTTAATCCTTTGCTAAGTAAATCATTTGGCACTTCAGGTCAGAAAGTGTAACCCTTTTTGAGGGAGAAATATACTTTCTCAATATATAGAAAGTTGTAATTTTATTCTGTAGTATATTTAAAATTCACCTTCCCAACTAACTTTAGGGAAACTCCTAAGTCCTGCCTCCATATTGTTTAATTAATTGCTTTTTAATTTGTCCTATGCCTGCATTAAGGTGAGCCGAAACTATCGTTCAGAATGTATGAAGAGAAATGCACAAATGGGTATCAAGTCCCAGGTAATATTTCAAATTCAGAAAAAGTCCTCATCTACTCTGCTATTAGAGCATTTGACAGTTCCAGCCTGGGGATCCACAGTGCTATTTCCAGTTGCTCTGCTCAACACAGCTACATCTGCTGCAGATATGTTTCGATGAGTTAAAAGAAAGTAAGCTGCTGGAAGTTTGCCTGAGACCAGTTCTACTTTTGTTTTATTGATGGAATAGATCTGTCTTTGCTTTAGACCTCTTCTGTCAGACTTTCACAGTCCTGGGACTTCACCAACTTTGTTAGGAACCCTTAGTATATTTTTACTGTTCTTCAGATTTCTGTGCTGGTATTTGTAGGTAAAGAAGTCACTGGATGCCCTGGAGTTGTGTTTTGTTTTGTTTTGTTTTGTTTTGTTTTGTTTTGTTTTGTTTCGTTTTGAATAAGGGTTTCTGAGGAGAGGAGAAATTTTGTTTAATAGCAGAGTGAGTGAAAAAGTTCTCTGCATATGTTGCTTTTCCTGGGAAGCCTATTCTAACTGACCCAGCTTGAGTAGAAGAATTTGGCTAGACATCTTGAGAGGTCCCTTCTAATCTCAACACGTTTGTGATTCTGTGCTTCAGCTGTGATTTCCAGTTTTGACTGGTCAAGGGGGTGTATGATGTAGAATATTCTGGAAAAGATGTGCTTGCACAAATTCAAAGCCTTAATGCAGAGAGATTTTGAGACCTTCTCTATTAGACAGACAATATAATCACAGCATCATAGGATAATTGATTTTGGAAGGAACCTAACAGGTTTTTAGTCCAACCTCATGTACAAAGTAGGATCAGCTATGAACTCAAACCAGATTACTTGGAGTTTTATATACTTTGTATACTTGAAAATCTCCAAGAAGACTGCACAACTCTTCTGAGTGACCTGTTCCTATGACTGTCTGCCCTTGTGGTGAAAAAAAATTCCCTTCAGCCAGTTTCAGTCTCATTTGAAATGCTTGCTGTTTCTCTTCTTCCCATCATGCATGATTTTGAAGAGCCTGTCCCGATCGTCTCTGTGACCTCTGTGTAGATATTAGAAAGCTGCAGCTAGGTTCCTCTGAAGCCTTGTCTCCAGGCTGAACAAGCCAAAGTAGCTCAGTTTCTAATAATAGTGTGAATTCTCCAGACCCCTGACCGTCTCCACTGAACTCTGCTGAACTTGCTCCAGTTCATCAGTGTCTGTATTGAGGGGGGAAAATTGGATGCATCTTTGAGATGTGGTCTATGAAGTGCCTTTATCTACTAGCTATGATAATACAACCTAGGATGCCATGACTTGTTTTTGCTGCCAGGGTATACTGCTGGCTGTCTGCCCAGGGTCCTGTTCAGTACAGCTGTTTCCCAGCCCTGCCTGCCTTCATGCAAGGGCTTATTTCTTCCCAGGTGTAAGACTTTGAATTTTTCATTTTTGAAATTAATAAAGTTCCTGCTGGCCTGTTCCTCTAGTCTGTCTAGATCTCTTTTTACAAAGTCCTGCTCTTAAACATATCAGCTGTTTCTCCTATTTTGATGCATGTACAAACTTGATGAAAGCATGTGAACCACTTACCTCCAAGTCACTGATAAGTGTATTAGGAAGTTCAGGTCCCAGGGTAGACCTGTGGTGCTCCACTTGTTGCTAGCCCCCAGATACAGTAGGATGGGCTGTCTACTGTCTTTGGAGACTGATAATTCAAGCAGGTTTTCTCATATCTAATTGCCTACCAATACAGATCATAACATCCTAAATTGCATATGAGAATATCCTAAGAGTCAAGCATATCCCTGAAGATGAAAGTAAATGACATCCACTGCTCTCCCTTCATCCACAAATCTAGTAATTTTATCCTAGATGATAATCTACACTAAATAGATCACCTTATCTACTTCATGTGCCCAGAAACACTCTTGAAAAAGACTTGCCTTGTGATTTTTTTCCAGAAATCAAAGTGAGACTTCAAGTTCCCTGGGTTTACCTTTTGACTTTTTTGAAGATTGATACAACATTTGCCCTCCTCCAGTCATTTGGGACCACTTGATCTCTATGAGCTTTCAAAGATAATAGAGAGCAGCCTTGCCAGGATGCAGCCTGTTGGATCCCATGAGCTTGTGTGGGTTGAATTCTCTCAATTAATCCCTGAGTCCTAATGGACTGCTGGTAGATCTCCACGACCCCTTTCACTAATCACAGAGGTATGGTAGACCTGAGTGAAGACTGAGACAGATGACATTAAATACTTTGGTGTTATTTGTGCCTGCTGTTGCTAAATCACCTGTCTCGTTCAGCAGCCCACACATTCCTTGTTCAGCTTTACAGCTATTTTTCTGCTTCTAGGCTCCAATGAGACCTTGCCTTTCACTGAAGCCACTGTAAATCGGTGCACTTCTTACCCTAGAAAAACAAATAAATGTGAGGGCCTGTAATGAGATGTTACAGGGTTTACAAGTAGCAAGTAAAATTTTATTAGGTAGCTGTGAAACTTGGAAAATTTAAACTAAAAACTGCAATGCGCTGCTTGTTTACAGTTCTTGCTGATGGTGTTGTGCAAGTTCTGGTGGCCCTAGGGGTGCCAGCAGCTTTAAATGTCCCTGCCGAGCCCTACCTTAACAGTGCCACAGCAGAGTCTGGTCTCCAGCTTACTACAGCCCTGCCCTGCTGTGCCCAGTCATGTGCCCCACTAAGCCGGGCCCACATCCCACCTCGCTGTCCCATTCCCAGGAAGGTGCCCAATGCCCAGGGCTGGGGTTCCCTGATGCCCTGCAGCTGCCTGCTTGTGGCTGGGATGGTGGGATGGGCACACACAGACCGATGGGCAGCCACTGTTCTTCTGCTGCTCCCTGCCACAAGTTGTTTTTTTAGTGGGGTCTTTTGGGGATCCACTCCTATTTTCCTCTAAAAGCAATAGATTCCAACCTCTCTGAAAGAAACCAAACTATTACCAGGCTCTGCATCTTCTGTCTCAACAGTATTTTGAGGATACTGCTGAAAATACCTTTCAGTTTTGTTTGACAGGTACTTTCTATCACCTGCGGCATATGCTAGCTGTTTATCTCATGTGGGGCATTTTGAGTTCCTGCTTCTCAGTTTAGCCCTGTGCTGGGAGAGGGATGGAATCCAAACCCAGGAGAACTTGCTGAAATGCAGCTTTTAATGCCTTCTGATCTTAGACCTCCCTCTTGACTCCTTCACTTTCATTGATTATATCACATTTTGCAGTGTTAACTACAGTCCTTGTACTGTAAGCAAGGGCCTTTCCTTAAAAAGGTCAGCTATCATATTGTCTTTTTAGTACTCATATCAATAATACAGAGACATCTCAACCTCTGGCAGTAATGATGAAGGCAGATGGGCTGTAAAGCCTGGCCTTTTCAGTTTTGAAAGTGCTTGTGACCCCTGTGCTGTGATGACTACCATGCATCTCTCCTGCCCTTCTGATGGCAGTGGTTAACAGGAGATAGAAGTAGGACAAGCCTTGTAGGATATCTCCACTGCACTGTCCTTGAATGCCAAACACTCCATCTTCATCCAAGCTAGATAAGAGAAAGATTTTTTTCATTGGGAACCTCTGCTGGGCCTGTTAATTTGCAGTGTTGAGGGATGTGTTGCTCATAGAATAACTGCCAGTCGTGGATTTGCTGCCTGTGTGCACAAATGGGTTCATGATTCCTCTGAACTCTGCTCATCTTGAAACAGAGGTTTTCTTCTTTCCTTCTCACCCTGCCCTGGGACTTGGCCTGTTTGGTACAGTGTGCCTGACTTTGCCCTCTGGAAATAAAACAGAAGAAACCCACCAGTACAGGAATCTTTTTGCACAGCTCCAGAATTAGGCCTTCTACCTATGACTAGTCCTCTGAAGGAGGATAAGCTGTGTCTCAAAGTCACAATGTCCCTGCAGTTTCTATTGATTTCAGCAGTATTTGTGGATGCTCAGCAGTTTTGTTCTGCTTGCTGGCTGTACCTGCATGGGTGAAATCACACTCAGCTGCATAATGAGACAAGCTATAGAGACAAAAATCCCCAAACCTCTTTGCCTTCATATTGTCTTTCAAATGCAAGTGAAGAAAGGTCTGAATTAATTAGTGGAGAAGCTGCAGAAAAACCCAAGAGCATGTCTTGATTCATTTGTTTTAGAACAGTTAGATGTAGCACAGCTCCTGGGGAATGACACTGAAGTGGGCAGCTTCTAGGAAGCCAATACTAATTTTTCACTAAATGCTCAAAACTGTGCACAATCGTAATATCTTTATTAATTGCATGCAGTCCAGTGGATCAGCGTCAGACTTCAATATGAGGATTGCAAAAATATCTCCAGTGCTTTTTCCATTTTTATTAGTTATGATCTGTTAATCTTAGCAAACAGTGCAACATTTTTTGAGACTCTTCCTTCTTCCTCTTCCCCTGTGCCTCCCATGCTTTCTGGGCTCCTTCCCCACCCCTTATAGATTTAGATATTGAAATGATGAAGTTCAGAAGCCTGCTAACTTCCTCATTATTGAGGCAGAAGTTATTGTAGGTATTTCTCTCTGCAAAGTACTGTGAGGTGGGGTCTATGCTCTCACTGCACCATCCATTTTGTAGCTTAGATCTGAATAAAGAAACGTCTGAAGATATAAGGCACACGCATCAACTATGCACAAAGGCCTCAGCCTATCTATAAATACAAGTTGTTGAGTGCTCAGGATTTGTTGTTTTATTTGTTTTGGGTTCTTTTTAATAACAATGAACTGTAAATAGTAGATAGTTTCTGAGGTGCCACTCTGATTTCTACTGGCACCAGGGTGTTAAGTGTCTTTCAATAGAGAGTAAACCTTTGGCAGCAGAAGTAATAAATATACTGTGGGTGATTAGTATTAATCAATTAGGTACTCATGCAAGAAAGTTTTCTTCCTAAGGTTCTCCAGCTGTGGCCATAGCTTTTTTCTAAAAGAAGGTTTCTGCCAGCCAGAAAGAAGAGAGATTTTAATAGAGAATTGTACATGTACATGTTGTTTTTACTCTATTTCCTCTGACTTTTCTCCTCTTCCTCATCAGTATGTTAATGTTCAGGGAAGCCTTTTTCCTTTTTTTTTTTAGTATTTCCACCATGCTCTGCACTTAATTATAGTTTTCTGCCTGTTAATTACTTTTCTTAATGATTAGGGCTGTCTGGGAGCAGATATTGTCTTCTTAAGCCTTTATCAGACCTGATGATTTTGATGAATGACACTGAGCCTGTTTTTACTTTCTACTTGGCTGGACAGGTTCTCTGCTATTTTCCATCTCAGATATCTTGATTTACATAGCATTTCCAATCTAAAACTGTAGTCTATAATCATGTATGTCTGCCTTGATATAAAATGAAATCTATTTATTTGGTTTATTTTTTCTTATGTGGTAGGTTGACCCCATCTGGAGGCTAAGCCTCCACCAGTCACTCACTCATTAAGCCCAGCTTAGGGTGAGGGAGAGAATCAGAGGGACAAAAATGAGATAACTCAAGATAAAGACAGTTTAATAGGTGAGACAAAGCTACAAGCAGATGCAAACCAAAGTAAGGTGCTCACTCACTACTTCTCATCAACAGGCAGAGGTTTAGTCACTTCCCAGAAAGCAAGGCTACATCATGCCTAGCAATTCCTGGGGAAGATAAATGCTGTAGCCCCAAAGGTTCTCCCTTCCCCCTCCTTTTGCTGAGTTTTTACTGTGGGGCACATGGTTGTATGGATTGAAGTATCCCTCTGGTAAGTTTGGGATAGCTGCCTTGGCTGTGCTTGCTCCCAATTTCTTTCACACCCCCAGCCTGCTTGTCTGAGGGAGCAGAGTGAGAAGAAGGAAAGAAAAAAACCCAACAAAATACCCCTCTATGATGTACAAGCTGTGCTCAGGGATAGCCAAAACACTGGTGTGTTATCAACACTGTTTTAGCTTTTAATCACAAATTCCCAAATTCAAAACACACCACCATACAGGCTGCTATGAAGACAATTAAATCCATTCCAGACAGACCCAGCACATCTTATTAAACTTTTGAGTCAAACAGTATGTGCAGATGGATTTAATTAAGGTGGTTTTGGTCTGATCCATAATCATTAGTAATTTCAATTGAAACTCAGCTGCTTTTTTTGTAACATGTATATTTTATTTTGCAGTAAATGCTTGAGAAATGTCATTTTTATTGAGTTTATGTTTTAGAACTTCTGGGAAAAAAACATAAATGTTAGTGTTCCCTTCTTCATTGACTGAGTTCACTAATTCAGACATGCTGTTAAATAGATGTGGATCAAAATTCCTCTGCAATCATCATAGGTCAGGTCAGCTATAGATTTTCAGGCCTTAAAAATGCAGAAATATCTTTCAGTGCTAGACTCTTGGTAATGAAATCTCACTGCTAAACTGAAGTAATGCAGTCTAGTTCTGGAAAGATGCTCATGTAGTGTTGCTTTAATTCAAAAGTCCTCAGCTGGTGAAATACAGGAAGACAGACCAACAGGATTTATCAGGGAAAATAGTGAAACCTGAGCTTTGAAAGAAAGTAAAATACCATATTTTAAATTAAAATATTAACTCCAGTGTAATTTGTCCTGCATTTAATGCATGTCTTATACTCCGTTTATTTAGGGATACATGGTATACTTCCATGGCTTTTAGATTTTGGGATTAGAAAGACCCATACCCCGAAGCAGCATTAGTATTAGCTCTAAGGGAATGCCATGCAGTGCTCTCTGTGAGCAGATGACTTTCAGATGTTTTTCTTTCTAGATAATTTTGTGACTCACAAACTATAGAAATGAAAATAGACTCTAGTATGAACAGGTCACCAACAAGCTGGGGCACAGTTTCATTTTTGGTATCTGGAATATGTTGTAAGATCACAATTCCATTTTGCATTTGTAAGTCAGAATATATTGCTATTGTGTCTCTGAAGTGGGGAGAGAGAGAACTACCCATCTTTCAGACATCTCCAGAAAGCAACAAGTGGTATCAGACAGGGAAGGTGCTGTTGCATTCTCTTGTGCGTGATTTCATCAGGTCTTTTATTGTGGATATGAGCTACTGCATCAGCAGCTGAGGCAAAAAACAGGTGCTGTGGAGAGAAGTCAAATGAGTCAGCTTACATCAGCTGTGAAGGTACCGAATTTGTCTTACTTCACTGAGGGTTTGGCCTTTGCTTCTCAGCAAAGCATTGAGTAGCTGCTTAAAAAGTTAGAATCCATCCATAGCAGCAGCACTGAAGAATTATAAGCAGCACACCCTCATCAGTGGAGTGGGTTTTTGTGTTTTGGACTTATTTACTGGACTTCCACAGACAAGAATTCCTTTTTCTTTCCTTTCTGTGAGATGATGAACATTTTACAGATTTGTTCTTTGTTATCAGGAATATCCCATTAATATGATTTTAGTTTCGAAGATATATAACTGGGGTGGTATTTGGTTTGATGATGGTAATTTTTGCTGTTGTTTTTCAGAACTTTTTGTGAATACTTGAGTCTGGGCTTTTGGATGCAAATTCTCTATAGTAATTATTCCTTAAAAGTTTAGTTGCTTAATTTGCCTGAACTGGTAGCATTTTGCATCCCCCTCTTACACTGAAATATCTGACTCTTGATGATTAAGTGGAAATTTGATTTCATTGTATGTCCAAACTTTCAGCTTTGAGGTGCTTTTATTGCTATTATATGGAACACATGTTCTGAACTTTTTTAAAACTTTAGAAGAGTTTATGAAACTGCTTCTATAAATTTTGACAGAAATGCCCCAAATTTTCATTGGTAATTCACTCTCAGTTTCAAGTCACTTGTCACTGAGAATTTGGGAAATCTCCTAAAGTTTACCTTCTCTAGTAAAAGCATCCCAAATAAACCATATTTGGTAGTGCCAAGAGTGGAGTGTATTGGAGTAAGCCACAGTATGTTGTAAAACTGTAACATAAAGCAAGAAAATATAAATTCTTTTAATATAACAGTTAGACC
The DNA here is from genome assembly GCA_034509425.1 of Eopsaltria australis. Taxonomy (NCBI): domain Eukaryota; kingdom Metazoa; phylum Chordata; class Aves; order Passeriformes; family Petroicidae; genus Eopsaltria; species Eopsaltria australis. The sequence goes on from JAVTVJ010000072.1 coordinate 2,564,423, forward strand.
ATATAGATAGAAAATGTCAGGTAAATAAAAAATACAAAGGTTCTCATAGTAGTAATTGCTTGCCTGTGCTGAGTGATTTATGTAACATTGCTATGGTAATAAATGCATACAATTATTTGTAAAGTGTGTTCAGTGTGGTAAAATCAATATTGCTGTGGGAACAATAATCTTATATTATCTTGACCTCTGCATATTGAAATGTTTGCCTTTACTGTTGCACTAAGTCTGTTATTTTCTTGGATTAAAAAATAAAAAAGTGCTGAGGAGATGGGGCAGGGGTAGGGAGCAGGAAAACCCAGCTCACTGGGTGACACAATTACAAACCTTAGCAGAAATAAAAGTAACCTAGGCTTTAATATTGTAGGATTGTGTGCTTTGTGTTGGTATTGACTTCTCACTCAGTAGTTCCCTGATAGGTAAAATCATGTTACACATGAAACACACAAGTAACAGGTCAACAAGAAACTCTGTGAAATGATTTTTAATATGGTGATGGATGTAGTGAATCACTTGGAATCTCATAATTTTAAACTGCGTCGTGACAAAATATCCATCATTTTTGCAGTGATACTTAACTAAACTACAGAACTGGGTATGGAATCTCTAAAAGTGGAGAAGAAGAAAAAAGTGTTAATAGATTTGCTTTCAGCTTTCTAGCTGTCGTTCACACAAATTTTGGTAGGGTCTGCACTTGTATAACCAACCCAAAATTGTGTTTGTACTACCGTGCTCTTAGGTGTCACAGTCTTCCTAATGGTTAATTCCATGAACCTTGTACATGTTGCTTTTACATACTGGATATACCTTGCTATTCACTCAAGTATTTGTGGAGTAAAGTACTTTTCAACCTGAAAAGCAGTGCACAACATTTCCCTAAACTCATCGGTGGACATTGTTCTTTACAGCTTTACATTTGCTACTTACATTTGCTACGAGATAACATTCACCTTTGTATCTTCAGGCAGAAGAGCAAAACAAATATTTCACTGGATTGGTTTTGGGTTTGGGTTTTTTGATAGTAAATCTCAGCATTCAGGGGTTTTTCAGCCTATTTTTCCCCATCTTGTGTCTATTTTTGCTGTACTTATAAAATATTTTTTCTCAAATAGAAATAAAAACAATTATGATACAGGTATCAACTGTCATGTTGATGACTGTTAAAATAGAGTTCAGTACCTCAATACTTTAATATACATAATATTGATTAAATGAAAGCTAGCCCTGCACTTTGAGCATTGTCACAGTAATTTGGACCCTTAGAAATGTGCAGGGTGAGTGGACATGTAGGGTAAAAAATGACAGATTAGAAGAGTGACTCACAAATTTTCAGTCAGATGCAGACCACAAATCCTTTCCCACTTGTTACCAGAGTTTAGAGCAAAATCAGCATTTGAGGGTCCTGGTTCATCTTTGCTTTCTGTACCAGAGAATCCTCTCCTGTGGCAGACATCCTTTCCTCTGGGGGAGGATCCCAATATGCCATAGGTGACCTTAAAGCCAGCTTTCTCCACAAGGACAAGAGCGTGTGTCACTGGGCTGACAATCTCATTTTGAAAAAAATCCACACAACTAAAGCAGGGAGGAGGAAACAGCTCATGACTGCACAGAAATTAGATGGTTTAGACCTTTAAATTTGAAGGCGTATGGTAGTTACTTCACCTTTCATTGAAAGCCAATGGCCATTGGTGGTAATGAGCACAGATGCCAGTTTTGGGGCAGGAGCTGAAAGGAAGCTGTGTTTGCCCTCTTTTGTTCTACACAAACACGCAGCTGGACACACCATTTTCTTCCACATTATGTCTTGGCTTTACACTTTAACCATTTTTTTGCTACTGATAGACTTTGTTTCACATGGATAAAATATCTGGCCTTGCTTTTGAAGTTTCTTTATGCATAATGATAGCTGGTTCTGCTCTGTGTAGAGGACAGAGCTGAGACTCTAGTTTAACTCAGAACACAATCATCCTAATTTTTTTTTAGCACAGGCAGAATGTTTCAAGTGTTCAAAGTCCACCAGTGCCTATTGCATGACCCCCCACAAATTATAGACAAGTTTCTTGGAAGTGATAAGGAAATCCTCAAATGAACTCTGGTGAAACAAGTGAGTGAGTGAGGTTGCAGTGACACATATAAAGTTTTGCAGTGGGATGCTCTTTCTTGTGGTGAGCTCAAGGGATGGGGACTGCCAGTTTGAAAACTCTCCGGTAGAGTCATAAACTCCTCTGTGGAACAGAGACTGAGCTTGAAGGAAGAGAGGAATGAGTTTGAGGAGCTGTGAGAAATGGACTGCAATCTCTTCCCTAGGAGGCTGTAGGCAGAACTGTGTGTGCCAATATTTTGCCCAAGTCAGCTGCTGAAGCAGGGTTTAGGACCCAGTGCAGTGAAGAGAAAAACAAGCACATGAAAAAATAGATAAAAGCTGAATGAGAAATCAAGAAAATGCTTTGGTGATTGAAAGGATTTTTTGCAACCTTAAACAGACTGTTTATTTTGTTTACTTGTAACAAAAGCAAGGGTAATGTAGTACTCCATGTCAGAAACAGGAGGTCAAGGAGAGGCCAGAAGCCTGCAGAGAGGGGCATTAACAGATGCCTGAAACACAGTGTCAGTTTGTCCCTCTGACCAGTTAGATTGGTATCCACGCCTCCCGGGCTAGGACATTCTGGGTGTCAAGCTCTCTGAATTACACCAGCAATGCATTACAGCAGTAATGCAGTGCCCTGGTGCTCCTGGAGGTCGCTTTTTCACTGACCCCTTAGACAGCCATCCCATGTGCTGTGTGGGGAAGACTGAGCCCATTGCTTAGGGTTCTTCTGGAGGAATGGGAAATGTAGCAGGCTTCTCTTCAAAGAGGGTAGAGAATGGAATCCACACACCTCTTATTAACAGTGGAGCTAATGGGGATCCTTGTCCTCCTCAACCATAACTTTGAATCTTGCTGTGGCTTTTTCTTATATGACTTTTATTAGAATTATTCCAAATATAATATTTTGAAAAATTCAGACATTCAAAATATTAAAAAGAAAAAAAAAAAAAAAGCCCAAACCCTAAACAGAGTTGGAAAAACCCGTTGAGGTCACCTAATTTTGCTTCTGCCTCTGGAAAGGCTTTCATTTTTTTTTTTTTTTTTAAGGGGTGGCATTTAATTTTTATATTCAGATGGGAAGAATTTTGTTTTAGACAGAAATTCTTTGTTTTATGTAGTCACACATTTTGCTTGAAAAAATGTTCAGACATGATATGTGGAATGTTTTCAGTGAGATAAAATTCTGATGTACTCTACTGTTTTCTCAAAAACTGAGTATCTATATTGGTTTTAACAAAATTTTTTTACCCTTTAAGTTCTTTGTCTTGCTGCTAGTTTCTGATCAGAAATTCAGATAGCTGAAATGCTTTGTGAAATGTTTGGAGTCTTTTATGTTTCAACAAGAAGGAGAAATTTGGTGTTTAAACATTGATAAGAAATGGAGTGCTCCTGCTGGAATAGGTATTATTATTTAGTTTGTGGACCAAATGATGATTGACATTGTTAGTATGTTTTTGAAGTGGAGATTAAAACTCTGTGACAGCTCTTTTGTGGTAGCATGTCTTAATAAACAATTTGTGTTTTTTCACACACCCTCCAGCATCGTTGATCTCTGTTCTGACTGGGAACTTCAAATAAGAAATAACAAAATATCTTGAGGGAACTGTTGTCATGGTGTTAGTTAACTTAGCTAAATTAACTCACCATCATCAAATGTGCTTGAAGAGGACAGAAATGAAATATCGTTTGACTGCTGCATGCTGAAAACTCTGCCATTAGTAGCTGAAGGATTTGTAGTGTTCAATAAAGAAATAACCTATTGTAGTTATAACTGTGCATGGCACAGTGAATTGTGGTGAAGTGATTGCTCACCTAAGGCTGAAATTGCCAGTGATGCATTTCTTGGGGCAATTCTACTAGGAGAATAGTTTTTATAGGCACATAAAAGATACCAGGTATGGGAGTAGCCACAAAGCAACAGCACTGAGAATGGTGTGCTGTCATAAAATATATGAAGGAGCAAAGGGAGTGGGACAGAGGCAGAAAAGGACCATTAGTTTTGCGGTACTGTTGGCAGAAGAACTGTACTGATAGATGCATAAGGCTCTCCTTTGCTCCAATTTGAGGAGCAATCAGCAGAATGCACTTTCTGGAAGTGTGCTTCTGGGGTGATAAGTCTGTTAACTTCAAGAAAAAACACCCAAAAGAGAGCTGTGATTCAAAATGCTCTGCGGGTGATGTCCCTTCTCTCCCAGAAGCACCATTTTCAACACCACTGCCTCTTTGTTCATGAGGCTATTATACAGAGGAAAAAATCAATATATAATTTATCTTTCCACATGTGGCAGAGTTCAACAAAGTGAAAGAAACTGATAGTAACTGAAGAAAAAAGCAGTGGTTTTGGTATTATGCTGGGAAGAAAAATCAGTTTTTATAGAAGCAGTTTTAATGTGCTTTTGTATATGTTGCATCAATGTTGTATGTGAAAGTGAATGTTGCATACATTCATTTGATAGCTGGCTTTGTGCAGAAGTTTCAGGAAAAAAATCCAGACTGATGTCCACTACTAGGAATAGGAGGTGATAACGGTAACATTATTCTAATCAAGAATGCAAATCTCTGTTCCAGACCATGAAAAGCTCAGACTCAAGTCTTTCTCTGTAATGAGGCTTTAAAACTCATATTTTGCCTTCCAAGAAATAAAAAAATTAACGTGTCTCCAGAGAGACAGGTTGGGATTTTTGGTCTTATATCTTTATTGTCCTGGATTCACCTCCATGAGTGTGATGTGGTGGCTGAGAAGCAAGATACAGCTCCATGGGAATTCTGCATGCAGGAGTGTTCCTCTGGGAAAGGAAATAAATTGGAGGATCTCCAGGTGGCTTCCTCAGAGGCTTGTTTTTGGACTCATGAGCTCCTGAACAACCTATGGAAACAGGGGGGTTGTGAGCTCTCCAGACTTCTAAAAATCCCTATTGCTGCAAAAAGAAGGGCTTCCTCATAACTGTCTGACAATGACTCTGCCTAATGAATGAGTAGTCCTGTAATTGTGGCTATTGCAAATGATCATTTCACTGCCAGCTGTAAAGCATTAGGAACTGTAGTTTGCACACAGTGTGTGCTCTGGAGCTCGTTGGCTGGACTCAAAATTAAAATGGTTTGTATTTTATTCAGTTAATTGTATTTTATGCTGCAGAAATATTTAACAGCATTTAGGCCATTGTGAAAAATGCTACTGTATTTATTCATCTTTGCACGTCTGACTGTTCAGGGGCATTGGTGGCGTATGCCTGGTGTATCTTGGAGTTTCTCTTCAGTTCTGGGCAGCTGGTGCTGCAGAAGACAGGTCAGTTTTTCTGGCAGTCAGTTGCAATGACAGTATCACTTTACCTCCAGATCCTCATTTAAGTGTATTGTTTATTGCTATGTGAGATCTCAAGAGCTCACTGTAATTGTCGCTCTCTAACACAAATATCTTGTCTATGAATCATCATCATTTTCTTGCGAACACAATATAAAAGCTGAAGTGTAATAGTTCTTTATATGATATTATCTAATTCCCTTCACTGGATTTGAATTCAGGTAAACAAACTCATCAGGCTGACAAACTGATATTCTGAAATAGGTCGGGAGTGTGGAATTTCTGCCAGACCTTTACTCCAGGCCCTGGCTATGACTATGTTTAGATTTTGCAAATGGTTTGGGCTTTGCAAGTATCTGAGGATGTTTTGAGGACAAGATACTCAGATTTGGAAACTGTTGGGAAATGAACCAGCACCTATACTTTATCATACAGCCTTAAATGCTTGGAGGAAAAATTTCCTGCATTTCTCACATTTGCATTTAAGGATTTTTCAGATTAAAATTTTGAGTGACTTGGTGCCAACACTGAATTCATAGTTCTGCCCTAACAATAGCATGATCTCAGTTCAGTGAGTGCAGAGTTTTTTATTTAGCATGCTTGAGTGATTTTCAGCCTCACTACTGAAGTAATTTAAACCTTCAAAATAGGCTTCAAATGTTTCCTGAGAGAATACCTATAGTTACATAATTTAGGGTTGTTGTGGTTGAGTCCACTTTTAAGTAATGTATGAGGACAGATCTTCCTGTATCCAGCCATGATTAGAAGACTGTAGCACTTTCTTTTGCAGTTAAACTTATTGCCATGAAATTATGAAATTGGGGTTAATTGTTTAGTGAGTGCATCAATATGTGCCCCTCCAAACATTTGTATTGCTTTTCCTTTGTTTTTAGGTGTCAGCATTTTAAGCAGACAATAGATGAACATTGATCTTGCTCTCCAAGGCTGTGTGTACATTAGCAGTCAGTTATCAAGCAGTAAAATACATTTCTGCAGCAACCTTCCTGTCTCCTTTCACAGTGATCTCAGTTTTCAGGGTGCTCATGATGCATGTGAGCTAGATACCTTTCAGAGGAAATTGATCCAGAGTAACTCCTCAGGCACTGGAAGCCCTTTGGAACAGCCATAATGGTCTAACCAAGAAATGTGCCGGCTCACCATGAGTACCTAACATACAGCATGAGGTTCTCGAACAACTCCTTCAACATGTTGATATTCTTGCACTGAATCAAGGACTAAATGCGATCTGTATCTGTCCTTCACCAGCTCTCAGTGCTTTGTTTTGACTGATGTACTTTCCTTCTCTGCCTACACTTTTCCTGGTGTATAACCTTCTCTCCTTTTGCCTGTTTTACCTTCTGCTCCCCTAGTCCTTTGCCCCTGGTCCTCTTTATAATTTTTTTCACAATTTTAAAATTCTTTTTTTTCTCCCCACCTCTCCTCTTCTCCTGTGTCAATGTCACATATAGATTCTTTTAGCTGAGACTTACTGCACAAAAGACAGAATATGTCACAGCCAGGCCCTATGACCTGTGTAAAGCAGCAGCTGAAAACAGACCGTGCTTATCTCTTCCACTGGTATGCCCTAACTAGGTTTAGACGGCTGTTTTATCTGGGGTCTGGTGCATAAGCTCTCTTTTTAAAAATTATTTTTTGGAATGATTGTATCACTGAAATGTGTTACTCACATGTAATTCACATTGTTAAATGGATGTGTTGGAATCAGGAGTGTGCCCATATATGCAAAAAGAGAGGCTAGGTGCCCTCTGCCCTTTATTTTATCCTAAGAAGCCATGAGTAGCCTTTTCATTTGACTGAACAATCACTGAAACTCTGCTGTTTATCCAAATTATGGTCTTAGAGAAGATGCACGAGTTACGTGCTCTATTGTAAAGAAAATCCCAACCAGGAAATTGTGGCAATTGAATCTTTATCTACATAGAACAATTCTTCTGTTTTTGAATCTCCTTGGGCCTATCAATGAAACCTAAATAAGAAATTAAGGGTGCTATGTCTGTAGCTTCTGTGTCTGACACAGTCAAGGTAAAAACCGTAATGTCTCTTTCCCATGCAGAGAGAAAAAGATTGGTTTGTAAGGGCTTTCTCTTTCAACAAAATAGCACAGCCTACTTTAAAAGCAAGTAAGATGCTTGCTTTGAGATATTTTGTATGCCATCTTTGTAGCCCTTTGATTTTTTACAATAGCCTGCATCACTCACAGGGGATAACAGAAACTGAGAGAGACTGGGGAGAGCCAGAGCATGGGCAAAGTTTAATCAGCTCTGCCAAGCCTGTCAAATGTTGTTTGTAGGCATGCACTAGTTTAGTACATGTAAATGAGTTTTGAAACATTTTGTGCCTCAGCCATGCCAATTTAAGGTGTGTATTTCATGATGGGGCTCCTGTTCCAAACTGTCTTAAAATATTGTAGGGAAGGATAAATGTGGTCAGTAGAAGAATTTCACAACCCTTACATATAGCAAATTGTAAATTTTTTTTTTTGTAAGGAAGTAATACTCATCAGAAAATGTTAAGGTGCTTGCCATGCTGCTGAGCTGAAGTGGGCAAAACAGGAAGAGGAATAGAAATTGCTTGTGAATTGTATCTGTGGCAGTGGGGTTGTGATCAAGAATGACTCCACCACTAGTAAATTCTGCTGTGACGCAAAGCTTTGACATTAGAACATAGGAAAGGCAATAAAGTTTTCATTTTACTAGTATAAGGCAATACAACACTCCTTAATTGTATGATTATTGTGAGAAAAATAAATAAATAAAAAAATAAAAAATGGAGATTGCAAACTATTGTAAAAGATAATGGTTCTGAAGGCACTTGTTTTTCCATCCAACTCCAAGTTCTTCTAGCACATTACTAAATATTCTATTTACTCATTGATGTTAAGATTCATTGAGGGGCAAACAGAGAGTGGTACAGGTGCTCTTTCAGGCACACAGAGGCAGTTTGTGTGGATTGTGGTTATTATGTGCAAGAGAATTTCAGAACGTCACTGCTCTGGCGTGCCTAAACAGAGATGCTGGCATCACAGATGACAGCAGTGCTCCAGCTTTGACTGGTATTGGATGCACTGTGCTGCAGAGTATCCAAAAGGAACTGGATTGTCTGCTTAGTGCTTGCAGAGGGTTAGAAGCTTTTCATGTTGCTTCATTCTCAACAGTCTTCTCCCCCCAAAACATAGCTGTAGGAAATCAGAGATTTTGATCTGCACATCTGCTGCTCTGATAGCTGTCAGTTTGTATTGATTTTTTTTTTTTGACAGTGACTGCCAGTTGCTGTTAGTTGTTAGAAGCTGTGATTTGCAGTGTTACTAAGATTCTAAACAACCACTATGTGAAAATATGTGATGCTACTGTCTGAGTAGCAGGGCATGGTGCCCCGTTTATAATCTTACATTTTTCTCCTGAATGGTATTTTTAGGTGCACCGGGGCTCTTTATGGAAAAAGATATTAATAAGAAAAATAGGCAAAATGTATTTTATATGTAAGCATTAAAAAGAGCTTATAGAATATTGATTTAATAAGAAAATTATGAAGTTTTATGGCCTTTCTTTAGAAAAGCAAACTAGAAATGCATTAATTGATTAGTAATTAAAAATACTTAACACACATGCAACACTCATTTTTGTACTTAATCCTAATCACACTGCCACAGAGCATGGGATTATATTTTACAACTCCTTACCTAATTATATGGATCCAAAATATAAATATTACAATGCCTGAAAAAGTGTAAATGATAACTGCTCATGTAACTGCCTTTCATATTTTGACTGCCTATAAGATACAATAATCTTTGGAATTAAAAAGGTTCAGTGGTTTGTTCCCGCATTATTTATATTTTTTTCCTTCCAAATGAAGAAGGTGTTGATGATTGCTATGAAAGTTGTATTATTCTACTTTGTTAATATTTAAACTAGTAAAAACCTCCAAACCTATGTAAAAATGCTGCATCATCTTGTCTTTATTAGGCAGACTAACTTCACATTTTCTTGTTAAGTTTGAGCTGCTTCATGGTTTTTCTTTTTATATTTTTACCTGCTTTTTCTACTTCGTTCTCTATTATTTTACTTTTGCAGATGAAGTGCTGATCTACTCTGTCTCACTTTTTAAAACTTTTTTGGACTTATTGGCTAAAACAATGTAAAGCTGTTAGGGAAATTCTCATAATTAAATTATTTTCATTTTCTCAGAATGGTTTAGGCATTATTATTTTAGGATGGCTTCTACTGCTGGACCAATGGCAAATCAAATTTGTGGCTAAATTAGCAAGTTGCAAATACTCTATGGCAGGTTTTTTGTTTCTATTTGGTTCTTTTACCAGTAAGTGAATCAAGAAATGCACCATACTTATCCTATTTGCTATCTAACCTTATATTTTTGTATACTCCAGTGAGTGTCATTGTTGAGCTTAAATTAAGCCTGAAGAGAGAATGTATATGCAAATCCTGGTTGTTTATGCATAACGAACATGAACAGTTTTAATAAGCAATTAATTAGATTTTGTTCTAACCCTGCAGCAGGTCACAGCCAATGTTGCTTACCACTTCCCAAGTCCTATTTAAACATGTATCATTAATGTTGTACTGCATTTCATTATAAAACATAAGCTCTGACTGGGTAAAAACATAATATGGGCTTGAGCTGGGTGTGGTAGTACTTATAGATATTTATCTTTATCTTGGATACAACGTGGAGGCAAGGAACTTAATTAATTTAAAGTTTTCTTATTCTGTTTATGAGGCTGGAGCTAAGAGAAAGTTTCAGGTGCCTTAAAGATGCTGTTGATTCATTGTTTAATCATATCTTTCCGTCATTTTACTTCTAAATATTTTTTAAAAATCTTAAAGAGATTAAGAGCTTGAAATCTCTCCCCACGTAAAAAAACAATCTCTATTAGAAATAAGGAAATATATTTCTCACTTTCCTAGATTAGTTAGAAAAGCAGTAAGCTTAAATGACCATTGAGAGCTAGGTTTTACTAGTTCCCACAAATACAACTGAAGGAAAGGAACTTGCAGTTAAGTTGTCTAAACAAGTCAGCTTTGGAAAAACAGATAGCCACTGATATCAGAAGATAAATGGGGCTGAGAAGAGATTTTTACAGTCAAGATACAACATGAAAACTGAAGAAAAAGCAGAGAGAGTGAAAATAGATTCTTCAGTGAATTTCTCCATTAAAATGTAGTATCTTGCTTTGTCCAACGGGAATAAAGTGAATTATTTTCAAATAAGGCTTACTATAAAATCTGGGTCTAAGGGCACTTTGTGTTAATCAGCATAATCAATCCCTTATCCATGCAGGAGGAAGCTCAAACAGATTAGACTTTGCACTCATTTTCATGGCCCTGAGTTAAGCATGTCATTTTGCTCTTGGAGGAAAGCGATGTCCTAAGGCTGGAGTTCAACAAAACTTCCTCATCAGTGCACAGAGGAGCACAGAGAAAAGTGACATAATCTGCTTTAGACTGAGATGGGTGTCTCTTCTTCCAGTTAAAGCAGAAACATTGTATAAAAACAACTTTCATTGAGTAGGTGATGGAAATGACCCATAAATATCTCATGATCTCTGACTGGCTTCAATAGAAAAGACAATGATTTTAGATCAAGTGTGTTTAGGACAGTCAAATCTCCAGCTAATAAAAGGGATTTATTTCTGAAAAAAATATTTTCACTTCTTTGCTCTACAATGTGAAGAACATCAACATTGCTTTTTATGACTACATCTAACAATCTTAGAACACTTTATCCTTTGTGCCTAGCTGAAGACACTTCTAATGTACCCAGAAACCAAATGGTGATTTCAGGGGCAAATAAGTTTCCCATAGGGAGGCTGAAAAACCAATCATAATAAATGTGACTAGACTAGATCTATCAATGCCTACATCATCCAAGAGATTTCCCTGGGGTACATTTCAAAATGCACACACTTTTCTCATGAGAATGGACACTTGTTTGGTAACTCAGGTATGGTGGCATTAGGGAGGATTCTGTGGCTTAGCCAATGGATCTTTTGTTTTTTGACTGCTTGAGTTGTGGAGAGTAGGGACTTGCATTATGTGCTATGCCAAAATTCCAAGCAGACATAGGCAGACCTGGTCACTGTGGACACAGATTATTTAAGGCTATCTGATCACATGACTAGGTTTTTCCAGTTCCTGCTGCAAGTTTTGTGTATATTTGATAAATTGTCATAAGAAGAGGTCTCCAGGTTAGCTAAACCAACATTTTTCATTGATACAATCTCACCTCTGAAGTCTACCACTACACTACACTTACTGAGCCAGAAATCAGTCACAGAACAAAATGTTCCTAATATTTTTCATAGTAAGGCTCTCCTTCAGCATTCTGTTTCCTTCAGCATCAATTAAAAGAGGTTAGAATACATCTCAGGAGGCCAAATAATTCACCATCCTTCCATAACAGATATTCCCCCCCTTCTGAATGGATTTCAACTACATGTTTTAAGCTAACAGATGATCAGCTCATCTGTTCTAGGTTGTCTCCAATACAAGTGTTTCTACCACAGATTTTTGGGAATATTATTGTTTTTTTAATACCTTGCCTGACTCTTCCTTGCTGTGGTTACTTATGTGATGTGTCTATATATATGTATACAAACACAGATATATATGTGTCCTTTCAGTCTTCAAAGTCTATCAGGTAAGTTCTGTGCTGCTCCTTAGTTTGGCTGTAAGTTTTTAGGGAACACAATGTGCCTATTTTTAGAAGAATATTCTTCAACATGATGAGTAATGTAGCTTCTTCCTTTGTCTTATGAGAAGCATAGTATTTAAAACTTAAAATAGGAAAGATGATCCTCTCCTTCCAATTCCTTCTATTAGTTTTCTGAGGGTCTGGAAGGCTTTTTAAAATTTTCTGAGTTTTTTTATACTATAAATAAGTCTGACTTTTTGATTGTATTGCAACTTGTTTATTACTTGTTCTCTGTGTTATAAAAGCCTTTTCAAATACATGGGTTTCTCATCAATTTAATTTAATCGTAGTGAATGTTCTCACGCCCTCCAGTAAGTCCTTTAAACATGGATAATCATCAACTTTGACATTACTGGTATCATATTTGTTCAAAAAGCACATATTTTCTAACATGTACACATGACCTTTCTTCATTTCTTATCTGAAAGTGGGAGAACAAGAAGCTCCAATCTGTTTGGGTCATTTTACATGCCCTCTTTTAAATTAGGTGGGCAAAAATTCAATAAATCCTCTAGTTTCTGCAATCTTCATTCTGCAAGTCCACCGCTACTCATCAGAAACCAATGCTGGTTGCAATCTAAGCATAAATATGTGTGCATGATTGGTGCAAGTGAACTCCTTATCAGAATATTGACAGAAGATCCCTGACCTGCACAGTCTTTAAGACAAGCAGCCTAGTTTTAAGGTGTCCGACTTCCCAGATTAAGTTTACTGTTTACTAAAAATATTACTGAATAAAGTCTTTTAAGTAAGCAAGATACAATGAGTTTCCCCTATTAACTGCAGTATATGACATAGTCTGGAAATTGCTTTTCATATTCTCAGGCACACCTCAGCAAAACTGTAAGACTCCCTCATGAATACCTTTATTTGTTTGGATGGCACGGAAACCTAAAATTTTGGGATGGCTTCTGCTGTTTGACTTCAGAGATCACCAAAACTGCAAACACATCGGTTTCACTGTGTTTTCTGACTTGTTTTTGTTTGTTTCCCACCATAAGGCCTCTACCATCTGAGACAAAGGTTTCATTTTGTTCCATTTCTATCATGCCTGTCAGAGTGGGGTCATGATATGATTAATTATTTTTAATTGTGAAGAACAGTCATCAAATAATTGATGGTAATACCAGATTCCTGCAGCGGGGGCTGTGTATGGTTGGCATGAGGGAGTGCAAAGTTGTTGCATTTCAGATTCCTGTGATTTCAGAAAGCACTGGTTTCTGAACCTCCAGCACGCCCACTCCTTGGCATGTCTGCTTCAGCTGGGTTACATGTACCACTTTTGGGCTTTGTACTTCTTGTTGTAAGAGTAGGATTGTGTAGGGTGATATGAGAAGTCTTTTCTTGGCTTGCTGCTACCTTTTCTTCAAACATCACATTACTTCTTGAAGCTTTCCACTTGCTAAAAGTGATTTATTTTGTTACAACTTCTATTCAACATTTCTTGAAAAATCTTGAGTCATTTCTCTGTGTTAGTCTTTTCCCAGGTTGAAGTCATCAAAATGATGTCTAAAAGAAACTACAAATGGAAACTATATAGAAAACTTCCAGATGGATAGGTGATATCACCTAATTCTTCACCACAAAACAGGTCGTTCTGCAGTAACCTGTCAGATGATGCATTGCACATCTGTGATAACACCATTTGTTCCTGGGACTACTTCTGAATGTGTTAAGGTGAAGAGCATGTCCTATGTCCTGCTGTAAGTGTATGTCAGAGAAACTGAAGATGCACAAAGGGAAAAGAAGGATGTTTTGTGTGTATATTTTATTGCATTCACTGATTGAATGTCAAGGCTTGTAGCAGTTCAGAAATGTTCTAGTACTTCCTTGCTGCTTTGAAGGAAAAAGGCAGAAAAAGGTCAGGTAACAGCTCTAGGTGAAGTGGGTGTATGGATAACTATTTCAAGACGGTAAACTCCCAGCCTACTGAGTTCTGGCACAAACCACGGTGTGACATTCCATTACATCTCTCTGCAGAATAGATGTAGGCAGTGTTTCTACCTTTTGTGTTTTGCAAAATGAAGAGTAAAAATTGTGATCAAAGCCCTAGGTTTGGAGAAAGAATCATTGAAATTTATGAAATGCCATCAGCATCATAGTCATCCAGATGAAAATGATAATAAACTATTCAAAGAAATAATTCATATTACTATGTACATTATATTCACATTCAAGTGTCAGATGTGACAGGTTGCAGTGCATAAAAATGGTCAGCTCAGATATTTCATATTTGCACTCACTCAGAGACTAAAAGATTTGGATGACTTTATGTAAAAAGTACATTTGTCAGAGCTGTCTGTAAACCAGGTGTCACTTCCCAGGATTAGAATGGTATTTCCAGACCTTCAGTGGACTCTCTTCCTTTTATCTCTTCCACATTTGTCCTGTGTTGACTGACGTGTTTCCTGTATTTCCTGGAATGTCTGCTTGGTCAAAAAATGTCAATGCCTCTTTACCCTCAGAATCTTTCTCCACTCCTCTTCCAGGGTCCCTGATTATATAGACTTAGTGTTTGTTTGAGGTCACTCGCATAGTCTCTTTTCAAAAGAGGTAGACAAAAAATCCAATCCTCAGGTAGTTTGTTTTTTCTTTTTAATGTGCTTTTTAGCCATTTATTCTCCAAGTTAAATTATTCCTCATGCATCTGAATTTGTAGATTTTTGGAAGTAATTATGGCTGCAATGAGTTCATATAAATCAGCATCTTTATTGGGCCACTGTTTACACTTCTGGATTTGCATTTGAAATACAGCATTTAACATGGCATTTGAAGTCAGGCTCTGATGAAGTTCATAAGTAACTATAAAAGTAAATGGCTGTTTAGAAGCATACATTGAAATGCACAGCTATCAGAACACTGCTTTCATCAATTAATGTTTGTAGATTGATGAGCAGCCTGAATAAATTCCCTCCTTCTCTCACAGTTTTTTTAATTTTTTTCGCTGATGTTCTGCTTGCCTCTCTTTCATAATATTTAAAGAATGATAATTCTAAGCTGTAGTTGGGGGCCTCTTAATTTTGGGAGTCTTTTATTTCTTACAAATTTAAAATTGGCTTAGCTTTGGTACGTGAAAATTTTCCTTTCTGGAAGATCTGATATTGTGAAGGGGGAAAGGGATATGAGAGTAATTTGAAATATTATTTTTATTTTTCGGGACAGTTTTTTTGTTTATTTTTTTAGGGCTTTTATGTCTTAATACTCAGGTTTTGCTGTTTATTTCTTGAATTTTTCATCTGTGTTTAGAGGAAAGCAATTTATTTCCTAATGGCATAGAATTCTATTTATACACTATTTATTCTATAATAGGTGGACATTCTGAAGAAAAGTAGTTTTGATAGCAAGACTTACAGCAGACATCTATGCATTCCTGTCTCAGCTTCAGTGTGCTGAAAGCAAATCAATATGTTTCTGCCCTACTGGAATTTTATAACAGCTATCAGTTTATTGCGTGTAAGCTGCAAAATTTATTTTCTAAAACAAGAAGAAAAGCAATTTGAGACATCAAATTCTGTATTAAAAAAAAAGGTCAAGTTAGGTTACTGATTTAATACTACTACTCTAGTATGCTGCGCTACTTGAACAAATTGAATTACAGGACTCAAATTTGTCAATAGGCAGCTTTTACAGTATCTGTGGTTTTTGCTTTTTTTTTTAGCAGATATATACTTTTAAAAACTCATAAGTTCTCTTTCTTTTCTCAATCATCTTAAATGTAAATTCAGTATTTCTAAGAGATTCAGGGAAAAGATAATGTAATACAGAGTTCTGTCCTGGGTTAGGCCAGAGGGGTCAAAATCTAGGAAGTGATCTGGGCTGCAGGAATGCAGGAAGAAATACAACTTCCTTCCTGCGAGAGAGAGAGCCAATAATCAGGTAGTTTTAAGAATTGATAGGTAGGTACACCAATTAAAAAGTTGGTCCGCCTTCAAGGAAAAAACCATATATAAGCAGAGACTTTCTGACGCTCTTCCTCTTTGGACCTGCTGCTGCTGTGTGGAGAGGAGCAGCTCCTGCTTCTCTCACTGGTGAGGCCCAAGCGCTTTCCCCCCCCCCCCCTTTCCAAAGGAGGGATGGGGGGGGGAAGGGAGGTTTTTACGGCAGCCGTGCCGCTGCAGCCGGGCAGGCATGGGGGAGGAAACGATTGGAATTTTCAGCAAATCCAGCTCAGCCGGTGTGTCAGCTACACAAGAGGGAGAGCCGGGCCAGGCAAGGACCGGGCCGGACTCCATCCAGCTCGGGCCAGGCCCTGCCCTGTCACCCCGGGCCCAGATGGCCCCACCAGGCCGAGCCAGCTTGGCAGAGACAGGCAGAGACTCTTGAGAGCGTCCTGGCATCCAGCTCTCGGACCTGTTCAAACAGCCGGCGGAGAAGAGCACGTGATCCTCACACTGCCGGGAGAGAGAGAGACAGAGATTAACTCTCTCCATGCCTGGACTAAACTCACAGACACCCATCCTTCCTCGCAGAGAGGAACGAGTGAAGACATCTACATAGTGCAGCGCAGAGACTTTACAGTCAGTGAAGAAAGCAGAACTGATACTTACAAGGGAGGTGCATGGGAAGTTGCTTCAAGAGTGAAGCTGAAAACTCTTTTGGAGAACCATGGTTGGGGACTGAGCTAATAAATTCTCTGTAATATATGAAGATATAGTCCAAAGGGGGATGTGAGGTTCTTATTGCAGCCAATGAACTGAAATACCTAAGTACAGACAAGTAAGTGTTGAAAAAGTACAGCCTGATGAGAAACTAGAACTAAGAGAGAGAGAGGCTGTGACTCAGAGCCCTGGTCCGGGGAGAATGCTAGAGAACCTGAGTTGTCAGGAGAACCTGTGTTGCTAAGCACAGAAGAAGGAATTTTCTTTGTTGCTGCAATTGAACTGGACATCCTTAAAACAGGTACCCTGTGGACTGTTCATAACCCACCAGAGTGGCTGTGGGAAGGCTACTGGTGTGAGGAGAGATCCACCATTAAGCTGGACTTTACTCGGGCGGCGGTTAATGGTGAGGCAGAAGACCCATAAAAACTGTATTTTTCTTACAGAAGATCCATGGTGTAAGCAAAAGAAACTTCTCTCCCTAAATGAACTGGAACAAGAGCTGTTTCTGAGGTGGTAAACTGACTAGAAGTCAAAGTGTTGTCTTTTGTATGTTGTCAGGGAGAATGAAATGGAGAGGTGGGGAAGGAGGGGTGGTCTGGAGAGTTTGTTCTGGTTTTTTTTCTTGAGTTTTTTTTTTCCTTTTTTCCCTTTGTCTTAGATATATTAATAAAACTTCTTTGTACTTTATAAAGTTTGAGCCTGCTTTGCCTACTCCTAATCCTTATCTCACAACAAGCAATCAAGTAAATTTAGGTAAGTGTGCTGGCATTTAGCCACAAACCTGAGTAAGCAAACTAAAACCACGACAAGTTCCTTTCTGCAATGTAAGGAATGGCAGTCTGTATCAAACTCTTAAGACAATTTATCACAAGGGCACTGTTTGACAGTAGTGACAGCAGGAGTTCCTGAACCAAGATCCTTTCTGGGCCATCTGGAAATAAACCTGAGCAATATGTCAGCTCTGTGAGCCTGGTTTGTTTGGTTTTTTTGGGGTTTTTTTGGGTTTTTTTGGAAGCTTCTGTTTTTTAATAAATCTTGCTGATAACTGCCAGCATTATGCTAGTGCTCCCAAGAGATTTATTTTCTCTCCCTTTAAATTACTGATCATGTGAAGTAGTAGATTAGGTGTTGAGCTGCTCTGTCAGTGGAAGGGCGTTTCTCCTGGATAATCATAATTAACATGCATGTTTGAAATGGTCCAATTTCCCCTATTTTTCTTCTGTTCTCTGGACATACGAATGTCAGGAATAAGGGTTATCAAAAGTGCAAAAATTTACTTTAGAAAACAAGATTTTTGGCATGTTTTCCTTGACTGAGTTCTGTACATCCAGATTTTTCTCAGAGCTTCAATGTGAATCTGGAGTAAACTTGGCATAATTTCAATAAATTGGCAGAGTTACTGCTGATAAACAGACTATTCATTTGGTTTGAATTTCTCCCTCCTCTGACTCTATCCCTTTTGGTTCTTTGGAGAGAAAACGTGACTTGTGGGGTTTTGTTGTTGTTGTAGTGGTTTTTTTTAAGCAGACTGTGATTGAGAGGGTTTAACCCACAGAAATACAGCTGATACATATGCCTTGCCCAAAACAATGAAGCACCAGCTTCAAAGCATTCCCAACCCACCCCTCAAACTGGGTTTTGATACAGTGTGTGTGTCTTTGCCATTGGGTAGTTATTTGTGAGCATTGTTATGCTGTGCATACAGCCTGCTGTCTTGAAGTTGTTCTGAGAATTGTGCTGATGACCTACATTGGAAGGCAACATTTGATTCCAGATTTTTAAATGAGGCATGTAATTTATAAAATTTTTGAATAAAATTACATTCGGGATCGATGTGAGCAAGGAGATCAGTAAAGCTCCCATTTATCTTTTCCAACACGTCCTAAAAAGAGTAAGAATTAAAGGTTCAAAAGCCTGGGATTTATTATTTTCTGTGCCAATTGAAGGCTGTCTCTTCATGTGCAGTGTACAAAAGGCCTTTTGGTTGTTACTGAAATTGCTGACTAAAATGCCCATAGCTGACACATTTGTCAGAAGACTGACAAGCATCTGATTCAATAAAGTTTTACAGCCTTTTGTTTGACATTTTGGTGGTTGGTTATCATTGTGAAGGGGATTGTAGGGAATTATTTTCATTCTGTAGTGTATACAGATATAACCTATATTATAGCTCTGCTATTGCTAAAACCTAAAGCAACATTTCCTTCCTCTGTACATGCACTTAGGTGAACTTTGTTTTTAGCAATACCACTGTTTTGAGAGAAAATACTTCTTTAAAATCTGTGAGTTCTCTGCAGACCACCATCATCACTGCAGGCAGATGACAGCTAAATCTGTGGGTCATTACCCAGCATTTCATTTTTTTAATACCTTCATGTGACAGGAAAAGTACTTTATGACTCCCACAGAATGCCTATGACAACTAAAATGAAGTGTAAGCCTTATGCAAATACTGTTCCCTCTGTGGTAGAAAGTTAATCTTTGAGGTTCAACAGGTATTGGCAGATTTCAATATATTAGCTAAGTAAGCACTTGTGAAGGGGTTTAATCCTTGATGCAATACAGTTAGGATGCTGGGAACTGTAATGGGCTTTCTTTGTCTTCTCACAGAACATCAGGTCTGGGTGAAAAGTATTAACACAAAGCATGCTAGACTGTGTTAAATTAAGCCAGAAAAAAAGAAAACTGCCTTCTTAGGTTCTTGTCCAGCACTAGATGACCTTCAATATATTATTTTTAGGCAATCTTTTGTTGTGTGAAGAATGCAGGAAAGGTGGTTTTGGAGAACATCGGAAGCATCTCTTTCCAATTGAACAGCATTTTGCGTGTACAACCTAAATGACAAAAAACACTATTCTGCCTCTAAGTGTTAGTGTGGCTCCAGTTTTGACTTTAAACTACAACTTTAAAGGATTTGTGTTCCAGTTCTGTGTGTCTGTCTCAGTGAAGATGATGGAATCATAGAGTCATAGAATTTTTAATGTTCTTTGAGTCCAAATTTTTAAATTCATTCAGTCCAATGGCTAACCCTAATTTAACCTAATCCCCAAGAGCCACATCCACATGTTTTTTGAGTATTTACGTTTCCTTAGAGTAATTCTACAGGGTGGTTTACAATTTAGTCACTGCACTATCCCCACTGTGTTTCAAGATAGAGTGTGCTTTTATGATGTCTCAGGGTTACTATGCCTTCAGATTCTTTGTTAAATTTGGCTAAGAACCACCCATTCTTCAGGCAGGCATCATCTCTATCAAACACATCAGTTCTCACAATGATGCACTCTGGACTTTTGAATAGCTCAGGCCAGCATCAGTGCCCTTTTCAGCATCCCCCACAGTCCTGATTTGATGTGCCAGACCCCCACAGGCCTTCTGTTTTTGTGATCTGTTTCAGCACCCAGCAGGATGACACTGGTTCTGAGGGGAATGAAAACTCAACATGAATATGCAATTTCAGAGCTTGTAGCATATTTTGGATCTGTTTCTGAGGTTGTCATGTTTTATGGTGACAATACTGTTATGTTCAATGCTAAGAAACTGGTACAGAATTCCCGCATTTATTCAGGTGCAGGAGAACATCCTCTGGCAAAAGGGGAATCTGAAATGAGTAACCTGGG
Organism: Eopsaltria australis; assembly: GCA_034509425.1. Classification (NCBI taxonomy): domain Eukaryota; kingdom Metazoa; phylum Chordata; class Aves; order Passeriformes; family Petroicidae; genus Eopsaltria; species Eopsaltria australis. The sequence continues at coordinate 2,584,760 of JAVTVJ010000072.1, forward strand.
ACAGGGAACCCACCTGATAAATACAAAGAGGAAATGGTTAGACTTTCAGATTCTTGGATCAGGTGGTGTCAAAAGTACATCTCATATGTATTTCTGACACCAAGCCTGTGTCTTTGCTTCTCCTTTGCCTGCTGGCACCTAAAGGCAATATTCAAGGCTGAATTTAGTTCCTGTAAGAGTGAAGTCACATCTTGCAATTTTGGTTTTAAAAGAACTCTTTGTTATTGTTTTTACAGTACTCACTCCTAGACTTGGGAAGTTCTGTTTGTATTAATATCTACAGATCCAAAGGAAAATCCATTTTCACACAGCCAAAGCATTTTGTACCTTGACAAAATGCTGCTTTAGAGCTCAAGCTGCGTCTGGGACCTCACTGAAAAATGTCTTCTATCACAGAATTTACTTAGTTCAGCTCTGGAGCTGAATCCCAATCTGTTAAGATTTGTGTCTCTGCAGACATATTCACTATGGACATGACTTGGTAGGATGATCCTTCAGTTACTGTCTCAGGGAAGGACATCAAGACCCTGATAGCTGTGCCTGGAGCTCTTAAAGTATCATTTGTGTGGACATGGATGTGGGCAGTCCCTGGAAGAAAGATGGAAATTGCATCCTAGTAACTCAAGTTTGCTCATAAATGGAGCATGTATATGTAAATGTTTTGAAGAATTCTAGTTGTTAAGTAACTTATTTTATGAAATATGGACTGGGTCAAGGGATTTGAACAACATTGTATATATATACACCTTGACAGGGCCTGGAAAAAATCCCAGGGCTGCAGGTTCTGAACAGTGTTCAGGAGAGGTGTTTTGAAGTTTTATCTTTGCCTAGATGCATTCATTCACAGTTGCAAGAGTGGGAAGAAGGCAGATATGGGCCTCTGATGCTTTCTGATACGATACTGATTATATTTTTTTTTGTCTCACGTGTTGCTTTTGTATTTCTAAAAGAGTGCGAGAAGTACATGTCCTCCTTTCAGTCCCTGTTCCAGACTGGTAGTTTCTCCCCTGGTGCTCACTTCCTGGATGGGTGTCTGGGCTGCTTTCTGCATTTCTTTGATAGCCCCATTAGTGGTGACTGGAAAGTTTAAAAAAATTTGAAAGAAAGGCTGACAAAATCAAAGTTGTTTTAAGGTAAATAATTTAATTAGGACATCATAAAAACTGCATTATAAAGCTTAAATGAATGTAAGTCTTGTTTTTCTATAATTAGTAAAGATTTCTGCTTTTCAGGACTCTGTCATATGCTTTTTATTCCTAATCAGTATCTTGCATCATCAGAATGTCTTAAAATTTTTATGATTCCACATAGACATTGAGAAAAATATCTAGTGACTATAATTTGTGATAGAGTTAGAACTGTTTTATTGTACTGCAGCTTTACTTTAGTTTTTCCACAACTGACCAGACTACAAAATTAAAGCTGGGACAAGGATTTGTTCTGAATTAAAGCTGTATAGTGACCTTTGAGTCCGCTTGAGTCAGAGATGGATGAAACCCTTGGTACGTTTTGAGCTAAGAATGTGTGGGGAAAATGTGTCCTTGAGAAGCTGTCAGAGAGGATTTTACTACTCATTCAGTTTCCTCAGGAATTGTAACAGGCTCCCCAAAACCAGAAAATTATGGGAAAATAAAGATTTAAATAAAAATACTGACTTTAATATGAACCATTCCTGCTTTAAGAAAGTTTGGCGGGTATAGGTTTGTCTGATTTTTAACCTACCATAGGCTGGTTGCTCTGTCAAGACCCATCTTAAGACAGCACTGATAGGGGTAAGTTGACCCAGAGCTTGTTGAGACTGGAATTTCAGAGAGAATCTGAAGGAAGTGCTATTTACATGAAACTCCAATTGAACTTGAAACAGTGATCTTGTTTTGTGATGGAACTCATTTTATACCTGCACCACCAAAGGAGTCACTTATCTTTGTCTACACCTCTCTTTGCTGTTAAAGACAACATTCCCTTTTGCTTTTGGGATGTTTGCATGAAAATCTATTAAAAAAAAAGAAGTCTGAAGCAGATAGTCCTTGCCTTTATGCCCATCTGCTTAGTTGACCCAGTGCCCTCTAAGAAACATGACTTCACTGTGTGTTTCAGAAAGACGTATTTCCTAGCCAAGGCTGACTTCAGAGAAGTGTGCAAAGCACAAGCAACAGAAGCTTCCAGGAGAACCTTTTGTGTGACCACAGCACTAGACTGGGACCATGACAGAGGGAATTACATTTGCCAGTGAGGTGTGACTGTGCCAAAGATACTGTCTTCTGGATGTCTCCTTTCTATTGTCTTCTCTCTGAGCTTGGGGTGGAGTTTACGATGGGCCCAAGATGCAGAGGACAATGAAGACATGGTAGATCTTTGTAGGCACTGAAAGTTCTGCTCACAACCATTCCTGCTCTTGGAGTTCAGAATGTAGTTTTGCAGCATGTTCTATCACACTGAACTATCCTGTTACTTGTGCTTTATAGGAATAAAGTTGCTTTTGTCTTGGAAGTGGTTAGCATCTACCTTAAGCATCTAAGCCTCAAAACAATATCTCCTTCCATCAACTCTGGCTTGGGGCTTTTTTTGTCTGCTTGAAGATGATGGAGTTACCTTCATCTCAAGTGATTTCTTTTATTATTGTTTCTTTCTATTTCTGACATAGCTCCTGCTCAGGATATGTCTTGGAGCTTCACCTATGGCAATGAACTTGGGTTCTTGTGACATCTGACTCTTTGCAGCTCATACATTGACAAGCACCTTTTTCTGTCTTGAATTAACCTGGATTCTAGTTCCCTCAATTCAAATTCTCTATTGAGAACTTGCTTGTTTCTACCACTGATTTAGATTCTTGTCTCTTTTTGGTTTTAACCATTAGGGAAAAAAAAAAAACAAACCAGCAAAAACCCTCCAAACCTGTAGGCTTGAATCCCATCCTTATATTTCCAAGAATAAGCTGCAAAGTTTAAGAAGCTTTAGTTTTTCCAGAACCATGGAAACAGTTACGTTTTTTTGTTTTGAAACAAAGGTAAAAATTTATTCATACTGACATATTTATAGAAAGGTCTAACCCTGAAGTTGCATCTTCTCTCCGATGAAGAAATGCAACAGAAATAGAAGCACTGTGGTCATATGGTAGAATGCCTAGTCTTGTCTTCTCACTGCAATTTCAGTCTGCTGACCTGACTGCTAAGCAACCAACTAAATGGTGTCAATCACAATGCTGCCATCCTGCAGTTAGACAAAATGAATTTCTTCCATTTGCTCTGTTATGTGCTGCATGGTTGGCATCAGTTATTTTCCTTCCTTTCTCCATCATTTTCTGGCTTTCTGTGATGTTACAAAAGGCAAATTTGCATAGCTAGAGAACAAAAACAGATTTGTGAATCTGCCTGAGCTCCACATTATTAGCGAGAAAATTAGTTTTGTACTCATTCTAGAATGTCTTGCATAGAAAACAGTGCATTGTTGGAATTTTATATGAGTGAATAATAGCTGAGACATATGTTTACATTGACTGTTTCTCTCAGCCCTGCTTTCTGTTGTACTTCAGGTAGTAACACGACTCCTGCTGCTATTCTGTTCTTCTGGTTGAACAATTCTCATAGTGTTAAGTCTTGGAATGACTGCACTTTTAGTGACTTCTAGCTAAGAATAAATATTGTTATGCCTTTTGAATACAAAATGTAAATGAGAGGATTCTATTCCTATTTTAACTTGAGTTTTTATGTAGAATTACTGTGTGAGAATAGTAACATAATTTCTCTTCTTTAGGCATTATTTTAAAAACATGTTTACATATAAATATTAAAGGATTGTTTTCCTCATAGAAATCAACATTGAAAGAAACAATTGACATTAATTTTATTGATCTAAAAATTTTAAAAATAGCTTCAGTATGATTTTTGGCATTTTCTTTCTCCATGTTATGCTAATCAAGGTTGTTAGTGCACCTGATTTTGGTGAGTGTGAGCTTCTTACCAGCTAGGGTGTGGGGATTTTGTGTGGTATAAGCCTGTACTAATTCACTGAGTGTATGCATTATAACATCTTTGAAGATTTTGTTGGTAGGTCCTTTGCACTTAATTTCTTTTGTTTTCTTTTTGATACTAGTGGATCACAAGTGAAAAATGTAATTTTGTATTTTGGTTTCATGTGTTTTTCTACATATTTATATCTGTCCCATGTCTTTGTAAAATCAAGCATTTATGGCTTGAGATTATGACTTTTGCCTGGACTACCATAAGATATGAAATCAGGTAATAAACAATCACTAATGAGTATAAAACTGTGGATATTGACATGGAGTTTCATTTAGAAATATTCATATTCTCCACTTCTACAGCTACAGCTTTGTGGGCAAAATTATTTCAGGTGGGATTTTGTGTAGTGATGTACTGTGAGTACAAGATTTCTCCTTTAGATGTCCTTTGTAGATAGGCATATTATGAAATTTTAAATATTTAAGTGTTAATATTGAATGTGTCTCCACATAATTGCAGGTACCTGTAACATATGAGTGCAAAAGTAAAGGAAAAACTTTAAAAAATCTGTATTTCTTTTATCTCATAAAAAAAGCTGGAAACCAATGTATTCTCTTTCTTCTTCTTCTTCTTCTTTTTTTCCCCCCAAATACATTCTGTGCAAATGCATTTAAATTCTAAGCAAGAAACACATCTCACCACTAGAAGATTTAGTCTAATGTCTCAGCGAAATGGATATAGAAATTTTTTTCCTTTAACAGTAATAACATTTGCAGAGATGAAATTGTCAGGATAGCTATTAATGCCCCAAATTAAGCCTTACTCATAATCTTCAACATGCTGAAGATAGTTCTTGATCTATCCTTTGGGAAATCCATACAAAATACTTTGCATTGTTTATGCCTGCTGAGTTGTAGCAAAGCTACACACTTCTTACTCTTCCTCCTATTACCTGATTTTTGGCAGTTGGAAATTTTTGTAGCCCTGTGGAAAAAAAAAAATGGTATGCGTATCTTAAGGTAATGCAATAACATCCCATATTTGGGATTTACTCATACGTGTTAATAAGAAAGGCTCAATTCAGTCCATTTATTTGGGAGCTGCTTTCAGCAGGAGAAGTGGCAGCAACTGGCAAGTTTAATGTTGGAAAAAGAGAAATGGATATACTGGGTTTATGGGTAGATTCATTTGGGACAGGAAAACCTGAGTTTTGTTTATTTCCCCAGTCTGTGTATGGGTTTAAAGAGCAGCAAACTGAAGCAATTTGTGAGCACAATCAGCAGCCCTCGGTACTGGCTGCTAACTGACCTGAATTTTAACTGATAGAGGCATATCTGTGTAGAGGTTTAGATGTCAGCAAAACTCACCAGTAAAAATGGATCTGTCTAAGATATTTTCAGTATCTAGTATTGCTCACTGAGGCACCTACTTCCCCTCTGCATATCTAGGTTGAAAATTCCTGTGGAAATGTTACCCGTCAACTGCCTTCTCCTCGACACAAACAATTAAGAAGCTTTAATTTTCAATAGCTATTATCATCTGTCTGTGTCTCACTCTCTCTTGTATTAGAGATGGTCTGGATGGTCCTGATAACACAAGATACAGTTTAAATCTTTACTTGAAGTTCAAGTTAAATGTTAATTGGTGCTTGAATACTTTTGATTTAATTATTTGGTCCGCCATATCTTTTTCAAAACAGATGCTGCACGAAGAAATGCTATTCTTTTGTGTTGCTTAACAGAGTACATAATAAACTTGAATTTTTAAAGTAAAACCTTCCTTAGATAGAATTCTGTCTCCCTTTCTAAGCCTAAATTTTATATGCTTCTGAAAAAGCATGAAAACCAGGCAAAATTTTATGAGTTTGTGTTTTGCCTAATGTAGTATGGAAGAATAGTGCTTGGAAGGGAACAATGTAAATATAATGCAATTCAAATGGTATTCACATTCAGCACTAGTTTGCAGTTTAAGTATTGAATATCCTGAGTTCTAGAAATGTGTATGTGTGCATTTAGTGGCCTGCCTGTGCAGGAAAACTTGCAGAACTAGGTCCTTTAACATTTCAAGGATCTCAAGATATAAGTCAGATAAAATTGTACATTTCCAGACAATGTTAATGAAAATGTTAAATAATTCACACAAATCATTGCATAGAAAATACTTAGAATAGGTTTTTTGAAATTTATTTTCAGTTTTGTAATATACCCACTGCCATTTTTTGAAAATTGTAATTTAAAATGCATAATTCAGTAATGCTTATAGGAGTTATTACCCTGAATTAATACTTCAGCATTTTAGAATGTTCGGTATGAAACTTTAATGTCTTTGTTTTTATTAAAGTGGTTTCAGAAAAAAACAATTTCCTTCTATTTGTGAGATCTTTATGTCTACTATTCTTAAAGAAATAAATTAATTGTGATGCCTTTTTCTGTGGAAAAGTAAGTCATTATTTAAACCATGGTCTGGCAATGTCTGACTAATTTGAAAAGTATCACTAGTTTGAAAAGTGTTTGCAATTTCATGATGGTTTATTGTGTGGGTCCAGGGTGGGAGGGATTTCTACCAGTATGCACTGCATTTATTGCTGTCAACATAATTTCTACCTGGCACCTCTTGGAACCTAACTCTCATTTTCCCTTAGGTAGGTGAGGAGTCATTCTACTGGCAGTGGTTTGAAAATATCTTCAGTTTAATTGCTGAAATGCTCTTAAGCTGATTCGTGTCCACAAAGTAATAATGCTGGTAAAATTAGCACAACTCCTGGTTATAAAGAAAGACTCAGGTATAAGTGTGTGCAGCAATTGAACCAGTTCCTCCTGGCTGTATTTAAAACATGGACAACCCCTGTGCAGGGTGTTATTTCAGTTTTGAATGTCTTATTTTAAGTTCCAGTGAACTAAAGCTTTAGAAATAGAATTGAAATCTACTTAGAATAGAAATAAAACCAATTTTAAAAAAAAAGGCCAATCTGTTGCCTTTTCCCCAATCTGGAAATGAAACTTGAGATAATTTTAGTAAGGAGGTAATATAAGAGCAGTTCTTTATTTGAAGGCCTTCAGGGGCAGTCATGGAAAGACGTCCACAAAAGCCCACCCCTCAGGGATGAGAACATTTTTATAGGTTTTAGGAATTGAGCATAATTGATAAAAAGCACCAATTAGGAGGACAAGTGGTGATTCAGTTCCCCCCCCCAGGTCAAGCCCCTTCTCTGGAACTCCCCTTTCAGCACTCTACTGACTGTGCTTTGTTTATGAAAATGCATCTCAAAGAGTTGTTCTCAGCCTTGGTTCACAGGAAGAACCAAGATAGGATAGGGCCTTGTACCCCCTGAGGCTTGGAGTTCTGGAATTTGTTTTGTCTTTCTGCCTAGGGAAAGGCCATGGAAAAGTACTGGGAAAATGAGCCACTAATAAAATAGGCTACAGAGCTACAAATATATGTGCAAAGAGTACAGAGAACATAAAAAAGAAAAAAAGGCAAAAACCAAACAGCATCAAATCAATTAAAACACCAAAGACCAACCACTTCCTGGGTTGTATCAGCATGAATATATCCAGCAGTTCCAGCAAAGTGATCTTTCACCTCTCTGAGACTTGTGAGGCCTTATCTGGAGTATGGTTCAATTTTTGTGTTTCCCAAGATGAGGGATTGACATATGGGAATGAGTCCACTGAAGTGCCATCAAGATTGCCAGGGAAGTAGAGCACATGAAATATGGGGAGATGACTAGGTAAGGGAAGGTTTGGCAGAGATCTTCCTGTTCCTTCCACTGTCTAATTGGAAAATACAGAGAAGATGGAGCCAGAGTCTTCTTAGTGGTGTGCAATGATATGCAAGGGACAGAAGCTGAAAAATGGGAAACTTATCAGATATAGATTTTTACCATGAGTATTATTACATACAGGAACAGGCTGCCTGGAAGACTGTGGAATCTCCACTGTTTTCAGGGCTTGATGGGTCACAGCCTGAGCAAGCTCAACTAACACCTGCTTGGAACAAGTGGTTGGACTAGATAACTCAAGCCTATATTATTCTGTGTTTCTGTGAAAACATGCTATTTGAAAACTAAATGAACATCCATGCTGCGATCTACTTTGGCTTCACAGAATGATCTTAAAACTGTTGTAATTTTATATGTAGTTGGGATCTTGACTGGCTCTCTTCCCTCCAGCCCCAGTTTGTCAACTTGGAAGATAATAAGAAAGAACTTGTAGGTTACTGAGCAAGAATGAAAAGTTGGAGGGCTTTCTGTCCACATTACACTCTGACAGTGTTCTTCATTTAGTGGCTGTGATTGCATGAACTTCCCAAACTGACCAAAGCAAGCAGGGAGGTGGGCAGTAGGAAAGGAATTTAGAAAAAAATGTGGAGTATGAAATTTCTGAACTTTATTAATATAGCATGTGTAATTCTTATGAAAAACTGAATAGGTCCTGAAGACAAAGGGTAAATTTCAGGCACAAGAATTTCTCTTATGTATGACCCAAACAATGTTTTATCAATGTCAAAAATATTTGGCCTCCTCAAATAATGTCAATCTGGAAGAATTGTAAGCAGTAAGTACAGGGGCATAAACAGGCAGCCAGAAAAGGGTACTGTCCCACTTGCTGCATCTGCATTTCATGTCTAGGATCCCAATTCTAGGATCAAGGTGATTCAAGCATACTTAGTAAGTAGATTTGGGTTACTAAAGATAGACTTCTAAAACTGTACAGTGACCCTGGGACCTTTCAGCCTCTCTGGGATCTACAGGAGATTGTAAGATTCAGTCTGACTTGTACTGCCCCACCTTCTGTGACTTCAGACTGCCAGGCTGAGGCAAAGATTGCAATACCTGGGGCAAATCCCATTCCTCTCTATGTTTCTGGTGCTGCCAAGAGTGACCCTGACCAAAGCTGTTCTACCAACACTGGCTGAACCCCTTCCTGGTCTGTCTTTCACTGGTCCTTGCTGATGTGACATTGTCCTGTTCCACAGCACGGGATCTCAGACCACCAGGGTAAACACCACCTCTGCTCCAGTCTCTCTGTCATCTGAGTAGCTGATTCCCCTGTTCTATTTTCCACTTTGCTCCCCGTCATTCAATATAGAGTCTTCTTGGCAATATTTACATCATTGTCTGCAAATGGCGTGATGCTGTTTACTGAAATGTGTTTTCAGCCTTCACCCAGCTCTAGACCATCCTGAGTTTCACTGTCATGATGAATTATTCTCTCTTTCTCTCTCTCTTCTTTTTCCTTTTTATTTTCGGCCTTGTTTGAAGGACAAATCCTCCACTGAAAACAGGGAATTTGCACATCCTACAGAGTGTAAGTTGCAGTTCTACTGTCACCTTTGTGCACCCACTCTTTCCTGGTCCTGCCCTCAAGACTCTAGTCAAGTTCCTTGACCTTTGGACTTCTCTTCAAGCACGCACAGGAATTACTAGTTTATATTCTTTTGTTGGATGAACAACACTTGTTGGAAGATTTATTTTCTGAGGATTTTTAGGGCACTAAAGAAGATGCTTCAGCCTCATCTTGTAGAAGCAAATACTCACACAGATGTACCATTTATTAGTGACCTGGAACTCCTTGCCCATCAATGCAGAATCACTGATCATGCCCAGAAGAAGTTCCTTCATTCAGTTTTCTGAGGTAGACATGAATAAGCATTTTCTCATTTAAGATGTTACCTGTACACAGATGTACATTAAATGCCATTTCACTGGTTGCTTTTGCAGAGGTGGGGTGTACTGACACTATTTAAAGTGATAAATATGTCACATAAAAGCATGAAAAAGTTTTCGAAAGATTGGTGTTTCATTTAATAGTTCAATATATTTGATAATCAACTTTTTTTTTTACAATATCTTTGACAATATTTTATGCTCGGTTTGGTTTTTTTTCCCTAATATTTTCCTGAGATCCAGGGCCAACTTTGCTTGAGGGAAGATGACATTAAAAAATTATCTGTGAGCTTTTTCACCCATCCAGACTTTTCTGGGAGTTGGTTTACTGTTTGTTTTCATATCAGGACTGACGTAAGAATTTCTGCTCTAACAAGAAGGATGGTAGTATAACCAAGAAAAGAAAAAATTAATGGGTGACAATAGAATATGTTTGAGCCTGTTTATGGTGTATGTTAGACCTTAATATTGCTGACCTTTACCTCACTGTAACAAAGGCAGAAAGCAGCAGGCAGTGTATGACTCATTTCACCTCCCAGAGCTTGACTGTGTTTCTCATCATGCTGGCTTTCAGGAGGGAAGAGGGAACATTAACACTTTGCAGCACAGGCGTTCTATCCCTGATGCTGAATCAAGGTTCGAGGTTTGGGGCAGGCAGGCTCCGTCTTGCAACAGATGTCACTTCACACAGGTCATGTTGTTTGCATTGCTTGTGTCACTAACTGCTGTAATTAAGGAATGGCATTTCCCAGTTCAGTGCTCCCACTAAGACTCTCCAAACCATGATCACTCACTCTCTGGGGTGGGATGGAGAGGAGAATTGCAGGCACAAAAGGCAAAGGTCATGGGTTGAGATAAAAACACTTTACAGGAAACAGCAATGAGATAAGAAAACAGACACTAACAGCAAAAATATGAATAACAAAAGCATACAAGAGAGAGGTGAGTGATTCATATTCAAAATGCTCAGGATTGGTTTTACCCCACTTCTCCCTCCATCATGCTTTCTCCACCAGAAGGAAACCCTTCTCCCCAGAAGAGATTCTCTTCCCCATGCCCTCACCAATCACATGATGCAGTACAAAATAATCTCAGGGTCCTGGCCATGGCCCCTACTGCTTACTGCAAGACTTAAACATGTCCTGGCCAGAACCAGCACACTTATTTAACAGTAAGTTTTGATAAGAGTAGGAAAAAGTGCTGCTGACAACAATGAGCTTGAAAGACCACAGGCAATTTTTCCATGGGTTTCTTCCTGTACCCAAGATTTGAGCAACAGAAAAGAGATGCTTAGTCATATGTCAGAGGGTGCGGTATTTTAAAATCAGTCCCTGATTGCTCCTTTCTTTTTTCCTTTTTGTTGCAGAAATCCATAATAATGAAGGAAATGATAGAATTTATCTTTCTTTAATCAGCATATTTATTCATGTACTCCTGAAATAGGCCTTAAGTTTTCTTCAAGCTTAGGTTTGAATAATTTCACCAGCAGTGCGTCAAAGCATCACCAGTAAGACGTGAAGCTAAAAACCCAAGGCAGTGAAAGCTTGAAGAAAGGAAAGCAAATGTCAGTAATTTTGTTGGCAATGTCTGGAAATTTCCACTTACCCTTTCTTCTGCAAAATGCTCCTGAAATGGAGTGCATCACAGAATGTGGTCAATTGGTGCTGGAAAAGATTTGCATTTTTTAACTGACCAGAACAACCATAGCCATTATAACATATGCATTTCTTAGCAATTCTTCAACATAAATAATAAAAGATTCAAACTTTATTTTGTCAGTTTTATCCTAATAATATTTTATTTCCTTGTTTGTTTCCTACATTTTTTTTCCCCTAAAGAATATAAGAGAACTTTTGTTAGTCTATTTGTTTGCTTTTTTAAATCTATTTTTCCCTGAAAGATGAAGATGACCAGTGAGTTAAGAATAAAGATTCTACTTCAGTTTGACTACTGAGTCAAAGGCTCCTTCTTGCAGGCTTTAGACTAAAGCCCAACCATAATCTAATCACAGCCCAGTTCTTGAGTCAGGTTATTGAACCTGGCTCTGTGACACTGTCATGTTTAAGCTGTTCTTTCCAGAGCTGTGGCTGCATCCAGATCTGTGTTCCTGCAATATATCTAGATGAAGTTTATTACTGCAGTATCTAATACAAAAGGTGCTTGAGGTTTAAATAAACTAATGACCTACCCTCACTTAGTTTTTGAGAAAAAGGATGAAATACTTTCTCAAAAGTTTCTAAGCATTTAAGATTTAAACAAATTTAAGTTTAGATATCTGTCAGGGATATTGAAACTGTGATTGCACCTCAGTTTTAGCATCTCATTATTGTTGAACTTGTCATTTTTCTTTCTTAAAAATTGCTCCCAGGCATTTTTACCAAAAGGCTTAATTGATTTTTGTTTACTTTGTATTACACTGTTTCACTAAGCAGTGATGAAAGTAGAAAATATTTGCCAGTTTAGGAGTTTCATAGAGTAATACAGCTTTTAAGGGCCCATCTTTAAAGTTAAGGAAGAATGCTTCTCTCCCTTTCCCACTATGAAGTTACTTTACTGTGGAGGTACAAATGTCTGTATTACAAAGGCAAATTGGAACAGTGTCAGAGATAGAATCTCTGTGTGAGTATACCTGTGATTTTCTCCCTCCCAGTATTATCAAAGCTCTTCATTTCATGATGAAGGAAATTACTGAATGTGAAAACTGGGAGGGATGCTGTAAGGGATTTCAGCTTCAAAGGCAAATCACTAATGGTTTATTACCATTATGGATAACTTTATGGATAAGTTTAGTTACTAATTTGAATGCTGCTAACACTATGAGATGTACTGAAAAGAGAAAAAAATATTTATGCATGGACATGTGAAAAGGTGGATCCAAATTAATGCTATATAATTATAATTGAAAGTGTATATATTGATTAGGTGGTAGTGGTATGGTAAAATCCTTCCACTTATTTCCCTGCATTTACTTTCTTCTACTTTTGTTTTACCTACTCATCCTTAAAGCAGAGCACCTTTAGGAGAACAGTAACCTCCATGGCAGAAATCAAAAGGCCTAGTTGCTTCAGGTGACTATTTTGTATTACAGCAGGTATGGAATGCTAAATGAAAAAGAATTGGGCAAGTATGGCATAACATATTTTTTTAGATATTGGTCATTAGGTATAGAAATCTATTTTTCTATTTCTATTTTGTGCTTTGAAAAAGGGGACAATTGATGGTAAACAGTCTTTTGACTGCATATATAGGCTAATTTTTTCATCTCTGTCTGATTAGTATCTGGAGAACTGTTATGTGACCTCCATTTTCCTGGAAGTCTTGGGATCTTAGACATTCTTTGTGAAGACTGAATTCTGTGTGTGGAGCAATTTCAGGATTACTTCAAGTTCCTCTAGTGCAGCCTTTGAAAACTAGGTTTGATAATTACTCCAAGGCAAGAAAGCAACACAGTATTGATGAGAATTTAAAAATAAAACAATTCCAAGTGTAGGTACATGTTGTGCTTCAGGGTTTTTTTGGATGGTATTGACAACATGACACTAAACCCCCAAATACTTAACCTAGAGCAGAGCTCTTTATTTCTGCCACTATGCCAAGGACACAAGTGATAATGCCTTGGGAAATTAGCAGCCCAGTACCTACACTTTCCACGGATCATAAGTTGTAATCATGTGTCTCTGCTTATCTTCAGAAAAGAGGGGAAGAAACCATTTATTTGTCCTCTGGGACCATTTTCTCCAGGCACTCAAAATCATGCCTTTTTCACTTATTCTGCTGACATAGCACATTAGCAGTATCTGATGACATGACTAGATTTTTCTTTCCCTAAGCACAGAAAGTATTGATATTGGGGTTTTATCTGATTTTCAGAAATTCATGCCCCTGAGAAGAATGGGCCACTGTGAGGAAAAAACTAAATCTAAAGTTGAAACCTTCATAAATAATATATATTGTTAGAAAAATGAGGGAAAAAATTAAATCAAGGAGAAGTCATCTAAAAGTAAAGTCTCCCATGAAGGTCAAAACCTCTACTGCCAAAGAAGAAATATGAAGTAGTCAGAGCTGGAGCTATGGCCCTGTATTGCAAAGCCCCTCCTTGTCATTCTCAGAAAACCATTCCTGGATATATCAAGGGCTACTGTTCTGTAGTCTACTTCCTGTTATATAACTTACTATGCTGTTGTATGTATGATTTGTAAGGTTAAGTTCATGATCCTTTACAAAGTCACTCAGTTTGCCTTTAAAATCAGGCAAAAGTTTGTGAAGCTTCGTTTGTAACCCTGTATTTCACTCAGGTTTCAATAATCCTTGATATCAAAGGGTAACGTTTTATGTGTTACATTTACAGCCACAGTTGTCATCAGTTCTTCAGCACATGAATTAAATAGGAGAAAGGATGATGTGGTATGTTTAATTTTGTCTCTAAATTGTGGATTTTCCAATGAGAATTTGAAGTAGCTTTTGTATGGAATGAAAGGGATATGTACACAAGTATCCCTGAAATACAAAGTGTTTTCTTGTCTCACCTACCAAGCAGGAGTATTGGTGAAAAGCAGCCCCTGATATTCCCCAAACTCCCACTTGGAAGAACTAGCTCAGTTTACCTCTGGATGCAGTGTTAAGCAGAATTTGAAAGCTAAATTTGAGAATGGGTATCGATAGAAAATGGGCATAACATGAGAAGATACCTTTCTGAAGAACATGTGGCGGCTGTTTTATTCTGATCACCCTAAGGTGCTGTTGAATTATTTTATCACCCATTTAAATGGGTAAATATAAATTTTTATAAGTTTGTGACAATAATCATTCAGCAGTATGTCTGCTAAAAATGTATTTTAGAGAAAAACTAGGGAAGAAGAATCCCTTTTTTGAATTCTCTGTCTCTGTACAATGCTGAACGTCACACCCTATGTTCATCCATGCCCAAAACTTGTGTGAGTGAAATTTCAGAGCTACTGAAATCAAAGGCAAGACTAACGTTCGTGAGAGAGTTTAAGCAGTCCTAACCACATTACAAAAAACCATGAGAATATTGCCGTCTCTCAAATCGTCTGATAGACAAGTGAACTGTGGCAGAAGGGGATCAAACAGGGAATTTTATCCAAAAGTAGCACAGAAATCCGTGTCTGTAATTGCAGAAACTACAGTAAGCTTGGAAGGTCAGGATGTCAGCTGTGTACTTTAGAAAAAAATGAGCTCAGAGTTATTAAGGCACATTTACGACTCTGCATGACCTTCTTGTACTAGCTTCTGTCTAACTGGCAACAGGAATCTAGACTGAAAACAGCAGCCTGAGGTCTTCATTTGTTTTGCAGTAACTTAGATTTAAAAAAAAAACCCTGAACCACTTTGATGTTCTTCTGACAACATGGATGATTCAGAGCTTCTGACTAAATGCTGAGGACAAGACAATACTTCTTTAACTTCACATGCCTGAGTACAGCTAGTTGTGCAGTCTTCCTTATGATTCATGGAGAGCAGTGTCCAGCACTGGGGTATGACTCATGGTCAGGTGTGCATCCTAGGATGAGATAAACTCTACTTTGATGTGCCTGTGTCTGCTTATTGGCTATAAAGGTGCTCTAGGCAGCTATCTCAGATGTAATTTTGTGTTCAGTAGACTTCTAAAGGTGAATGAGAATGAGTTGTATCCTTAAGCCTGGCTTAAATCCATTTCTAAGTGCTTGCTGTGACCTTGTATTTCTGTTTTATCCTCATTTTTGTTGATTAGACCAGTATATTACATCAGAGCATGAGAGCTTTGCACAGTAACTTTGGAAACAGCCTGAAACGCAACATAAATCTTGTGTGTTTTTGTACTGTAGTACTTTCTTCCTTCCACTGCAGTTTGTATAAAACAGAAAATAACATGACTTTTAACATTTCAGTTTCCACTTAACACTCCTGTAACACTCTAAATACTTCTAAGATTATCATAGTAAGGATGCTTATACGAGGTTTGCCATCCCAGGAATTGCACTGTACCTCTGGATATTAATCACTGCTGAATAGTTCTATCTTAAGATCCTTCTGAGTCCATTCATTCCCATAGCCCAGCTTGCTGACATCTTTGAATTTAGTAACAATAGACTTTCTCTTGCATTATTTAGATGATTAATGAAAATCTCCCACAATACTGAGCAGACTAATGTGGAGCCTTGTTAACCATGTAGCAGTATTGTGACTATTACTTTCACACCCTTTGCTGGATTTGATCTTGGTTGCCTCATATCCTTGTGAAAATTCAACATCGCTTTCCACTATTCACAGAGCATGAAATTCTGCTAAAGATGCACATTACTTTGGTTTCATGTGACTTATTCATAGAAGAAACCTCTCCTATCTATGATTTATTTTTTGTGCTATCTTTGCACTTACGATATTTTTTATTTTAATGCTTCTCGAGGAATTTATCTTAATCAGAAATTCCCCAAATCTTTCCTTATATCCTTTGTAAAGATATGTGCTATGGGTTTTTTTCCCTAGATATTTTGTTTTTCCATGAGCTTCTAGAGATAGTAGTTTAATTGTTGTACCTCAGCCAGGTTTTTAAGTATTTTTACATGAAATTTGTCCAAACTGAACAGCCGGAGAATATTTAATTTAGCTGAGCTATTTCATGTCTCTTTAATGCTGAATTTCTATGCTATTAACATAGCCTCTTCTAAAACTAAGCGACTATCATGGACAATATCTTTTTTCTTCATGTTTTATTTAAAATTTCTCCTTTCTGGTACCATATGTCAGTTATTTACTGTCTTGAGTAATGAACTCATGGTATAACTATTTTTTTTTTGTTATTAATAATGAAGGAGGGAATAAACTGTTTACTGTGTCTGGGAAAGGTACAAATGGGCCTAAATTTCAGTAAGAAAAATTCAGATCAAATTTTAGTAATTTTTTTTCAATTAAAAGGACATTGACTACATGGAAAAGATTGTCCAGTAGGACCCTGAAGCTACCTCTCACTGCGTGTCTTTGAAAACAGGCTGGTTAAATTCTCTTCTGGGTTTTTTGCTGGTTTGTTTGGGGGTTCTTGGTTCTTTTGTTTTTGTTTTTTTTTGTAATGGCAGAGGAATGGGCTATTTACTGAAGTTCTTTTTCTGTGGTTCTATGAAAGCTAGTCTAATTTTTCTGGTGAAAAATCAGGCTGTAGATATTGTGAATACAAATTGGGAGCTGTAGGTTGTACTTGCTGCTTTGTATTCTCCAGGCAGCACTGTGCAAAACTCAGCCAGTTTGTCCATCTGCCTCTCGTATGACACTCCTCTGGCTGCTGAAGGCAATGTCAGCTTACCTAACGTAGAGAATTCTGCTGGGGTGGCCCACATATCCTAGAACAGATAGCCTGAAGCTGCCGAGAAGTTGAGATTTGAGGAAAGACAGGAGAGGAGAAGCTCATGAGAAAAGTACAGAGACTTGTAAAATGTCTATACCTGTGACCTTGACACATTTGCTTTGGTTCCCACAAACCTCTCACATGAGAGCTTCTTTTCAGATCTCTTGAGCAGGAGACAATGAAAAGGTCACATTAGTCCCATTTCAACCTTCCCTGTGCTATAGGCTGATAATAAAATGATGTTTTCCAGACATTTTAATGCAAATCTGCATGTTACCTGCAATACTTTAATCTCGGCAGAAACTTCCACAGTTATTGCTGCATGAAGTATTTGTTTTTGGTAACACCTTCATTCTACACCTTGACTATGTATGGAGATGCAAACCAACTCCCTAATTCTACCACATTTATGTTGACATGGCTGTAGAAAAGAACATTTTTTTTAACCCATATTTTTGTGATGGTACATGAGACTGAAACGGAGCTCTTCCTTGTGGGTACCCACAGGGAAAGGAGGACTTAGGGAACTCCGACTTCATTTCACTCTTTCAGAGCTTGGACTTAATTACAGCCTTTCCAATAGTTAGGGCAAAGGGAAAAGAGCAGTCAGGGCTGTGGCTTTGCAATGCTGAGCTGGCCAGTAGAGCATGCTGTTCCCTTGAAAACATGGTAACAGCATTCTTCCCCATTCCACCTTTTCCATGGAACTCGCTATCATAGTTTCAGGTTCAGCAGAGAACTGTGGCTCAACATGCCTGCATTAAGTTCGTTAAAGTTCAGGTTATCACATTAATCAGGTTTGATCAATCCTGAATGATTTGGGATTCATTCTGAAACATCATCTATGCTTTTAGTGACTGTTGCAGTAGGAACTAGCCCAATGCATCTTCAATTATGATTTAAAAATCTGGTATGCTTTTGTGTGTTTCAAATAGCAGAACTTCATAAGAAAAATTAAAACAAAGAAGGAAAAAACTGGCATATGGGAGCCCTGTCTCTCCTGTAAAACACTGAATTGTCAGGAAAAGACAACTATTTTTGTGTTATTTTATAATACTCCTCATCAGCTCTTGGATTAGTTTTTCACAGCATTTAATCTTTTAGAAAGTCAATTGAATTCCTCTCATAATTAACTGTCAATCATATAAAGCATCATAGAATTTATTATTTTATGTTAAACCTCTTTTGAAAAAAGGTGAATATTTGGGTGGATGAGAGTATTAGGATTCATAACATTTAAATATTATCTTAATACATATTTAAAATATTTAAGTGAAGTTTTGATGGAGCATACTTGAAACATTTAAGTAAAGTTTGGATGGGGTAGAAAAATTGGGTGAGTAAACATGTACCAGCTTGAAACCTGTTCTTACAGAACAAATTTCCCTTATTTGAGAGGTATCCACCATTATCATAACAATTGCTCACCATTCTGTGCTCTTAAGTGTGATGTGATTATTTACTGCTTGAGTATTCAGAAACCACAGAGGCTCATTCTGCCTTTGAACAGACATTCATATCTTTATAACTTTCTGGGTCAGAGGGAAGAAGGACAGAGGGAACAGTGAATAGAAGTATTTATTTTATGCAAGTCATCTATAAACTCTGTCATGTAAATAAAATCTAGGACTCTTGAATTTTTTGAATGGTTATTTATCAGTGGCTTAATGGTGCAAGGACATGCTAACCCCTTTGAAATCTTTTCAATGTGCATAGTGGCTATCTTGCCTAACAATGTAACTTATTTGTTTATTTTTCATTTATTTTTTATCTATGACTGTCCTTGTAATGCTGTTTTGTATTTCTTTTTTTTCTGTAAATACCCTATACATTTTTCCATAGCAAAAGCATAGTGTATCAATTAAGATACTGTCTTAGCACTGTACAGTTTGTAGTCTAAACATGTCTCTGAAGAAACCCAGTCTGTTCAATCTGAGAACCAACTCAGATTTGTTATTTTTCCTCAGTTCTCCAAGACCTCAATCCAGATTGCATAGCTGTGCCACATGCAATAGTGGAACAGTAGCTGTACAAGAAGACAAACAGCAGAACCTAATTAGAAGAGTTAAGAACCTGAGGGGAGACTTTTTCTAAGTATTGTGGTCTCCCTCTTACAGCCAAGCAGAAAAGGACTGAGCCACATTCCAGAAACATTATTGTCTGGACTGCTGAGAGTTTCAGGTTACATTTGTCTGCTTCCCTGTACACCTGGGGTGTGCCAGGGCCCTGAGGGCACTAATGGGTCTTCATGGCCCAGACCAGTGTTGTTCTGTGCCTGAGCTGTGCTGTGTGCATCTGTGCAGAATTCTGTCTGCTGCTATTCCCATTTTCTCACTTGGGTTTCCCAGCTTGACACCAGACCTGATTTGCTGCCTTGCCCTTGTCTGGTGACTGCTGGTCTGCTGGTGAATCGTGCAGTTCTCACCCACCTTGCTCTTCTTGCCCGCTGTGGATCTGTGGCACGATGAGGGGGACCCTGCCTGTGCTATGAGCCTCCTGGCTCCTGGAGGTGGTTGTCTCTCATGGATCAGCTGCACAGCCTTCCCACCACTCCTGTGTGACCTCCAGATCCTGCAGGGAGCTATGGCTAGAGTATGGGGGTAGCTTGCAACCTCTTGAATACCCTGTGCACCTCCTTCAGCTCATTTTGGATGAGATCATGGGTATTGATCAGTTGCCTGCAGCCAGCTTTGCTGCCCAAACCAATGGATATTAGCTGCTCAGCAGAAATGACTTAACAACCCTTAGAGATGGCCCTAGACTGGGCCACCCACTGCAATGCAGCTGGTCAGTGTCCCCGTGCTCCATGAATCTGATGTCCTGTTCAGTCCTTTAGAGCAGCTTTCTGGGGCTGTATCCAGGTACCTGCATCTAAGGCTGTCTTCCTGGAGCTCTAGCAAGGGAGTCACTTGGCTGCTGACAGAATTCATGAAGCTGGATGTGAAACCTGCACCTCCATAATTGCTGGAAATTGTTACTTTGCACCACAAGACCCTATTTTTCACTTTTATGTAGGCATCCTTGCTCAGTTCGATAATATCATTATATATATGAAGGTAATTTCTTGTTTCCCAAAAGTGGTCTGTTTTTTTCTCAATGGTGAGACATTTGCTTTAAAGGTTAAGCTGCAAAGCAGAAAGATAATTGTCTCTACATCTCTTCACTCATGGTTGATTTTATTCATAAACCTTTGTGACTTCTGTTCTTAATGTGCTCATTCCTGGCATGAAATAAAACTGTTTACTTTAGAAATTGCATAGTATGGATAAAGCTGTCCAGCCATTAAGTTTGCTCAGATACAGCTGGCTTTAAACACAGCATACAAAGATAGTTGATTATTTGATCAGATAGGAATATCTTTATTTTTAAGATATTCATTAAGTTACAAGAACCTTTGTTAAATGTCCTTCCATCCCTAAAAATAAAAAAGTCTTTACGATTCTATGGGTTCATTTCACCAATTGCTGTCTCTGTTTCTTTGAACTTTCTAAAAAGAGATTTGCTTAAATGAGGAAAAGTGAGTTCCTTCTAGTACTATACAGAATTTGAAAATAAGTGGCCAAACTTGAATTTATTAACTTTGGGAGCACATGGTAGTGCTTTGGAAGTTATTTTGATGTACTAGGCAGGCTTCCTTGGCATTTCCAAGAAATTAATAGCTTAAGACTGTAAGCTAGGATCAGCTTCTATTGTGTTGTCATGGGACATTTTATTTATTTTAGCCCAACATGAAAATATGAACTTCTATCATCCAGCTGAGTCTGTGAGGGCCACTGAATGTGACATGGCATTGTTCATAAAGCTGATCAGTAATTATGGTTCACAATGAAGTGTTTCAAATTAAAAAGATACTGGTTCATCATTTTTATACTGCTGTTCTGTGTAGTGATAAAGTTTATTAATACTTGGAAAAGATAGATTTAGACTGTGATTTTATTACTATAAAAATCAAAGTTAACATTCCTCCACAAATTCATCATGTCCCAGTAAATGGGTGTGAGGGAGGATTCTTCATCACATGCTTGTGCAAAACTGTGTAGTGTGACATATTCTTAGATAATAAGTGCAAACTACAAAAGAATAACATTACATAAAAATTTGTGTTATATTTTATTAATATTAGTATGTTTAACTTCAGGATTGTGGTCCAGTAACTGATTTTAAAAATGTCAAGTAATGCATTCTGTGACTAATGCTGGCTGTTGGTAGGGTTGGGTTTGCTTGTTTGTTTGTATTCTAGCAAATAACCCCTTATTTCTCCTGTGTGACTCTTTCCCTATGTTTTTCTCTCTGAGTGCTGCAGGAACTTGTTCCCTCTAGTCCAGGACAAAGACTGAACAGCTGCAAGGAGGAGGAAGGAACTTACTGTATGTACATTAATGGTCAGCATATGAAATGGCAGAAATCACTGAACAACATGTACTAGAAAGTCATGAAAAAGCTTTGTTTATAGGTGGCAGGATGGGAATCTGATTTGTTATGCTAACCAACACAGTCTTCTGTCTTTGTGATGTCCCTTAATGACATCCCTTTGAGTCTTGGTAGCCCCTGCCTCAAATCACTCTCCTTCACTGCACAGCAAATGACATACACATGTTGTATTCTATGTTTTTAGTACCAGGATAAAGACCTAGATTTTTCTTTTTTTTTTAAATCTAAAATATTCTGGTTTGAAGATATGAATCACTGCATTTCTATAACAAAGTTGGGTGGAGAAAGGCCAAAAAAGCCTTTTCATTTGCAGTCTGTCCTCTTTTTCTCTTTCACTAGGATTTAAGGGCAATGCATACAATTGAAAACATAATAATGTTGTCTGTAAGAAGGTTGATGACTTTGTCCATTAACAGCAAAGGGTGCAACAGGAGCTTCCCCTCTGAGTTGCAAAACAGATTGCCATTCTGTGCCAGGAAGATTCTGCATGGGGCTCTCACTTTCTATAGAATATTGATAGCCTGGTCGAGTGTGCTTTTACCTTTGTCCATGTTAACAGGTACAGGTAAAGGTTCTGGGAACCTCTGGAAGTGGTAACTATTTGTGGACTAAATTATCTCATGTTGTATATACTATTGGAGTATGCTGAAGCTCCCTAGGTGGGTATCATGCCCCCTTATCAGCTCACCTCAGATGGATCACTGCTTGGCATCTCTTAAATTCTGTGTCAGTTCCTGTCTGTTTCCTTTCCTCCCAGCATCTTGTCAAACTGTTCTATAAAAGGTTGTGGACTTTTGCTAATGGTCTGGCAATTCTTTCTATAAGGCATTGTCTTCTCAGTCAGCAGTTTTTAAATGCCATCTTGTGGTTGCAGTGGACTCTCTGGCTTCTCATCCTTCAAGCAATTATCTCCTTCCCCTCACCTTTCCTGCAACCTCTTTCTACAGCTGGTTAATGACAGACCATTCATGTCTACCAATCTGGATTACTTTTCCAGTTTTCCAGACAATATGTTTCTCCTGTAATGCATCCAGCAAATGTTGCTGCCACGAGCCAATCATAGGTACATGATCTACTCATTCTGAAACTTCTGACAGCATTTGTTATTGAAAGTCCTCTAACCAGGATAGAAGAGCTGGTTTTTATTTTATGCAGATAAAAAGTAAATATTGATATAATACATACTATATAAAGACATAAAGATAGATAAATAGATGAAAACCCTGTCTATCCCTCAGATCTATCATCTTCATTCAAAATAACTTGTACAGCTCCTCCAAAAAGTCAGGGTTTCTCTCTGAACTATGGGAGTCCTGTACAGATATAGGATCAACTAGACCCCTGCATTGTCATCTTCATTACCTTAGAAATAACCATGGAACTACTTTATGCTTTTTTGTAGGAAGACTATGTAGAATTTTGTGAAACAGCTACTCCCAGAACAGTTTTTGCTCAGTGTTACTGTCTGTACTCTTAGTTAACCTTCTTTTGGAACCAAATTCAGGCATGTCTCAGGATTTAATGTTGCAGGTCAAAGTGAGAGCTGATTCATGTACAGATGCCACTTTTAACCACATAAACTCTAGATCTGCTCATGCTGGACAAATACAGTGCTCTTCTCAACCATTCTATCAGTGAATTCAAGAACAGGATGCTGAGGATTTCAGTTTTGTCTTTGTTCCTGAAATGACTTAAACAACTGATGCATCTTTTTGTAATAAAGAAGTGGAGATACTTTCTCAGAACAGGGAAAACTTTTGGTGCTGCTGCATTACTCATTGAAAGTGATCATACCTTTTCTTTCCATCTTACATTGATGTGCATTTTTTGCCACACAAGTCTTGGATAAGGAGCTTCTTCCCTCCAGTTGTATCTCTACCAGTGTACAACAAGGAAGGTGGCTTTTTCTGGATGTGAGTGCGTGAATCAAGGGGCAATTAATCTACAGTAGGTTACCTAGTAAAGGTAGGAATTTAGGTGCCAGCAGTGCACCTATTAATTTTAGGCTGGTGTCGAAACTCTGCCACAGTCAGTGATGGAGTGAGCTACTCAGCAGTGATTCACTTGACTGACATGTCTGCTGTAGGATGAGTGAGCTGCTGTCTGAAACCCTCTGGCTGTGCTACTTAGCCCCTTCTTGACCACAGAGGAAACACAGACATCTGCATTTGGAGATGAATTCCATGCTTGGGGTTCAGCTGGGAGTGCATGGTCTTTCTGTCCTTGCTTCTAGGTCAGTTTCTATATTTTCTCTGAGGCCTGCTTAACAGAAAATTTGATATAAAAATCCTCAAGCCAGGCAGAGAGCTACATTTGCATTCCCAGAGTTGTGATTGTTTTAGCATACTCAGAGACGATAATCACGCTATTGCTTAGCAAACTGGAGTGGTGTAGAACTCCCACTGCCTGCATCTCGTTCAAGCTGTGGCATGAATGATGTGCCAACAAAAGAGCTGGTATGGGAAAGGCTGCTGTGCAGCCCTGAGACACTTCTGGACATGTAGTTACTCTTCCTGGATTTGACATCAGAGACTGAAGTGCACGTAGTGTTTTAGATGCCTTGGAGATTAGGTTTCAACTGAGTGGAAAACAGAGAAGGCACAGTTCTGGAGTCTAGTTGCTTTCAGTTTTGCTTTAGTCCCACTTTATGTACCTACATTTTTGTAAATTTACCTCCAGAAATATGAATCTGCAGTAAGTAGATTTGTTATTAAACATTTCAGTAGCAACACCTTTCTGAAATATGTTCTTCAATTTTTTTTCCAGTGTTAATAACTTTATAATTTTTTTGAAGTTATGTCACACCGTTACTTCAGAAAGTATTTCTTCAGCCTGTGTTAATTTAAGATAATAGTAAAAAACAAGGGATCTTTAAATTGCTGTCTTCCATCTCAGTTTTATAGAGCATAGTGCACTTTTTCTTTCAATTCTCCCGTTCTCACTGCTGCCCTTCATGGGCTTTTTCCTTTCTTGTGATGTTGTCTCACTTCACATTCTCTACTTATTTATTTATTTATATGTGTAATTTTTTATTATTTGGCTAATGTTTGCTTTTGATGCTTTTAATTAAGGTTCCACTTTCGTGTTGCTCTTACAACCTTTTTTTTTTTTCCTGGAGGGAACTATAGCTCATTTGCTGTCATTTCCTTACTTTTTTTTTCAGATGGTTATTTCTCCAAAAAAACAAAGGCATGTGTTTGCACATATTGCTATTCACATTAGTCAATCTAGTGAGCATTATTATTGTTAGCTATTGATTAATCCTCTTTGTAAATAGTTCTTGTGGATAGACTTGGCATGATGAGGTACTGTCTTAATTGTGATGCAGATTTTGATCCTTAATACTGCTTGCTCTGTTCAGCTGACTTAGATCATCATAATTTTTTAAGTGATTAATTGAATTAAATAATTTACAATTGTATGTCATCAGCAATTTTTTTCTGCCTTGCTGTTTGGCCTCTTTTTTGCTGTGTATTATAGCTGTAATAACCAAAACACCTACTGAGATGATAGATGGGCACAAGACCTGAGTCACCCTAGGGGAAATAACTGTTGGATATTTTTTTCTTCTGGGTTCCTTTTGGTGTTGGATGTGAATTTTGTTTGTACATTTTATTTTCTTTTTGCCCTGCTGGATATAGCTGGTTATGCAAAGTAGACAATATCTTGCCCAAAGTTGATTTTAGGTTTGGTTTGGGAATGGGATTACTGTGTGTTCTCTGGGCAGAAGGGCTTCTGCTTGACAGTAGCTGACAGCCTGGTGGTAAATTCCAGCCCCCTTCTACAGACAACCTTTCTGTGGGGAAGAGGCCGTGGTAGTTTTGAGTGCATGACTCCTCTGATAAACACACATTTGGTTTAGCTTTACGAAAATATGCTTGGATATGTAAATTAAGGCTGCTTGAAGCCAACTCTAAGCTGCTTTCTGGATGTTATGCAAGGTTTACGCAGTGATTGCTGAGCATTTCCACAGAAGGGTAGCAATTACCACCACAACCCTTACATTAGATGACACATACACAAATAGTGAAATCCTGGAAGAGAAAAATAAACCTAGTCTGAACAATACCCACAGATTAAAACTACTGTGAGCAATGCGTAAGAGGGGATCAGCAAAAATGAGGCGCTAAACCTTTGACCTAAAGGATGAGTAGAGGACAGCTGTGGAAAGGGGACAGATACCTGCAAGTTTAGGGTAAAAAAGCAAAACAGGCCTCACCTGAGAGATGATAGATCATTCTTTCTGGGTGCTCCTCTTGTAGGAGAAATACGCTTCTGATCAGATTTTCAGATGAAAAATGACAAAATGGATAGGATTGGGAGCAATGGGAAACAGTCCCTCACCTGCACCCATTGTGCTTACCCTACAATTCTTAACCTCAATTGAAGAATACTGAGAAGGAAGGGAATGAGGACCACAAGGACATCACAGACTGAGCTAGGTTAGCTAGATCTGGAGCCCATCTTCTTGTATCTATTGGTCTGTGTATGCTAGCAGACTTCCAAGGAAGGGCTGAGGAAAGGTCTGAGCTGGAAACAGGAGGGTTCTTTGGTCCAAGTGAGTAAGCTGGGTGCAAAACCATCTTATTCCCTTCATGAGCACCTAAGACAAGTTTTTATTACTGTGTCTTAAGTACTAGCTGTGCTTTTGTTCAGTGCATGGAACAACATGTTTTACTCCTCTTAGTGGTTGCTATTTGACTTCTTTCCAGATGTCTCCTTGAACTTCACTGCTCTTCCATTACAGGGAAGCCATTGTTTTCTGGGGATGTTAGAGACAGGAAGGCAGAGGAAAATGTGGATATTCCCAGTTAACACTCACTCCCCTTTTCCAGTGTCTTTTTGTCTTTTTCATTTAAAGCTATGATTTAATGACAAACAGGTTTTGATCTTGGAGCAGATGCAGACCTTTCAGTTTTCAGTAGCACTGAGCACAAAATTGTGTGTGCAAGACAAGAAGGGAAAAGGAAACAAAGAGGGCAGGAGTGGAAAGATACTCTGCAGCTGAGAGATACTGGTACAACTAAACCAGCTCTCAAGATTCTGTAGTTCTGCATTTTCTGAGTGTTCGTGCAATAAGTATAGAGGAAGAAGGGAATTACGAGACGTGTTGAATTCTACTTTGATTCCAAACACAAAATCTATTTTACTTCAAATATATTGTCTAGCAATTTCATCACTACTTTTTTTCACTTTTCTTTATATCTGCATTAATGCAGAGTAATTTGCCTTCTTAAAGCTGTAGTTTTCATATCTACTGTTTCTTGGGAGTAAAGGGAAAAACCTTTACCTAGGTTTTGCCTGGTAAATTCAATGAATTCTACATAGCATATATAAACCTGCACAGGTTATTTTATTAGTGATTTTGTGTGCTATTAACGTTATTAATGAACAGATCTTGTGCATTATAAGTAAACTGTTATTTTATTGAATGCAATAGTATCAGTCCTTTAGGATATTACTAACAGATTTTGACAATTCAGCATCACAGAGGAATTAATAAAAACTAAGGAGATTAGCTAGGACTGAGCAGGACTGACAGAAGAATGCAGAATGATATTCAATATTTGAACACACTAAATAAATTCTAGTCACATGGGGTTTTAAATTTACTTTTCTACCTCTTACCGAAAATTGGTTAAAATCCCTTTTTATCTGCATCAGACAAGTTATACAGAGGAGGAATGAACTGCCATGGAGCTTGCTAAGATCTTTTACATTTTAATTTGAATTTTCCAACTAATTTATTTTTTAGCTCAATGGATATTTTCAGGTGAAAATAAGTTTTGATTTATGATGAAGTTAACACATTTCAGTATGTCTGTTATTAAACATAATTCCATGTGTAAGTATAGCTGTGAAAAATACAAATCAGATTTATTTTCTATATTCCTCTCAGTTATTTTTTAAAGAGAATTCTCTGTTTAACAACTGAATTTGAAAGCAATCAGAACTTATCTCTGTTAACTACAGATTTTCTTTACGGTTTTTCTGGGGACATTTATAGAAAAATGGAGAGAAATCAGAAAGGGTTGGATTAGACTTGAAATGGTCTTCCTTCTGTCATAACATGCACTTAGAAATTATGTAAAATGGAGGGGCTCTAAATGTGGCAGTAGGAAACAGGATATAGAAATTTAAACAGTAAGTGTTTTTCTGGTTTCCTTCTCAGAAGAATCTAATTCTGAACTACTTACAATGACTGATTTATATCTATATATTTTAAATAGTCTCATATTAGCCACTGAAAGCCTTGGAAGATCTGACTTGTGCTTAGCCTTTTGCAGAAGATACAAACCAGTCCAGTGAGCCAGCTGAAATAAAGGGATGAACAGAAGATATGGTCAGCAAGGAAACTGGACAATGCAAGTGCTGCCAGCTCATCTCAGAAGGGTTCTCATCTGACTGAAGGATCCTGCTCTCATTTGCTGAGTGGATAAAGATGCTGCTGCATAGAGTTTGCAATCCCAAAACTTGCCATCACCTCTTGTGACTTGGTGAAATGTGTGTGCACAGCATTTTTCAGTTCAGTTCATGGTCTGGTGTCTAAGCACTAACCACACCTTCATTAGTGCTTTAAGCTGATATTCTGCACTGTGAGCTGGAATAATTGAGTCATGCATTTCCGTCTGTTACAGTGTGCTAACCTCCATAGAAGAATGACATGGGGAGTTAGGAATGGTGATAGATTAAAACTGCTAGATTTGTCAAAGTTCATCTGTCAGAACCCCAGCTCATGGGTCTAAATCGCTCTGTTCTTAAACCCCACACCCCAACAACAAAAACAAAAAACTACCAACAAAAACCCACAAAGTATCATCCACCCCACCTCCATGTGATTCTATGATTAGACCTGATGACCTGAAAATGATGGTCTGAAGAGTCAATGCCACTTGTATAATCAATTTTTCTGTTTCATTTATACATTATGGTTATTTGCATGCTGGTTTATTTTTGGGCCTTATGAATGGTTTCTCCCTTTCAAGTATCAGCTTGTTAGAATTAACACCATATGCAGTTTCCACTTCTGTTTTATAAGAATTGTCTGCCAGATGCTTTTTAAGGTTCCTGAGCCACCCCAAACTTTACCACTTGCACAGGTGTAGCCCAGCTTTTCTTTCATATCTCACAAAACTTTCTTCAGCAGGTCCTTTTCACTTCTACTGACAAGTGTAGTCAGAAAAATTAGATGGTCCCCAGATGGCTTTTTTTATAGCGCAGCAAAAACATAAACTCCGTAACTACAGTAGCTCTAGAAAGAGCTCATATTTGCAATCCTGCATCAGAGAGAGAGACAGAGAGAGAAATTTGAAGTGTGCTGTGTTGGTGGCCAGGACTTCCTATCACCCTCAGCCTGGGTGCAGCTGGACCAGCTATTTGTTTTATGCTTCTCCAAGAATAGCCTTCCCCCTGGCTATTTAGCATCTTGGACCTTTCATGAGAAATGTAAGCCGAATAACAGGTTGAATTGAAAAAACATCCATGAGTTCTGTGGTGGCCGAGTAGATGCTCCACTCTCTCCCTCTGGCCCCAGTGGAGCCTGAGCATCTTTTTGCTTTCATGTTCTGCTGAAACAGTCAAACTGGAGCAGCCAAATTTTGCCAGGGAAAAATTCTTGGAAAAATGGATGCTCAGCTGAGTGGGAATCTGTGCAACAGGCAGGAAAAGAAGGTGTAAAGCAAAGACAGGAGGAACAAAATGTAAGTCATGTTTCAAACAGTTCTTTTGGGAAGCTGGTGATTTTGGTAGTTTCTGAAAGCATTTAGAGCAGCAAAGTGCTTTGCAGTTTATTTCAAGATATGAACTCAATTAAATGACCAGCCTATTCATGGGGACTCACTTTAACCACATCTAACTGATATTTTCCAGAGAATACTTTTGTGTTCTCTCTGTAGAAAGATTTTACATTGACTTATTTTCAACAATATTCCCTTGTAATGACAAAGATGTCTGTTCCTCCCGTTTCATAAATCAAATGCCATTATTTTCTTTCTCACTTGTGCTTGTGAATCTAATATTTAAAATGGTCTAATTCTCCTCACAGTGAGACAAATAGGCTCCAGGAAATGGACAAAAATGACTAAACCTTGTAATCTTGCAAAGTAGTTCTATTTTTCTTCAAAAACTTCTGCCAACAAAAGCTAAACCCAAAATATCTGTACTGACTTTCCTATTTTTTAATGTTGGGAACCATAACTGGAACTTTGTATGAATAGTGACTAATTCATAAGATGTAATGTATGGTTTGAAGCACAGGTGTCATGGGTTAAAAAAGACTGGAAACCATTCTTTATTGTATAATATTCCAAAAGGTTTGCATGAATAAATTTATTGTAGGTATCAAAGTACTTTGGCTGGAAAAAAGTCTTTACAGCTGTGTTTAGATAAAGTTAAAATAATACTGCCCATCTGTGTTGTACTTTAATGTAATTTGGCCAGTTAGTAAAACTGAAAGTACATTATTAGAGATATACCACTACTACTGTACAACTTTTCCAGAAATACCCAGGACTGTTTATGTTGATAAGATATTGCATTAATTTTTCTTCATAAAACTTAAAAAACAATCCCCCTCATTCTCTCAGTCTCCTTCGCAGAATAAGATAGGTCTGTAACTTTGAGTTGGATGTGGATGCCTCTTTCCTCCTTTTTTATGTTTCATTTTGTTTTCCTTTTACTTGCTGGTAAACTTGGTGGATAAGTGTGAAAATATTTAGCCCCCCCCCCCCCCCCCCAAAAAAAAAAACCAACTTCTTATCCTCCCTTATACTGAAACATGCAGAATTGTTTTAAACAAGTTCCTTTCAGAGTACCTTTCTTTTATGGTCCTTTTGTAGCTCTGTGCATCAAAATCAAGCAGGCTTTGAAAGACACTCTTTCCTTCTCAGCTGCTCTGTTCTGAGAAGTAAAGCTATTGTCAGGCTTTGAGAAAATGGTTGAATCATTAGGTGAGACTTACGAAAGGTAATTCTGAAAATGTGTGGAAGATAAGTATGTATATATTCATGCAGTGTTTATGTGTGGTGGTTTATTGTTGGGACATTTTGTTGTTGTTTTGGTTTGTTTGTTTTTTTTTTCATTTGACTCCCATCAGCTTGGACTTGTGTTTAGTTCATTTATCTGCAGAATTAGAAAGCAAGTCGTGTTTTGGGGAAGTGCAACTTTTATGGCATGGCATGTAAAGTCCAACAAAATTCAAAAGTACAAATTAGGATAATCAAGGAAAGATTTACATATGTTTGTGGCAGTCTTGCAGACTAAGGAGAGCTTGCTGTGTTTTTGTTGGTTATTCACATGAAGGCATTCATTAGTCAGCTTGGATGTCAGGGTTGAAAATAAAAAGATACACTTCGGGAGCTGAAGGAAAATGCTCTTGTGTAAAGGAAAGGTAATTGGGTGAAGGTTATTTGTTTCTCAAGGCAGGAAATTGCATATACATATTATACGTCTTGACTGTGCTCCTAACACAAAGATTTGGCAAATTGTGTTGTTGTGTAACCAATGCACAGCCTTAAATAAACAGGTATGCAGTGAGCATTTTAAACAAGAGTTAACAGCTGACTGTATACATAATATTCCACATAACAAGGGAAGACAAAGAAAATAGTGCTTCTGACTTCATCAACTAAGGCAGAATAGTAAATTCAACTAGTATTGCAGTGCATGAGAATATTAAGGATCAGCATTGATCAGCTTTTTTTTACAACACAAGATTTTTGTTTAAAGACCTCAGTTTAAACTAGAAATTGATAAAGGTCCCCTTAGTTATTCTTACTAAAACTTAAAATCAAACCTCAGGACTAAGAACTACTGCCACAGAGGCCTTTGGGGGAAGATACTGCTTGAGGCATACTTGCCAAAAGCCTACAATTCTTTTTAAAGAATTTCCTTGAATTTCACAAAAGCAGTAAGAACATGTAGTAAACTTAAAAGTTTAAATTTTTTTATTCTTTTCTCTCTGCTGTTGCTGAGGAATCACAATCAATCATGCTCTTATTTTTAACTCTGACACATTTGCTGCTCTTACAATTGTTGTAACTTACTGTAATACTATTTTATGCAATCAGACCAAAAGGTATCCCTTCATGATCGCATAGATGTGTCCTCATCAGGCTGTCCCTGTTGTCTTAGGAAATATTTTCTTTCTGCAAAAACTTTCTGCTTTTTTTTTCTTCCTTGGTTTGTTACTTACAGCTTGTCTCTCTTCAAAGACACAATCTGTAACAGAATAAAGCCAATTTCTGATGATCTTTTAGGAAATGGGAAAATAAAGGTAGATCAGGCTGAAATGCAGAGCTTTGAGAAATGATATAAAAACACACAAAAGCCACAAGCATCAGAAATGCTATTTCCCTCTTTTCCCCATGAGAATCTCACCTAAAACAAAATAAGAAAAATCTTACATATATATTGCTTTTTAACTTGGTCTAAGCTGAGAACAACTATTCTATTTTCAGTTCTCCATTAGAGACCAAAGTTATTAATCTATGTTTAGAACGATGGTTTGGATCCATGGTAACTTACAATTCTGGAATAGGCTCACAGGATAACAACCTTTTGAGCTGACACCCAGATGTGGGATCTTGGCAGGTATCAGGACAACAAGACCAGATTTTCTGGCTTCCTCCAATTCTTATGGTTTTTACTTCAAAATAGCTTACGTTCCATTATATCCAGTGTAAGGCTGTAGCAAGTGTACTACAGAGTCAGGAGCTTGCAGAACCCTGCTTACATTATTCCTTGTGTGTTTCTTATCCTCAGGTGTTTCCAAGAGACAATTAGGTTGACATGACTGCATGGAAAGTTTTTTCAGTACCAGGGTTATTCCTAAGTATTCCGGTAGCTTTTTGTAATGTCTTTATTGTGAAACATACACTCTGTGTCCCTGAGCTGCTCTTCTGTGATGGGTAAATTCACCTAAAGATCATGATAAATTTTAATAGAGTTGCTCCTTTTAACGAACATTCAACTGCATGAGTAAGGATTGCATTTTCAGGACTTTAAATTTGTGCAATTTCTATCAGTAAAGATCCACTTTAGCCTGGTTCCTCCTAACAAAATTTTAGCAATTTGAAAAAGTGAAGGATGTAAAAATCTGGAGATTATTAACAGGAAAGATGTTTTGAACAGAAGTAAAAAAGTCACACATTTCCACTACCACTAATTACTAGTAAAATATTGTTAGAGATAAAGCCTAATTTTAAATTCTGGGTGCAGAATAATTGTCTTGTTGTTTTAGGGAAAAAGAGACAAAGTGCATCTATAAAATCCAACTGCAAATGTTTTCCTGTGCTGCCTCATTGATTCACAATGTCTTGCCGTGCATCCCTTATGATTAGGGACTTACCAACTGTATGGGTCACAGCATTATTCTCAGCTTTGGTTAATTCCTCTCTGCTGAGGGCCCCGAGTGTGCTGTACAGCAAATATCCTTGGGCTCTTCAACTCTGAGAGATTTCTGCAGCAGCTTTGTGTGTTCGCATTATAGTCTTTAGTGAAACATAATCAACATGTCTGCTGGGGAATTTAGTTTTACTTTTTTGTGTGATTCTACCGTGTCTTGAAACTTTTGACTGCACCATAAAAAATATGAGGTGAATGGTAGCTGAAGACATTGGCAACTGTTTGTGTTTCTGTTGGATCTTTCCTCCCAGAGAAGTGTTAGAGGGAGTTAACTTTGGACTGTGTAGTGAGCTTACTGGTAGAATGCTACTGCTAAAGTCATCAGCAATAAAGAGGCCAAATTCACAAACCCCATATTGTTAACAGGCCATTAAACCTGACAGGAGCCATATTTATCTTTTTTGCCTCTGCTGTTTCAGACTCTCTACAAGTGAATGGCACCCTGACATGATTTAGGCTGCTGTTGTACAAATCTAATTTAATCTTTAGCCTTTCACTTTCCAGGTCCCTTTCTCTTCCCATTCTTGCTGCTACCTAGACCATTGCCACAACAATGGAATACTGTTGCTCTGTTAATTATGTAGTGGTTTGGGGTTTTTTGGTTTTTGTTTGGTTTTTTTTGTGACACCTGTCTGAACTGTTCCATGAAAATTATCTGTTTAAAAAATAACCAATCACTTTCCATTCTTTGGGACAGACTGCATTCTGCACAGTTATTTGCTGAAGCCATAATAGCAGTTTCTTCCTTTTTTGTGCTTTTGAATGTAAAAGATTCTTGCTAAGGCATAACGCAGATCTGGATGATAAAATGTAACTTCCTCTGTTATCTCATCATAGGGCACATATGTACTCAAGGTTCATGCTGTTCTCCATCAGGGATTTATGTAGTACTGAAAGTTATAATTATGGATTCTATGATATTCTAGTTAATTTTCCTAAAGGCAGAAGTTAAATGCCTATTTATCATTTAGCTTGAAAGATCAGATCATGTTGGTGCAGCGTTAGTATAGTGTCACTAATACAGATCATCCCAGTTATTGATTTGTCAAAAAAGAGGAAAGCTTTTACAGTTTGATAACTTCTCTCTTTTCCCATTTGTATTGCATCATCTGGTGCCAGTCACCTCCCCTCACATGAGACTGCTGCCTACATACATGAAGAGCTAAGTTAATAGCCGTATTAAAATTCCCAACAGTGTAATAAGAATTTGAAAATATAAGTCTAAGTCAACTAAATGTTTTGATAGTAACTGTACAGGAAAATGAGTTCCTTCATTGACAGAAATACCTGATTTTAGTTGAGATTGTAGAAGGTTACTGTACTTTATTGTGTGCAAGGTGTTTAGAAACAACGTGTTTTGATCAGACAGAGGGGGAAAACAAAGATACCAACAAAATGAAAACAAAGACATCAACAGCAACAAAAAAAAAAAAGGTAAAAAAAAATCCAAAAAATGCAAACCAAAAAAAAACCTTTATACTTAAAACAAACCTTTTATACTTACATACAATATCAAAGAATTGCACTTCTCAAGGAACAGTTATGACACTTGTTGTTCGTGTTGTCTCAGCCTATCAAAATGTGTGTATGAACAGACTTCTTTTTAGAGTTATGTTTGACTTCTGCACCGAAGATAATTCTCTTATTAAATAGTATTCTATCTTCTGTTGGCTAAATGATTACCTCGCTTCTCATTCTAGTTAATCTGTATGCTCAGTCTTTCTCTTTTGAGTTTCTGTGTTTCTTGGGTCAGTGGTCCACAAGTTGGTGGCTGCAATTTCACCCTGCCAGAATTACCTTTTACCCAGACAGAGCTGATTTCAGCACAGTTGCTGAGTTGGCTTTGTTAGTTTCTTCATTGTCTTGGGAGTTCTGCCAAATGACCTTGTGGCCCTTAAATTCTGCATTCTCTGTGTCCATTATCAGTGGTACATCCTTGTCCCCAAGCTTTGTCAGCCTCCCCCTAGATTTGAGATTGCTGAAGCATGTCAAGCCCTAAACCTTAACAAGGCAATTCTACTGACATGTTGTTCATCTTTCTAACACCTGGACATTCAATCCCTGCAGAGACTGGGACAGAGTGGGAAGGGGAGGATGCTGCCTCTCCTGAAGGTCTTCCAGCACAACCAAATCACTCACCATGGGCTGAGGGCTGCTGCCTCAGCCATTGGCAGGGTTTTGCTGTTGTTGGATATGAGCTCTGACCAATTTGCTGACAGTATTCCCAATGGAAGGCTGCTCAGTGTAAAACGTGGGACAATGACCCTCTTTCTTCCTACTCTCAATCCTGTCTTCCAAAGGTGACTGCCCATGACTGCTCTGCAAATTGATGCAATTGTGTTTGAAAAGCATGGACTTTGGTGAAGTAAAGAGAAGTTGTTATCTTATGCTTTTCTTTGTTTTCTTCTGCTGTACTGGTCTGTAGGGCACTAGTCCCACTATTAACTAGAAAATTCTATCCTCGAGCATCTTCAGGCTAGAGCAGAGGGGCTGTTGGCAACTCCAGCTGAGTTTGCATCTGGTCCAGGCTTCTCTCCTGCCATGAAGCAATTTAAGTGGCTTCCTGTGAGTCATTACCTGAGGTGAATTGATATGTACTTCTGTGAGTGTTAGAATTAATGAAGATTGGTCTCTGAAGGATTTGTGTCTTATGACTACATCCTCTGATGTCTACTGGAGTACAAACACCAAATGAAACTTCTTGTGCAATTAAGGTCCTGAAAATCTCTGTGCAGATTTTTTGCTGAGGATCATTGCATCTTATAGCTTGTCCTTTAGTGGAGGTCTCTTTTTCTTTCCAGTTTTCTATTTCCACGAAACTAAAGGATATAATGGCACTGGAGATTTTTATCCTCCTGTTTAATGTGTTTGAAACTGGCTAGTAGGTTCAAAGATAACTGGGGAATGGAAATGCAAACTCTCACATGCAGGCATAGTAATTGAATGAGATTTGTTTCTTCAAGAAGCTGGGTTGGAAAGAGGTGAGAAAGGTTTCCAGCAGAAAGATTGCCTAGACTGTGGGGACCAGAGGGCTGGAGTACGAGGCTGCTTGTATATAGAAGCTAAGCTCAAATAAAAAAGCAAGCTTTAACTCTGCCCAGCCCAAGATTTCATTGACAGAGCAGATTTGGAATGACAGGGGCTTATTACTAAAGCTTTACTGACAAGGTTGGGACACTCTGAGTATAATATTTAATGTACTCATAACTGGCAGTTGCAGCTTAGGAAGGAGCACTTGGAGTTGTCATTACTGCCTTCACAGTTCTCTGAAATCCATTAGCTCATTTTGAAGCAGAGGCCAAAAAAAGAGGTTTTTAAAAATATAAAAATCTTGGCCATCATCAAGAATGATTTTAAAGACAAAATGGACCGCACTGTTTTGCTGTTGTGCAAGACCTTCAGGCACTCACATCTTGAGTACTGTGTGCAGTTTTGGCCTCCTGACCCAAAGGAGGATAAAGCACCACTTCAGAAGGAATGGAGGGAAAGGCAACTAAAATGTTAAAGTGGAGGAAACAGACTGAGGAAGGACTTACAAAGATCCAGGTTTCTTCAGTTTGGAGCAAAGGCTGAAGTGTGAGGTCACTGAAAAATACACTGTCACAAAGGCAACACATAAGAGTTATTGGAAGCGTCATTCATCAACTTCAAATTGCAAGAATTGAAGGACAGTAGACAAAAATAGCAGTAGATATCAAGCACTCAAAAGAAAGTATTTTGCACTAAAGGACACAAACTTTTGGCATTTACTAGTAGAGGAAACAGTGGAGATGGATAGTAGCAGCAGGTTCAAGAAAGTTGCTTGAATTTGTGAGCAGCAGCTCCGTAGACAGATAGTAGCACAGGGCAGGTTAGAACTGCCCACTATTTCTAATTCATGGAGTTTGGAAGCTGGAAGAGGAAATAGATTGTAGAAATAGCATCTCTTACTTCTCTGTTGCAGAGGCAACACTGGGCTTGATGAACCAGTGTTCTGAACTATTGGGACATTCCTTAAGTTCTTGTAGTGTCCTGAGCTCACGTGTAAGGCAAAAACCAGACTGTAGGTTTGAAGTGATGTTGTGTGAAACAACATTTAAATTCCCTAAGTTTTATCTGGTCTGTGTCAAAGGCTGTTGACCCTAAAAGTCAGTTTGGCATCATTGTGAAACAAAGAGGAAACAATTGAAACCATGTTAGGATTATTGCTTGAAGGATGAAAGATTTTTCTCAGTCTACCTTTATGTATTTTTCTGAGCTGCATGTTGAACTGTGATTAATGATAGAACTAAATGCAGAAGACAAATGTTGGTGAAAATTTTCTTACACAGTGAAACCTGTGGATTTGCTTAGGCATACACTGTTAACTGGATTTTCTTCTTTGACAGTAAAACACCCTCCGTTTTGCCACTGTGCTATGGGATTGTTTAGTTTAATGATGAAGTACATAGAATAAAGCGACTGATTTGAGAGAGATGAGATTATTGTATTTGTACCTGGTAGGCAAAATTAGCACAATGCATTTTGTGTGTGTAATCATAACACTTTCACCTCAAAGTAAAAATGCCTGATGGTTTGGGGTGGCAACTATTTCTGAAGCAACCCTTGAAGTATTTCCTAAGTAGTATTACAAGAAGTAGCAGCAAAATAAGAATTAATTTCTAATCCAAGGGCTGAAATAAAATAATAAAATAAATTTTAAAAAAATTTGTGCTCTTACATTATGGCTTTCCAGGTGGTTTTATTTTTTCAAAGACTGCAAGAATAACAACTGAAAAAACCTTCTTTGTATATGTTGTACATTACAAGGTGTTGCTTTGAATATCTTACATCATACTAGTTATTTTATAGTTTTTCATCAAAATGAGTTTTTCATCATCTTCAATGGCCACAATAAGGTGCATTTAAAATAACAAAAAATCCTAAAACACCTTGGAAACTTCAGTGGGTACAAGTCTGTAAGTATTCATTGGCTGAAACTTTGAACATTCTTTGGGCTCAAGAAAGTCTTTAGTCTTCTTACATAACCAGGTACTCCACACGTGTTGAGCGTGTTTTGTCCTACTCAGTGAAACTTTACATGGAGCAAATTAAGTCTTGGAAAAACATATTCTTTCAGAAACAGCTGCTCTCACTGCAAATGTCGGTCCTCCAACTGTTCTTCACTATCTATCTGACCGTTTTAGGGCCAAATTAAGCTGACTTTACACTGACTGGTTCTTAATGCTATGAATCCTTCATTATAATGGGATGTTGCTACAGTAAATAAGAACACAGATCAGAAAGGAAGCATATGGTTATTGCTCTATTTTCATTTTTTTAATGTATGTGTCTCCTAGGAGTAAAACAAAGAATATGAACAAAGAAAGAGAGACTGAGATGTCACAATATGAAAAAATCATCCTGTATAAAGGATGCTTCAGAAAATAATTGGGAGGGGGGAAGGGAGATAAATAATTTAATTATAACAAGTGATTTAAAAATATTTCTGGTGAAAGAACCTGCAAATCTAGTGGTATCATGAAGACTAATTGGTTAACCTTGTATCTGAGATGACATAAAACAAAATAGGACAAAAAGAGAGTACCAACAGGCAGAGGACAAAGAAGACTGAGGACTGAGAACTGAGAGGACTTCAGCTATGGGGGGGACAGCATCAAGCACTAGTTCCTACTGCTAGACCAGCCTGAAAGTCTGCAAAGAACAGCAAGTTCCTTACCTTCCTTGAGATGCCGGGGTCATACTGGATCCTGACATGTCTGTTGCCTTTATGATTTTCCTTAAATCCCTTGAGAAACCAAGAGAAACACGTTTACTGTCAAGGCCAAACTTCTTTTGCTCCTGACGTTTACATCAGCAGTGAGAATTAATCTTCTCTTCTGAGTCCTTCTGAGACCAGTGCAGGGGATGTCCCTCTGTCCCCCTGTCCCTCTCCTGTTGTGGGTATAGTGGTGTGAGTCAACAAGCACAGCAGGGCACCTGAATGGTCCATCATAAATGTGACCTTAGGTTTTCAGAAGTGTGTCCCTGCATTGAGGAGTGTGGGGAGCTGTGGCCAGGCCCAGGGATGTTGGTGGTGGTGATTTCAATGAGAAGTGTGTGTGCTCCAGGCTGGTTCTGTGGGGCTGTCAGGCTGTCTTGTGAGGGTCTGGGAGAAGTGCTGTATGGGACACCAAGTCCCAAGGGTTTTCTCCCCTTGGTGGGTTATTCATGAATGGGCTCTGCTTTTGCCAGGCTGGCGAGCTCTGCTACACTGAGGATGGGATAGGTCTAGATGAAGTAGGATTGCAGCAGGGAAAGGAAATCATGTTCTCTGCCTGTGGATGACTTTTTGTAGAGTTAATGGTCTCACAGAAACTACTGCTGACAGGCAGAATGCAGAACTTAAGTTTGGGTCCCTCAGGATGTGATGAGTGGGGAAGAGGGAAAGCAACCACAGAAATCGCAGGCAGCAAAGTAAATGAAGAGCCATGCCGCGATTTTGCTCTAGTAGTTTATGGAAAATAGCAGGAGAATACATACTGTCAGTAACCACAAAAAGATGTGAAATAGATGAGGACTGAACACAGATAAAGAGGCTTAAAACATTAAAAAGAATTTTGGTTGAGTGACTTAACTGTATGACATTTTAGATTGCTCAGCTGATAACTAATAAGAAGCAGAGAAACAGATTTTGAAAGGATAAAAGCTCTGCCTAATGGTGAAAGGAAGCAGAGATATAGGCACATGGATAGAGGGAGGGTTAACAGGGGGTAAATTAGGAACAGTAGAGCATGCTCCCAAAATGAGTAAGGAAGAAGAACTGGTAGAGGATGAGACAGGAACAGTGAGAGTGAAAAGACAAGAAAAATAATTTAGTAGCTTGATGCTAAAAAGCAGATTGACGATATGAACTGGATTAGAATTAACAGTGTTATAATTGATGAAGCCTTGTTCATAAGTAAGGCTTCTGATCTGAACTTTCAACAGCATTAACAATTTCTTTTCTTATCCCTGATATTTTTACTAAGCATTTAATTTGTATTTACTGCACCATTAATGTTGGGCAAGTGTTAGAAAACGTAAGACACTATCTGTCTGGAAGTTAAAGTGATTTTTGTGTTTCTCCTTTGATTGTTGTTTGCCTTCTCTCTTCAGTCTTAAAAGCCTTAAAACATCTGATTAGATGTATCCTTCATGCTTTGAAGGTCTGCAAACTACCATATGTATTTGTTAGAGAGAATACTCCTCTGACTCTATATGTTCCCATGTTCCTGTCAAAAGGGAAATATCAGGCATGCTAAATATGACTTCGTAGTTTCCCATGGGGACAGAGTATCTCAGGGCAAGAAAGGATTTCATCATAGAAGCAATAGAAATTATGACATGGGATGGTTTTATATGTAATGTAAACCAGTTGATTTATCTATTTATTTACTTGTACAGGTGAAGTTAAAAGGCAAAATTATTTATTTCTCTACCCATTTCACTGATAGAATCAATTTTTCTGTGAATCAGTGCATCCAGGCATCCAGAAGAGCTACAGTTATAATCTAAACCCTGTATAATCTACAGGTTCCTGAATCCTATTGAATTCAGTTGGCTTTATATAAACTAGAAAGATAAAGTTTTAAAATCATTCTACTTCATGACAAATTTTCTGCTGAATGTCAGTCATGGTGCTGTTTTACTCAGACATTGCATTGGCTTTATGCATGCTGTAGGGCAGATGTGAAAAATTTCATCATTTTTTGTTTGGATTGGTTTTCTGGCTATCACCAAAACTTATCCAAATTATCCATTTTTCTCTCATCAATTTTTAAGGCTGTGAAGCCAGCCTGAGTTCTGAAATTTTGTGTAGTATGAATCTGCATTTTGCAGAACTCTGGCAGGTCAAATGTGTCTGTGTCTGTTCATTTATGCAGTTACCTCGGCATTGTAATGCAATGAAGATTTTATGTACATGAAAATGCATACAGATGAGTTTTTGTTCCAAAGATCTGTGATGGGTTTTAGGCAGACAAGTGAGACAGAAGTGTTGCCAGAACATATTCCTATAGGAGTCTTTAAGTAATAGATGTGGACAATATCTATTCTTGTGTCCCATGTAGCACCAACACATTGCTGATATTTATCAAAGATGTATCTGAAAAAAATCATGATTTTCCACTTTTGGGTGAAATTCAAATGTAGAACACTAAAAATGATGAAATCAAAGCTGTTATTCAGACTCTAAAAGTTTAAAAAATGTCTAGTGCTTTGGAGGTTTGAGAGAAATTATATCTGAGCTCTTTGCTCATGTAAGCAGCTCAGGATTGGAGAGGAGGAGAAACAGAAAACGATGGGAAAGTGAAACGTGATGTATATGTCCAAGTTAATACTGGCTGTTGAAATGCTCTTTACCTATGTTATTCTTCTGGGGCTTGAACTTTAAGTTCCAAAACATAATCAGCATGTATTTCAGTCTTCAAATTCGCTGAGAGCATGGAATGTAAAACTCAGAAAGAAGGCCTTGAGTTGTATGCATTTCTCTGTGGAAGAAACCACTAAGGGTGAAAATACAAATAGAGAATGCACAGAATGGACAAGAAATAACCCTGATCCAGTGTGTTCCCCATTCACTTCCCTGTCAAGCAATAGGGGAAAGAAAAACTTACATGAATTCTGCTGCCTTCACTGTTCAGCTGTAGCCATCAGGAAGAGTGTTAGGATCAGGACTCTGGTCTGTGTATCCACACTGGGGACTGCTGCATGTGTTACTTCACCTCCTCTTTCTCCAGTCTTTGCTCAGCCAACAGGAGAATTTTCAAGATGCTGTGAATTGAGTGCCCAGCAGCAAGCAGGCCACTTACTGTGCTGCAAAATGGAACTTCAGGAAGCGAAGAGCACTGATGGTAGGCATGACCAAAATGAGAGCTAAGAGATAAAATCCAGGAAAGATGATTGCATACTTCTAGAGTTGCATATAAAACAGTTAGTACATTTATCTAACTATGAGATGCATTCAATGGATCCAGTTTTAGGGGCTGATTAATGAAGCACGTAAAGTTGGAAGGAGTATTATGGATCTCTTGTCACTGCGGTGCTGTGACATGTTGTATTGGCTTTCTGTAAGTGGCAATAAAGATAGGAAAAAAATACCCTCTGTAAAGGAAGGAGATGTCTTGCACTAATCCTCACTGCTTTTGAAATGGTATTTGGTAAGCCTGGGAATTCAGAAGCATACCTAAATAATCTCTTAGAAGAAACAAGCTTGTGGGGTTGGATAAAATTTCTAAAGAGTCTCCGTAAGTTATACAGGAGTTAATAATTTATATTTCTTAAACTTATTTTACTGGTAGATTTTCAGCACTTCTATGGTTGAGAAATGACAGATAGTATTGTTGTGGTTTAAGCTTAAAAAGAAATGTTTTTGTTAAGATTTCTGGGCTCAACTGACCCCCAAGAAGAAGAAAACATGCTATGATGTAGTGAAATTACTGCTTTTAAATTCTTTCTGTCTGAATTCTCTAGGCCAGAAGCAGGGTATTTTATGTGCCTCTGGAACAGTACTTTTATTTATTTTAAAAAATATTTTCTAGAAATATATTTTTGTTCAACCAGAACTACTTCAAATTTT
The DNA here is from genome assembly GCA_034509425.1 of Eopsaltria australis. Lineage (NCBI taxonomy): Eukaryota > Metazoa > Chordata > Aves > Passeriformes > Petroicidae > Eopsaltria > Eopsaltria australis. Next base: position 2,627,140 of record JAVTVJ010000072.1, read on the forward strand.
ATCTGAATTAGAAAATAATTAAAATGGAAAGCCTGTGAGCTTTCTAGATAGCAAAACCTGAAAGGAAAAAGTGTATTCCTCTATCCTCCTTTTACTCAGTGATTAGCTCAATCACCTGGGGTATGGAAGGACTGCCTGAAGTGATCTGCAGTTATATTAGAGTGCAGCAGTTGGTGGTTTCAGCAATTTCCCTTGGTTAAATAAGCTAAAATCGGTGCTTTAAGTGCATCTGTTGAAGAGCCAGGAGTATATTTTGGAGCTCAGCAGAAGTATGGAACCCAAGGTACAGGTTGTAAGGTACATAAAAGCACTCTGAAATCTGTGTTTAGTGGAGACTGGGAAACAGCAGTCCCATTCCTCATTTGGAGTCTTCTGGTCAGAGGCAGTGGCACCTGCCTGGTGGATCCAGTGCCCTTAGAGCTGAGCCTGATTTCATTTACAGATTGCTCTGGGTGAAACTAAACACTTCCTTGTTATTATTGTCAGGGTTTGTCAGGGAAAACATTTAGATTTACGGTTTGGACCTAACTGAACTGAGGTGTGTAAAACCTCTGTGCAGGCTAGAGCTTGTTGATTCACCCATTGCATCAGTTCAGTCACCAAGTCCCACAGGTGAGTGTTGTGTGTCTCCTCCAAGCTGGTTCCTGGTGCTTGCTGGGGAGTGAATCACCCCTTGCAGCCCTGCACTGCCAGGATCAACATCCAGCTCTCCATCCTTGACTTTATAATCCATTTTCCCACACCTTCTGGAACTGAGCCGGCTTATACAGGGTTAACTTGAATATGACCATACTCACTTTTGAGGTGAATTCTTATAATGCTGGAGTAACTTGAAGTTTTTCTTTCTCTTTAAAAAACAAAGGGTTTGCATTGTTATATAGATTGAGCTTCTAAGCTAGGTACTATTTGAAACAATTTATAAATAAAGAACTTAGTAGTCGTAGTCTTTTTTGGTGACTGATTTACTATACATTTTATCAGTACACTTATGTCTGATGGCTCTTTATAATAACAAAATAATATTAGCATTGCTTCATGTTTTTGTAGCCAGGCTTATGTTTTACGGTATTACAGAAAGAATGTAAACAAAGCCTTACCTTACACTTGTGACTTTTCTGTTTGGGTCTAAGTGAGAGGAACCTTGGGAAAATTGGCAATGCTAGCTTAATTTAGAGGTATAAAGCCTGCAATGTATGAAAACAGATAAGTTTTTGCTCTGTGATTAATTTTGGTTCCAAACCTGTGAATTTCCCCCTTAAAACTCCATAAATAAATGACCCAAGTAATACATAAAATGGAGCAAGTTCATTTCTCTGTGATGACATTGATTTTAGCAGCTTTTTGACATTAAGAAACTGCATGAATTAAAACCAAAGGGTCTTGCACTCAGTTTTCCCCATTTTCATGCCAAGTTTTTGTGTGTTTTTTAAGTGAAACAAACAAACTGATTATTTGCTTGCAAGATATATAAAAAGTATATGTGATTTGAGACGAAATGTAAAAAAAAATTCTCTGTTTTGGAGCAATATTACATAACATGATTAAAAATTAAAGGAAAAGTTTACACAGACTTTTTCAGGCTTTTGGTGAGACCCTTGTGTTGATGGTTAATCTGTGCAGAAATGCAAAGGGTAAAACAATTCTTTCCTCAACATGCACGAAGTGAGGAATGAATATTAAAATGTGTGGTGTCACCTCAGTAACTCTGTTCTCAGGTGTCACGTACACTTCCTCATCAATAAGGAGATGTGACACACAATGCAATGTTTAAATGGTGCCATGCAACCTTAAACAGCACCAGAATTGCATTACTTATTCCTCATTATATTTTAATTAAATATTGATGGACAGTTTGTTTACATCAGGATTTTATTCAGTTAAAAGTAATGCCAGCTTATGACTATTGTTAGTGAAATAGCTGGAGCAGCAAGTTGGTGATTAGTGTCAATTTCTCTGTTGACCCAAGAAACATGATATAAATTAATTTGCACTTGTCAGTGGAACTGTTTTGCTGGGTTGGAATAGATTTAGTTTAGCTAAAGCTGGTTGAATAACCCTGAAACATTTTACTGGATGTGCCTTATGTACTTATGAACCTTATGCGTGTTGTAAGGACTTGTGTGAACTGTGCGATATAGACAGGGCATAATAGAAAAACAAAATCTGCAAACGTTATGCAATGCATAGTTTTGGGTACAAGTCTGAGCCCAGGAACAATGCTTTTGATGTTCTTAATGCTCTCCTGTCTACTGGTTGCGCTGCATATTTTAGTTTTTCTCTGACCACCTAATGCATTCCTAACTTTCATGAGATCTGTATCTCAGTTCTTAAATTACTGAATGAAATAGAAATAAAAAACACCTAAAATATAATTCAGAAAATACAACTGTACTAGCAGTTAGAAATGTTTGTCCTATATTTTTTATCATATCTAATTCTCTTCATAATTTTGCAGGAAATAAATCCTGATCTCAATATATTGATTTAAGTGGTAGCCCAGAAGAACTTGAAATGAATGATAAAGAGAGAAATCCAAAGCAAACCAGAAGAAACTCTAAAAACACAAAACTACTAATAGAAGCATTTGTCCTGGGCAAATGAAAGAAGTGATACAACTGAGAGTAGTTTGTAATACAGAATATCATTCATTTTCCCCTATGATGACATTGCACATGTTGTTGTATGTGGAAATATTTGTATTGATTGTGTGCTGAGGTAATTAAACATCTTGTTCCATCTTACAAAATGCATAGTAAATAATGATGGAAGAAAGATGAATTTTTGAAACAGAAACCCCACTTTCAGTTTGTTGAAGAATTATTTTCTCAGCTAGCAAGGCAAACACTGTTCATCAACCATAATTCTCATAATCATCAATGAAGTTACTTAGGAAACAATTTCCTGTCCTTCTTTAAATAGCTTCTAAGCTATAGAAGGACAGCTTCTAACAAGCTAAGTCACTTTTATAGTTTAGTCTTTGCTCTTAAGTAATGTAATCCTATTGAGCTGGCCAGATGCTAATGGGTTCCTTAGATGTCAGAGATGTGCTGTTTGTTGGCATGTCAGGGTGTGCAACCAAGAAGATTGCAAAGAACTTCTCTGATACAAGAAGGTGCTTTGATGCTTCATGTAAGAAGCAAAAGAGAAAATGAGAATTTGGGAGAGGTTTTATGGGGTTTTGGTTCTCTTAGTGTTTTTTGCTGTTGTCAGTTAGTTGAGTTTTGGGGTTTTTATCAAGCAAAGAATCTAAACAGAAGTAGAAAAAGCATTTATTTGTAAAGAAGAGTGTATTCTGGAGAATTTGAAAGAAGGGTATTAATAAATTGCTGTTATTATCACAGCTGATGTTGATTGGAAAGTACCTGTGAAGATCCTATTTGAAGGTCCAATCCTCAAACAAAGAAGGGAAAACTAAGGCAAGGTAGCTTTAAACAGCTTTGTCTAGCTGAGGTTTCAGTATCTCTAGGGATGGACATTTAACAGCATCTCTGGGCAGCTGTGCTAGTGTGTAACTAATCTCAGGGTTAGTTTCTTATTGCTTGGTAAGTTCTCTCTGGCTCTTCTTGGATGCCATGTGTTCCAGCTGCCCACTCATCTTAGTGACCACCTATCAGGCTTTCTTGCTTCAATGTCAATGGCTTTCTTGCCCTGGGGAAGCCAAAACTGGACATGGGACTCCTGGTGCAATCTCACAGGTATTGACTAGAGGGAAGTAATCCCTCCTCTTGCCATTTGGTTGCTAATGCAACCTTGTCCATGCTTGGCCCTCTTCAACAACAATATTGCTAATTCACCTTCAGCTTGTGAACTTTGCTTTTCTGCAGAGCACTTCCTTAGCCAGTCGGTGCCCAGGCAGAGGTTTTTCTCTCTTGGCTGCAGGATTTTTGCTTTACCCATTGGTGTATTGCTGCCGAGCTTTTTAAGGCTAATGTCAGCCTTATATCCCAATTTGAGGTCTGACAAAACAGCAGCACTGCCCTCAAGGCTGTTGATCACGCCCCTGAGTTTAGTATCTTTTGATGAATAAACCCATTGACACATATGGTTGATGAGTCATGCTTGCCTGGATGTTCAGTTATTTCTCCTGTCTTAACCTTAGAGCTGTGTATTAAAAATGTCTCATTCTTTTCCTCTGTGTGATGAACCAAAAAAAAAGAAACCAAAACCACCAGCCCCCACCACTTTGTTCTTAATGTTCTTCATTAAGCTTCCTCTGTGAAAATCTGCAGTGACATTCTTTAGGTGTCCCTTTTCCTCGCCATCAGAGTAGAGATGATAGATTTAGGAGAAATAATAGTTGTTAGTAAATAACTGCACTGGTTTTCAGGTGATGGCAAGACAAGCATGATAAAGTTGTGCAGGATTTTGAACTGAAAAGAAGAAAAAAATCTGAAACTTTTCATTCTGGGATTCACTGTATCCTTTTCAATGGCATCTCAGCTCTGGTTTCAGAACAGGGAAAAAAGCTGGTGGGTACACTGAGTTCTGCCTGCCACATCAGGTTTGTACACATGAACCATCACTTGGAATAAATCTTGAGATAAGTTCAGCCATGGTTGGTTTGGGTTTGGGTTTGCTTTTTATTTTTGTCAATGAGCTCTCAATAAATACAAAGGGTTATTTTCACCCTTTCTAATTGAAGTATTGTGTTTGCTTTGGTGGGCTTATACAACATGCTGCCCTTAGGGGACTGGCAGTGGGACTCAGTGTCTGTGCTGGCCTCTGCCGGTTTCTTTGGTTTGTTCAGGAGAGAAGGAACACGAGTCATTTGTTTGTTGGAAAATGTACAGTTTTTGTTATCTGACACTGGTTTTCCTTCCCTTTTCTGACAAACACTTGCTTGAAGCAAACTAAACTAGGTTATCTCCTACCTCTTGTTCAAGCTGCTCATGCTAATACCCCTGACTGCCTGCAGCTGGTTAGAGGATGCCCACAGTAGACTCACTGCTGGCAGAGGCATGGTGTGCCTGACACAAATTTTTATGTCATGGCCAAAATGGATCTCTGCTGTCCAGCCACCTGCAAGTGCTCGCTTTGCTTTTTATCCATCAGTGCAGCTGCTGCAGTCCTTACACCAGTGGTAACTACACCTCTCCTGCTGAAGCTGTTGGTATGTGAGCTAGTGAAATTAAATCAGATGTGGCAGCATGGTCTGCACTGTTGGTTTTTACTGCAGTACAGGTGCTCCTTCCAGGTAATGCACAAACCCTCTGAATTAAGCCCAAGACAACCTAATTTGTAGATGTGATTTCTTCCAGCGTGGTAGGAAGAGCTAACTTTTCAACCAGCCTTCTCACTGTCCCTTTTGAACAATACAGCAACTGCCCTTGACAGGGCTGCTGGAGATTTGTGTTGCATGGAATATTGTTCAGGTGTTGCACAGGGGGAATCAGCATGCACAGGAGAAAGCTGTTGCTGAAGCATTTGTACTCCAGTAATCCTCCCTCAACAAATCTGATTTGTATTAACCTGGGTGCTGGGGAACTTCAATTGTGAGAGTTTTCCCAAAACCAAGGTGCTGCTCAGATGAGAAAGGACTGAAGAGTCCTAAAGCACATGGGCTGATGAGGGGTGTAATTAAACACCTTAACTGTGTGGCCGGCAATGTACCATGCCATGTCTTAGCTCTGCTTGCTCATATAGGCTTCTGTTTGTGTTGACTTGTCTTGCTGGGGAACTAATGATGCTTATGAGGTATCATACTATTTCATTTACAGGTTATGGACAGTTCAGAAATTGTGAACCTAAAATATATCCATTGCATCCCCACCTAGTAAATAGACTAGGCTTGATCCAAGAGGGAGTTCAACAGATGGCTGCATCCTGTCCCAATAACAGAGATGTGACATCAATTAGCAAGGTACAGCTATTTGCCATTTACTGTGTCTGAGCACAACCTGTTTGGTAATTGACTTGAGATACTCTTACCCTGCTCAATTTTTTTTTTTTTTTTTTTTCACTTCAAATTTTCTTTCTTTCTGGAAAGTAAAGACATAATTTCTCACATTTGAATGTAATCTTAACTCAAAATCTAATCCTCTCTGTTCAGGTCACTTGTGTCTGGAGATTCATAATGATCATGGTAGGCAGATTCTCTCCAGTGTGTCTATTTTAAAACCTATGATCTCAACCCTGATATTCATTTTTATTGCAGCCACTGGTGCTTTAATCATTACTAATTTTCCAACAACATCATTAACTGGAAAAAACACCCCAGTTTAAGGTCTTTTTCTTTACATAATATACCCTAAAAGCTAGCACCTTTCTGCTTCTCAAAAAACCCCCCCTTATACATTCAGTCCTACTTGGTGGTATTCTATTTGAGTTAAAACTCTGCCTGATTTGAGGATTGATTATTTTATGGGCATAGCTTCACGGAGAACAGTGCTGCTGTATGAAACCAATTGGTAAATGTCACAGAGTGAGTGTGATTCATAAACAATTTAACAACCAATTTCAACCAAGAATTATTTGGAAAGATACTAGATCGGGTCTAGATCTTCAGAATCAAAGAAAATCTACAACCTTTGTAACTTGTTTGAGTTCTATTTTTAGAGACAATCTAAGTCCGCTATAATTACAGTCATACTTCAGAAAGCTTCATTTTTTAAGTGGTATGTTCTGACTTGGCCAATGCTTTGAAGTGCATGTATCTTAGATTATTAACTTATTAACTGCCTCTCCAAAGACAGTGGCCAAAATGGCTTTTAAACCCAAAAGAGCTGACTTTTATTGGAATATTGCTTAGGAAGAACCTTTAAATAGACTGGGAGACTGCAAAGACAGAACAGATTAGAAACAAGAAGAGTTCATAAGTAACTCTCCCCTTGCCTGCTGTGCAGATGAACCCCTGTTTTCAGGCTTTGCTTCCCTGAGTTTGGTGGTAGAGTTGATTACAGTATATGTTATGGAGTGTCTGCAGTGTTTCAAAAGACTTTTACATTCTTTTTCTATATTCAAGGTGTCTGATGCTTCACAGCCTTTCTTTTACAGATCCCAATTACTGCAACACTGTACCTGCTTACTGTAACACTACCCACTTTCTCCTTTCTCAGCTCTCCATTGGAACCTGGAGAGCACTGTCCCTGAGTAGAGTCCATCATTTCTTAAAAAATGCACTCCTTTCTCACTTTCCTGCTGGGTTGCCCTGAGATCAGTCAGTTGTTTTTAACTTTATATGTACAAAGTCTGAGAGTAAAGATTAAACAAAGTGTCCATCACAGTAAAATTATTAGAAATTGAGATCTCTCTAATACAGTAAGCTGTTGTAAACTCCTTAGGTTTATTCTGTTAAAGTTACAGATTCAGCATACTAAAACACTGTATCAGTAGGATTCAGATTTTTTCATTTTCACTGACACACAAATGGATGATTATATTTGTCATCTCTGATGAATGTTCTGCATTAGACTTAGGTGAGCTAAGGTTTTAAAAAACCAATTGAATGACTTGTGTTTCTGTTCAAAGTTGCACTGACAGACCCTAGTAGCTAGAAAGGCAAGTTTACTTTGTTTCCTTCTCATAATGATTTCAAAGCAAAATATATTATCCCCAAAATTCCAGATGCCATTTGTTCCAAAAGAAATTTGTTATGTTTTCTAGGTGCATGTGGTTCCTTATTGCACTGAAATCCATATGTTTGTTTTTGCACAAATCCAAAACATGGCCCCCTACCAGCTACTGTGAAGAAAATTAACTCTACTGCCAGCCAAAATCAGCACACACCTTTACTGCTGCTGCTAATGTTTTAAGATTTTCGAAGTATTTAAATGCATTGTCTTTTGTGGGGGATGCATTTGTTAACTGCATTGTCACTTACCATGCACCACCTGTTTGTTCTTGCCCAAACTTGTGCATTAGTGAGCTGTGTCATTCCAGGGACAGCTATTTCCACTTCAGGTTTTTATGCACTTTTTCCTGGACAGCACCTTTGTAACAATACTCTATAGAACTACTAGGAGATAAAAAGAACATGATATTAAGTATTCTATGCAAAAGTGGTTAAAATCTATAATTAACTAAGTTTTCTAATTAACATTTAAGTTATGCTTTTAGAATAATATATAGTTCGGTCGTGTTTCTCAAGATGGGTTCTTAAAGGTCATCCTCAAAAACATTTAGTGAGTATGATTGAAAATTGTATGTAAATTGCCTAAAATTTCTTGGGGCAAAAATAAGAGATAACTGTGGCCAGCTGGTGTTTAAAAAGAAAAAAGTTTAGATTAAGGGTCTCAAAAAAGAAAAATAAAAGTTAAGGATCTAAAAGCAGACCTCTTAAGTTTGCTTTGGATTTTCATAATCTCTTTCTTGAAATATGTTTTTTTTTCTTGTCATTTGACCTGGGAGATATGTATACTGATGCATATGTTTATAACCTAAAAAAAAATTGGAAAAACAGATTAGAAATTCAGTGTTGGCCTTTCATTGTTTTTATATTTGAGTTAGCTTAATAAAGTCATGTGAAGTTGAGGTGCACCACTGTGTGTTTTCATTATTTATAAAACCTCCACATTGAAAACTAAAGTGGATATAGCAAGCAATATTTTTCTTAAAACTACTGCTGCATTTTCAATATCAATGAAATCTTAAGGTAAATAAGTTTTGATTTGAAGGTCCATCTTAGATTCTGGCAATTCTATGCACTGCCAATACAGATATCAGGGGATGATGGTTGTTATCTTGTTTTAGAATTAGCTCCCTTCCTTTCACTTTTTCCTCCTTAGTGCTCTTCATGACACCACTGCCAGTTTCAAATGACCCCTTGTCATATGGAGCTGAACTCTCACCAGAGCGTCTCATAAAATAACAACCACAGTGGAACTTCAATTCAATCCTTGGCATTCAACCTATCATTCCTTGTAAGGTAAATTTGTTCCATTCTGAGGGCAATCTGGAGTCTTTATTCCATAGACAGTTGTTGAGCTCTGTTATTAATTTGAATTTACTGTTCAGAAAATACTGTGCATTTTCATTTGTCAATGAAAGCATGCCACATTCTCTACCATGTAAATATAAATATAAATTCTCTACCACACCGGTATTGTCCTGACATAGCATATTAACACTTTATATTTTCTACTTGTGAAACAAATAGAACATGAGAACATGAGCTTAAGAAATATAAACACACTCTTTTTAATCATATTTGAACCATGACAAGTTGACTGTTTCATACCAGTATATTTCTATATCTGAAAAGTAGTCATCTTGATAGGTGTGTATATCAGGACTTTGATATATTTTGTTCTATCCTTATATCTAAGGATACATAAAACAATCCTGGGTATACTGCATTTTTTCAAAATAAATATCTCTTCCTGGTTTTATATTTTTGTGAAGGTTTGAGCAATGAGCCTGGAGGTGATATGTGACTGTAATCTGGGTTTTGTAAACATGTTTGTTTCCTTGTAACATGATTCTCCGTGTCCTGCAGGCTGAAAGCACACACATCACAGAGGATCTGTGAGTAAATACATGTTTCAGAATCAAATATACTCAACTGGAAACAGCCCACAGCAGGTCCTAACAAAGTAAGGTTGCATGACCTAGGTGATTATGTTTGTTGTAATATACGGGAAAAGAATGAATTCTCTCTTAGAAAGCTAAGTCATACTATGCAGGAATATACAAAGGCAGCATTAACTCTGATTTATGTATATGGGGAACAGACAACTAGGAAAATCTAGAGGGATTTGGTGTAATGTTGTTGGGGTTTAATCCCAGACAACGACTAATCCCCACAGAGCTCCTTCACTCCCCATGTCCACTCCCAGAGGGATGGGGGAGGGAGTTGGAAGGGTAAAAGTGAGAAAACCCCAGGTTGAGGTACAGACAGCTTAACAGGGAAAGCAAAGCAAAAGAAGGAACTCATTCACCTCTTCCCACAGGCAGGCAGGTGTTCAGGCTTTTCCAGGAAAGCAGAGCTCCATCAATCATAACAGTGACTTGGGATGGCAAATGTTGTTGTCCCATTTACCTTCTTCCTACAGTTTTATATTCTGAACAAGAAATGTATGGCATGAAATGTCCCTTGGGTCAGTTGGGGTCATCTCTTCTGGCTCTGTCCCCTCTCAGCTCCTTGTGCACCCCCAGCCTCCTCACTGGTGAGCTGAAGAGAGGAGCAGAAAAAGCCTTGGCTCTGTGTAAAAACTGCTCAGCAATTGCTAAAACATCCCTCAGTTATCAGACCTGTTTCCAGCACAAATACCAAACATAGCCCCATATTAGCTGTCAAGAAGAAATTTAACCTTTTTTTTTTTTCCAGCTAAAACCAGCACAAATGTCAACCCACTGTCAGGATGGCGACCCTGTTCTCCACCAGAAGTGTCAAATTATTCAACCAAAATTAGAACTATCGAGGGTTAATAAAATCTCAGTTGACAGAAATACAGACTATTTTTTCTTAAACTAGGAAAAAGACCTATAAAAAGTGTATTGTTGCATACAAATGGACCTAAAATGTTGCATTTAGTAGCTAATAAAATTTTCCTTGAATTGGCCAGTTGCTTGATGGGGCAAAAAACCCTATTATTATTAGAAAGTTAAGTCTTGGCACATATTCTCAAGGCCTTACTTGCATAAACAAGACATTGCTTATGTAACATTAAAGTACCTAATACTGGAAAAGTACTTCAAGCAAGTTGCCATCATCCTAAGAAAACCTGGACAATAAGGCATCTGATGGAAATGAGATACAAATATAATCAGTGTCAACAGAGACCAGTCCTTCCTCTATCATCTTCCCATTTTTCAGGAAAAAAAAGAGAACATATATATTGAGGTAAACTCCATTAAAAGCTCCGAGAATAATCTTCTAGAAATCTTGCAAAGAGGGTCATCAGGAAAACACAGAGACTTCTGTAAAAGCCCCCTTTTAGAGCTGCTCTAATAAGTCTCTTTTAACTTCTGCCAGCTTACTCAAATTAGTCCATCAGTGTCTCAAAATAGGGCTACTCTGTCAGGTTCCTTTTACAGGCTGATGATCAGTGAATATGTATTTAATTCATAGATCTCAATAAGGTGTCTTTTTTTTTTTTTTTTGTAAAATATTTTATCTCCATTTTGTAGGTGAGATAATTAAAGCACGAAGGATGCGAGGGAGTATTGCAGTAAATCAGCAACAGAGTTAAAAAGGGGAGGATGAAGTTTTCTTGATTTTCAAAATAATGCCCTGGCTACTGTGCTGAGAATTAATTTCTACTGAAACTGTGTCCCATGCAAATTTTATATGAAGTATAAAGTGAAAGGATTTTATAATACCCCAGAATTTCCTCCTGATTCCCCTTCAAATTGTCACACCTGCACTCTGTAGGAATTGTTGTCTGATGATATTTTTCAAATCCTCTGCTGTTTATTTCAGTTGTGGAACAAAAGTAATGAATTTAATTATAAGACCAGTTCTGCACTTTGATTTCAAATTCAGAGTATCATGTGCTTCTAGATGTAATCCTGTTGGATTCCTGCGAATTTACAAAGGTAAATTGTTTGCAGTAGATTTGACTACTCCTTCACAATAATTCCGCTTTACAGTTTCCCTCAAACTGCTGCAAGGATTTCCTGAGCCAGTGTTCAAATCACTTTATGTTTCACCGTTCAAGATGAAATTTTCTTCCATTGGTTTGCCTAATGCTTGCTTTTTGAAATAATTTTTAATATTCTAGAAAATCCTAATGCAACCAGGCTGTTTGATTATGCTCTGTGAAAAGAATACTTGGGCAGATTTGGTTTGAGCTCAATGACCACTCAACACTGAAATAACCATCAGTAAAAAGCTACTTCCTATTCATCCACTGCACACTGTCCTTCATTTTACAGATTTCTGTTGTATCCCTTTTATCATTCCTTCTCTCTGAAGCATCTAATTGTGTTCCTTTGGTTTTTTCTTTACACAGTGGTGTTATCATTCTTTTTTCTTCTTGTAGTAATAGACTGTATTTGTTGAATGCAGAGGAGTGGATAATTCTGGATTTGAGCACATTACTGATATATACTATGGCATAAGGGTCTCTGTTTTGTGCTCGACTTATTTTCTAATGTTCTGTTGTCTTTCTGGTCACCAATGAGCTTTTGGCCATTTGTTTCCACAGAGCTATCTGCAGGGAATATTATACCTTCTCCTTGAGAGTAGTAAGCTCATTTGTTACTGCACGTGCAGCCAGGCTTGCTCATTACATATATTTGACATATAAAAATATATAATGGCACTGAATTTCAGCTGCTATTCTATGGCCCTGTTGCTCATCATCATGAGATCCTTCTGCAACAGCTGGCAAACTCATGAAGGTTTCGAGCACCAAGGAAAGGTTAGATGCAAGTAAACTGACTACAAGGGTTATACACACAGTAATGTGTGTCCTTTCATGTCAACTTTACCATGGAACTTTTCTGGATGTGGACAGAGTTCTTTAGCTCCTGCTGCTGCTGAACAAGGCACTAATTTTTGTTTAGTTCCACTGTAAGTAGAGCTCTTTCTGAACTTCTCTGTCCATCACAGAGAGCCTTGAGGGGTATGATGGGAGAAACTTTGCGAAACATAGTTTATGTATTGGCCAGGAGGCAAGATATTTTCTAGCCGCTGAGAAGCTTTGGGAAGTATTAGATCAATGTGAAAATTGTTGTAGTCAGGGCTGTGCACCTCACTGGCTCCCACCTGCCTTAATAATGGAGCTGATTTCAGTCAGGCACTGAAATTGAAGGTGAAATGCATCATGATAGCGAGAGAAAAGCAAAAAATAGTGCATGAAGTACCTTTCAGTAAGTTGAAAGGTAATGTGTCCATCATTGCTTTGGGGGGAATGATGATTAGATAATGCCAAACAAGTGTCATGTCTCACAAGCTCTCTTTCTAAGACTGTACATTGACCTATTACTGACAAGACTAATGTCAAATTTTAGGGAACAGGAGTAAGAGATGCTTTCAAGATCACCCTATATTTTATCATGGTTCTTGAAAACTGTGCATGTAATGTTTCTCCAGTGGCTGCTGTGTGGGGATCCTATCGTGTGCTGAGGCTGAGGTGTCTTGGGCAATTTTAGGTGTCTTCTGATCTCCTCCTTAGTTCCAGTTGCTAGACCACAAGGTCTCCTGGAGAGTCTGCGTTATTTTACCTCCCTCCTTTCTGAAACAATGATTCCTTCATGACATTGTGAATGACTGGGGAGGCTGAATGGTTATAACCAATTCAGTAGCACAGAATACTTACACAGAAAAAGAGCTTGACGATGATTCCACAGTAACAGCAAAACACAATTCAGGGAAAACCTTTAATGCAGGGAAACACTTGTGTATTAAAGTGGATATTTAATTTATACGAAGCAGAATGTACTTGGTAAGAATTATGAGATTTAGTTACTGTGATCATTTTCCTCAAAAGACATCTAATGACATTTTACTTGGGTAATTTTCCTCCCCTGCGCTCTCGAAATCTTCAGCTCCAGTGAGCAAGTTTTTCTTCTTTAATATGAAGAAGAAAAATAATCCCCTTGTTCTGGGCAGGAACTGACTGGAAATTCATTCACTAATAGGAAATTAATGTGTAATTCTTCTGAATTTTCATAGTGACTGTTCTCCTCTGAGCATCATACCACATTTTTCTGCAACAGTTATAACAAAAGAATCCCTTCAGATTTATTTCCATCTTTGTGTAAGTTCATTAAAAACATAGCTTTGAAGATTTCAATGTCTTGTTGTTCAGAACAGTGGGAAAAAGACTCCACTTATGATGACTCCATTTCCGGTCAGAGAAAAAAATTATCTTCATTTCCATGTATAAGATTTCAAAGGGCAGAGTTGGTTTGGGGTATTTTTTGTTAGGGTTTTTTTTTTTTTTTTGTTGTTTGTTGTTTTTTGGGGTTTTTTTGAGGGGGTGGGGGGTGTTGGTTTTTTGTTTTGGTTTTGGTGGGGTTTTTTTGGTATTGTCACAATTTTAGAGAGGTTATAGCTTTGATTATTACATTTCAGTAGCTGGTCAGAAGGCTCTGTTTCTAAACTTTTGAGCTAAACCAGACACAAAAGGAATTCTGTGTTGCAGTTTATTGGATGCAGTGTGTTCCATCACGTACTGTTAATAAACAAAAAAGATGTTGCTAGAAAAAGATATTGTGACTGAAGTTACCTTCACAGCCTGTTCAGCAACTTCAGCTGTGACAGGGTATGTTTTGCGCACACAAAAGCTGTCACAAAACCATATTTTTTGTTTGTTTGTTTGTTCGCTTTACTCAGTCTCTGCACAGCACAAATCACTTAATGGTTTCTATAAAATCAAGTAACAGAAAGAACCTGGGTTATAGCTGCAACAAATCCTCAAGATAATTTAGCTTGCAAAAATTTGGGAAAGAAAGGATTACAAAAAGTAAGCAGTCACAATGCTCTGTGACAAGAAACTGGTTGTAGGGTAGGTAGCTGGGCTCTGTTTAAGTTTATTCCTTGTCCAAGGGTTTATGCAGTTCTCCCGCACACAGCATTAGTTTGCATTTTTTCGACACTTCATTCAAGAAAACTGAGAATTTTAGTAAATGGTTTGCAGCTTGTTGAAAGTTAAGTTTCAAATCAGACCTTCTCCCCCCACCCTGGGAGCCCAGTGAATTAGGCATGTTCTACCAGATAGATTCTACAGAAAATAAAGCTGGAGTACTGAGAGATTTGACTTCCCAGCAAATCAGTCATAAAGCTAAAATTAGAGCCTGTTATTCCAAACTTGTTTGTTCAATTTATGGTAAGTTTTAAGATTGGCATTAAGAGCAAAGAATAACAACAGTTACTTCATCAGTGTCTTTGTTTGCACTTGTTGATAAATATATTTGAAAATATAATTCTAGGTTGTTCACTTGTTCTGTCCTTGTGCCTTTTAACTCTGAAGCTGCTCAGCACGGAGACAGAAGAAGAGAAGTGGTTTTACCACTCTCTCAGGAAGCAAGTTCTGACAGGTGTCTGTCTTTATATTAGTAACTTACTAGCAGAAGCACAGCTGAAGTAGGGAGCCATCCTGAAGTAGAGTGGCAACCATCATAACTTTATGTCAGCAATGAAGTTAATGAGCATGTTCTCCTTTCATAGCCCATGAAGGGAGCATTATGTACAATTACTTGCCTTTGCAACTAACAACAAAATATGACAGGGAAAAAATGATAATGGAATCATATAAAATTCAAGAGCATCTGATGTGTTTGCTGAAAGGATTTTTTTCCCAAAGTATTTAGAAATTGCTACTGAGAAGAATTATAAGACAGCTTTTAATACCTAGAAATAAACTTTAGGAAAACTGATAGCTTTTGATCCCTCTAACCAGCTAATGACTTCTCTTCATATATTCTATTATATTTATATAACATTATATTTGTTAAATAATTTAAGAAGTTCATTTTATATTAGAATTATTTTTGAAAGAAAATTTAGTTTGGTAAGTCAAAGAAGAATATTTGACTTTAGTCTCACCTGTAGACCATGCTTAAAAATAAGTATTAGGTCTGTATAGTACATAAAATAGCTTAAATTAATGATAAAATATATAAAATTGTCTATACTTCTTCTGAGATCTCATCTCAGAGGTCTTCCCCAACTTAATACTTCTTTTTTTCTCACTCAGTCTGTTTGAGGAATAGAAGATAAACATTCTTAAGCAGAGAGAGGGTAGTTTTCAAAATTGGATGATATACCCACTCTCTAGGTAGGACATCATACTTAAAAATGGTGCTGTCTCTGCAGAGGAGCCATCGATCACCAGCCTCTGAACTGATGAAGACCTTTTATTCTTAAAGTGTGCCCAGGTCCAAAGCATTAGAGATATTCTGAGCTAGATCATTAATATCTCAATCACTACAAAAAGGAATTTTAACTTTACCCAAAAGTACTGACAGGTCAGGTTCTTCAAATCATGGCTCTGAAAAATGCTGCATCCTGTATAATCTCTTCTGAGTGCCATTGCATCAAAGACTCTGCATCGAGTTACAAGCCCTTTCTTATACCTTCTGGAAGTCAGCTCCCTTCTTTCTTGATATTTTTGCTTTGACTTCTATACTTCCTTGCAAAAAACTTTGCAGCTGTATTATGTTGAGGTTTGTTGTCTGCCAATCAGCTCGGAAAAGAAGACTAATGTATTGTTCTCAAATTCCTTCCCCTTGGAGGGAACTCCCTCAGTCTTTCTGCTGTCAGTAAGAAAAGGGACCAGTCTCCTTCAAACTGGACATGTCAGTATGAAGGCAAAGCTTCTGGGGTCACAAGAAGGTCTGCACTGGAGTGGTTTTGCTAAGGGATAGGCTGATGCACTTACGATGTTTCTGCCTTTCCTTCTCTGTGTGATCTTTGGGATTTTCTCATGGATCCTGGAATTAGACAACACATCTGCAGAAAGAGTAGTATTTCACCCCTGTAGATGTTTGGTTATTGCGTTTTTATTACATTTTGTTGTTGTTTGGTTTGTGTGTGGGGTTTTTTATACATGTTGCAATTCCTTTTTAAAAAAAGCCGATAAATACCACCTTTACTTCCCAGCTATCTGAGTTTAGACAGCTAAGCTTGGTATTTTCAAGTATGACATGGAATGCTGATCTCAAATCTAGATGACAAGTGTAAAACAAATTCTATTTATGTCATGGACCAGGTACAGATACAACCCAGCTATCTATTTGATGAATGCACACCAGTAAACTTAAAATATGAACACAAAAGTTTGCATATTGTGAAGTTCTACTGACGCTGGCCTGATGAACATTGAGGCCCATCTTCACAGAATGCAGTGAGGAATAAACTCTCTCACCAGTCTTTAGTATGTTTGCTCCTTGGGAAAGAGCTTAGAGTTGGAAGAGACACTTAGACCAAAAATTCTATGAAAATTTCTTCAGAAAGGAAGACTCCTGTCTGGAACTCTATTGACTCCTTTTATTGACAATTCGGAGAATTTTGGTGTTAGTGTAGGCTGGGTATTTGAGTAAGCTGTTCAATCAAGGGTGAGAATTTGGTCTCTGGCTGAAGAATGGCTTAGTCCCAAAATAATAACAAATACCCCATTCCAATTGCAAGTGAGTAGGATTGTAAATCACCATCTGATGTTTGCTCCAGTTTTGTGGTTGTTCCCATAAAAAGACAGCGCTGTCAAATGTTGCTATTTTGAACAAAATTTGAAGAGAACACCATATTTTCCAGACTTGAGAGTTAATATTAAATGCTACTAGTTAGTAGTTTTAGTCAGTACAATATCTTGAAATATTCCATTTTGAACTGTATTTTGCTGAGGCAACTTAAATATTTCAGTGATTTGGTTCCTTGTCCCCATATCAATTGCTGGAAGGTCATTACATGTTTTGTGTCCTATTGCTTTGGGATTGGTTAATGACACCAAACTGCGACGTCCCAAGGCATTCTCTGGACATCAGTTGAATGTTCCCGCTTTCTCATAGTCAGAAAATCCTGGTGCTCTGTCAGTATTTCTATTACAGTACTTTTTTCCCTTTTTTTGGTGGTGGAAAATATACTCTAAATTTTTCTTCCTTTAAAACAACATTTCACCTGCATATTTCCCTGGTGAACATCTGGTCTGTAGTCCTGTTGCTCGTGTTCTCTCATTCTTCCAAGTGTTGACAAATCAGCTTTGGCACCACTTCCATAAGTAGCTAAATCTTGCACAAAGGTGATTCCCTTAGCTTCAATGTTCTTATTTACTTAGTCAAAGCTAGACATTTGCTGAGGCCTCTGTTGGTTTTTGTTTATTTGTTGGGTTTTCTTTGTAAAAGTCATAAAATGAGCAGCTGAAGTCAATCATCATAAAACCAAATAAGCATCATAGGTTTGGGCTTTCAAAAATAAATGCCTTTCCCGCCTAATTTTTATGGAAGATGTATTTTGAAATAAATCTTCATTAAAATATGGAGATACTTAGTAACAACATAATGATATATTTTTATTGTTCTTTATTAAAGGATTTTAAATTTTGACAAATGTTAATCTTATTTTATTTGGGTTATAAAAGTAATTGTTTCTCATGAAAACAGTGAATTATTGCTGTTCCTCGGGGGAAAACTATAGACAAATAATGAAATGCCAAATAAAACCCAGATATTTTTCTAGAATTTTAATTTAGGGAAAAAAATGCTGCTCTTACGAAAACATATGGCAGGGTGTTTTTTTCTGTATGAACTAGTTCTAGAGCTGCGTCCTTGAAGTCACATCCTGAAGGCTGCATGCAGTTTGGCTCCTCTCTCTCCAAAGGAGTGCTCTGGCTGCGTATCCATGAGGGCAGGCTTTCCCACACGCATTGTTTCCCACTTCACATCAGGGATGCTTCTGCCTTTCTGCCGTAATCTCCTTTGTGCACTGTGCAATCTGCCTACCCAGCTTTTTTGGCAATCTGCACTCTGCTGTGCCCTGAGGCAGGTCTGGTCTGAAAGTGCTGTGCTGAGGTGAATGTAGTCAGCACTTTTTGAATTGGAGCTGCTTCCATCCACCTTGGCAAGATTGCCAGAAAGTCTTGCAGGCAGCCCAGCTGTTTGTTAGTGTACAAAGCTTGAGTCTCAAATTTAGCTATTCAAGGCTCTGTTGGAGGGGATTAGGATTCAAAATTTGGGGTGTGAACATTATTCATGTTTAGTTTTAATCACGTTTACAGTGCTCTTTTCATAACTCTTCTAGATTAATTGCAATGAGGTCAGTCAGCAGCAGGGAATATGTTCTGAACAAGGTAAAACTTCACACCTTCCTGCTTGGAAAAGGGCAGAGTATCACAGAGAGCCATAAAATCAGGACTGGCATGAAAAATGGGAGTGTGAAATAATTTAATCACTGTTTCTCAAAATACAGGGACTCAAGTCAGTCAATGGAACTATTTGATTTAAAAATAAATTAAGTACTTTTTCACACAATGTACCATTATGTTGTGAATTCATTCCCAGTGCAATCTTGGGAGGGCTAAAAGCATAAATGGGTTTCTAAAGCAATTCTGTGAATTCATAAAGAATAACTCAATTGGTGGCTAGAAAAAAATCTGTTCTGGATGCAGACTCAGAAGGCACATGTCTGACTCTTGTGTGGATATACATAAACCATTCTTTTACAGCAATCTCCAGACATCTTCAGCTGGCCACTTTCAGAGGAGAGGATCCTGGCTCAGCAGACCAGTGAATCACTATAGCAGTTGTTCTTGTGCTTCCTGAGTTCTCTTCTGCTCTGGCCTCTGACAACACAGTCCCTGAATGTGTGTGTGTGTGTGTGTGTGTGTGTGTGTGTGTCTCTCTCTGCTTGCTGCTGGAAGGGACCCAGATGAGCACCCCACAGCAGAGAGTGTGATGTAGGGCTAGACCCACCTGTCAGTTTTTGAGAGGTGCAGTAAAAACACAGCCTGGGTGACCATCCAGCTTTTAATTCTTTTAAGATGAGCCTTCAGAGAGTGTTTTTATGAGTTTTTAAGTGAAATGGGTGATGTGGAAAATGGCACTTGATTTGCCACTCAAATGTGGGTGGTTTCATTTATACATAGGTAACCCGGCACGTTGCTGTCCTATGCTGGACTGGGAAATCATGATGCACTTTCTTTTGTAAATGGAGCTGTACAAAACAATGTAATTGCAACAGGCTTCAAGCCTGCTAGCCGTGACTATGACCAGTGCGTGGCTGGATAAATAAATTCACTGTGCATAATGTACATCCCAGCTGCCTTTATCCTTTTAAATGTACAGTATCATTACTTGCCACCGCTTTGTCTCATCTCTCCCAATTTGCACTTCTAGGGTTAAAAATTGGTAATACTGAATGACTTGCCAATAGCAGTTATCATTTCGGTATTCAAGGTATATATATTCAAAACTAGTGCATTCAAAACATAACTCACCTTGACTTCAAAGCGTGCTTAGGTGCCCTTGAAATCTTCAGTAGCACATTCATTAGGAAAAATAGGGCCAATACCCAATTGAAAGTGAAGATTTCTTTGTGGGAGTTTATTTTCTATACTGCGCATTCTTTATTTTATATTTTTTAGTGTCTGGAATTACGCTGTGTCCATTATGAAATAAAAAACTAGCTCTGTGAGGTTATTTGTCCATTAATAGGAAAGACTTAAAAGAGGATCTAGTTGAGCCAGGGATGTTGGAGTTCATCACTGTGATCTGAAAAACTCTGCTTGTGGTAAGGTAATCCCACAACTATCTCAGGTAACTGTCTGTGAAGTAGTGACAGGTTCTGCTGATGGGAGAAATCAGTATTGGTCTCATAGCAGAGGTGCCTCTCTGCCTTGGTTGGTCTGGAGCACTGAACAGAGCCATGTCTATCCTGGTGTGCCCTCTGAGCCTGCCAAATGCACAGAGAGGCTTTATCCTTGTATATGTCAGTGCCTAACCCCTGCCTCAGAACTTACTGGTAGCAGGAGCTTTCCAGTAAGTTATTGGTTACAGCACTTAACCAAGAAAGACAACAGCAGCCTCTGCTTTTCTCTTTATCTTGAAGGTACTACCCCACCGACAGGGCTTGCCCTGGATGCTAGGCTGACATCTGCACTGAATGCAAGCATTTTCAACTTCTCCTGACAAGCTGGGCCACTGGAGAAGAAAGGAATTTAGAAGCTCCTCTAACTACACCACAAGGCATGGGGGTACATAGTGCAGTATTTCAGGTAGTTGACTGGACAATGTGGATCTTTGGACTCCAATCACTGTTCACAAAATATTTTCAGTTTTCTATTTCTGGACTCTTTAAATATTTTGTTTTAAAGTAATCACTGGATAAAATCTTTTCAAAGTCCATTAAACATTTGCCTTTCATACAAACATGAAAGAGAAATTTGTAAATATATGTAAAAAATAATTAGAGTTATTCTCTGTAATCCAGTACTTTAAAACTATGTGAAGTACATAGACTCACTGTCAAAAACAAAGTTTACTGCAAAGAAATTGATTTTCTTTTTTATTAATCCTTAACTAGCTGTTAAGTTGTAGTGTGTGGTACTTAAAATTAACAGTGGAGCCATATTTCTTTTGATGCAAAGTCTGCAGTTCTCAGTTTGCTGTGTGTGTCCTTGTTCAGCAATGGATACAGAGACTATGCTAGTTAGAGAGAGTGATGGCAGAAACACATAGAAATTCTGCTGTCTCCATGCACATATTTCTAGCGATGTCTAGGGCAATAAAGTAGTGCCAGAGCCCCATGAAATGAAGATAAATGCATGCCTTTGCTTATGGTTTCAGAAAAACTGGAGTTTATCTTCATTCTGGCCTCTGCCTTTCCAGTTGTTGGGCGCTTGAATGTAAAAGCACATGACTGTGTCTGATATTGCATATACTTATATATGTGTGTAAGAACATGTCACAGATATATAAAGATGTGCTAGATCTTGTCTAGTCTATGACTAGTTATCTGGAATATTTACTTATCTTTTCAAGAGAAAATGAGAGTGTAATTCAAATAAAAAATGAAGCTTTTGAAGTTTTTTGCTTATAACAAGAGGGGCTTGGACTTTTGTTGGCTGAATAGTTCTAAAAAGCAGAATGAAAGGTGAACTTACAGAGAAAAGGTCTGAGACATCAAAAGACCCTTGTAAGCAATAGAAGATACTGTAAAAGGGAAAATTATATTACATTCAGAAAGATCAGGCACCTTTGAGAGAAAGAAAAAGTGAATACTATGGAAGACAATGAACTAAAAAGACTAGAAGAAAATTAAAGGGAAAGGTGTATGTACTAAATGCAGCAAAGGAAATACTTATTGAACATCTTTTTCTTTTTTTCCCTTTAACACTATTTAGGCAAATAAAAGTAGTTCAGGACACCAAAGCTGAGATAGGTTTCACACTATCCTTTTTGAAAAAGGAGGTGGGAGTTAAGATGAGTTTGAAGACCAAAGAAAATCAGGGCACTAAGAAAGGCTAACACAAAAGAGAGCACACATAAAATGGAATAATAATAAAAGGGTTGATTTTTTTTTTCCTTTGAAATTTGAGAAGAGTATTTAGGATTTTTAAATAGTCCGTGTTCCTAGCAGTAAGAGCAGTAGTGAGCCTCAGTAAATGAAAGTCTCCATTTTCTTGTTTTGAAAGGACATTAGAAGCAATCCAGCTCCCTGACTCACTACTTCAGTACATTATAAATCTCTACACAGATATACATGCAAGGCCTACAGAAGATTGCTTGTTCACTGAATGGGGACAAAAAAAGAGTGGTCCACAGCTCAGGTTATGGTTTCAAAGGAAACAGGGAGACTGCACATATCAGCTCTCCCTGATAGAGCAGTGGTTTTAGGGGCCCTCTGCATTCTGTGTTGCCTTGCTCAACAGAAAGTTGAAGTGTGGGGACTGGACATGCTTTTCAGAAGGTTCACATGAAAACAGAAATGGTGAAAAGCTGAACTGGTACCATTCACTGTTTAAAGACTTTCTGTTGGGCTGTTCTTGAGTGAATGCTTAACTTGAAGTGTACTTAGAATGTAGATAGAGGGTAGAAAATTTAGAGAACAAAGCAAGTGGTTACTGGGAAAGCAGACAGATCACAGGAGAGCAAGCAGAGGGAAGCTGTCACATGCCACTCTAGGGAGTCATTGGAACTGAAGGATAAATGCAAAGTATAGCGTAGCCTTAAATAGTTATTCATCAAAACACACAAGAAGACAACAAGATTTTATCCCTTGATTTTTCCTTCCTTTAAAAATGAATTTTCATTTCTTTGAAAAGTCTTTTATTTTTTACTGAGGTCCATGCTGTGAGAACTGGAGGCAGTGCCTATTAAAAGAAATGGGACTATCTGACTGAATATAAGGTTGGTTTGTGTATTGTTTTCTTTTGTGGGGGTTGCCAGATACTGGAACAGGTTGTGCAGAGGGCCTGTGGAGCCTGTGATCCTGGAGGTTTTCAAAACCCTGAGTTACTGATGTGAATTCAATGTTATCTTTGATTTGTGGAGGAAGCTGGACCTCCTGAGGTTTTTTCCAACCTCAATTATTCTATGAGTCTGTTTATTTCATCTCTCTTCTCTTTATCATGCAGGAAAAAAGTAGGACATGGGACCTCGTGGCTGTGTCAACTCTGAATCTTGCATATGAAACTTTACATGCTTTCAAAAACAAACAAACAAACAAAAAAAAACAAGAAAAGAAAATTGACATCCCTTTTCCCATAAATGAATTTAGTGCAGAATTAGAGAGCATTTATAGCTTAGAGTTGATTTAGCCTGATCCTAAACCCATTGCAGCTCTCCAAAGTTTTCCTTTCGAGAGCTTCTCTGCTACAGCAGCCTAGAAAAATCAAAGGGTACCAATTATTGAAAACTTTAATAGCACATTTGTGGCAGTGCTGGTTACACTTCTGGCTGACAATGCCACTGCTGGTGAGAGTTGTCCCATCTGCCCACTCACTCTTCTTGCATGACATATCAACAATGCTGTGCTGTAGAATAGAACCTAGCAGGCAAAAATGCAATTGAGAAGGTGTTAAAGGCTGATAATTGGTTAGGTTATCTTATCAGAGCTATCTGATCATGTAGAGTATCACAGGTATAATGACCCTGATCTAAGAGGATACCCTGGTAGAGCATATCCTTGATAAGCATTGCCTGGTGGCATGTCTATTGAGCAACAAGCAGAAGACAACATTAAAATTTCCTGAAAAAAACCCAAAACCCTTAGAAAAGAGATTAATGGAAAATAATGCATGTGTTCCTTTCTGTGTCATTTATAAGGATTCAGACTGGGTAAGGAGTCAGAGACTGTCGCATGTGAAATGTCTCAGCTGGTAAAACCCAAAGCTGATCTTCCTAAAGGGCTGAGTAATTCACTAAGTGCTTTCCATTTCAGAAAATGGGTGGGTTAGTGAAATCACACACTCTTTGGCATTAGTTCCCAATGCACAAAAAGCTTCTGTTCTTTATGGCACATTAACATATTTGAACAACTGGGCTGAGAAAGAAGGTTAAGTGTATGATTTCATAAATCTTATTACAAATACAGCACCTAGACTCTTTTACTGACAAACACTTCACACCAGGAGTCCTGGTTAATTGCATGAGGGATTTTGTCAAGGACTGGTCCAGAAATACTCCTGTACTTGTCCTGGGACAGTTTCAAAAGTTTTTTCTCCCCTTTTCATCACTTCTCTGAAAAAGTATCTCCACAGTTTGTAGCTGCTCTTTTGTTGAATTACCTTTCCCTCACCTTCACTTCCCTCAATAAAGCCACCACTTTGTATTTACTGTTGTTAGTGAAAGCACTGGTGTATTTTTCAGTTGACACCTAGAAGATACCTTACAAAAAATCCCATTTTTCTGGTAGAATATATTTTGATGAAAAATCATTGATCAGTTTTTATGTCTTTCTTTAAAGCATCCAGTATTGACTGGTTACTCGTGCATACATCATGCTTGGCTCTGTAGAGAGATAACTATAGATGAAACCTATGTTCCTTGATAATGGAAAGGTTGGCTATATATCTGTCAAATTTCAGGTCAAAATTTTTAGGTTTCTTTTTGAAAATAAGAGTCTGATGATGGTTCAGAGGCAGAAAGCAAGGATGGCAGGCTCAAAGCAGTTGTTGTATCAAGAAAGAGGGTAAGTCACCCTCAGTCTTACTAGAACTACAATTATTTCTTCTTCCCTTGGCCAAATATTGCTAGTAAACCCAAGATCACTGTATAGCTGTGAAAAAATACATCCACTGTATAGAAGATCTTTTACCAGTGGTGCTTTCTGATTTTATAAGGCTGAAAATACTTAGAGGTGTGAGAGTAGAGGGAACAATTATTGAAAAGGAAATCTGCAGGCAGTTCAGCATTTCTCATCATTCTTTTTTTCACTCTTCTAGGAAATACAGTTGTAGCAACAGATATTGATCTAGCTTTTGACACAACTTCAAGTTTTCTGCTAGACTGAATGTTGTGGGTTTCTTAATATGTGGTAGTGTTTATCTTTTCACAATAAAGTTCAGTTTCGTTTGGCAAAAGGTACCACTTCAACTAGACTGAACTTTGGGATGTGTCAAAATGTAAAGCCTGAGGGGCCTTTTGTATGTTTATGTTGCTTTTGCAAACATGCACAATGCCAGCTGTGCAAAATGTCCCTTCTGCCTGAGGCTGGACAGGAAACTGCACCCTGTCTTCCTACGCTTGGCTATGCTAATCCACATTTGTGATTGCCAAGTGTGATTACTGCAACATGTTGCTCTGAAAAATCAAACTGCTAGCCAAGTCAATAGATCTAAAGGGAGAAATGGAAGTTTACAGAGAGGTTCCTGGTCTTACTGAAATACTAACTGGGAGTGCTAGGTCAAGTGTTAACAAGAGATAGAAACCTCCTGGCTTCTGCATGAGCAGTCTTTCACATATCTTAAAAATCCACTAAAACCAAAATTGGACCAAAAACCTCTAGTTCCGTTAAATAGATTAGATATGTCACAAATTAGCAGAGAATTCTTTAGGTGTTTTCATTTCCAGCAAGGAAATGTGGCCTTCTCTGCAGCTGCTTTGCAGTCCTGTTACTCATGGAAGCCTGTAAATATTCTTCCTACACTGGTAAGGTTGACTGGAACTCTGTAAAGCTAAGATGTGTTGTTTCTTGGTTGGTGGAGGTGGACTGCAGCTTAACATTGTAGGTGAAACCAGAGCTATAAATATATATTTAGTCCCTTACCTTTCATACATGATGTGTTTTCTTTTTGATTCACCCTGGCAGACTGTTGCAGCCCTCAGCCCTTCCTGTGTTCCGTGATAGGCAAGAGTAAGCCATGTCCTTCTCAAAGCACTGACTTTAAAGCCATGGCTTGCTAAGTTCAATATTTTTAGCTATGTGAAGTTTTCTTTATTAACAGAGTAATATATATCCTGGACTGTCTTGTTACTGTTGGTGAATGGATTAATTATTTTTACATATGTCTATTATGGAATCTTCTTTGTCTAAAAGATTTTGAGTGAAAGGCCATGAGAATAATCTTCCCAGTGTGAAATTAGATGCCATGAAAGAACATTGACAAGCAGTTGAAATCTTCTCTTGACCATCTGAAATTTTGCATGTCACCATTGTATTTGTGACCTTTGCTCTTCTTTTTCTTTTATGTTCCGTAAATGATTCATATTTTTTCTCATTGCTGCCAAAAACTCAGTTCTCAGTGCCAGTTCCTAAGCTACCATCCAGTTTCGACTTACTTTTGCTCATATATAAAATAAGCTTGAACTACTGAATTTCCCTGTTTAATTTCTCACCCTAGGAAGTGGGTTAAAAATAGCTGACAGGTCTCATGCAGCTACTAAGGAAGCAGGTTGGGACTTTGAGACTGTAATCAGTTTAAATTGCTACTTTTCGTATTTCAGCCTCTACTTACTCCCTGCTTGTCTTTGCCTCCTGTTCCCTCCTGAATACTTTAATTCTTTTGTGTTTTAAGTGTTCACTTTTCTTCACATCTGGCTGTGGAAAAGGAGGGTGCATAGAGGTGTTTTACACTGATAAGATATATTTATTTGTGACACATGACATAAAAAGTGCCGTCCACTTAGTAATATTATATTTTTGGTGAAGATGGTGTCTCAGGAACAACCGGTGAAAAATGGCACTGGCTGGCTGATAACCAGGATTATACTGTGTAAGAATTAGGCAGTCATTTCTCCTGGAGGTAATTAATTTTGCCTGTGTATATAGAAATGTTGGGGTTTTTAACCTAAGTTGTTTTTCACTTGAAATATCAGAATCTGGACAAGAATAGAAGGGCACATACTTAAAAACAAGTATGACAATCAAGTATGAAGAAGTTTAGGGGGTTTAAACATCAAAATACAGTACATTTTCAGTTTGATTCCTGTCCAGCAATTTTATTTTGTTTTTTTTGGTAGACAAAATGAAAGATAATCACTTTGTCTTTCTGCCTAGTAAAATTAAGGGGTAATACCTGACAAACAATTGCTGTGGAAGTATGTTACAAGGTGTGTGTATTTCCACTAGAACTGCAAAATGAACTGAATCCAATGTTAGTCTCATTTTTCTAGGGGTTGCCTTTCAAATACTGTCTATTTTACCTTTTTTTTCCCCCTGTGAATACTCATTGCAGATGGCTGGAAATGCGTATATTGTTTAATCAAATTAATACAAATAACTACTATCACACCTTTTGAACATTCAGTTGAAAGTCTTGTGCCATGTCTATGGTTTACATGTGCTCACAATTCCAGATTCCTGTGTTATGTGATTGATGTCTGGGGTATGGCACTTTAAGAAGTTAAACACTGAAGGAAGACAGAACAGAAGCACCAAGACAGGAATTATTTATGGTTTTTCTTGCTTAGGGGTTTTGGTTTTTTTCCAGTCTAATAAGATCAATGTTCAACTCCTTTATGACGTATTTCGTATTAAAAAATGTTTGCATTTTAAATGTTCTAGTTATCTTGCCTTGAGATGGGCCACAAGTTCTCTTATTTTTCACATTCAAGCAAAACCACGCAAAATGAATGCAAATCTTGAAGGTGTATGTGAATGTCAATGCTACAGGAAGCCAGAAATCTGTTGGCACTTTGTGTGAAAATGTCCCAGCTGTGAGCTTGTTGGCTCAGGTGCTTCCAGCTGTGCTGCTGCTGCTGTGGCATGAAGGGCAGTGCAAGCTGCAGGCTCTCCAAATCTGTGTAAATACTTAACTCCAAGCTGCACCATGCCTTGGTGCTGTGTCTACCATCCAGTGCAGACAGTGCAGAGCTGGTTTTGCAGTGTCTACATCAGTTGTAGTCATACTTTTTATTACTGTGTAGAGGTATTACTGTAAGGCTTTGTACATTACATGTAGTCAGTACAAGCTAAAACAGGGAACATCAATTATTGTTCATTATATCTGTTGGTTTGGGTTTGCTTTTACTTGTGTTTTAGACATCTAATTCCATATAAAATAAGATGCTGTGGCAGTTGTCTCTGTTTTACAAGGTTAAAGTTAAAAATAATCATAATGGGA
The DNA here is from genome assembly GCA_034509425.1 of Eopsaltria australis. Lineage (NCBI taxonomy): Eukaryota > Metazoa > Chordata > Aves > Passeriformes > Petroicidae > Eopsaltria > Eopsaltria australis. The sequence continues at coordinate 2,655,024 of JAVTVJ010000072.1, forward strand.
TAACTGAAATGGAATCCTTTGAACATGAAAAAAAAAGTGTTTATTAAGGTTCACTTATTTCTCTGAAATTGTGGTGCCTTGGTAGCACCTTCCTACTCTTCTCTCCCCACCAGTGGTGAAGGATCAGATCATCACTGTGGGAAAGGATGTACTATTTCTGTAACATACTTTTTTTCTTCTCCCTTTGATCACTTAGTTCTTTCTCAATATCTGTTATTAAAACAAAAATCTAGGAAAGACTGAGATGATTCAGTCACTGTGCATTCCTGCTAAACCTTACTTGGTGGAGGTGACTGTCTTTTACTGGGTTCTGTGAAGCACTGATTTTCAAATGGCACTGATGAAATGACTTATTTCTGTTCTGCCAAAACCTTTGCTGTCTTTAGACCTGCTTATTAGTTTGGGGTTTTTTTCTCTTTGGCCTTCAGTATAGAGATTGCTGGGAATGCAAAGTAAAAAGAAAGACCCCTTCTGTCACTATCCATCTGTCATCTTTCTTTAAGGAAGAAAAACAAGTTAATCTTAATTGTTATTTTTTGGTTTTGTTACCTCTGATAAAGTCCAGTAAACAGGCTGTTCTTACTCATTTTCTGCAAAAGAAATGTTTTCTTGATTGATCCCTTTATGTGGTTGTGAGGTACAAAAGAAAGTATTTCAGTTAGCACCTACCTAACCATTGCAATTTAGACCAGCTCATCTTGGGTTACCAAATACTCCCTTTTGTAAGATTTTCATGGTTCTGATGGTGCTTTTTCTCCACATTTGACATGTTCTCAGTGAACAACCTTTCTGTGATGCTCCTTCCTATGCCATCTTTCATGTTCATTTTCTAGCTCCATGTAGATATTGTTAATTACATTCTGTAAACTTTTTATGAGATTTAGTGGGATCTTGTAAAAAAGAAATTCTCTAGTTGTGCTAAAGTTACCTAGTATTTCTGTAGCAGCACACAATTCGATGCAATGTGTATGAGGTGGGTTATGCTAATGATTTCTTATGCTCTTACTCTCTTTACTTTGGTGTTTTTGTTTCCCTTGATGCTCTCTGGTGCCTTCTGTTATGGCTTATTAAAATTCAGGTCCTATAGGTGCTATGTTACTAACAGCTCCCTAATATAGTCTACTTTTGGTTTTATACAGTTTCTTTTCATTACAGGTATTTCAACTCTTGCTGTCCAACTTTTCATAATGCCTTTCTGTGAACTATCTTTGCACCCTCCACTATTTCAATTTTCAGTAAAACAGGCATTGATTATCTTTACATGATTGTGGATAAGAGAATATCTTTTGTTTTACCCCAGCACAGACCTTTCTCTTGATTAATTGAGGGCCATTCCCCTGAAAAATCTGTAGAGAAAAGACTCCAGCTGCCCCTTTTCTAATTCTAAAGTTGAGATAGTATCTTCACCCATGAATTACAAACCTCATTTCAGAACAAACTGTTTATGTCGAGTCGGAAGATGTTTATCCGGAATGTCTGTGTGTCTGCTTTTCTACACAGTTAAAACAGACACTGCATTACCCCTAAGAACTAACCTCAGGAAAATCTTAGAAGGAAGAAAAAATCAAAATTATATTAATGGATGGCAACTCCATTTAGATGGTAAGTAAATATACACATGGATTCCTCCTTGCACAGCCTTACTCTGACTGCAGAGGAAAGGAACAAATGAAGGAGAGAAGCACCTCACTCATACCAGGCTCCAGAGGTAGCTGGGCATGACAGTAAGAGGTGATTTCACCTGAAGCTTCACCCCATGCCAACCATTTATTTTGCTTTCCTCAGCGTGTTCCTCGGTGCTCATCAGTCTGAGCAAATTTAAAATCTAGATTCCTGGTTCAGAATTGGTGAGGAGCACGCCAGGGACTGGTGCAAGCAGAAAGCATGAACACGGGGCAGAAGGTCCAAGGCCAGTAATGTCCACCTGGATACTCCTGCAGCCAACAGCTGAAGAAGAGGTATCAGCAGCCCACTGGAGACTGAGGAGACAATAGTCTCAATCTAGGGAAAGAAAGGGAAGGGAAGTGATAAAGTTGAGGTTGAAAAAGCAGTATATCCTTCCTGCTAAAGGTTTATGGAAATAATAAAGACTTCTTTCAGTGCCAGGAGCTGGTTTTGAAAACAGCCTTAATGAAGCTGCTTAATAACAAGAAATGAGGAGCTGTATCTAAATACAAATAGAAATGACATGAAAATAGGTACTGAAGTCTCCAAACTCACGTAGCTGGAATTCTGTCAAAGAGATTTCCCTGGCATGACAATGGAGCTCTTACTAACATGCCTACCCAGTCTGATCATCTAAATTCTGCTGAATTAATATTGATGCACACCAGGATAATGACAGGAGAGGGACACCTGCCTGAGGCTTCTGCAGAACAACCTTTGTTATGTTCAGGGAGTATTACAGCCATAAGTGTCTGTCAGGTGGAGAATTTGGAGGAGGAGCCATCTTTTATCTCGAGACCACTGGAGTTTCTCTTGGTGTCTCTGGAGCTCTTTGATTCTTCTTATGGTATCTCTCTGGTTTTTGTCTCTTGTGATCATTCTCTTATCCATCAATCTGTTTGCCCTCTGTTCTTCAGGTTTCCATTTGACTATCTACATTGTTACTTCCCATCTGACTGGCCTTTGGTCAGCTCCTTCTTTCTTTCTGTGCTGGTACCTTCCATGCCTGTGTTGAAAAATGGCACTGATGCCGTCATGAGCACATCTGCTAAGATATGGAGTCACTGTGTTGGTAATTGACATTTTCTTTCTGCAGACTTTGGCCCATCCTCTTTGAAAAAAATAAAATGGTGGCTCATCGTAAGTCCCCAGTGAGCTTCTCTGGGCTCCCCAAATATCCCATCTTTTTGTACAATGATTATTTAGAATTAAACCCCTCCTCATGAAACTTATTAACACATATTTTCTTACTAAGTTCAGATGGAAAGACTGTTCAGGCTACGGTGGGTCATTCTCTTAAAGACTTTTTGGTCCTCCACATAAATTATCTCCACCAGGGAATTGCTACCACCCTGCGTAACTTTCTCCATTACAACAGTTATGACCTTCCTATTTGCTTCCTTCAAACTGACAGAAGGTTTTCCAAGTCTCTGACCTTGAAAATGAGACCAGTATTTCCAATTCAATTCTGCCTGTTCTTTTAGAAATATCTCTATAAGTGATTTCATCACAATAAACAAATGGAATTTCTTGTAAACAGTGGTGCAGACTCATAGTACATGCATGCCTTCATCACATGGGGTTTGATTTTTAAACCCCAGTGAATCACACTTAAGCATCCTTGAAAAAACTTGGTTCAGTGTTATCACTCATTAATTTTGACAGCCTGCTCCAGCAAGTTAGATTTTAAAAGTCAAATCTCTCAATTGTGTTTCTCTGACTATGTTTAGTCGCCTATATTTAAAGAAGATTTTTAGCAACCTTTTTAGCAGCCAAGGAAATGAGAGTGGATAGAGAGAAACTGAAGAGCAGCATGGAGCTGTCACTGGGAGGAGGTGATTGTGTCTTCTGATCTGTGGCTGCTCTTCGGGGGAGCTCTGTGTATTGTTCTGAGCATCTGTTTCAGTATTGATTTCTATTGAGTATTTTGTCTCTAACCTGTTGCTACTTCTCCATTAAGCATACTAACAAAGCTCCCAGATATACAGTGAGAGCGAAATTGAATCCTAAATTAAATAATTAAATTATTAAATTCAGTTTGATGCTGTTCAGGATATAGTCTTGAAAGCTTTGGTTGAAAGATCTTTTTCCTCTTCAGGAAGATATATTGCACCTTTCACTGTCATCTCCAGAGTAATATAATTATCTATTTAATACTTATGTGAGAAAAATGGCTCTTCAGACAATTGGTCATTCATGTCTGTGAACACCAGCAAAATGGACTTGCGAATGTCAACCTGCTCTAATTATGTGCTGCTGGTAGTGAAACACATCATGATTCACTTTGATGTAGCAAATTAGAAACCCATAGTAGGTAAAAAATGACAAAGATAATTATGAAATATTTCATTCAGAGAGTCTCTTTCTCATCCTCTTTCCTAGCTTTTATGGAAAAAAAAACACTTGCAATGACTGCAACCAAAATATAAACCCAAAAATCCAAAACCACAAAAAATTCACACCTCAACAACCTAGAGACTGCAGAATTTGAAAATATTAGGACATACTTCGAATGTGTCTCAAATTTTCATGACTGAGAGAATGTAGATCTATAAAAAAGTCTTTGCATTTATGTCCCACTACACTAATTATCAAATGTGGTTATATATCTGTTCTTAATTATGTTTGAATACCCACACGTATGTATGTTAATAGTGCTAAACAGATTTCTAAGACCTAACAATGTCTGTGGGGACAGATTGTTGTGCTGAGTGTCCAGAGAGCCCAATCCAATAGGTCATTAGAAAACGTACTTGGATCATCATGTAAAATCCTGCTGACAAAGGAGAAGATGGAGAAAATATCCTCTACTTTAAATAATAAGGTAGTATTTGGAGAGATCACCTGTTGTGTTGGAAACTCTGGTTCCTTTATCTCTCCATCCTCTTTAGAGGTTTAAAGCCACATGTCCCATAAGTGCTGTAGTTACTGAGTTCTTGTGGCTGCAGTTCTCCTAACTGGACTTTACAAGGAGCTGTTGTTCCTTCAGTCACTGTTTCCTCCTCCCGGGCTTTATAGGAAATGGTTGGGCACTCAGCTCTTGAAAAAATAAGGGCTCTTCAGTAAAAGAAGGTGCTTTCTTACTTTAAGGAATTAGATACCAAAGACTCGGAAAGAGGGCATGCTAAGTCAGAAACCTCGTGTTTGCTGATTTCACTGTCTCTGCACACACTGCTTTCTGGGGGCCTTTTTCTGTTCAGTCCCCTTTTTGCAGCGTGGCTGCAGCTTCTACCAGACAGGAGACTCCTGGGTCCCTGATAGCATAATGCTCAGTATAGATACAATTTACTGTCTAAACTTCAGTCTTCATCACTGAGCAGCTCCTGCTCATGACAATTCTTCTCCATTTAGAAGGGACACCCATGGAAGTTCTCTTTTGAAAATGCCTACCATGTCCGATGTCTTGAATTCATTTTAAATAAGCCCATTTTATGTCATATTTGACCATTTAAGAGAGAGATATTGTAGGTTTTGCAATAGCATTTAGAAAGCCCTCAGGCTCACCAGCACTTACATCTGGCAAATGCATGGCAGTTTTCAGGCCCTGGGGTATAAACTGCTGGGATACCTCAAGGATTTAGAATAATCCCTGGCAGTACAGACTACAGCATTGGAACTGAAGAAGATGAGATCATTCTGTCTGACAAGAGTTCGGGCACTTGTAACCAACCCCAACAGTGCTATTCACTAATGGCACATAACTGGAATGTCTTAAAATATTGCTGAAATAAAAATGTATCTGAAATGGTCACTGAAATGAATATTTAAGATACTGTAAATGTGAATTCTGATAAATTTCTTCCTGATGGGTCATCTGGGTGCAGCTTTTAATTGCTCTTTGCAGAAAGTTCATTTTGACCTTTAGTCACATTTTGTGCTCCTATAATGCACCCTTCAGTAACATTTTCTTTCTTAAAATTAGTGCCTGAAGTGTGTCTGTTGGTCATTCTCTTATGTACATCTCTTACGTATTCTCTTATGTATGTCTCTTCGTATGTAGAATCTTAATTTCAATTGTCTTTTGAGTTTTTCAGGTGCTTTTCTAGTTCAGCAGACAAAGAAATAATGTAATTTCTCAGTTTCTTCCAACTCCAGTTTCACTCATACGATGAGGATAGAAAGCAGCAAGGTTTTCCTGGTGTGAAAACATGTTCATTAAATTACATTACACTTCTAAGTTATATTACCACTTTCCGTAATACTGCATGAATGATTGTGATTGGGGGATCAAAGGCTCAAAGCTTTATGCCTTTGGAAACCATTATTATGTTTCTGTCCTAGAACACCATAAAAATCTAAACATAACATCCAGTAGCTGATGGATAAATAACTGCGTGGATTTAATGTGAATTGATCTTAAAAACAGGCAGAGATTATATTTATTTTTCTGTGCAAGAATCTGTGTGGAAGTCTAAGAGATATTGATCATAGTATTCAAGAGAAATATAATTTCTCGTAGAGTCTTAAGGGAAAGTGACTTATTTTGTGTTCCATATACAGTGAAAATGTTTCACATGAGACACCAAAAGGCACAAAGAAGAATAAAACACCAATACCAAAACTTGCTTTGCTTAACTGGAGCAGGAAACATTATTAACCTCCTTTGGTTCTCTTTGAGGCAACCATGTTTCTGCATAGAAGAAAACATACGTGAACAACTACTTGCCCAAATCAAGAAACCTGGATTACGAAAATTAACAGTTCAACATAGCACGTTCAAAAATACTGGAACAAAGAATATATACTACAGGAACAAGCAGCATAAACTAACAACTGAGTAAATTTTATGGGGTAAGGCCCTGGAGCACTGCATGCTGACAAAACTGACTCAACTAATCACTGGTAACCCCAAGTGAATTATGTTTAGACTTAAAAGGCTTAATTAAGGGGTTTCAAATATTTGAGTTGTGATTATCCTATCCTAAATAGGTTCATGGGTCTCAACTGCGATGGTAAACAATTTGCCATTGTTTAGGCTGTATTAATCATAGATCCATAGAATTTAATTACAGAAGGAATCACACTGGCTGATGTCCTGTACATCCTGTTACCCAGATCTGTGAGTCTGTGTTGCATAGGATACAGATGCTTTTGCATGCACAGTAAATCCACTCCACTGGTCTCACCTTCTGCATGAGAGTCAGGGGTGTATCTTGTGCACCAAAGGTGCACTTTTGTCAGAGTTACAGCAATCGCTGGAGCCCCACACCCTGAAGGGCCCATGCTGTAAGATGAGCCCATGCTGTAAAATGACCCCATGGTGCACCTCATTCTGTTTCATTACCTACTGTCTCTCTTGATCTGAATAATCCATGTCTTAGGAAATTTACACTTGGCTAGTATATTTCTAGAGAGGACACATTAGGCAAAAGCTGTGTCTAATTTCTGTTTTTAATGTTTCTGATATCAGATTCTGAACACTAGTATAATTTTTTTTCCTTTCCTATTAGTTTCAGAGCTTCGTTAGTATTCACTAATTTTTCAACAATAAAGACGGTTGTATTGCATGCAAGTTGCCTTTGATTTCTCAACTGTGATGAAGTGGCAGTTTGAATTATTTAAAACCCTTTTTCCCCAAACTACAGACTGATTTTGTGGCTCTTGATCATCTTCAATTCTTGAAGCTCTTTTAAAAAGACAAATACTGACAACAGTTGTGTAATCTGAATGCTAGTTTCACTAAAGTCACAATCAGGTGTAATTTCAGCTTGCTACTACTGATCTCAGCTTTCCCCTTTATCTGTCCTTTTGGCATAGCATGACACTGGGAGTTACTGCTGGCCCTTTTGTGCTCTCCCACAAGGGATGATGTTGCTTGCTAGCCAGATGACTTTGTGTGAAAATGTGTCTTGTTTGAATGGCTCATTCTGATGTGGGACTGTTTGCTCTGTGTGAGGGACCCCTCTTCATTTTCTGTTCCCTTACATGAAACAAGCAGCTTTCCCAGCCAACACTACAAGCCAGGTCTCACCCAGCCAACTCTTCACCTACACTGCACTGTTTAGGTGAAGTGTGGGCAAAGGGACCTCCCACATGCTAGCAACCATGCCCTCACCTACCTGTCCTATACACACAAACATACCTGTTGTCATTTGTCCTTTTGCTGATGTTGGTTTCCTCTGAATTTATTACAGCAGTCCAGGTCCCCAGTAAAAATTTAGTAATGTGAAACAAAGTGCTTTTGCAGCCTTTTCCTGTCAATTCTCTTAAGGAAAGAAAGTTCCCTAGTATTCTATGAGATTTCTAGAAATCTCTGTCTCTTCTTAGGTATTTCTCAGTTAGCTCTTTCTTTTTTTCCCCGATAAAGTATGCATAAAATTATACTGTGTAGCACTGGCCGTTTGATTAGGATGTCACAGGACACTAAATAAAATGCCTTGCAGAGTTCTGTGTTTATGAGCTCTCCACTCCCCAAATTGTTATCTCCTAAAAGTACAAAATGAGACCTGGGAAGGACTATATTCCATTTAAAGAAACCATAACTCTTATTCTTCAAGACTCAACAGCGTCCTCTCCTTTCTTGCTCTGGCATCAATGTCATATTCAATGGCCCATTGAAGAGTAACTCATTCTGACTTTTTTTGACTTTAACTATACAAAGGGTAAATTTATTTTTCCTCTATATACTGTGGAATGATGGATTTGCCCTTTTGTATTAATATTTTCTGATAATTTCTTTTCTTTTGCTGGGAAATGAATAAAAGTGATACAGAGATAGGAGATGGATTAAGGAGTGTAACCTCCTGCCAGGAAGGTTGAAGTCCTTTTGTACATGTTGCTCAAAAATGGTTGCTCCTGATTTGCTGTGGGTGAGCAGTGTAACAAGTGCCATAATGTTTCAGAAATATCCTGTGCTCATTTCTGCTGCTTGATGTGCAATGGTCAGCTTTTAGGAGAATCAGTGCAGAAACTACTTTCAGGTGCATGAGAGGGCAGTGTTTGTCTCATCCTGCTGTGAAATGTTACGATGCAAAATCAATGTAGCTTGCCATGGAGCAGCCCCATAACAATTATTGGCTTCATAACATCTTTTGCTCTGCAGTGTCTGAGACATATGTTACATTACAGGCAAGTGGCCATTTCCATATGCAGATGGGTTTCTAATCAGAGCAAAAGGTACCCTCCTTGAAGCAGACAAGTAGCTTGTACCCACAGAAAGGGCGGCAGGAAACAGCTTCGCAATCTGCAGCTGTTGAGAGCATCAGCAGTGGAATGTTCAAATGACAAAAGGGCACATGGTGATCTTTACCTCAGTAAGATCCTCTGTAGCTCCTACTACACACGTTTTTTTATCATGTGATCTATTCCACCTTTGGATAGTGCATGAAAAGCTGAATGAGTACATGGCTTACTTTTTGTCTATTTTTCTAGTCAGGAGAAGATGAATAAATTTGAATGTAGTCAAGAATCTTTATAGAAACTCCCCTCTGTGAAGGACAATTCTGTACCAATACCTGTGTCAAAGATCTCTGTCAGCTAGTTCTTAATCAATCGTGTGTGCACAAAGTGGGATTTAGCCTTTATAAAAACACATTAAATTTGCATTTGAAGTAAGTGCAATACATCAAGCATCTTCTCATGCCACCTTTTCCCACTTGGATCATGGTGTTGTACTTTGTAGTGAAAGGAGATAAAACATTTCATTTGAACACTGATTTGGAAGGGCTCCTTGTGTTTGAGCTCCAGATTAATATGCAGCCTGACCTGTTAAAAAATATGGGAGTTGTAAAGCAACTGTGGCAAGATCAGCATCGGGGAAGAGTCACAACAGGACTGAGACAGAGATATGGCTCATTATCCCAGCACAGCAAAAATCTGTTCTCCAGCCTTGCTGAGGCAGAAAGGGAAGGGGAAGTGATGATCCCTCTGAAATCTGGCTATTAACAGCTATCTGGACTGTATAAGCTCCTTTAAAGAGAAGAACTTGCCTCAGAGGAACTTGCTTCCTGGGAGTGAGATGATGATGAAATGCACTGAAGCTCTTTGGAAAACTGTTTTTGTATAAGGTCTCATTTACACAACAGACAGAATCTGTAGCTGATTGAGGGTCAGCAACACGCTGGCAAGCCACGCTGGATGCTGTCTGGGTGCATCTGCAGGCACAGGCAATCTCCCACCAGTCCTGCATCAGAATAGAAACCTGAGACTCGTCACTGAAAGGTGACAACCAGATGCTGGCCATGCTTTGGGCATTTCAGTCTCCATCTCGTACGCTTTCTTGTTGGCGTAAGTTGCTAGCCATGTGTTACACTTGTGTAAGCTTTGTGAAGAAGGAAAAGAATTTTTTATTGAATTTATCAGGCCTTATTCCATTGTGCATGAACAGGTGAAAGGACAAAAATATTTACATGAAGGAATAAATGTATTTTCCCTTGGTAAAGAAAAGGCATTGAAGCCTGTTCCACTGTCTGTGTAGGAATGAAAAATGCAATAAACTTACAGCAAAATAAACCAGTCCTATGATCTTGAATCAAAGAATCATAACTCAATAGTGTAATGTGAGTTGATTTTGTGATATTTACATCAATAAAACCCAAACCTTGCTAATATTGCAAACTTATGAAAAATCCCTTTCCTGATATAAGGCAATCGTAGAGAATGAATTGAGGTTTGAAATTCCTCTGTTGTCTGTGTACATTGCTTGTTTTGGCAAGAGATATGGAGGTGGTCCAAGTACTGGGATATATGTTCTGGATCATTGACTACATTTCAGAGAAGTTTGGCCATAACTAAATGTTGTGCTTGACTTCCTTACTTACAGAAAAAATAAGAAGTATTGCTCCTCTGGGAGCAATTCTCTCCACTCACTGAAATGTGGCTTTGTTAGAGATAATGGTCTTATGGCTTGGCCATGAAATAGGGTAGCGCAAGAGTATCTGGCACTCAGTCCTCTTCCACAGGCAAATGGAAATAGTGGAATGGGACAAAGAATGTGGAGCTTGTGTTCTGGTCATACCAAGCATTGGTTTTTAGTTGGAGGAATAGGCATTAGGAAGTTAAGCATATTTTACAGGTATATCACAGTTTTTGTGATAATCACAACACCTTCCTTTTCCTGATGTGGTGTAATTCTTATGTAAATAGTTAAAATTATCCAAAGCAACCTGTCCAGTTCTACACCATTGGTGCAACCTACACCACCAATAGAGGAGCGGCCAAAACTTTTGTAGGTGATGGTTTTAAGAGCTTAGAGAAAACCTCTTCTACAAGCACTATTATTTGGAAGATGATGACTATCCACTAAGATGGAGCTTGGACTTCTGTCACAGGCTCAACTTTTCCTTTCTTAGGAATTATTCCTTTCTTAGACCCTGATTCTTCTACCACGTAGCTTATGGTGGTGTTTAATTGTCCTTTCTGTGTAATTCAAAATATAAATTTTGTAAGTAGGGCATCCATAATCACTAGAAAGCACATTCTCTGTGCTGCTATGCTGCACCAGATCATTTGTGTGCTATGATTACCTCCCAAAACTACTAATTGTCATGGTTTAGGAATAGTCTTCCCTGATTCCTTGCCCTCACTGAGACTATCCCAAACCAGGTGCCCCTTACTCGCTCCCTGCCCCTTTCTCTCCCCCTTCCTGCTCTGGGGATGGAGTTGAGAGTTGGAGGCCTAAAAGATGCAAATCATGGGTTGAGATAAGAACGATTTACTGGAAACAGCAATGGGATAAGAAAACAAACAGTAACAACAACAATTTTAATAACAAAAGGTGTAAGACAAAAAAATGATTTACACAGGAAGTAAAACAGTACTGGACCATTTTGCCCACCGTGATTTTTCCCCCAACAAGAAACAAGAGAAAGAATTCATTACTCCTGCCCCTGGCAAGTGACCTGAGACAGTACTGCATAACATTAGAGTCTGGCCATGTCCCCTCACGGATACTGTAAAAGACTAACCCTGTCCTGGCTGAATCCAGGAAAGCAGTGAAATCTGAGCTCATCAGAAATATAATTCAATTCCCCTTTATCTTATCTATGGAATGTTCTCTCTTTAAAAACTTTCTATATAGTTCTGAAAAAATTACAAGAAAATATCATTGACCTATTTAGTGAAGGCACTTCAGATTTTTCATTTGGAACAACAAACATTTGTCATATTAAAAGAAACCAACAAAGCAAAACCAAAAATCAACCCAAACCAAAACCCAGCAATCTGCACAAAGTCAATATCAGAAAAAAAATTGGCTTGGGGAGCTGAGCTGTCAGTGTTGAGCTCAGTGATATAGAAAAAGTATCTATTTAAACCTCCTGCTCTCAGAACAGATGCTATTTACTTTGCAGAAGGACCTTTATCAACTTTTGTTTTTAAGTCTCAGATCCTTTGGTTCTTCAATAAGAGCTCATCTGTTTAGAAACCACTATAGCTATACTTCAGTGTACCCTACACTGAAGCCTTCAAACAGTACTGTTGTTTGGCCCAAATGTATGATCAGTAATTCTTTCAGCCCTTCATTCAGTGAGGTCATAAAAGAAAGAATGGCAGCGGTTCCAGAACTCCCTCATACTGCCCCTGAATATCTGCTCATCTGTCATTCATTCTGCAACCTGTCCTTTTCAAGACAACAGGCATTAATTCCATGTAAAACCTGCCAGTTTAAATTCTCATTTTTAAGGTTTTTTTTGAAAAAATATTTCTCAGCATATTTGTCACCACAGTGATTTCAAAAGTTGTATTCAAAACATGAGGGACTCATGCCTCTCCCAGAGAGGCAAAGCTTCTGTCTACATTGTTTTAAGAAAAAACACTCAGCTTCTTCATCTGTCAGTCATTCTCTTCCAGGAGAAGAAAATACAGGCACTAACAAAAAAAAGAGATTGCTTTCTGAAAGCAAAAAGTAAGAATTTCAAGCTTTTTTATCTCTTATGATCTTCCATGATCTGTCTCTTGCTGTCAGTAAGGATATAGTTCTAAAAGCAGGGAATTGGACAAGCTTGGTTTTTTGTGCTAAACTTCCACTGCTGACGTAGGGAGGCATAAAAACAAAAAAGAGAAAAAAAGAAAACAGAAGAAAGGAGGATTATGTATTGCCTGTATTTCCTCACTGAGAACAGGGCTCAAAGTACCATTTTGGTAGCAACACCACTGAATATTGTTCTCCAACCAGTTCAGCTTCTAAGGGTACTCTAGTCCCTATGTTTAATACAACTTCTTTATTCCCAAATATAGCAATTGCAACACTGAAACAGGCTCTACATCATTGTCCTAAACTTATATCATTGTTTTAGAAATGACCACAGTAATTAATTGCTGGTGCAAATTATTTCCTCTTCAGTACTATCCATAGTAAATATATTGCCAAGTTTATCAAAGTGTAGAAGCAAATTTTCTTCCCATTTATCTGCACTGTACTGCTAATTAAAATGGCCTAATACTCTTGTGGCCTCAGATTTCAAGTACACTCAAATAAGAATTTAGGGACAGAGATGATGAACACCCAATAAGCAAAGAAGGCACAGATCTTGAATCATGAGGACGTGCCCTGCAGCTTCTCCCAAGAACCCTTCATCTTTATCATCATGACATGAGTACACACTATTCTGCTCTTACACTGCTCCCAATTGATCTCAAAGTGTTGGAAGAGGTGCCATCCATAGCTTGTACTACCCTGAAGACTGAAAAATCAATGATCAGAGAAAAAGGGCCATCAATTACCAACCCATTTAGGTCCTGGAGACAACTTAGTGATGTTTTTTAGAGAAGACATCTCAAAGTCATTTTAAAATGACACCCGCTACTATCATCCCAGATGCTAAGAAAACTAAACAGCTTTCTCTAATGACAGCTGTTCCCTGGGATAAATAACTCCAAAGGCCAGACTAAAATACGTAAAGTACTCCTCTATTTCAGTCCAACTGTGCCTAGCAAACTAACATTATGTAAATACTGCTTACTGACAGAACAAAGCAGCTGCCTTTGTGAACAGATTTCAGTCTCAAGCTAAATAATACAAGGCTTCATTTTCTGAAGGGTATTTACATTTCCATGAGTAACACTGGAAGTTTAGTCCTTATAATTGCTTATTTTTCCATATAATTTGCCATAATGATTGTGATGATAAAGGGTTCTTCAAAAATTCTGAAGAGAACTTAGTGCAGTTTTTCTCCTTTGAAGGCTGAAGTCTTTTAAGCAGCTTAACATATAGAATGCAAAGTCTTAAGAAAAATAACTGCCCGAATATATCTTGGTCTTTTGGTGTAGCCCTTCAAATATCAGAGCCAGACAACTATAGAGTACCTACACATTTGCAGCGAAAACCAACTGATTATGTTTTAAGAAAATAGTTTTCCTCTTAAAAACCTGCCATAATTTACAAATGCAATCAATTTGTGAGATAATGAAGATGGCCCAAGGTGATATGTGGAAGAACAGTGACAGTTTTTGTCAAACCATGTCTTCAAATTTCATCTTCACCTTTGTTTTAAGTCTGAGATAGAATAATTTTTAGCCAGGACCTAGAAGTCATCTCTTTTGGATATCTTCATCAATTACTGATTCTTTTTGTGGCTTTTTTCATCCTTTTCATGGATGTCTTTCATGAATAGCATGTGAAAAAATATAATCTTGCTTTATTGGATACCTGATTGGTAGGTAATATGTTTTGTAAATCAAGGGGAAAAGTCTACTCATGACAATTAATTTCTCCAAAGTAGAAATACAAACATTTATTTCTGTCTTTGGCTTGAAAAACTGGACTACCTCAGTCTCAAGAGTTTCCTTCTTTCCCCTTCTCTTTTTAAAATGCTAAGGACACTTTTTAGCTCCCTTCCAGATGCATGCATCCATACTGTGGGCTCTTTCTTTCCCATAAAATATCTGTAATTCACAGCAAAGTAATAGTCAGACTCTCCCCAGTGCTAAGGATGTTTACAGAAAATGTTCATCAACTACTTGTGCATATGGAGTTAATGCAGTTAAGTCTGTTCAATTACTTACTCAAAGCCATAGATTTCTGGGCAGCACTACAATCCTTGAACTTCAGTTTTGTTACAAACAGCTGAATCGAATGAGAAACTGAAGCAAATTGTCACTAGAGTTCAAATGGACTACAAATAGCAATTGAATACCTTCCAGAGGAGAGATTTCCAGTCCATCTGGACGGTCATCTGTAACCTCAAGATAAATCTGTCAGAGACAGATTTCAGACTGTTTCAGACTGTTACACCACATGTCAGCTTGCACTCATGCAATGCCTGAAGCCAGACCTCACCCTTCCTCCTCTGCAGAGCTGGCAGAGGTTGGTATATCAAGCTGTGGAATGTCAAGCAGCTATATATGTCTCCTATCTCAGATTAAACTGACAATATTGGTAAAGATTAATCTTTCTCACAAAACCTCTGTTGCTACCTTACATAAAGGGCTGCTCACTGGGACCACTGGATGATTCCTGCTACATGATCCCTGCTACATGAACCCAGTTGGAGACAATACATGAACACTGAAGGCAAGGAAATCAGTGGAGGACATTCTCTCTTCTTTTAAAGATTTCCATACTCCAGATGTTCCCAGAAAATACATCACTAAGTCATTGTATGCACAACTATGAAAGAGCCCATTAGGGTTTTGTTTTTTTCAAAGCAATGGCTAGCAAATATTTATATTTTGTTTTCCTTTCAGGAAACAATCTCTTGTCAGTTTATGCTCTCTTTCATGATTTGTCCTTGGATCAATATCTCAACCATGAGTAAGTCCAGTTAAAGACCTATTCACTATCAGAAATACCTCAAGTGTTTTGTTTTGTTTCATTTTGTTTTGTTTTGTTTCTGCAGAAAGACTCTGATCTCAGAATGCTTGCAAATACAAGGGATAAGGCATTATGCATGAGTTTCCTCTGATCCCCTACCAGAGTATAAGAAAAAGGAGAAGGAGGGAATTTGACTGTGTTTATCCTAACAGCCTCCAAGTATCTGGAGGTATCCATTGTACCTAATGGATTTCTTGTAATTCACCCCAGCCTCTATAAACAAAAGAGAGGAATATTTTCTATGTAGCTTGAGATTAAATAGGCATAACCCTGAGCCTTCATTGCCTGAGAAAGCCTAATCAGTGAAATGTGAATCAGGCCATGGCACTGACTACTTAATTAGGAATTAGCTATCAGAAGAAACAGTCCCAAGGTGTACAAGAGAGACTTTTACCTCCCTCCTTATGACTGGATTCTTTCTTAATACTCTAACAGTAAATTTTCTGGAGATGTGTATTTATTTAAGTTATGACACTTGCTAGAAACCCCATGCTTCCTGACTCCAGCTTATTATTACTGTCTTTTTTCCTAATTCCTAGTACTCCTCTTTGAGACGCAGAATAACAAATATACATTTACTTTTATCACTAAAGGATATGTTTGCTTCTAGGAAATACTAACCTTAGAGAAATAGGTTTCAGGATTACATCACTATATGAACTTATATCACCATATGTAAGGGGATCTGCATGTCTGTAAAAGTATTACAGTCTGAGGAATAATAAAAAAGCATAGGTAATGGAAGCTACATGAGACTGGGAACAGAAAAGCTGGATTTCATGGCAGAGATAATGAGTAAGATACAGAGAGATGATGCAAAAGCCTGAACCTGCAATACATGCCCACTAGATCCAGGCTACTGCACTTCCTCCAAAAGAAAGCTTCCGGAGAGCATGGACAACTGGGAGTACTCAGATAAAAAACCCATGCATACAGAAATAGGGTTCTATTCAGTAGCACAGGCTTCTTTAATCATTTCTTGTATGAGACACATCACACTCACAGGTGTGCTGGAATGAAAGTTGTGGAAGTAGATTTAGGCTCTTAAGTTTTGGAAACAGGAATGAAATGACAAATAAGTTAAAATATTAATAAATTCAACGATTAAGGTAATATGTAACATCTGATACAAGGCAGATCAGCTGAAGTGCCCAGAAGGCCTGAGTGACTGGAAACTTAAAAGGTAACTTATGTACTATCTCTGTTCCATATTAGAAGATGGTCTTTTGAGGAAAGAAACACTTCACTAAAAAGGCCTTTGCTTTTATTTGAAAATTGATGGTGTAAAACCTACTCAGGATGTGCAGTCCAGGAAACATCTGGTTCTGTCCTTCTGACACATTTTGTGAAGCCTTCCAACATCATTTATACATAATTATACTAGTTTTAGCAGGACTACTGCCTCTGCCACTCTGATGAGAACAAATACATTGCAATATTGGCAGACGTTTGTGCTTTTCTAAACTTTCTGAACTACAGTGCTTGTGCAAGACCCTAGCTTACAATCATTCAGTTTCTGTGTGATACAATATAAGTAATAATTTTGTTATCCTTATTGTTCTTAGGACACCCAAGCCCCGATCAGACACTTACTACATAACAGAGCATATTGTCCATCCAAAATAAAGGATAAAAAACTGAAGACAAACCAGTGTTCCATGAGATTAGGGGACAATGTCAATTAAATGTGCTTGTCCTTGACACAATGACATAATCTGTCATTATTGACAGATAATGACAATTATCAGTTGTTTTTTTGGAGAGGATTGTTAGGCAGTACAGCAAAGATGTGTGCATGAAGGGACCAGGAAAAGCCTAAAATTCTGTATGTTTATGGGGAGCTCCAAATAGGCTTTTTGAACAAATAAGCAGATGGGGCAGTAGGTGGACTAATTAAATCTTGAACCTCATTCCTGGACAATAAATGAAAAATTATTCATAGAATAAGAATAGCTGTCAATGTTTTAAAAAATGACTTTTTTGTTTATTATGATGGTTACTGTTGACCTTGCAAAGAGCTGCATGAGCAAATCAAACTGGTGGCTGTTGAAGACAGTCTTGGCAGCACTGTATAAATAGATGTGCCCAGGACAAAAATGCCTTTTCTAGGGCCAAGGTGTTACAGCAAGTGAGCTGTAAAATAACTGTGACCTTAATGAGAACTTTAGCAGCATGAGTGGATGAAAAAGGCCAAGTTTTAGAGATGGTTCTGCAGGCATAGCAGAGTCTAAATGAAACCTGTCATCCAAATTACGGGTGTTTGAAACTAGCAGGACAGGAAGAATCCTTTTGGAAACTGGAGAAGAGGCAGGGAAGAGATGGCTTGAAGAAGAGAGAGAGAGAGAGCACTCTGTTTTAGCTGTGCTGAGCCTGAGGTAACAGCAGGGGCGTATCAGCAAAGCATGCCTTGATCTTACCCTATGAGGGTAATTTTTTGGGGAAGAGAGGTCTGGAATGAAGTACTATCTGAGATCTTCAGGTAAAGACGATAATGGAGTTTGTAGGTGAGATGAAACCAGGAGGGTATGAGGAAGAGAGGGACAAGAATTATTGGAAGTGTAGAAAATGTGACCTATGAGTAAATGATGAAGGAATAAGAATATTTTTCCTTTAAGAAGAAAAAGGAAAGTTTTGTTACTGTCTACATTAAGGGTAACTGGAAAATGGAGAAAATAAACTGCTCTCCATCACAATTGGGAAAAGAACATGTAAGTTTAAGGTAAAGGAGCACAAAAATATTTGCAATAATATGGATAGAAATCCATGAAGACTGTGATGTCTCCTCAGCTGGATTTTTTTAGAAACAGATACACACCTTCCAACAAAAGTAGGTCCCAAATCTAGCTACAGCTGAAGTTACCATGGTAAGACAATTCTAATAGTTTCTTGCAGCCTCTTCCAAATTTGACAAAATTGGACGTCCATGAAAAGTCTAAAAATGGGAGACCTTTCATGTATTCTTCACCCTTGAAAATGTTCATATGCATCCGGTATTATGTGTGGGTTCCACTGATATTTAGGACTTTTTCACATCTGATATGATTTGAAAGGCTAGGTGCTTCTTATGAACTTCTGTAGTCATTAACCTAGTTAATTCTGTAGTCCAGTAAATATGATTTTTGCCATCAATATCAAAAGGTCACAGGGTTGGTGGGCACCTGGCAATGTGGGGGCTGGGGACTTGTCTGGCTGTGCTTTGGTGGGAGCTGATTTTAGCTGTGGTAGAAATTGCCTGGTGGACATGTTCCTGAAGTTTGCCTATATTGGCTTCCCTTAGGATGCCTGAGCTGGGGGTATAGTCACATGGATTTTTTTCTATGTTTTGTGGTTGTTATTATTATTTTTATCATCATCTTCATTACTACTATAAATTTTAGCAATATTTTTACTAGATGATTTAGATTCCAGTTGGGTTCCTCATACAAGGCTAGTTGCATGTGTGTGGTATATTGCCTCTTGCCTGTAAGCATAATCTTTTCATATAAGAGTCTGATGCCTTCCTCTGATTCAGAATTGCTCAATTTATTCTACGCATTATTGTTTTAATTTTGGTAGGAGGCTTGATGGATAAGACAGTTTTAGTGCCATATTTCAAAGATAGGATATAAAAGTTCTTGGAATATTGAAGAATTGGAACCTGGATATGTGTTACTATTTTCTGTGGCACTCCTATTTATTCATAAAAGAATTCCTAGCCTAAAACAGTGGCTTTAGAACCCTTTTACATTACGACTGATATTTAAATTGTTGGAGCCTTTACTGTATGAAGAGCCACAACTCTTCTACAGAGGCCACAATGAATTAAACTGATAAACGGAAACAACTTCTCTTAAAAGCCCAGCTATGTCCTCTGGCTGCTTATTAAACTTAGTATTTGACTCCCAAGTTACTACCTGTACAGATTTTTTCTTAAATCTCTGAATAATGGGGAAGGAACTGCAGACAGCTGTGAACCCACTGTGTCTTCTGGAAACAATGACCCAGTCACACTTCATACTCATTTACTGAATCCTTGAAAATAGGAATTATCAGAAGAAAATCCAGTGCCTTGAAGGGATATTAATCCTGTTTTGCTGTTTGTTTTCATCAATATTCTGTTGTCTTCTCATTTTTACAATTTTTTATGTTTCTCCCTTTTTTTTTTAAAGATTTATGCCAAATTTTTTCAACGTGTTCAAAAGCCATAGAGGTTTATTAGACAAAGGATTTAATGAAGCTTTTCCACAAAAACAGTTATTTCTTCATCCACTATTTTTTTCATCATGATCTCTTCAATGAGTTTTCCTTATTTATCTCAGATAGTACAGAGGGGACTTTGGAAATGGTATTTTTATATAAATTATCTTACTCTTATTATTTGCTTTATTAAAATGAATGAAAAAATGGAAAAGTGCTAACCTATTATCTATGAGGTAAGGATGTCTGAAATTTTAATATTTAGCAGACATTGACCAAAAGCATTATATTATGTGTTTCTTACTTGTTTTAAATTGCAGCCTGTTACAGCTGTAACCAGAAGCTGAAATGAGCTGGAAGTTGTGAGTGGTCTGGCACTCTACATTCACACCTAATTGTTTTCACTGGTACAGTTCTGTCATTGTACTACTTGCAGTTCCTCAGTAATCTCAGCAGAGCTCTAGAAATAGCCAGATTCACTGACTGACCATTGCTGAAAACACTTGAATGCCAGTTGTACTTCTGTCTTGTTTTAATTTGTCAGAACATCAAACTCAAAACGTTCTTGCCAGTATTGACCATCAGATCTTAAACTTATGGCTCAAAATGATCACTTCAAACTGAATTGGCAATTGTGTCTTAAATTCTGATGCTGTTGATCAAAGAAATAATCCAAGCTGCAGAAAATTTGGAAATCAAAACTCTCTGTGTAAAGGTGGTGATCACAAGTTTTGTAGGTTTTTTCCAACTCCACCAAAGATCAGTGGAATGCTATTTTCATTTGTAGGCATAGCATTTGCTCAATTGCTTGTAATACTAATTTTAGCTTTTCTGTTTAATACAAACTGATGAAAATTCATCTGTTATTCTTGATGTACTGCAAGAGGTACTTAAGCATATACAGATGATATGGAGTTATTTTGGGTAGCAAAGATGAAGAGCAATTACAAATTCTGTGGAAAGACTCCAGAATGTGGAGTGAATGGATGTTAAGAGAGGAGGTGAAATTCCATGTATGCAACCATAATGGGACACACAGAGAAGCAAGCAACCCTAACTTCACAAGAGTGATGTATTCTGAACTTGCTGTTGTCACTCAGGAGCAAGATCCTGGAATTGCAATAGCTACTTTTGTGAAAACATCAGCTCAGTTCTTAGTGGTGGTCAAAATAAGTACTGAATTTTAGGAATAAGTAGAAAAGGATAGAGAACAACCAAGATAACCTCCTATTTCTTCTATCGGAGGTTTAGTACTATACAAATCCATAGCATGCCTAAGCCTAAAAGGCTGTTTGCAGTTTTGATTCCTCCTGTTTCAGGACAGACAGAAAATTGAGATTCAGAGAACTATATGTGGTCTGGAGAGGGCAAATAGCTAATGACTGATCACTCTGCCTTGTGATACAATGATGAGGGAAACTAGGTGGGAAGCTGTTCAAAACAAAAGGGAGTGCACCCTTTCAAAGCACACCTCAGCTGTGGCATTCCTCAGCCTAAGAGGCTGTAGATGCATCAGTGATGGAAGAAATTTTGGAAACATAGGCCTATGAAGGACTGTACAAATGTACTGAGATTCTGCATTACTGGATGTCTCTAAGCCATGAATCACTGATGGGCAGCTTAACTCTTTTTTTAGAATCTCATATGGATGACCATCAGAGACAGGGTAACAAGCCTAGATAGGCCATTGCCCTATTCCATCTCTCACACTAGTGAATTTGAGTGCTCTGGGTGGAGGGACTATCTGAATATTTTTTGGCAAAGGGTGGGTGGATTTCAGGCACAGTACTGAGGAAACATTTTATTATTCTGTTGGCACAATGAAGGGCAACATAATTTTGCTTTTTCCTTTTTTCCTTATCTTACCTGTTTTTTTTTCCTTTTCTCACCGGCTTGCTTTTAATCTCTGCTTCTCTTTAATTTTTTTTTCCTTCTTACCAAACAATCCTCCAGCCCTAAAGAAAAACAGGGCTAAAAAATGTAAGCACCCACACAGGTGAATATACTCTGTGAAGCATTTCCAGCTTTCCTTCTTTGTTCTTGGCTCTCTACTCTGGAGCTGAACTCAGAGTCTGTGTTCTCCCAGCTATCAGACAAAATCAGGAGATGCCATAGGGTGAGATTTGTAGGGAGTTATGATTCTTTTTTAATGTTATGTTCTCTTATTATTATCTAAAGACAAACTTGCAGTTTGTTGTACGCTTGTTAATCAGTTGTTTAGAGATCAGGTGAAAAAGTTGTTCCAGAGCAACAGCGCTGTCAGCGCTCCTGGTCCAGCATTGGTGGTGGGATGCTGGCAGAGTCAGCCTTGTTTGTGCTGGATCTGTTGTTCTTTCACTGTGTTTTCAATGTTAAGATATCAAAAACAAACACTTGGAGGGATAAAAGTTTTTCTGTTTTGATCCAGACACTGGTGTAAGGCTCTTGTTTCTTTCCAAGATGAAGCTTTTCTAATCAGGTCACCTTGAATTGAACTAACATAAACAAATGGGGCATTGATGAATTTTTGGAAGTGCTGTACTGCTTTCTTTTAAGTGGGTGGAATTGAAGTTGTCCCATGACAAACGCCACTGAAAATCCACTATTTCTTGTTATGCTCTTAGTAATCCTTTTAGAAAGTACTGTAAATAATATATACACAGCACAACATTTCCCCCTTCTCTGTTCTAAAATAATCAAAAGGACTTTGGTAAAATACAAGCAATGTGTTTGAAATGAGACATGAGTTGTTAATTTGGCCTCTACTCCTCTGCCTTGGCATTAGAAAAGCAATTCATTGCAAGTTAAAACATTCCCTTTTAGCTCCTGATGACCCAAACTAGTTTGAGCCCCCAAGCCATCAGTCTTTCTTCATCTACCCTTCCTTCCTTGAGGCCATTGCTATTGGTTTTATGACAAGCAGGGTCTGGTATCATCAAACCCAGCTGTACACATGCTGAGTGATTGCTGTGACATAACAAATTACATTTTTCACAGGATTTAGTAAAATGTATTTTCATTAATAATGTTACCAGAAAAAAAACCCTCAAAACAATCATCAAGACTTGTTCTTCAGCACTTCCAGTTACAAGGAAGGGAGTTATAAGAAAAAGAAGAATATAAATACCAAGAAAATATGTATGTTTGTTAGGTAATTCATTTCTGAGAAACCAAAAATACCCTTAAGGATACTTTAATCAGATATAGTTAGACACTCCATTCCTAGGTCTTGGCAGTGTAAGGGGACTCTCAGATCTCTATATCTGATTATAATATCTGAACATCTTTGGCTTTTTTTCCCTCCATCAGATTTGTAGAGTGTATCTGTAGCAGCCTCCACAGAAAATCACAGTGTGTAACTTGCTACCAAACAGAAGGACTGTCATTGATTTTTTTTTTTTTTTGATATAACATTAATGCTGTTGGCAGATCCTAATGAAACCAGAGTCCTGTTGTGCTAACCACTGAGCAAATACACAGTTATAAACTTGCCTATGGTTTCCTCAGGTATGGTATTTGTAGATGAAAACACATAATCGGCAGTAATCGGTATTGCTGTGCTCTTGAAAAGATAAAACCCTCAGTACTCTCAATGCTGAATAGCTAGGCAACATAGGATATATGTTAGTTATTTGTATTTTTGGATGAGTGATCTGAATTTGAGAACTGAAAGCTATCATTTAAAATTAAAAGACTCAATTTTGGTTTTCTTTCATGCTCTCAGCTAACAAATCCAAAGAGCATTTTGCCACAGTCTAAGTTCTTTCCTGCTGATTTTTCAGTTGTATTTACTATACAGAATATGCATTTGAATTTGGTTTAGTGCATTTCTTCATACGGAGTTCCACGCAGAATGTAATTGATTCAGGTTTACAGGATACTTTTAATGTATACTGCAAGATGCCACTAAATAGAGCAGGAACTTAGAGCTTTATTTATTTATACTATGTATTAGTTTTCCTCTAATTGCAAATCCCACTGGTGTGCAAGAAAATTGCAGGCACTTCATTTCCTTAAAAGGCTCTTGGTTGTATCAACCCAGAAATGCTACAACCCATTTTTGCTCCCGCTCAAGTCAGAAAAAAAAATCTTTGCCAAGGATTTGTTGATCAAAACTTCAAAAGGCATACAGGTGTTCTTACTGCATCTAGGTGAAGAAGAAAATCCTGTTTAATCAGCCAAGTGGGAGATTTTGCCTGACAACCTGCTGTAAAGAATATCTAGGGCATTCCTGATGGCAGTTCCATGTCTTCTGACCCTGGGAACACCAAGCATTAAATGTTGAGTAGAAGTGTTTGGAAATTAATTTCCTCATAAATAATATAATAAAATTATAAAACATCAGTATTCTGTCCATTCACATTGCTTTTGATCAAAGCAGCAGAATGAGAGCATTCACGACCATACAGAATTTTCCCAGTTCATACAATTTTTCCCTCAAATAATAGAACATCTCTCCAGTTCCCCCTCTAAAGCAAAAGAAATAACAACGTGAATAGTTTAGAAAACTTTAGACAAAACCTGACTTCATTTACTGAACAACCTGAAGAAGTAAAATGGCAATAAAATTGAATATCCCATATCTAGGGGAGCTAGTCTGTGGTTATTTTCTCCAAAGGGGCCAGAGGACATGGTGGAAGCAGGAAGATAATGAGGGATGGAGGAACATAGTTCACACCTCTTCCAGGGTATGGAAAGCAGGAGGACGTGAGGGTGTCACCATGCAGACATAGGAGACAGCTTAGGGAAAACAGTCTTCGCTTATCTTTTCACAGAGCTTCTTTCTTCTGCATGCAGCTGCTGTGACATTGCATTTGCTTTTTCTCATGGACAAATGACTCTGTAAAACTCTCCTAGAACCTAATGCTAATGAATATGTGTCAGGTTTTTGGTTTTTTTTGCTACATGATTTATCATGCTATAACCAGAAACTGCCAATTGTCAACCATGTTGAGTGACTGCTTGCTATTCTCCCCTGCATACACACTTTGGAATGAACGTGTCTCTTCCTTTGTGCTTCCTTTGTGCTTTTACTCAAAATGAACGGCTTTGGAGAGACTTTCTCAGAAAAATCCTTAACTTTTGAATTAGTTTCTATCTTCTGGTCCAAGTTGCTGTGTCTTTGGGACATAATACATAGCCTATTTTTGTAAAAAGTCAAGGATGTTGGCAGGCATGGAGGCTTTGGGTTGCAGTTGGATGAATGTTACTTTTTTCTTTTTTTTTCTTGGGATAATTCAAGTACTTTTTTCCATTTTTCAACTGAGTCCTATTATCAATTCCTTCATTTTGATAGTACAAGGAAGTGATTATTACAATCAATAAGATAGCATTACCCATGTAGCTCCTGTGTATTTCTTTACTCACTCTTGTCTTTTTAATTACAATCTCTATCCCCTGCTGACAAACACGATTGAAATCTGACATTTTAATGCAAATTATTTCATTAACAGTTTTGTGGTGCTACAGCTATTTTTAAAATTTTAGCCTTTAAATTCTTTGTAAGCATACGGCTGAGGGAAGAACAAAGAATGAATGGCCTTATTTTGTTTACGTAGCAGCACCAGTGCACACAGCAACCCCCCTGCAAGCCCTCAGCTTCTGCTCCTGATTGAGAATGTCCACTAGAGACAAGAGGCACTTCAAGGTGTGCAGACATTAGAGCCTTGGTCTCCTTTTGGTATCTTCTGGTAATGTTTAAAGCATGACCATGGACTTACAAGGCTAACATGGGTTTCAGTCTCCTTCCTCTCAACTCGTGTCTTTAATGAACCCCCAAGTCCGAATAAGTATTAAAACCCCATAGTAATCAAACTGGAGCTTCACCTAACTCCAATAAAAAGTGGCTTTTTCTCTTCAATAGCATGTCTGCACATCCCTCTTCCTGCTTGAGTGTTCTGCAATGAGGCTTGTTTATGAAACTTCAGGTTTCAAAAGTCAAATTTTGGCTCCCTAGAGCTGACTCAGACTAGATGCTCCCCTCTGAAGCAAAATCTCTTACAAGTTTTCCGTGTGTCCAACCAAATAATTATTACGCAACATTTTTAATAAAGCAGTTTTTATTATGCAAAATATAAAGAAAAAATGTTTTCAACATGACACTTCTGATTTAAATAATTTCAATAAGTACAATGTTTTCAGGCTATGGAAAGGAATAAGAGGGCTGCAAATTTAATAACTGAACTTATACTATACAGAATACTAATTATTGCTGAGGGCAATAAGTTGAGCACTCAAATGTTAGGTAGTAATAGTGGGTGATTTGATGCTAATTAGACACTGGGTACCCACCAAAACCACTCTGTCACTCCCCTCCTCAGGTGGGCAAGGGAGAAAAAATATAGTGAAGGGCTCATGGGTTGAGCTAAGCACAGGGAAAGATCACTCAGTTGTTGCTGTCACAGACAAAACACAGGTGACATAACTTTGGGAAATTAATTGAACTTAGTATTTATTACTTGTTACTTATTTTTTCCAAGCAAAATAAGACTAGGGTAACAAGAAGTAAAATAAACCACCCACCACTCCCTCCTTCCTGGGCTTAACTGTATTCCCAATTCCATACCTCAGCCCCAGTGGTGCAGGAAGATGGGGAAAGGGGTGACGGTTCATGACATGTTGTTTCCCCCACCATTTGCTCCTCAGGGAGAGGAATCCTTCCCCTGCTCCAGCATAGGGAGACATTCCTCCATGGACTTGTCACACAAGTCCTTCCCACAAGCTGCAGTTCTTCACAAACTGCTCCAGTGTGAGTCCCTTCCGTGCAATGCAGCCCTGCAGGAACAGGGTCCTCCAGTGTGACCCTGGAGCAGCCACTTTTGCCTTTGCCTACTACCGCTTCTATAGCCACTTTCAAGTTCTAAAGCATTTTGCTTTGTAACAATTCCAGATTACAAAGACTGGCTCTAAACACCTCCATCTAGTTCTTTCCTAACAGGCAACTGAATGCAGTGAAGGACCAACTAAGGAAAATATCACTTGAACTGGACTTATAACTTTTATTGCTGCTATGAAATGATCTGATAGGAAGTGCATGGCTGGAAAAATGCTTACAATCTGTCACGTGTCTTGTTAAAATGCTGATTCCCTTCCTACAAAACCCCTCTTGACAAATACATCTATCTTATTGTGTTCACTGTCAGAGAGTGAAAAAGCAGAGAACAAGTGAGATCTTGGTCACATAAATTTGCTGTCTGTGCCTAGCTAAAGGGGTAAATGAACTGTCATTAAAGACAGTCAAACTCTTTATAGGAAAAACCCATGACTGATTAGTCTTTATTTTTTTTTTTTATAATGTCTATTTAATTTACGTGCATTTAAGATATGCTAAAAGCAAATCAAGAAGGGTCATACAGGGATTTGCAGTAATTTAGATAGATCACTTTTTAAATGTGACTTAGATGTTGGCCAACATCGAGAATTTACTATTAAATAAAATTAAATAGCATGGACAATTCCACCACTCCTTGGTAAGCTTGTTTTAGGGCTCCTAGTGCTAGATCAGTGCCACAGAATGTTGTCCAAGTTATGAGGACTTCACAGCTGGTTAAAATTCCTTTTAGAAATTGTGTTAGACTAATTCTATTAAAGCAGGAGTTATGCCAAGTATCCTCTCTATCCACGCATCCCCAAAAAGGCCAGCACAAAACTGAAGTCTAGGTGAACTCTATATCCTGTGTTTTAGGCTTCGTGGCACTGATAAAGTCATATATATGTGCGTGTATGTGTGTGTGCTCTCTATCCAAATTCTACTTGTACTGCTGGGTGATGTAGTAACACAGGAATTCAATATTAATGACTGGAGACAAGCAGACAGAGAGGAGCAACTAATGGATTGCTAATATATACCCTGGCTTAGTTTGAAGAGGTGTCTTGGGTCTAATACCAAAAAAAAAAAAGAAAAGTGAAATTAGTCTATATAAGAGAGTTATGTAAGGCAGCAGAATGTATTACCATCCAAAGTAGAGGGAAAAAACCAAATATTTTTATTATGCATTAATTTAAAAATCTGTGAATCTTGATTCAAATTTAATAGCCCTTATGTCTCAGGTTTGTAACTTTACATCATTTCAGTCTAAATTCTGACCTATGTAAGAGACCAGAGTTATTAATATTTCCTATTATTTCTACTCCCCAAACTTTATGACTGGATTTCTCCAAGGCATTCTTCATTCTCACTCCTATCTTCCTCTTCATTTTGAAAGTATCAGTTCAGGGAATTGGCTGAAAGATAGAAAAACAGACACATAAAAATTGTTTGACTGACGGTATTCATTGTAAAATATTCTTTTTTTTCCTGGAGGAGATATGAAGGTGAATCAGGAAATGGATGGCATTTTCAGATCACATGAATCAGTACCCAAGAATTCATCATTTTCACCAAATATCTAACTACTTTTAGGGACTTGAAGTTAGATGGTTTATAGAACTTATATAATAACTTCTTTAACTACCTCATCTGTCAGAGACTTTAATGGAAATAAAGTAGCAATTACTAAAAATCAGGTCACAAATTTATAAATGTACGTGCACATTTATTTATACTATATAGCTGTGTTGAAAATACCTTACGCTTTCATAAAAAGAAACAATTTTGTTTATAAAGGGCCTTAATAATAGAAATTCCATGAGAAATACTACTTCTCTTTTGATCATAAATGCTAAACATAAACTCATCAGAAGAATGTATAGTTCTCAAAAGCCAAGTTTTAGATTCTCACCTACCTTTTCCTAATTAATAGATATTATGGACACCAGTCAGTTTAACCTTTAAATACAGCACATAACATGAGACAGTAATTTAATGGAAAACAGCAGAATTTGTAACTATTGACATTTACTTCCCTATTATTTAAATCAAGTATTGCAATGGTGTCTTTTGCTAAGACAATTAAAATTATGCTCAGTCTGACCTTGCCCTGTGTCCACTACTGGGCATACAGAGGAACAGCCTTTCCTGGCCTGCTTTTTGACAGTGTACTTCCCTACCAGACCCATCTGAGGATGAGGATGGCAAAAATCCTCTGGGTCATCTGTTTTCCTAGGATGAAGATGTCATTCCTATGTTTATGTAGAACAGTAGTGGTGATGATCCAGCCTTGGAAGATGATGCTGCTCAGTGCAGGTGGGAAGGCTAAGGGCTCACTCAACTCAAATGCAGCAGGGCAGATACTTTCCTGAATCTCAGTGGGAATGAAGAAAGAAACAGGAATGTAGATCTGATGATTAGGTATTTCAGTAATGTCATGCAAGTCAGGTAAATTCAAGACACAAGACTGTACAAATTCTCTGTTCTTTAGCATTGGTTCAGCAAAGGGCCCTTGTTAGTATGCACCATTCTCCTGCCTGGTGTTCTCTGGAAAAGTTTTGGTCTCCACTAGAGTTTCTCCTACGCAATAAATGATGTGGTTAAAAAACACAAAAGTAGGCAATTAACTGTGAGACTTCAAAGTTTTCCTCTGCCTGTTTCTCATGAATTAAACAAAAATGACTAATGTTTTCAATGGTCTGGAAAAAGCAACATGCAGTGGTAATAAAGACTTTGAACTCTGTGATTGTGATGCAAGCAATGTCCTTTCCCTATGATGGAAGCATAATTCAAGGTTGTTTTACTGAAGCTAACATCTTTTTCCTTTTCTATCTTTTTTTGTTTTGACCCAACTTAAATTTTCAATTTACTGTATCTTTGTTTTTCTAAATGGTGAAAGAGATGTTTGCTATCCAAGGTGCTTTTGATGAGTACTGTGAAGACAGGCCTTCCCTTACACTGCGACTTTCCCACCTAAACAGATGGAAATCCACCCCCTTCCCTGCTTTCTAACACTCCTTATATCCTGCCACCACAGGAACGAGCTGAAATCTGGCTTCCCACCAAACTGGCCAAAAGCCTGAAGGTGCTGTGCAGCCTTTCCTCTTCCAACTGCAGTACCTTTACTGCTTCCACATCCTGCCATCCCTTAAAATGCTGGGCTCTATTTTGTTGGAAGGAGAGGTCAAAAATTATTAACAGTGAGAAATATAATGTCAGGAAAATACAAGGCAGAGGAGGAGGATGAGCTCCATACTGGAAAAAAAGCTGGATGGGATGGACTTCTGAGAGGTTTCTTTTTTTTCCTTTCCTTAAATCAGATAGCAGAGCTTCTCCTGCTGCTTTCTCCCTTAGCATAATATTTCTAGTTTATATTAGAATATCCTTATTTATTTTGGATATAGTAACACACTGAGGCTTAGCCTAGGATTGAGACACCACTGTGCAACTTGTGAAGAAACAAAAAGCCCTCAGTGCCTACTTGCAAGGGTACATCTGGGGATTGCGTCACGTAAAATTGCTGGGCTCACTCACTCAACTCATCTGGTTTAACTCTGTTACTTACACGTAGCACAGAGTTACACGTAACATTAAAAATGTTACATTTTGTACCTTTATTTCAAACATGATTAATCTCACAGGCAGTTTCAGACATCCTTTGCCCCTGAGCTTTTAAAATAAAATTAAATAAAATTAAGCATTGACATCATGACTGTTCTTCCATGAAACTGGTACTGAGCTATAAAGTGCATGATTTAAACGCTCTGTGGGTGATGTAGAGTCAACATGATTCCAGTGGAATTTTTCTTAGAATGTACTGAATGTCATTAACACAGTCTGATATAAAGATATAAATGTGGAGAGTTTTTGGGGTTTTGTTTATTTTTTACTTATATGCTTATTGTTTCTTAGCCAAACTGCAGAGGAGTTGTTAGAGGCTAAAATGTACATCACTCAAGGGGCTAGAATTTTGATAGGTTTTTTTGCTGGCAGTTGGTTTTAGATACATGGTGCTTACTTTTCACAGATAAAGTAGGTATGTTTTATTTTTTTTACACAGCAGTTGGAGAAACAAATATATCTCCTCTTTAAAAAGAAAATCTAAATGTATTGTAATAGGTGGAGATACATAAAAAGTGTAGGACTTGATGTGAAGAGATACGTCTTAATAACACTCCAGAGACATTAACAGAGTAGATATGTGAATCATCTTGTATCTGCACTTACTATGATGGCAACTTTTAGATGTAAAATGAATTCTTATATTTTCTGTACAAGTATTTTCTGGATCAGGAGGAAATCACACGAGAAAGTGACCCCAGCCATAATAGTAATTACAGTAGTGGCTTATCAAACTCTATTGTTACAAATAAGGAAACATCCTGGACTGTCAGGGTTATATGACTTTATGAAAAAAAAGGGTTGGCCTTTAGTATTTGGCTTGGATTTTTAAAAATACTATCAAATAATCAGAAAGAATGTTCCAAATTTCAGGACTTCATTTTAATGATAATTTCAAACTTTTGTTAATATTTCTCTTGGAACAAGTTTCTTTTATATACTAGCCAAAGTAAAATTCTCCCTTGAGCTGGAAGTTTAAGACAATTTGGATTTGCAACATTTGGCTTGCTGATGAGTTTTGATGCTAGTTGTTTTAACTAGCTAATTTTTATAGGATTACTCTAGCATGGATCAGTTCCATGGTTTTGTTTGTTTTAATAAACTCTTACTGCCTTTAGTCTTCTAAATGGAGGTCTTGCTGCGAACAAGAAGTCAGTTTCTGCTGCAGTTTGTAGTAGAAATGCGCAAGTGCTGTCATAAAAGAAAAAAACTCAACTCTGATGGAATTAATTACAATGCACGCATGAACAAAAACAACCTCCTGGTTTAATACAGGTGAGCTGACAAAACACGAAGGCATGCGCCGAGACCCCGGTGAGCGCGAAAATGCGAACGCACGTACCTTGGGGAGATGCCTGCGCGCCCCGGCTGCAGCCCCGCAGTGCCACGTCTCACTGTCCCACGCACGCCCCGGGACCTTTATAGGGGACTCTTCCAGGGCCTGGAAATGAACTTTGGGGCTGACACGTCGATCGTGCCATGGGGGGAGGGAGGGGACTGGAAGGGGTGGAGAGGGACTCGCCGGAGGCTGTTACGTGGCGGCAGTAATGTCAGCGCCACACTCCCCCTCGGAGCGGGGCCGGGGTCGCTGGTGCGGGGCTCCTGTTGCCTACGCGCTTCCTCGCTGGAGCCCGGAGGGCCGGGGCCGGGACACTGGGGTGCCTGGCCGGCTGCGGCGTGGCGTGAGAGGGGTGCGGAGAGCCGGCGGGCGCGTGGCTTGGGAGCTCCCGGGGCGCTCTGGTGCCCCTCCGTCCCGGGGCAGTCGCCGGCGCCCAGCTCTCCTTCGGCTCCTCTATCTGCTGCTCCCCGGTTTTGGTACATTCCCCCGGCCCCGGAGTCCCGGGGAGGGCCGGGAGCCCCTGCGGACCCGGCACCGGCGGCGCTGCCCGTGTGCCACCGCCCCCCTTCCCTCCCGCTGGCGCTTGCTGCAGCTCGCCAGGATTTGTTGTGCTTAGTTGTACTGGAGCTGAGGCGCCCCTGGCTCAGATCTGACGGTAAAGGAGCAGCCTCAGGTCATGTTTTTGTGAGCTGCGGTGATTAAGGAATAAAAGGAAATAAAAATAAAAAACCCAAACCCCAAGGACAAATATCTGAACCAGTTGCAACTTCTCAGCTGGCCCGGAGGGGGGAGCGCGGGGGAGGGCAGGGAGTAATGCGAGATCGCCCCAGCCCGGGGCAGCGCCGGCCGCGGGACGAGCCGAGCCGCGCTCCGCATCGCATCGCCGGGGCCGGGCGGCCGTGGCTGCTCCGCCCCCGCGGCGGGGCGCTGGGTCCGGCCGCCGGGCGAGGCGCAGCTGCCGCGCCGCAAACTTGGTGCGAGCGAGCGGAGCGCGGGCGGCGCGGCGGGGCTGCGGCCATGGCGGCGTGAGGCGGCAGCGGCAGCAGCGCGGCGGCGGAGCCCCCGCCCGCCCGCCTGCCTGCGGCGAGCAGCCCACGGCGCTCCAGGTAACCCCTGCCAGCCCCTCTCCCCTCCTCGCCCGGCTCGGGCTGCGGGCGGCGGCGCTTCGGGAGCGCCGCGGGCATTGCGCGGTCCCGGCCGCCCTGTCCGTGGCCGGGGCCGGCTGGCCGGGGTCCGCGGGGCTGCGCCCCTGTGTCCTGCGGGCGGCCCGGGGCGCTCGGAGGCCGGGCGGGCTGGGGTCCGGGCGGGCGCGGCGGCGCGGTGCCGGCAGGGGGAGCCGGCAGCGAGGCGGAGCGCCGCGGCCGCCGGGCACCGCTGCTGGGGAGCGCTGCCGGCGCTCGGAGCCCACCTCGGGCACTGCCCGGCCCCACCCCCGAAAGTCCGCCGAGCTTTTCAGAACGGGCGGCCGTTCTCCCCGAACACGGTGCTGTTTGCTTGGGACCAGGAAAAACAGACGGGGAGGCAGCCGCATCTCCAGCGTGGCTGCAGCCCGGACCACGGGTGCTCCGCGCAGCGGGACCCCCGCGCCGCTCTTGCCCGCGGGGTCGCGCCCGCGGGAGCGCGTTGACGCCCAAGAGAGTGAGGTGCGTTGCGGTCGCTGAGCCCCGGGTGCGGAGAGGCAGCCGCTGGCTCCGGAACGTTTCGGAGGGGTTTTGTCACACTTCAGCAAGTGAAGTTTGTTCAGGCTCATCTTCTGGTGAGAGTAGAAGTGGCGTGAAAGGTACCGGCAGTTGTCTGAGAAACGTGGGTTTTCAGTGGGACGTTCGCGTAGTATGATTTGAAACGCCGATGTACTTTTGTTCTCGCTGTTATTTAACTGGACTGTCTTCGGTCTGTGGCGTGGCTGTATTTCGGCACTTTCTGAATTGGAGAGTCTGAGTTACCATTCCACAACGATGCAGAAGGAAACACCTCAGTCAGTTGTATACATCTATCATTCTGTGCGGATTGCTTACCAGATAAATGACAACTATTAGGGTTTGTTGTATCGTTCCAGATGCTGAGTGTGCGTTGTAGATTGACACAACGATAATCTGCCCGGGATTATTTCTGGGGGCAGCTGGACTGGAGGGAGCTGTCAGTGCATCTGTTCCTTCAGCAAACTGGACTATTGGCAGGAGACGTCTGTGCATGCGGGCACACGCAGCCTTGCGAAGATGGTTAGAATTTGCAGGTTTATAGCTGAGAAAAACATCTTAAAACTAAAAGATGTTGTTATAGTGATAGCATGTTCTGGGTGCCCTATGGTAGTGCACCTGAAGGTCTTACTTTCTGAAAGCTGACTGACCACTCTAGGTTTGAATTTTGGTGTAAAAACTTGATGTGGTGCTAGCCCAGCTGGAGTGCTGTAAAGTAGACTTTTTTTCATAGTGGAAATTGCACTCAGATCTTACTTTTAGCAGTTTGAGCATCTCCTGGTTGTTATATAAGGCTGATTTAGTTCAGTGAAGTTCGACTTAGAATTGTTGAACTTGCTGATGTCATATATGTAACACATAGTCAATCAAAACTGTATTGCTGCCTTGAAAGGCTGAGGTATGGCCTTGGATACTTGGCTTAGTCTAGTGAAAGATTTTGGTAGATTTCTGGATTTTGTGCTGTGTTCCCACCTTCCCCTCCGGCAGGTAATATAACTTTATTTCATGTGAATTAATCTCATTTTCTCATTTTAATGCTGAACAACTGTGAGGAGTCCTGCTGAGAGCTAAGGTTTTGCTCTGGAGTGTGGCAGTTTACTTCTCTGTTCCAGAGGTTGTTTTGAACTAAGTAGTGTAAACACTGGCTTCTGAGTTGTACTGCTTATTCCTTGGGATGTTGTAACAGATTTGTTTTGGTAGACAAAGCTGAAGGCATTAATATCTGAAGTGTCTCATTTCTTTTAATCTTTAACTAGTGCTGTTTTCATAAAACTCTTACAGGTAGTAGGAGTGCCTGTGCACTTTGTAATGGTCCATAAACACGGTTGTAGCAGGTTTGTTGTACTCATTTCCTGTTGGGCAGAGATACAGAGGGTGGCAGCTGTGTATTACTGTTTTCAGAAGGAAGAGTTGTGTGGTCGTTTTATTTCATTTTCTTTTCCCCCAGCTACTTAGGGAAGCCACGTGGATTCTGACTTCTGCTGATGTAGTCTTGCACAAACACAGGATTTTCAATGAATGAAGTTCATTACTTCTCAGGGAGTAACTGTATGCTACAGTCTATGAACTGCAGAAACACAACATAGGTCTCCTGCAAATTTTGGCTTTTGTGTTAGAGGTTGCATGCAGGAATTCAGCCAAGGGAGCAGCTGAGCTTCTGGGGTGAGCAGGAGCAGAGAGACCCGTTTCTGCCCTCTGGTCTGCAGCAGCTTTATCAGCAGTGTTGGCTGGGTCTGATTTCTGTGCTGCGGGACACGTAAGTGGATTGCTGATACCACTATCAGTTGATAGTAGGTGTGTACTACCAGTACTATGTGTTGATAGTGGGGAGGAGGGTGTGTGAAATCCGATACCGTGCTGCTTCATGTAAAGCACTATCTGGTAATTGGTGGATGTGTTGTGATGATGGGCTTTTGAATAGTGGCGAAATATGGTTTAGCTTTAGATTTAACATCTGGTTTATAAAATATTGATATGCTCTTGATGTTTGGTAATGTATGTTCTGAAGTTACTGTGGCTCATGAGATGAATTGCTATTGCTATGGCCGTAATTATAGGAAGCAGCACTGAGGAGCGTCTCCTTTTCTGTAACATCATTTTATGGAAATGTTTAATGGGCATTCTTGTCAATGCAGAGTTCTCCGAATTATTGCTAATCAGTCTGTTTCTCTTTATTATTATCCTTTTATCCTCTCTGGCATGTGTATGCATTCTGATTTGGAAACAGTGTTAAGTTACAGCCTATATGTCCGTTCTATCCTAATGTGTTTTGCTAAGCAGTAGCTGCTTCAAAAGAACGAGTTCTTGGGGTTTTTTTTTTTGTTATTTTTTCAAACACTATAAACATTTTTCAAACGGACCCTTTTGAGGTATGTTTGCCAACTCTTGGCAGTAGGCTGGGTTTAATTTCCAGGCTGCAGCATTGCAGCTGTGACCCGTGAAAGGCAGGTGGCACTCTGCTCTCTGCAGTTCTTACAGACACCTGGGGAATGCCACAGTCTGAGCTGTGCACTTCAGGTACGGCTTGCTGTTAAATCTGTTGTTGCTAAAACAGCAAATTGTTTAAAAAAAAAGGTTGGGGCTTTTATTTTAGTTTTCATTGTAAATATGTCTTGTGATTTATTTAAGGAATTTGTCAGTTTGCATCTAACTATAGCACATTTGCTTAACATTTGTCAGGAAGATAAAAAATGTAAACCAAGTTAATGATCCCCAAACTGCAGTCTAATTAGTGTCCTCTTGATTTTTTGCTAGAATGTATATTCCAGAGCATGCAAATCTTTTGTCATTTAGTGGATTTGTTCATGCATCTGTTTTCAAATTTGTGTTTTCCTTGGGGTGCTTTAATGCATTCCAGCTGTCTCCTGTGTAGTATCAACTCTTTATCTCCATACATAAATATATTAATAAAATTAATCTCTGTTTGGGGAGATTGATTTTGGAGGAAATTTCCTAGTATCCCAGTATATATTAGA
The DNA here is from genome assembly GCA_034509425.1 of Eopsaltria australis. NCBI lineage: Eukaryota > Metazoa > Chordata > Aves > Passeriformes > Petroicidae > Eopsaltria > Eopsaltria australis. Next base: position 2,691,034 of record JAVTVJ010000072.1, read on the forward strand.
AAGCCAGGCAACTCATAATAAAGCTGATGTTTGTCAGTGATAGTAGCAGAAAACTGGTGTTGATACATAGTCTGCGCTGAGGCCTTTGCAATGAAACTCTTGAGTTTAACTCAACTGTTGAAACTTCCCCTTTCAAATATTTGAAACTTATCCTTTCAAATATTATAATTTCTTTGCTAACAGTTTGAATGACTTGCTCAGAAAGTTTAAATGCTGTGTAGTATGTCAGCTGTACTATCATTTCCAGACTTATCTCCCATTAGCTTATCTGTGTTATGAAATTTGTTGCATGACATTCCTTTTCCCCTTTTTCTTTCTAAAATCAGGATGTATCCCTGAGCTCCAGTGTACCTTAGAATTGCTGGATCTTAATTTCTGACAGAACTGCTCAATCTTTTCATGATTACCAGCCTCCGTAATGGAGATTAGTTTTGTTTAGGGCATGTTGATTGAGCAGCTCTGAATATTTGGCATAAAATATTCTGATTTTTTAATCTCTTGCCAGATGAATAGCAACATGCATCCATTTTGCAGTATTTGTTTGGTTTAGGAGAAGCTCAGAGAAATTATAACTTGGAAAATGCTGAAATGCAGCCTTTTACTCTCTTCTCTCTCTGTAATACGGGGATATGTTCTTAGGAATTACTAAGTATATGTGATGAATGAATTAAAGAACATGTGATGGCTGCAGGATTGGCTTATAATGTGAATTGGGTGGGCTGAAGAAATTGTATTGATTTGCCCATTTTTTTCCCCCACCTCTCTCCAAGTTTCAAAATTGTGCTGCTGTCTTTGGTGCTGTTGTCCTTCTCTGAATAGCTAGTCTAGTTGGAAACCCAGAATGCTATTGAAGTGTGCTTTCTGGTTAGACTTAGGTTTAACTGGGAATCAGGAATGCTTAATATAAAGTTAACTATAAGGCTTTTCCTTGTTACTTTTTAAACCTGAGCAATGATACTGAAATGTCTAGGAGACAGTATGTACGCAGAATTGCTACTGATGTCAGATGTTACATTACCCAACGCTGCAAAGTGGAACTCCTAACTTAGCCAAAAGATGGGATTTCAGCTTTGGACAGTTTTCTGAGAGTGCTCTTCAAGGTATATCGGCCTGGGATAGGCCAAGAGCATCATGACTCTTATGATCCTCATCAGTAGCTGTGATGCTGAAGTTGTTAAAGATGATGTTGGTGCTGTTGTCTGTTGTGGTTGTTTTTTGAAATAAATCCATGTCCTAGTTCTTGATAAAATACTTCAGAAAAACCCAACCAACCAGAAAACCCCCTTAATTCTTGTCCTCTATCAACAACTTCTCTTTGTGACCTGAATACCATGATATTGCTGTGTTTCCTGAAGGCAGGCAGATACAGGTGGAGGATGCTGTGCCATCAGAGAGTGCAGTTTTAGTTTGTTGTCCACCTTGGAAATTCTGGGGCTTTGTCAGTGTGTTGTTTACTGGGTCCTTTTAGTTGTGCCAACATAGCTATTCTTGTGGAAACACAGTGCTAGGGAACTGATCCTCTTAACACTTTGGCTTTGAAGTACCCATGGCCACTGATCCCAGTAAGGCCCCCTAGGCACTGGTCTCAGTGTAACTGCAGGTTTTCAATGACTGTTACCAGGTGAGGACGGACGGGAGAGGAGGGTTGTGTGTGCAGAATAAAATTCTGATTGGTCCCTCAGATAAAAATGAAATGTGCAGGATTTTGCCTCAGTGTTTTAGAATGTATCCAGACAGCTTTTTGTTATGTCGGCTTTATAAGAGGCAGCAAGCTCTCTTGTGGAGGCTGCAAATGGACTGAGGCACAGCTGTATGCTTGTCTCCACCAGCAGTCTAAACTCACCTCCTGGGGAGTGAGGTACCTGAGAGGCAATGCCTCATTGCACTGCCCTTGAGTGTGTCAGAAGTGGGGAAGTTCAGGGTAATAAGCTGTTAAATACTGAAGTTCAGTCTTCCAGAGCTTGTCTGCCGGACCTTACTCTACTGAAAAATGATAATGGAATCTAATACATGCTGTTGGAATTGATAGTACAAAGCTACAGAACTCTTCTACATTTCTGTGCCAGGAGCATGAGTGGGTGATATACTTCTAGAGACATGCAAGAGGTGAAGTTGGTGTTTGTGGGAAGAAAACCTTCTCTTGATGCATATGGGTAGAAGTCCTAAAATGCTGCTACCCTGAGCTCTGGAGACTTGTCTAACTGATGTAATTCTGTGGTAAGTCTTGGTCAGATCTGACAGACTTCCTTGAATTGTCTAAGAAAGTTGCTAGATTTTCCAGTTTATCTTCTATTTCTTTCCTAAGCGCATAGGGTCAGACTCCACCTAAGCATTAGTTAGATCTTTAATATGGAAGGCAACCCAGTGAAGCCTGGGCATCATCCTTTAATGGCTGGTTACAAAAAAAAAGTGTAACTATCAACCACAGCAAAAAGAGAACTGAGCTCTAGAGCTGAATTGCTGGTTTTTTGCCATTGTTGTCTATTGTTTTAAATAAAATTAATGGTCTGGGTGGAGGAACTTGATTTTTTCCTCCAGTATTCTTTCTTTAGGCGAGTTTGCAAGAACCTTTGATTAGAAAATTCCATTTTTGCTCACTTATCTGTAACTGTCAGAGGAGATTGTTTTGCAAATTTATTTAATCTGAAGGCCAACAAGATCAGGATCGAATTTTGAAGAAAAATAATCTTGAACTAGAGGTAAACACTTAATTCTGATATTCAACTTGGGTCTTTATATTTTTCTCTCAAACCCATAATCATAAAGTGCTCTTAAAATAACTTGAGCAAACATGTTATTTTTCTTAGAGTACCCCTATGAACTCATTGCTGGCAATGCCTATCTGCCTCTTGGGAAAAGGACACGTTAATCTTTTTATAGGATGACTGTTGACAAAGCTTGTCCTTCAGCTTCACTTATAGAGCTGCTGTGTTGTAATTGTTTCTTTTTACCAGAAGGCTAAAAAAAGGAACTAGTTTGCTGTGGAGGCATATCACTAATATTTTTATAAGAGGAAATATAAGACTTGTTTAACTGGAAATATAGTTAGCTCCATTGGTTTGTGGGGAACCACTCACATGCTTAACTTACCTTTCAGATTTACTGTGAATTCTGTATAAACCAGACCTGATTTATAATTGTGTATGTTTGTTTATATTTGGGATTTAGCATTTCCCTTGAAAAAGTCATTTAAACAAGAGGTTTGGGTTTTTTTTCTACTACTCTCATCATCCTTGATTTTTTTCATAAGCCCCAAATTTCTAATAATGCCAACGCAGAAAATTTTGAAAATGGCATTCAAAATGTGTGCAGCAGCTGACAGCGGGCCTGTTCCCAGCTCTGTACACATTGACACCTTTAAAGATTTATCTGTAGTCTAGAGAACCTGATTACAGATGAAGCCTGAGGATCTAGAGATTTCTGATTTTAACAAGCAGCTTTTGTTTGCTTCTTTCAAGCTGGGTGCTTGCCATCTCTTGCTCCTTTCTACATTGTGAAAAGTGTTGCTTTATGACGTCTGAGTACCTTGTCTCCTTTTTGATTATTTGGTGACTAAATAATCCTTCAGACTAAAGCTTTCTAAACCTTGTAAGAAATTTTGCATATGTTGAATGTTCTTGCTTCCACATGAAAACTTATTTTCTACAAATCAATCTTCATTTGAGGAATAGTGTTTCTCTGTTTGTATTGGTATCTACAGGTAGTTGATAATTGGAATGATCAGTCTTCAGCAAAGACTGTCTGTTCCTGAATCATTCATGTTGTCTTTTAGGTACTTCTAAGCCATCTTTCACCCCAAAGCATCAAGAAAAACCCACAACCTTTGGCCTCATTATAGCATCTGGGCTTACTTCCATAATTGTATTATTGTCCTACAAACATTAGGGTTGTGTGAACTGGAGTGCTCATAGGAGCCTTACTTTTGTGACTGTTGTAAGGATTTGAGTTAACAAGACTTAGTATTATATTGTGCAGATTTACGTGTCATACTGTGACTGGAAGGAGTTTGGGATTGCTCTTGCAGGCAGCTGACTGGGGAGAAAGTGATGAGCAGAAGATAATCTCTTCAGTTTTAGCAATGGCAACTGGTATATAAACTAGTATTTCTTCTTCTGAAATGTTTAATTTGGCTTCTCTTTGCAACAGTAGTTCCCAAGATTCACCATTTAAACAGCATTTGGGTTTATAACTGTAGCCTTTATGTTGCAAAATGTGGAATGTGTAAAATTTTCTTGAGAAAGAATGTTCATTGATGTTTCATCTTTGTATGTATATTAGGCTTTCAAGCCTAATCAACAAGAAGGGGAATTTAATCCATGAAATACAGCTAACAAGCAAGCTCTGAGTGATGTCCATGTGTTAGAAGAACAGATTACTTGTTGGTAGAATTGCCTTGTTACGGTTTAGTGTTTGACATGCTTCAGTGATCTCAGACGTAGGGGGAGGTAAACAAAGCTTGGAGAGAAGGGTGTCCACCATTGGTAGTGCACACATGGAACGCAGAATTTAAGGGCCACAAAGACATCTGGCAGAACTTCCAAGACAGTGAAGAAACTAACAAAGCCAACTCAGCAACTGTGCTGAAATCAGCTCTGTCTGGGTAAAAGGTAATTCTGGCAGGGGCAAATTGCAATCACCAACTCACAGACCACTGACCCAAGAAACTCAGCAACTCAAAAGAATTTTGAGCATGGGACTAATTAGCATGGAAAGCAAGAGAATAATTTACCAATAGAAGACAGAATACAAATAAGAGAACTATGTAACTTGTAACCAATGAACATTAATTCCTTTGTTTACTAAAATGTATAAATAGTAAAAAGTTTTGATAGTTGGCACGCTTGATTTGTGTAGTATCACTGAGCACCCAGGCTTGTGCAACTCTGAAATAAATAATCAATATCTGTCTTGAGTGTGTAATTATTGGCTTGTTGCACACTGGGTAATTAATCCAGTTTTTCTGGACAATATTTACACCTTGGTCCTAGGAACTCATTGACAGAGAAAGCTGTTGCATCAGTTTTCCATTATCCAGTTTTTCTGGGGGTGTACCTAGCTGTTCAGAAATGAATGGAAATACAGCATCCTTGCCCCAAGGTATGTATGGATGGAATCGGTTTTGTCTGATATGATCACTCCCAGTGTGTTCCACTGTAGCTCAGCGTGGGAAGTGAAGGATGCAAGTCAACGTGCAGAATCATTGAATTGGTAAGATACTTCTAATACTTCTGGCAGTATTATTTTCATACTTGCAGTCCTGTAGAAAAGATTCTGTAGAGTCTGTAGTTTGCACTTAAATATCAGCTGTGAACTATGTTTTCTTTAAGCCTTGCTTGCTTAAAGTTCTACTTCAGTAACTCCTGAAAGATCTACTGCTAACTTTTGCCAAGTTTCTAATGTTTCCAGACCTGTTGGAAGGAGTCCAGAGGAGAGCAGAGCTGGAGCACCTCTTGTGTGAGGACTAAGAGAGTTGGAGCTGTTCAGCCTGGAGAACAGAGGGCTCTGGGGAGACCTTGTGGCACCTCACAGTACCTAAAAGGGGACTATAAGAAAGCTGAAAAGGGACTCTTTGCAAGGACATGTAGTGACAGGACAGGGGGTAGTGGCCTTAAACTAACAGAGGGCAGATTTAGATTAGATATTAGGAAGAAATTTTCTACTGTGAGTGAGGGTGGTAAGGCACTGGAACAGATTGCCCAGAGAGGTTGTGAACTCTTGGTCCCTGGAGGTGTTCAAGAGCAGCCTGGATGGGGCTTTGAGTAACCTGGTCTAGTGGAAGGTTCTCTGACTATGACAGGGGTTTTGGGACTAGATAATCTACCTGAAAGGAGTTTGTAGCAAGGTAGAGGATGGCCATTTGTCCCAGGCAACTAGCCACAGGACAAGAGGAAATGGCCTCCAGATGTTCCAGGGGGGTTCAGATCAGACATCAGGAAGAGTTTCTTCACTGAAAGAGTGGTTAAGCATTGGAATGGGCTGTCCAGTGAAGTGGTAGAGTCACAGTTTCTGAAAGTGTTGAAGATATGACTGGATGTGTCACTTAGTACTGTGGTTTAGTAGACAAGGGGGTGTTTGGTCAATGACATTGGATGTCTTTTCCAACCTTAATGATTCTCCGATCTTTAAGGTCCCTTCCAAACCTAATAATTCCATGATTTAATGACTCTTATGTCTTATGCAGTGTGGCACAAAGTAGGCTGGAGACACAAGCTAATTGCCTTCCTGTCATTTCTGTTGTCTGGCAGCTGCCTGTAGCCTGCAGGTGACACTTTCAGTTTGCTCAAGGTTCTGAATCATTGAAGGAAAATGAAGTATAACACATCTCTATACTGAAACTACAGTGTTGATAGATACCTTAGTAATGTGTGACAAATGTATATGAATTAAATGAAGGCTGTGATAGACAGAACTCATTTGAGCAATAATTTCTGTGTAGAAATTGTCCGGTAGGGCTCAGTGCCCAAAATTATTCCAGCAAGATAACTGGTTCCTAGTAATGCTCCCTCCTGACAGTAAAACTTACCTATAATTTAAAAGATTCATATTAGTAGTAAAATGTGTCTGTGACATTTGTAATTTCTTAAGGAACTCTTTGCAAACAGAATTTATAAATGCTTTCTGGTTTACTCTGTGCATGGTCAAAACTAACCTCACCTTACAGTTCTTACACAGATATGTGGGGGTGCTTGCTTGGGGGTAGGCTTTTTTCCCTCCTCTCTACCCACGTTTATTCACCACATTTTTATACTCCTTTCCAGTTTGTCAAGCAGTGACACTGGCTAGATAAAAGATAATAATCTCTTCATTTGCTGCTGTAGTATCCCACAAAATAATAGTGAAAGGGCAGAGAAGTTAAGTTTCTGCTGGGAAAACTTAACAGCTTCAGTCCAGTGGTTAGTACACAAGACTGTTCCAAAGACAGAGTGAATTGAAACAGAGATCAGGACATTGTTCTGATAGCTGATAGTTTTATTTTGATCTCTGAAGAGCTCATCTCTTTGAAGAACAAAGAAATATTGGTATCAAATATTGATTGTGTAATATCCAAAATTCATAAACTTCTTAGCTTTATTCTGGCAAGCTGGACTGCAGGGATAAATGCAGCAGCCTTTGCTGGAGAGTGAAAAAAGTAAATAAAAGAAATGTCATTTGAATTAATCTTTCATGATTAGTGGGATCTTTTAAAGGCAGATGTGATTAAGTGATTTAACTGGATTCAGAAAATAAAATTGAATCAGAAGAATTATTGTAAATGTTGAAGTTATGTTAATCTAGATGAACCAGAAACATGGACAGGTTAATTGGACAACACTAATATACACAGACACTTGAGGTTTTAATATACTTTTCAGAAAGCTGATGAACACTCTGTAAGTGTAAATGTATCTCCACAGTTTGCCTCTGATTTGATGGTATATCTTTCCATGCGCTCTTACTACAGGCTGTGATTAAGTCTCTGTGTTCTGTAAGATTTAAGTGCAGTTGTTATGTTTTAATTTCTAAATTCTTCAGGTTCTGTGCCTCAAACGGAGCTGTAGTTCTGAAAGTGGCATCAATAGGTTCTGGTGTGTTATTTCAGATAATGTGCAGTAATATGTCGCTTTTGTAGGGCTCTTAATTAAAGGTTAGGTTGCTTGATGTAAATGAAGAGGGGTGGAATATTGATGGTTGACATTTAGCACTGCTTCATTTAAAAAAAAAAAAAAAAGGACGTAAAAGTTCTACACTGCTCGTTATCAACATTTTAGATTAGCAATGCTAATAAAATGAGCTCTTATGCTCTGAGTTCCTTTTTGCTGTGTGTACATTTTAAGGCAAAGCCAAATCAGAATATCCCTTGCTTTATTGTTTAGTAATTTGGTTCAGTTCTGCTGTATCTGTCCTGCTCAGGACAATGCCTAAGGTGTAAGGAGGGTTCCAGCATTCTGCTTCTGCGTTAAATGTGTGTAAATGTATTAATGAATAAATGATCCTCTAGCAGTGCTGGTGTAGTTAGCTGATCACTCTCTGCCCAATCCATCAATGATAAGAACCCGTTGTGAGTTTTGTAACGAGGTGGAATTACTCTTCTCTGCTTTCACTCTGCAGTGAGTGAGCCAATACGATGTCCCAGCAGGTGAAATTGTGTCTGTGAGCAAGCCGAAGGTTGCCATCAGGAGGTTGCCAAATGTCCTGCTACCACTATCACATCTAAGACAGGCAGGTCACCTTTCCTGCATTCCCATCGCCCAGGCTGAGCGTATTGCTGTCACTGAACTCTGAGCAAGCAGCGGGGCTTGGGCTGGCAGGAGCCTGCTGGCACTCACAGAGCTGTCAGTTTTTTTCCCGCTGCTTTGTGTCCTGGAGCTCAGGACAGAGAAGGGCAACTGCTGTTGTGTAGGTGGGTGGGGATTTTTCAAGGAACAGAGATAACGATGTAGGTGGTGGGCAAGAGGGAAGAAATAGCTGGTAGAAATAAGAGGTGGGATGGGATATTTTGGGTGAGTGTGAATGGAAGGCTTCAGGGGAAACCAGAGCCTGTGTGCCTTAGGAGAACAATGTGGTGGGAGCTGGCAGGTGGGTGACTGCAAAATTGTGAAAGCCTTTCTCCCTTCTCTCCAGCACTACACACCTGAAACCGCACTGGGGGTACAGTGTTACCCTCTTAGTCTCACCCTGACTGCTCCAGCATCAGACTCCTTTTGGACTGGACCAGCTAACCATGTCCACTGCTGCTGCACTGCTTTTCTGAAGTGCTTAGAGGTATACAATTAGCTAATGAGTGTTTAACAGAGTTTCTCACACACATAACTGGGTGGAACTTGATGGCTGTGTTAATGTAAATAATTGGCAGGCAGGAGGAGTTGCTGTATAATAGGAACTACAGAAATTGAATTCCAAGTTGGAAAACTGGGTCAGGTAAATTGAAGTAATGTCACCAGCTCTGAGGGTGGACACTGTTCTCATTTGCATGTTGAAGGTCTGTGAATCTACAGGACTTTCAGCTGTTTTCCAGGTATGAACTTCCATGTACCTTGTTTTTTTTATTTGTTTTGTGTTTCTGCTGTGAATTACTATCTGCTTTGCAGTTAGAAGTCTAATGTAGATGATATGATCCTTTAGATATGTTATGGAAATAAACAAATAAATTTTTCAAACTTAAAAAATGCATCCTGGTTTCTGGAACCCAAAAGAGATCAGCAAAGCCATCCTGTAAATGAAAGCATGTACTCAGTGTGAAATGATAACAACTTTATTTAATATCTTGGACTGAGGTCTTTGGTTTTGTGTGGTTACTTCTTAACCCAGAGCCAGACTCTTTACTCTCCACCTTTTATTTCTGAAAAAATAAAAATGTAATGTTTTTTTACCAAAGCAATCAAAAAGCCAATCTTTTCATTTGTCTGAGAACTTATGATCATCAGAAGACCTATGAAATATTAATGCTTAGTTTGGTGTGGGAACACAGTTGAAATAGGTTGGAAAATCATGGTGGACTTCTGCCTGAGTTCTGTCTATTATGGTGAATATAGAACACAAAATATTTGCTTAAATTGTCTTTAATACAAAGTGTACTCCGAGATAATAGTAAAAAAATCAATGCAGCTTTTTTATTCCACTGTCAGCATATCCAGACTTTGCTTTTTTCCCCTGTGTCTTTAAATATCTTCTTGAGAACCTTTCAAAGGTAGTTTTATTAACTTAATATAGTGCAGATGTTGCTAGCTTGAGAAATAAGTCACAATGACTTGTAGTATTGTGTCAAAAATATCATTTAGAGGCTTAGAATGTGGGGAGCAATTAATGAACAGTCTTCACTACGAACAAATGTCAGAGACTCCTCTAGGGCTAAGCTGCTTCTGTGCCACATTCATTAATTGCTCTTTTGAACAAAGTTGGTGTTGATGAGTGGGTTTAATTAAGCATACCTGAGAAAATCCATGAAAACAGATCAGAAGTATCAGAATGAAAAATTCACATTAAATTTAATAAATAAGGACTTTTTCATTATCAGGGGGTTTCATGCTTCATGTAACTGTTTCTGGCTGACATTTCTCCCCTAACTACTGCATTGTCCTCACTGGAGAATGGCAGAAGACATATCTTATGGTTTGCTTCAGGAAACATGCAAAATACCATGCTCATATTTTAGTCTCTATTATTAAACATGTATTAAATCTGTCATAATGGAAGAAGTCTCTCAGAATGGTCTCAGTCTACCTGATGAAAACTGGCAGGAGAGGGAAGAAGAACATGTGAGTAAAAAGACAGAAATCTTAAACTGCTAAGCTCATTCCAAACTTGCTGGCCCTATACCCTCATTAAAATTACCTCCTTGGGAAAAAAACTCTGTATTCATATGTAAAAAAAGAAAAAAAAACTGTGTGTGTGTAAATCTGGGTTGTTCAATGTACTTCGTGGCTTAGAGGTCTACATTGAAACTTCATGAATGGTGGCCCCCAAAATCCATGTTATTATGTGAAATACAGTAATACATGTATCAACATGGGTTCTTTGTTAAATTTTTGGATCTATTTTGACACCTGGGAGAGTCTGCCTAGAAGGAGAAGGCTATTCCTTTATCTTTTTTCTGTGCATTGAAATGAAAATTGCAATAAGATATATAAAAGTACTATTATTTTGTGTTTTGATGAGAGGGTTCAGGGGAGGAGGGACCTCTTTCAGTTATACTGCTTTTAAGTATTTATTTTGGTTTTATTTCCAAGTTCTATTGTGTAAAGCCAATCAGAATATGAAGAACAGTTTGGTGAAAGTACTCGCAGTTTGCAGTTTTGAGCCAAGTGGTAACTGGAAGCTTTAATAGCCTTTCAGTACCACTTCAGAAATGGAGATGTGCCATTGGACAGACATGTCAGAACTTAGTAAAAATAGCATATCCTACAGTGGGCATTCATCCAGAAATCTAAAATTAGCATTGTATCCTGGATATAGTACTGCAGGTGGTCACAAGCACTAAATTGTATTCAGCACCCTCTGTTATGCAAGCAGGTCTCAACACACTTATTTTAAACATTTTACGGTTTTATGCAAGGCTACCTTACTGTTATTGCTGTTGTTCTTTATATGGCATCAAAATGTAAAATGCATTTCGTAGGAATTAAAACAAAGCCTTAGCCAGAGATGTTTAGCATGGTTCTGCGTGAATGGAAGTCAGTGGCATAATTCCAGCTGACTTCAACTGTGGGAGCATTAGTAGATCTTGACTTCTTTTTGATAATATATATAAACACACAGCCAGTTGGCAGGTTTGAGTGTGATTTATTTCACATTATTCTATTTTGCCTGTAGCATTCCAGTACAGTTTGGTCAAATAAGCTTGAAGAAAAGTTCTATCCCTGCATTAGGGGAATGTAAAGCTTGAGGAGAAACAGAGCTCAGGCATTATTGTTTGAGTAATTACTTGAATACTTATGCAAATTACAGTAGGTTCTGATGAGTGTCATATGGGGAAAGTCTGTGCTGACTTTTTCTTTCCATTGTTCTGCCCTATTCTTCCTGTTTCTGGAACAATAGCAGGACACAGGATTTTTAGTGACTGTGGGCAGCAGGTTTCTTTAAAACCTACTGAAATGACCTGTAGAAATAAGATAGAATTTTCTTATGACATATTTACTGAGTATAGGTGTTAGTTATTGTGTTTGTTTTCAGACAGGGTAACAAGAGCATATGTTTCTCACTCTCTCTATAGATGTCTGCATGTGTGTGGGCAGGGTGTGGGAGAGAGACGACAGGACTGTGTATGTAAATATTCTCCTAGAGGACAAACACCTAGAAGAAAGAATGTCTCCTTTGTTTTTTATATTTTAACTATATATGAGCATAATTTTTAAATTCAGGGTATATGATTTTATATTTTGGAGCTTATAAATAGACCTCTGACTTTTAAACATGTTCTTTAAGTAAGGTGAGAGACTGCTGTTTCACATTTTCCTTTTCATCTGTAGACCTTTATTGCTTTGGTCACAGGTTTTTTTTACGGCAATTCCTTGTCATATTGAATACTTGTGAGTATTCCAACAGCTTCTTGAGTGATAAAAGAAATTCTTCATTCTTAATTTACATGATGTCTTGCTATTTTCATTACTTTTACTTGTAAGAATTTAGGTAATGCTGGGATGGAGAGGCTGGATTTTTAGGTGTAGCATTCATGATTAGAGTAAAGAGAAAGCCATTCATGTGTACTGAAGGGGACACAAGTACAGTGGGTAAGACAGAAGTATAATTTCTCTAAAGATTCATAGCAGAGACTTATTCTGTTTATTTGCTGTAGGTTAGTGGCAGGCTACAATACAGTGGTGATATTGAGCAGCATTTGTGCTTTGAAAGCTGAGGGGGAAAAGCCCGACAAATATAAAATGTTTAATGAAAGTAATTTTAAGTGATTGCAAATGCATCATGTCTTTATGGAAAAGTGCTCAGTAAACCTAAACCCTGTGGCCTAAGCAAGTGTGATCTTTTAATTCTAAGTCTTTGCTATTGTAGGAATAATAGGTGAAAAAAAAATTCAGGAAGAAAAGTAAGCTTTTGCTCACCCAAATAAACCTGGCATTAGTGGGCCTGTAGTGTGGTGTGGTGCCACAAGGATCTTGGTTTCTTATTTGCATTTTGGAGGAGCAAACATTACAGCCATGAAAGTGAATGATGTTACAAAGGCAGCAGCCACAATCCACAATGAAACTTGGTGCATTAGCTTGAAGTGGAAATGAGTTCTGCAGTTCTGGTTTGCTTTCCAAGTGAAATTGATGTATGTGTGTAAATGCAAGCACCAAAAAGAACCTTCTAAGAAAGTATAGAGCACAGGATTAATTTTGGGAAAGCTGAATGCTATGTCATGAGATCTAATGAAGTTGTAGTTATTTTCTTAGCATGATGACTATTATAAAGGCATATAAATAACAGATTTTAAAAAATACAGGCCTACAGTGCCTTTTTCCTGTCTAGGGGAGAAATTAATTTTTACAAGCTGCTTGCAAAACCTTTTGTAGAGGAGTTCAGACTGCTTCAGTGGAAGGTGCTGTATGGGTAAATAGGTCAATCATATCCAAGTTCAGTGAACTTATTTAAAAAATAATTTAAAAAATTGAGCACTAATGAGCTTCTAATACTCTGAATAAAGAAAAAAACCCCATGCTGTTCTAATGTTAACCTGGACAGCAACATAGACAGCTGAAAAACACATTTAAGATAGAAATTCAGAACAGTTTTGATTTCTCCAGTCTTTCTTTTTGTAAAATTTTGGTTATGTTCTGAGATCTAGGGGGAAAAAAAAAGGCAACAGCACCTTCACCCCTTCCCTGAAAATGACCATTTTACTGCTTATTTCAGCTACAACAGTTGTGCTGGCCTGGACTAGGGCTAGTGAAAAGAAAGCCCTTGAAGACTGAGCTTATTCATGGACTCTGCTTCCTCCTCAGCTTCTGTGCTTCTCAGTAAATGCACCCTGTGTGGGCAAAACATTCTTGTTTCATCTCTCTGAATAACCACATCTGTGGCTTAGAGGGCTCATCTCTTTTTAGAAAAAGGATTTAGGCTTCACAGAAATAAATTATTTCCATATTGTTGTTAGTTTTAACACTAATTTTAGACAAAGATGCTTTAGATGTGGGGATGAAAATTCCCCATCTTGTTTAGGTGACAACTGAAGACTTGCACGAGAAGGAGAAAATGTGACTAGTTCTTCATGAGGTGACATTTTAGGACAGATTGACAAACAGCTTGAATGGCATTTGAGATGTGAGATGTAAGAACTCACTGCCTCTGCTATATGTAAACATTGCTGGGAGAAAAACAGGCTTTTATTTAAAAAAGAAAAACGATGAGGGAGAGAAGAGCAAGTTATGCCTTAAGCTATTTTCTTGTATGATTAACACCTGGACTGTCTTCAGAAAATGGCATGTCTTTCTGCTTTTATAATTTCAGAGTGGTTATTGACTGAGCAGTAGGGGGCTTTTTTCTTTATCTGGTGCCTTACTGAGTTCTTTGCAGCCTCCTGACTCTGTTAGGAAGCTAAAATTGCAATTTTAGCTATCAGACATAGAAATCATTAACAACATTTATTGACTTCTAAACACTCCTCTGTTATCTTGATGCTGTCAGATCACCCTTGCCCGCTTTCTACAAAACATAATTGAAAACAATGAAATTTCTCAACTTTTGTGGACAGGTTACAGACTGGAGAAGATTTTTATCTGAGAAAACCTCATTCAAGATGAAGCTATAAGAATCTGCTAGCAGTAAGGACAGCTTTAACAAAGAAATCTCAACAATAAAACCCCGTGTGTCTTTTCTGCTTTGTCCTTTGCATTAGACTAAGGGATGTTTTGCAGAGGTCAAACAAGAAAGTTGTAGTGGAAGTGACACAGATATCCACTGACACTGACTTCAGATTTCTAGATTTCAGTATCTGTAGCTTCCTTGCAGAGCTCAGTTCAGTTTTACAGTAACAATTAGTGCTCTGGTTCTGATTCTTTAATTAATGTATGAAGCTCCTTTGAAAGAATAGGGTAGACAGCATTGCAACTGCTTCAGGTGAGGAAATGGATGAGAATAATTAGATACAGCTTTAGAGTAGTCCTATTTATCGAAGAGCATTCTCCATGAGGAGTAATAGTATCCTGTCAACTAAGAAATGAAAAAAAGAGTAAAGAGAAGATAATTTAAATTAAAAAGAAATCTTTTAATAGACCAGAAATTAGGACACAAAGCTTAAAAGCTAAAAAGGAAGCATATTGTAAAAATGTAAACTTTTTGTAATACATTAGCAAGTCAACATATTTCTCTTATATTTCACTTTGTGTTTGGAACCAAAGCTACACACAGATACATCTTGCTGGAAATATGTGATTATTTTTAGTTAGAACCTTGCAAGTTTCTTTGCATACTAAATATAACAGAGGAGTTAATAAATTGATATATTAGAATGTTAGAAATAAGGTAAAAAGTAACCTAGATGATTACAATTGTTAAATACTGACTTTGACAGTCTGGGTGTCCTAAGTTCTCCCATGTTTCGGAGTACGTATGAAAATTGGGAGTGGTGACGAAAATCTGCTTTCTAATGCTGTATAATAATATCAGTTGGAGCAAGCCTTTGGCCTTCTTCATAGGGATTATATCTGTTCTGAGGATGACATGGCTGGAGCCTTCTTTCTATCCCCTTCCCTTCCCCCCTTTAAATTACATGTTGATAAAGAAAATAAAATACTACCCCTGTTTGCTAAGCTTTTCTTTTTGTCACTTTCGTGTGCTTTTCATCTAGATTGTCTCTCCTCTGTGAATTTACCAGGCAGTAACATCTTCTACATAGAAGTCCTGTACCACGAGATACTGGGACCTTAAAATGCTCATCAGATGTATGTGAACTGTATTATTTGTCTTGATCTGGAATCTGTCTTGTTATTATAGTTTTTGAATGCTGATTGTGTCATACTGCCAAAGGAAAATAATTCTCCCTGCCATCTACTGTGTTTTGTTGAATTCAAGCAGGTTTTACTAAGTTTCTATCAGGTTGCAGTGCTGTGGCTGTGTGTAGATTAGATTCCAAAAATTGTGTGAGAAGGATAAAAGAAAGGTTGAGAGGAGTGGTCAGGAAGTAGCAGGGTGTTAGGAGATGGGTTTGGAGTGAGTTCAGAGTGAAGAGGCTGATCAGGATGCGTGGGAAACGGATACGCTGTTTTCAGACATAAGACACGGAAGGCTGGTATCAATTTGTTGGGAGGAATGTGATGAGAAATGAGACTCTGATAACTGTTTGAAGGTTTGAAAGCAATCTTTGATGTATTGTGAAATACATGTCCAGTGACATTTTCTAGAACCAAGGATGGCAACGCTGTCAGCTCCACTTTAGATGAGGCCTTGTAATTTTTTAATGTTGGTACTTTGTGAATAACAGAGTACAGAAAGTAACACTTCTGCTAAGCAGTAGAAGTGTTAAGGCTGTGGGGTGCACGGGGAAGGTGCCTGAGCCATGCTGTGAATGTCACCTGAGGTTGTGGTGTGGCTCAGGCAGCCGTCTCACAGCCACTGCTGTGAGGGGCCAGGACTGCTGTGTGACTTCACGCAGAGCTGGCGGTGTTAGCAGTGTAAATAGCTCTGAGGAGCTGTCCTGTTGCATCACTTCAAAAAGAATTAGTGATCATCAGGCCATGCCCACAGTGGGTACTGCCTCCAGTTGTCCTCGGGCAGAGGTTTGCCCTCCGTTTTGCTGAGATGCCTGGGTTCTCCCTGTGATTTCTGAGGTAGTTGTCTCTGTCAGTGAATGTACGCGGAGCACAAAGGTAGCCATACACTCACAGGTATTGTGAACTCAAATTTACTGCCAGAACAGTGAATTCCAATCATTATGGGGAACCTGACATTTAAATAAAGAAACAAAATGCCTCAGCCTTGATCATTCAACTTGCTGCATTCATATTCATCCTTTTGGTTGTACAAGGGAGGGAAGGAAAACTTGCCTTGACATGAAGTGCCAAGTGCAGCCAGACACCAAACTGCAGCAGGTGTTCTTGAGGGTTGAAGGACCTGCAATTTTCTGGAAGTCTGCTTGGGATGAGTAGAGGGCTGTCTGCTTTGAACAGCAAATTTGCAACTACTTGCTGAAACTTTTGCTTGGTGACTGTAGTTGCTATTGGCCTCTTTGAAACATACAGAAGCTTGCTTGCTGTACCATGGTGATTAGAAAATATTAATTTCGTTACACACGAAAATCCCTAATGAAAGTCCCTAATGAAAGGTTGACCATTTTCTGCCACTGTTAATTTCTAAACTTGTTTTTTTTTTTTCACAAGTGTAATTACTGCTATGATTACAGAATGCAAAATTGAGTTTGGGGACATATGCAATATTCTTTTACCACTAGTCTAGTCAAATAATTTTTAATGAGACAAAGAGCTCATTGAACACCCAAATTGGTTTGTTTACTTCAGTAGCTTAACTGCATTAAAATCAAAGGGCTTTCATGGGCAGGGGGTAATCTGTGTCATTGCTGGACGCCATTAATCACCCCCTCGACTGAGGGCAACACTTTTCAAAAGTGACTTATAGATGATTGAATAACTTTACTCTCTACACCATTAATGGTTCCCAGCAGGCTGCTAGCGTGCAATCACAAACATCTGTGCATTTGAAAGTTTCCACTTTCCCAAATGGAGACATATTTTACAAAGAAAAAAAGAAAGAGGAAGACAAAGGAGAATTTGTTTTTGTATGTCTTTTGGAAAAAGGGCTAATGGAAAATGTTTATGCTATAACTCTCGTATGTTATAGTATCATGTGAATTTACCTTGAGATCTTTATGCTCTTAATGGCATTAGAAGATTTTTTTTAAAAAATTTGATTTGTTTTTGTTGTTTTCACTCCATAGGACCTTTCTGACATTTGATATCCAGCAGTGAAAGAAAATGTATTCTTGCCTAGTAACTCATGGATGTTTTTGTCTTAACTGTGTTTAAAGTATGTAGCTACTTAGCCCTAGACACTGCAGAGTATGCATTACTTATTCAAAGCTGACGATTCAAGCTCTTGGAAACCAGCTTAAGAACAGAACAGAGAACAAAAATTGTTTCTCCGGGCAGTCTGCTACTTCTAAAGTGTTTTTTTAGACAAGCATTTAATTACTCAGGGAAAGACTGCTGAGCATTGACTGTGTTTCTTCTCTACACAGTGTGACTGTGGTTCCTCATCACACCTGTCCCAGGTGGGTGCTGCATAGCTGTTGTGGCCATCACAGAACCACTGAGTGCTTGGGACTGGAACAGATCATCCAGTCAACCACCCATGTTCAAACCATATTTGTTTCCATTTAGCTCTTCTAGCACATTTTACAGACTATCTCAACCTTTTTAATCTTGAGGACTTCCAGTACTTGTCCTACATATCCTGCAGAGTATTAATCCAAGACTAACATCTTAAAACTAACATATTTCACTGTTCTTGAAGTGAAAAGACCTCAGCTAAGAGGACTTGATAGATAGAAAAAAGGAGAAAAAAAAAAAAAGGATGACCCAAAGGAAATAAGAAGGAAGTATGCCTCCTTTATCGGTCAAAGATAATTGGTTCTGTACCGAATATGCGTTTTAAGTTATCTATGGGTGAGAATATGACAGGATTAATCAGTTTCATGAAGCAGTGAAAATTTACTGTGTAATTGAAAGGTGAAAGGTTTGCATCCGTTAATCAGATTGGCACTGGGGTAAGATAAAGATAGCCTTGAGTTAGAAGTCTAACAATTAATAATGAAAAGGAAAGTGAGATGAATTTTGTGTGTTCCCTAACAGCTGTGCAGAATGGGACTCCTAGGTAAGTATCTGTTACTCCAGAGTGTGTTATAACCAAAAGTTGATGTATAGTGGGAGAATAGGACATCTGAAGTTCCTAAGTACCTCTTTGACAAAACTAACTATGATTTTAGAAGACTGGGCATCTTTGCCTATTCCAGCATTACTACTGGGAGTGGGAAATGTTAGATGGATTCTCACTTTGCTATCAAGTAGGGAGGCAGATTTTTCATGCTGCCTCCAATAACTTCTTCAGCTAATTAGAACCCTTTAAGTTGTCACCTAACAGGTCTTGTGTCCCTGAAAATTCTTCCTATCAGATTTTTTTTTCTGTGAGCTTCTAATCTGTTTAACTTCTGTGGCATGTGGTTTAAATGTACTCATCACTGGTATCCTGGACTGAGCATGTGGTTTAAATGTACTCATCACTGGTATCCTGGACTGAGCACCCAGGGGGTGATGTCCAATTCTGAGCAGAATATATGAGTTTTGAACTTCTTGAATGTGTTCTGGCTTGTCATCTGAACTGGTAGTTCCTATTGATGGTAAGAAAATGGTAGGAAAAAAGCATGGCTGGCAGAGGGATCATGTTGTGCAATTTTTTTGGCCCACTACACTTGTACGTTTTATCTGTACATGTGTTGCCCTACCTGTTTCCTTTTCTTTAGCTTCAGAAAGTTGCTTGATTATTAAAAACAAATCCACAGTAAGACAAAACTGTCCCATGTACAAATCCTTCCCTGCAGAATCTCTATAGCCAGAGGAATTTAAGCAGCTACAAAACTTTTAAGCTCACAAAACTTTGCCAGAAGGGGATTTTGTTAGGCCTTGTGTCTGGTCATACTGATGATCCTGATCTTGTTAAATGCTTTCCACTACCCAAATGCTTTTATGTGTATATATTTGTAATATGCAAGGGAGGGGCTATGTGTGTCAAGACCAGGCAAATGAGTTTTCATCCCATCAAGGCGGAATCGATATCAGGAGGATCATTAGCTACTGGCACTTGTCCTGAAACATAAACTACAGTGGCTATTAAAAGAATGTGGCTGTAGATTAAACTTGTCTTTAGCACGAGCATCCAGTAGAACATCATGAGGAAAGCACATAAATCATATTTCAGTTTTAGAATCCTTTTCCTTTATAAATTAAATTAAGAAATCTAATTTTTTCTGTGTGATTTTTTTTCTTCTCCTCTCCCACCTCCCCTAGTGCTTGTAGGCAGTGTTGGATTATTCAGCTGCAAATAGTTTGTTGTGAATTTATCCCTAAGATTCACTAAGTTTCATTTATTCTTTTATTATTTTTATTGTTAGTGACTGAAACTTGGTTACTTAACTGCTCTTTGTCTTCTCTTCTGCAACTGTCAATGCTGGTGCCCAATTCTGCTGATGGATTTAGTGATGCAAAGCTGGACTCCAATCACCAGTGTCTTCTGTAAGCAGTGGGCAAATGGTGGTATCCAGGAGCCATAAGGAGCTGCGGGTGGATTCAGGCAGACACTGGTAGGCACTGACTGTGGATACTGTGCTCCCTCCTCACTTGTGAGTTGCTGGTTTATATCAGCTCTGAGCTTTTCTAGTGAAACTTTTCATTGCAACTTCTGAGCAGCTGTTCTCTCAAGGGGGTGGGGAGGTCTCCTTGTGCCAGCCCCAGAGCATCCTTCAGGCTGCACGGTGTGCTCTGGCTGTACCTCCTGCGATGTCTCCAAACAGGTGAGACCTTGTGGCTTAGCTGCAGGAAACCACTGGGATCATTGTGGAAAAGGGAGACTGCAGTAAGTGAAGGGTGCTCTACACAGATCTGTAGGTGCTCTGATTTGGAGCTTGTGTATTTAGAGACCTTGATTACTGAAGCTAAACAAAGCCAGGCAGCCTTTAAGATATGTAATAACAAAAAAGCATGTACATCTCTCTTCCTAGATGCCTTCATTACGCCAATGCCTTGGAAGTGAGGCTGTAAGTAATCCTCTAAAATGTCAGCCTCCTTTGTTTATACATGCTTTCTCATCTGAATGATGGAGTCCCATCCTCTGTCATGCTTGCAGTGAAGTTGATTTGGGTTTTTTCCCCCATCTTCTAAGTTGGTAATCAAAAAGTAGAATCATATGTTGTGCTCTTGCCTATGTTTCTTTTGCATCTGCCTTTGTTTGCATCAAGCATTAATAACAAAATTTTAGTATCCTGTTTTTGTAGAGAATTTTCTAGCTGAAAACTTAATTCTATAAGAGCATGGGGAAAAGTAGCAGGTGTGAGCAAAACCAAGCCTGGATATTTAAAAAAAAATCCCAAATTCATACCTTGACTAATTACTAATCAATCCGAACGACATATAGATGGAGGTTCTGTATTTTGTGACAACAAGCTTATAGTGCTCTGAACCCTCTATCTTTGCTTATTTTCTGTCTTAAGTGTGGCAGCAAAAGCTGTTTGCAGTCTTGTACCATGTCACGGAAGTGGCCAGACTTCAGCAGCTTTTATGTATCTCTACTGAATTCCACACTACAGTGGTATTTTTAAAACAGTAGATTTGTGTTGATACAAGGGTCAGCTTCTGGTAAAGCAAAGGCCTGGAAGGAGCATTTTTTTCTGGAAACAGTACTTGTAAAGGACTGATTGAGGAGTATGGTACTAGTTAGGACTTTTTAAGAATAATGAGTTAGTAAGAGCTGCCTTTTAATAAAATAAAATCACCTGTGTCAGGTACATTTACAATAAAGCTCTGAAGAGTGTATGTGTTCCTAAATCACTACTATTTTATGGTTTTCATCCTCAGATGTGAATTTTAAGTACAAAATATCAGTATTCAATACTCAGCACTAAAAGTAAAGTGTATTTTTGGTCAATAAATTAAGGAATTATGAAAGGAGTTTTGGGTAGTCTGAGTTCATGTGTCATACAAGATAACATGATCAGTTTTATATGAAAAAAATGGATCTTTTTGTCTACTAGAGGAAAAAAAGTAACTTTCAATCAAAACTACAATGGGATAGTAATAATAAATTCATTGGGCAGACTTATTTTGCTGAGGGTCAATTATGCCACATAAAGAAAAGAGTACAATTTTTCTAGGTGTATTAATATAATACAGCACTAGGGTTGTCTCCAATATTTCCTTTACACTTACTGACACCAGTTTTGCCTGGAAACTATTTAGTAATCACAGAATCAGAGAATATCCTGGGTTTCAAGGGACCCACAGGCATCCTCAAGTCCAACTCCTAATAATAATGGTATCCAGGTTTTTGTTTTTTTTTTGTGGTACAGTTGACAAAAACCACAAAGATTATTCAGCCGGGATCAGTAAAATTTTTCTGGAACCTAAATACTCTGGTACAGAAAATTTAACACTTTTCATGTCATGGTAAGTGAGGGGGAGATCGTTCTCATAGCATGGATGAGTGTCCAGGGAAGTCTGGCCTGCCTGCAGTGCAGCCAGCAGTGCAGAGTGATCTGCACTTGTGATGCAAAGTGCTGTGCAGATCAGCCCAGTTTTGGGATGTGTAGCAAAGGAGCTGGGAGCCCTTTTCCAGTGGCAGTTACAGTCCTGGCTCTTGGGCTTATGCATGGAGATGTCAGTGAGGGTTTCCTGGCACAGAAGTTTCTTTCTGGCAACACTTAGAGCACTTTTTGTTTTCAGTCACGTAAATTGTGTGTGAGCTGCAGAACAAGATCAACCGTGGTATAAAAATGGAAAAAGAGATTAATGTTTTCTGGTTTGCTAAAGAACAGGTGGTGGAAATGACACACCTAGCTATTTTGTGCTATTCAGAATTGTGCTGTTATCATCTGGTTTGCATTAGAAACTGTGAACAAGACTGGTAAAAGAAGTGAATAGAAGAAACTAGCATCAAAGCTAAATACTTTCCCATATCTTAAGGTAGAAATTAAAAACTGACCTTTTTTGTGCTTGCAAGCATAATTACAGCTTAACTAGTATCCTTATAGAAAACAGATTTTCGGCCTTGGGATACTTTGGATTGTGGAAGACAGGCTTCCAGAATAAAAACAACATGCTCAGGCATTTTTAAAAGTTTATTTCTAGGAATATGCAATGATGATTTCCTAGCTTTAAGACTTTAGGATAAAAATAAATGAAGCAGTGAATTGAAAAAGTCTTTTCTACCCTGGCCAATGACTTATTGTCTGCTCTCTATATTTAGCTGTATACAAGCAAAGATATTCCCCTTTGCGCTCCCCCCCATCCAAACCCCCACCCCCAAAAACTTCGAAGGGTGCTGTTCTTTGTTTCTGAGCAGGCTAGAGAAAGAGTATTGCTCAGCTTGGCTGCCATCTCTTTTAGCATGTATGGAAATATTCCCCAGCTTCCAGGAGCAGACCTGTGAAATCTGAGAGATGAAGACTGTTTTTTAAAAAATGTAGTCTTGGTGTTGGTTTGTGTACTTATTAAGTTACATTTTGAGTATAATTATCTGTTTGTAAAGTGCAGAACATAATTTGTTGCTAAACAAATTACAAGCTAGTGTAGGCTCTTTTTTTTTATCATCTATGATGCTCTTATTTATTTATTTTTATATCAAATACCATCTGTGTTCTTTATTATAATACTGTAGTTTTAGCAATTAGCGCTACATTGCTAGAGCTGTACCACATATGTTAATAATTTCTTTACTAGTTAGCATTGATCTTTTGTTCCATGCTGTTAGTTCTGAAATCTGGAACTCTGTTGCTGTACCTCTAAATTATTGATCCTTGAGCCATGAAATATGTTTCAGGTTGTTTTGATATTATGTAGATTAAGCTTGCAATATTTTAAACCCCAAAATGCTGTGTGTGTTGATTTATTTATTATTTAAATGCAACACAACTTACCTGAGATAGTGCAATTTGTTCAAATGCAGAAGATATTTCTCCCACACTGTCTTTCTGTGAGTTACTGCTCCTTGAATAATTACGGTGGATTCATTAATTGTAATCCTTATGCAAGTAGCTTTTGGGTAAATTGGTGTGTTTTGTAGTCAGAGTCCTTTGCTGGATCTACCTGAGGGAGAGGATATTTGGCTTTCTGAACGGGAGGATGTCTCATGAATTATCCACCAATGGCTTCCTCTGACCAAGGAAGAACTGATGCTGAGAGGGATTTGCTATCATCTCATTTCTACTCTGACTTGACTATGAAGTGAATTGGAGCTAATTCTATTAGTGTAATTAATCTCTTTTGCAAATTATTCTGATCTGGTCAGAAAAATTACAGAAAGATGACTCTAGAGGAAAGTATCTGACTTCCTCATTCCCACTTCTATAACACTAAAAATGATGGCTAGTTAAGGGCACTTCCAGAACATGGAAATACTGTTTCCATGTTGTTTGACTTGACTGCATTCAATGCATCCTAGTATTAAAAAACAAATCAGCTTTGTATGATCAGGAGCACAGAGGTATTACTTCCTTGGTGTCCTGTCATGCCTCTCATTATCATGTTCTTATGTGCCCACACAACACTTAAAGGCAGAAGGAAGCTTGTTCTGTTTGTGGTTCAAGCTGGCTGGCAGGGAGCCAGATCCCATCTGAAGGCAGTGTAACTTTTCAGTTCAATGCAGTGTCAGACTTAAGTTAACACAATTCTGCTGTGTCTACAAGTCTTATTTTTTCCCCTGGGTTTGTTGGGCAGCTTGGAGCTCATGAGGTGTGACCTTTTCTGCAAGAGATGACATAACTGTACTCTGTATCACATATGCCTTTTTTTTCTTTGGCAAGCAATGAATTGGGATTCTTCTTAGAAATCTTGAGGCTCTTCACTTTTTCTGCTCTACCTCCATGCCCAAACCCATTTGCTGTTTGGAACTTTTAACAACAACAGTTAATGTTTTTGGCTTTTTTTTGGTGCTCTGTTACTTCAACACTTGAAAAATGTGGAATGGAAGAAAACCAAAGTAAAGAATTTGCAAATTATAAAATTTGCAGCTAACTTTAAAATCAGAAAATCTAACCCAGAGATTTTATATTTGTGTGGTGATAGTTTAATTCACATTCCACTTTCAAGCTAGGCACCCAGAAAACAAGGGAGATGCCTGTGGGAAGTTATGTATGTGACTTGCTAATTATAGTGGAGTGAAGGGGTAGTGCTGCCCCCAAACTTCGGCTGGAAACCTCAACTCCATTTTTCTCTCCTCTATAACCCTCAGTGTTACTAAAGTGAGAACCTACCTGTAGATGGCCTCTCCCTCCTCCAGCCTCTCCAGCTGTAAAAAAGAGTGTAATAAAAGTGCAGGACTGAACATGAGAGATGTTGTAAAAGGACAGAGCATCAACAACAGTCTGGAGAGTGAAACTGTGAAATTCAAGCAGCTTCCAGCAGTGGCTGATGAGCCTTTGCATGTAAGGCAACCAAGTCCAAGCATCAAGTGACAGACCAGTGGTGGCTGAGAATCAGGGAGTGGAAGCAGGAATTTGAGTACCTGTGGTTAGCTTGAGCTCTGCAAGGGCCATTGTTCAAATATGATTTTCTGCTCTGCATGAAAATTTTGGGTGTGTGGATTGGCTGCACTGTTTCCGTATTTATCAGAAAGGACCACTAGTTGCAGGAACTGAGTTGCTGGCAGGCCACCTAAATCCTTTGACCCATCAACCGGAATAGCAAAAGAAGCCAATGTCACATTTTGCTTACTTTTTTTATTACCCCTCTCTAAAGCAGTCATGATATTCTTGAGACTACAAACAGAGTTCATTTTTATCAGCAAGAATAACTTTATGCTAGTTTCAGAAGCTTGGAAGTGATCTTTATCAGAAACTGGAGGCTGATCCTTTTGAAAGAAGGTGTGATGAAGTCACAAGGGTGCAGGCATTAATCAGATCTACTTGCTGACAAGCAAGTTTTGTGCTCCCTGGATAATCAGAAACCTTGGCTGCTGCTTTGTCTCTTAGCAAGGCTAGCTGTGCTTTTACAACTAGAGAATAGAGAAACTACTTTTTTCTTTTCTCAAGGTTCGTCTAGATAGCTCTGGTAATTTCTACACATCTGTTAGCTGGGGCTGAAAATCATTCATTAATTGGCAATGTTCTCTGTAGCAAGGAAATATGATCCCAGTTGTAAGATTAAAGTGTGACCTACTCCTTTTTAGCACCAGACCTATATTTCAATATTTGTAGTAATTTGTTTGAAGGGCTTGGCCTGGACACTCGTTAAAATTCATTTTTTTAACACTTGCCCAAAACCTGATAACAGTTACTTTTTTTAAATGTGCAAGGCTGTGATTTACAGCCCATGCTCTCCAGCTCTGGTGGCACTGTCAAGACCTATGGCTGCTTCAACACGTGGGTGCGTT
Source organism: Eopsaltria australis (assembly GCA_034509425.1). Classification (NCBI taxonomy): domain Eukaryota; kingdom Metazoa; phylum Chordata; class Aves; order Passeriformes; family Petroicidae; genus Eopsaltria; species Eopsaltria australis. The sequence continues at coordinate 2,716,594 of JAVTVJ010000072.1, forward strand.
GGCAAGTGTGATAGCAGTGCCTTGACTGTGTTTTTTGATTCCACACCAATTTCTTGTCAATCAAAGATGGTATTGACCATGAGTTACATTAGCTAAAAGTTTTTTTTTTTTTGTGTGTGTTGCTCCAATTTTAACACTTTTAGCTTTGGATTCTGAAAGGTGTGTTGTTGTTTTTACTTATTTCAAGGAAATCTCCTTGAGATGAGAGGTTGCTATGTAGTCATTCTTTTAATTGATTACCTACTTTTAGTTTCTCTTTTGTTGCTGTGGTTGGAGGAATAGAACTGATGTGTGTGCAGGATCAGCCTCTGGCTTGTTTTTGGCTCTTGTGTGCATAAGAACTCAGAGGAGTTGCAGATTTAGTGGTTTGTTCTGCCTAGTTGGAAGGTCTGATGTTAACCATGATAGTTATACATATAACTTCTGCCTGCTCCCCACATCAAGAAAGAAGATAAGCTATAGGTTTCAGTTCTTTGGCTTCAACTGGGGCTGCATTAGAGGATAAGGAAATCGAAGATTACCTTGTTCTTCATTATTGTTTTTCTCTTGCTTTTCTTTGAGATTGTTTGGAACCTATGTGTGTTGAAGTCTCAAGACCAAGTCTTCAGTAATCTTGACTTTGCAGCTGTTTTATGACTGAAGTTTAAAAGTTTTTGACTGAGACTTCTTTAAAACTTCTTGTGGGTGAAGGACTTTATTAATAATATCTCTCAGAATTTGATAATGATTAGTTTTGTAGCTTAATTGTTATGAGTGTTGCCACATCTTGCAGAATTTAATATGTCTCTTTTATTGGAGGTTACGGAATGCATTCTATGGTTGGGGAAGAGGAAGCCGCAGGGGAGTACATTTCATTTTTTTCTGCCACCAAGTCAGAGGACCTCATTTCCCAGGCATAGGGCTTTACTGCCGTTCTTCAACACCTGTTTTTAATAACTGCATGGCTACCACCTCAGCTTGATTTGAAAGACTTCACCAGAAATTGGCAGTCACAGGTGGGATGCTCCTTCCTGTCTGGCTGCCGAGGGCTTGTCCTTGAATGTACCTCTGGCACACTGTTTGCTAGGTTTGATGCTGGATTGGAAAGGACCTTGCTACTGTGACCAGAGTGCTCTCTCTGTCTGTGGCATTTCAAATTTGTCCTTACTTTCCAAAACACCCTGTCTGTCACTGTCAGAATTTGATCAAAAATCAATCTGAATTCCTTTTCAAGACATGTAGCTTACGTTTATGCAGCCTTTAGTTTCCTCTCTAAACTTTACAAGAAGCCTAAAAATGTAGAAATTTCCTTAGATGATGATGACGATGAGATTATTGTTACTACTATTATTATTAGTTGTTGGTGGTATGTTCTACTAAATTTTAAGCACTGCAAATAGTAAAGGACAATATAGATGTGACAGAAAATGCGTTGGATATAATCAGACAAAATATATGCAGCTGATGATTATGTGACTGCTAAATGAAAACAAAGGAAAATGTGAAAAGAAAGAGTAGGTAAACAAGGATCATTTTATAAAACACTGACAGGCACCTAATTATCAGGATGGAAAATCATACATAATTTAGAGAATGTTTCAAGGAGGTTTTTGGAGTATCTGCAGAATGAACATAAATATGTATCCTGTGCCAGAGGAATGTTTTCCTGGTGCCAGGTAATTTTTTTGTTGTCCTGACTGATTTTTTTTAATCCTTCTAATCTAGATGAGATTAAAAAAAGCCACAAAACCCTCTTGACTACATTGTTTTCAGTATGTTTTTTATAACTCTGTCTATTGGCATCCCTATCTTATTTTGGTTCTTAAACTCTGATGTTGTCTAGTCGTGTCATTGAACTAAACAATATATTTAAGCTTACTGTAAGATTTAGGATCAAAGGAGATGTTTACAAGAGGCCAGTTTTCCAGTGTTACAGGTGACTCTTATACTTGTGAAACTGTTATTTTTCCTCACTTCTTTGTCTCTCTTTTCTCTGCAATAAAGTGTATAAATCCCACCTTCATTAAATCTTCTTTTTTCTTCCTTTTTAATCCAGCATGTCTGCTGTGCACATCAGGAGAAAGGCATTGTGTGCTTGTGTGAAAAGTGTGTGATATGGATCATTATCAGTGATGAAATCTGTCATTCAGGCCACCCTTACATGAGTTATTGGAGGATATTATAAGGAACTAATTTGCTGCTCTGTGGATCAGGTTTTGGATAAACCAGAACACAGTCACTGAATTTCAGGACTGTGTGCTAAGGGGACACAGGGATGGAGGTTGGATGTCATTATAGAGTCATAAGTGGTAGAGGAAGAAGAAATTAGAAGGAACCTTTTTAAGATCATTTTGTCGAATTCCACTGCTGTGGACAGGAGCATCTTTGACTAGACCAAGTTGCTCAAACCCATCCAGCCTGCTCTTGATAACTTCCAGTGATGGAGCACCCAGAGTTTCTCTGGGCAACCTGTTCTAGTGTTTCACTGCCCTCGTGACAGCAAATTTGTTCCTTATGTCCAGTGGAAATCTTTCGATTTAAAACGATTGCCTTCTGTCCTATCACTGCAGATATTGGTAAGAAGTCTCTCTCTGTCTTTATTATAGCCTTCTTTAGATATTGAAAGGCCAAAATTTTGGTTTCCAATGCAGCTTCTGTATGGAATTTCATGTCTGGGTCACTGATTATTGTTTTGTTTGTTGCCAACACAGCCCTGTAAGTATATTATATCTCTACTGTTTCTTCAGCTTGTCCCCATTTTTGTATTGTTTCTGTTTCCCTAAGCAGCCTGTCTTGCCTCTGCAGGCTTTCTGTGCATGTCTGCTCTGTGCTGTTCAGTTCTGACACGGCCTCCTGAAGCCTTACTGTTCTGTCTCCTCACAGTCCTTCCTTCCTTTCTGTTCCAGCTAATCCTAAATTCATTACCCTTGATAATCTGATTGTTATTAATTTTATTCCTTCAGTAATGAAATGTCCTTAAATTGTTATTTCACAGGCCAACCTTTGCATCTCTTTTCTGTTTTAACTTCTGGTTTCTTGTCAAAATAGTTTTCCTCCTCTTTCCCTTCCTTTTATCTCATTACATTGTTCCCTTCCTCTCTTGTGCTTTTTTTCCTGAGCCTTACGAGCCTGCGATGGTCTCTTTAACCAGCCAAAAGAATCTGATTTTCAAATGAACCCATCTTGTGGGGATATGTAGTTTTCTGCTCGTGGCTTTTTTTCTCTCTCAAGAGATACTGCCTCAGCTGAACCATTTCGGTCCCTCTACATAGCTCCCTATCCCTCTTCTTTCCTTCCTTTTCCCCCAAGCAGCTTCTTTCTCTCCTTGGGTGCCTCAAGAGAGAGTCACTGCTAATGCAGGAAAGCTCCTGCCTCCCATTCTCAGTCCTTTCTTGTTTTCATCCTTGGTGCAGCTGGATCTTTAGTCTGACTTCACCAGTTATCGCCTGAGGGAGTGTGCTCTGCTATGTCCACATGTCAGTGAGCTGGCCAAATGTTGCTGTTGAAAGCTGTGATTTATAATAGATATATTTGTCTCCTAGCATTTGATTCCAGCCTAAAGAGAGAGCTAAGTGGAGAAAGGATAGACCTTAGCTGAAATACAATGTGCAGCTGTTCTCCAAACATACTGTGCTTATGATCCAGGATAATTCAGCTAAAACGATCTGGAAACCTTCAGAGACAAAATGCATCATTTAATGGTTATACTTCTTATTTTCTGAAGCAGTAGAAAGCTTGCACTCTTTCACTTTTTGATAGGTGAACCAGCTGGAGCTTGGAGTCTTGGAAGGGCTGGTTTGTAAGAACAAAAGATTTCAGTTAATTTGGACAGGCTATATTTGCTCCAAGAGCTGAGCCATACACCTGGTGGATGACAACTTTTCCAAAAGAGTCGGAATATGGGTGGAAAGTGCTCCATTCCACCCTGTCGAGTAATAGTGTTGTACTGACAGGGGGAAAAAAAATCAGCATGATACATACCACTCGAGATCACTCTGGACTTTTTTGTTTTCACCAGCATATGATGAGGGATCAGCTTATAGTGCAAGGACTGGAATGTGGCCAGGACCATGGAGACGGCTAGACAAGTTACTTATGTGCTTGAAACGCTTGGCCTGAGCCTGATGTTGCTTTTTTTTCCCCTCTGTAACCTGTACAGAGTGGAACTGATGTGCTTCTTATTAATAGTGCACTGTAACAGCAGTATGTAAAGGAGGCAGATAACATTTGTCCTCCCATTCCTTAACACACATATTCAATACAAAATGCCAAAATATGTGACTAATAAATGGTGCAAAGTTTCTGTGAAGAATGCCAATAGGTTTTCCGTGTTCTCATTTCCACTTGAAAGTTGTTTCTAATACTCCAAACAGAAAGCACTGTACATGGCAGTAGTTTTCTGTGTGTTTACTAGAAAACTGCAGGATAGTATCTGTTTATAACCTCTCTGTCAGCTTCAATCAGAGGTGCTGAATTTTAACCCTAGAACACTTTGACTAATGTGGAAGATTGTGATCTCTGGCCTGTGCTCCAGAACAGAGGGGAATTGAAATGGCAGACTTGTAAAAATACTGTGTCAGTCAATATTTGTCTTTACATAAACTTACTGAGGTTGGAAAGTGTTTTACATGTTCAGCTCTAGGAGGTGTCTAGTAATTATGTGGCAGTAGATTTTGCTTTTTCTACTCCAGGTTAGCTCGGGATTCTGCCTAGCAAGATTATCTGTGTGCCTAGTTCTGGCTGTGTGCTGGGTCTTCCTCTGTTGAAGGTGACCTGATTCACCCCAAAATGAGAACAATTTTCTGTTGCTCAGAGGAGTGAACTGACTTGCAAAGCATCACAGTGAACTCCAAGGAGTGGACAAAGAAGGGTGAAGGTGGAGTGGATCTGTCTACTCTGTCAGTAGTACGCTCTTTGCGTAGCTCAGCCTTCTTGGTTGACATGGAAAATTTAGGTGGAATTCAGAGCAGCAATAGGAAGGATACTTGGTGCCCCATCCTTCTGTTGCCAGAGGCAATGGTTTGTCTCAGAAAATAGAGTAGTCTTCATAATGGTGCAGTGTGAGCAAGACCCTGTATTTGCCATGACCTTGGTCCAGACGGTGACTGAACTGTTCAGCTGCAAGTTCCCTGAACTGTTCAGCCTGAACTGAGAGGCTGCACAAGAGGCTGCAGTTCAAGTGGGTGAAAACAGAACCTGATCATGTGAGGTGTCAGACAGCCTTAATAATTAGCTGGGCCATCCCACCAGCTCCAGCAGCTCTGCAGGGGCAGTGCTCAGGCAGGAGGGAGTTAGGAGAAGGGAGGGAGAAGTGAGGAGAGGAAAGGATAGAGAGAAACGTGGCAGGGGAAGGAGTAAAAACAAATGGTGAAAAAGAGAAATGGAGAAGAAAAAACGCCTTGCATGGGTTTTATGTTGCCTTAAGATTTTGTAAGGACCATGTAGTAAAACATTTATAAGAAAAGGTAAATCCTCAGTTTCCCAAAACTCTGACCTGATTGCCCTGCACTGCAGTGCTTGATGGATTCTCCTTCATATTTCACTGAAAATGTTTTGAATGGTCCGCTGTAGCTTTGGCGTGAGGTGGTAGGAAGGGTTGTGTGACAACTGGCAGGAGCACCCACACTGTCACTGCTCCAGCCCGGCCTTAGGTAGGAGACAATACTAAAGGAATTTTGCCTGACCTTGTTGCTTGCTTGTTCTGTGGGCCACCATGGGAGCTGGGTATTTGAGATGTCTTTTCTTTCTCCTTCCAGGGTTGGTTTGTTCATCCACTGGCTGTAGCAGGGATCAAGAAAGGTGCATGTTTTAAAACATGGTAGAATAGGGTATGAGGTGAGAGGATTTGTTATGTGCTAGTCTGACCTGAAGAAAGATTTGAGATCCAGCAGTTGGCTTTGGGGGAGCCATTTTTCATTGAAGTCTTCTGAGAGGGCTTGCATGTAGATTACTGTTCTAGTCCCTGGCTGCTTAGCTGAAGCAAACCTCTTACAACAATTTTAACTTGCATTTATAATCACAGACCATGAGTCACAAACACTGGATTCCTCACCAATAAAACTAAACAAAAACATGCTCTTTATCTACTAATGGATATTCACACCATGAGACAAGACTAGAAATAGAATGAAGTGGAGCACCCCAAAATGTGTATGCTATAGTTATGGACATTGTGTTTTTATTGTAGGGGAAATGTTTTAATACAGAAAAATAGCCTCTGTATATTTCTTGTTCACTAATTTTCAGTGGCTTGATGTCCTTCTCATTTCAGGGGTATGTGGCTATAGTTACAGATGGTGAAACTTAGACTGGGAAACAGCCTGTGGAAGAAGGGGTGGTGGTAGAGGAGGTCCATTTCTGTGTGACATGCCAATTTCAAGTGGATCCACAGGGACTGGCAGATTTCCACAGCCTGAGCTGGGTGCTACATGGTCCTTGTGCCAGATAGTGAGTGTCGCCATGTTAGTGTGTGTTTATAGCAGCATTCCAGTTTTGACTTTGTTATTTATAATTTGACTGGATTGCTATAATTATTATTCACTCTTTGGCCAATAGCTGTTGCACCAGATGGCAAAAGTGATCATGCTATGACTCTGCTTTGCCTTGTTTAAGAGTTCTCAGCATCCAACTGTGCCTGCAAAAAAACGTAATCCACTTACTACTGAGCGCTTCTGGAGGTTTGACTGCTTTATTGAGGTACTTTGATAAGAATAAAGTTCCAAAAAATCTAATTATATATTTTTTAATCTGCATGCATTATGCTTAATGAACTTGCAGTGCAGCTAAGCTTGACCTGTAGATGCATTATGGAAACTCATGTCAGCTGTTCTGAGCGTACATACACTCACACCAGACCTGGCCTTAGTTTCATTAACATATGAAAACAGAAGAAATTTTCTTCCTGGTGCAGAAATGGATGAATTGCAAAAAAGTTAATTTGATTCCAGTGCCTGGGAATATTCGTTGGTACTGTTTAATCAGCTTGTGCAGTTACAGTGTTGGCGGCTTCTATTAGATCACATACAACTAGATACAAATGTTGGAACAAATGATAATTATGTTTCAATGGTAGTAAAATTGCAAGTGGTACTGATGGTGCTTTCATGTAATAAGATACTACTTGTGTATTAACTAATTTGGGCCTCATGGCAACCTATAGCTGTCTGATTTTAGGTCCATTTTTAATAAATTGGTGTGTGCAATAGGGTGGTTTGGAATGTGCATGTGTGGCATTTGTGCTCTGCAAAGCCTTCTGATGGAAATGTGCCCAAGGTGTGACTGACTCCTCTGTCAAAGGTTAGTGGTGTCTCTAAATGACGCCAGGCTGTATCCTATAGTTAGATCCCCATAATTCTAAATAACCAGCCAGGGAGTATGCACCACGTATTTAGACAAGCCAGTCTTCTGGATATGTTTCACAGGATTAATCTATTTGTGTGAAAATTAAAATTCATCTTATTTTTATTCTTTATTGAAGTACATGAAAAACTATGATCAAATCTGCAGTGTATCAACTTGGTTATGGTAGGAGAAGCTTTGTGGACAATATGTTTTTTAGAGCTGTCCCATTAGGAGCTGCAGGGAGGCTGGTCTGGATTATAAATTTGTGTATGAGGACTCTGCTAGGCTTTCCCTTAACCTGGCAAGAAGAGTGTGAAGAAGCTTTGGGTGTCACCACCTTATGGGAACAGAACTCATTGTAGGTTTTGGAGGGAGATGCTGGAGATGTTGCCTCAACAGGAGGGGCGATGTAAAAGGAAGAATGGAGTGAAGGAGGACACTTCTATACAGCAGCAGGAGCAGATGTCAGGACAGAGGTGTAATCTTGCTGTATTTAGATGAGCACAGCTTTTGCCAAACTGGCTATGCCCTCTATCTGTATGTGTTGGTTTCTTGAAAAACCAGGGAGAAGAAATTACAATGCTCTTCGTTGTACTCTGAGACTGTGATTGGCTTTTCAGGCTGTTTTCAGAGATGCTTTGAAACAGTTTCCAAAACAGTATTTAAAGATGAAATTGATTAAGGTTTCTATTAAAAAAAGTGTAACAAATTTCTCTGCTTAATTGAACAAAATCCAGGCAGGTATGCATTAGAACCAGTAAAATAGTATATTAAATTTTTATATCTGTGCTGATTCTGTCTGAAGGGCAGACGTGGGAACAGAATACTGTCACTAAGCTCTGCCTTCAGGGACCACAATTGCACATCTTGGAGCTGTCTCCAGGCCACCATTGCAATCAATATTTACTGTAATCACAAATGAAATGAGGGAGTCTTAAAGTGGCGGTTGCATTTAATAAGATGTTATAATAACACAGCAATGAATTGAGGATTAATCGAAACTTTTTTAAATTGGTGCTGAATTGATTTAGTGATTTGCATTTGGCTTAGTACTGTATGCCTGTTGACAATAATTTATTAAAAAAATTGCACTGCAATTTCCTCTTAATTGCACATAGTATGCTTCGGGGTGGCAGGGAAGATATTAAAATATGAGTAACAGATGTGATGTTTGCTAATGGAGCATCACATCCTGTATATTTTCCTCATCCTGTTATTTATTTATCTTCTAGAAAGAGAAAATCCACTTCTTCCTGAAGTATCTGTTCTTTTTTTTTCCAGAGGGCTGAACTAGTCATCCTTTCTCATAAATCAGTAAGTGGAGAACAGCCAAGTGTAGTGGTTATGTACCATAACATTATTATTACTGTAGGGTTATTAAGTCTCAATTTGGCCTTCAGAATTTTAGATGTGCGCCACTGTTTGGGATCTGAGCTAAAGATGCCTGGAGAGAATACAAAGTTTTGCATTCATGTCTGTGAACTCTCAAAGAAATCCTTTTTAGCTGTATTCTGCCAGGTGTGTTCTGTTCCAGATGTGGCCAGGTAAAGCTGCTGTTTTTTGAGGTTAACTCTAGGGAAATTCTGTTTTCAAGGGCACTGTCCTTATATTGACCAGCTTTGACAACGTGTGCAGATCTGCATATTCTGTGTCCTGTTGCTGCTGACACTCTTGCTCTTCCTTCTCAGTGCAGACACTGTCTCTCTTTTGTGGCATGGGATGACGCAGTACCTGAAGGAAGCCAGAGTTCTTGGTTTTTTGCTGAAAGCATAGGAACTTCAAGGTATTTTGGTTTCAGTTTCCTGTCAGTTTTCTCTGTAGGTCTATGGAGAAGTAAAATGCTTTCTAAGACACTGAGCTAGTATCTTCTTTTTCATATTCTAATATAGGAGTTGTCTTTACTACTTCTGCTGATACTTAGAACTGTAGCCCAGTGTCTTCAGTTGGTGAGAACCTGGTGTTCCTATTTTGTGAAAAGTAATCTCAGTCTGTTGCAGATCATCTTCATGGTCCATGTACCTTCTTGCTCAGAACACATATTTTAAATACTTCTAATAGTTTCAGTTAGCTATTCCTGTGTGTTTCCATGGAGACAAAATGGAGCTTTTGAAATAGTATTTTTCATGAAGAAATGCTGTGAAGTTTTGTGCTCTCTTTTGTTCAGAATTCTGATTAATTCTTGTTAATTTCTAAGACATCATATTAGTTTTCTGATTTAGTTCCTCCCAAGTTGTACTGTACAAATTATGATAACACTACCAATTTCTTTGCCATTCCTTAGTGCTCTCTTATGACCACACGATGCATATTGCATGAAGTAAAGGTAGACCAGCAGGTACTAGAAAAATGGCTTTATGCAATAGATGTTGGGAAAACCTTCACCAAAAAGATAGCTGCTACCCCTGCAAATGAAAAATAACAAGGTGCTCCTTTTCCATTGCAGTGATCATCCATACAATCCTACGTGTGTTGGATAGGAACACTCTGTGCTGAGACTAATATCCTGTCTCAGAATAGTCTTAATGTAATCACAAATGTATTATTGGAGAATCCTTCCCACCTGTTGTAGGCCGAATTGGTGTTAGTTGCCAGTGTTGAGCAGATATGTAGGATGGTATGAGATACTTCCACTCATGGACTTTGTGAATTTTAGGGCAGCTCAGGCTTGGTATCCATGGTGCTAATGTCATTGCTTGATGGGATGCATCACAAATGACAGGACAGATTGATGTTTGATATCACCTTTATCTACCTGCATGACCTCTGTGTAGCCTAGGAGTGATGCAGTTGTGCAGAAATGTGGAAAGGCCTACTGTGTTACCAGTAGATTTTTTTCTGGGAAAAGCACTTAGACTATTAAAATGGAACCTAAGCTGACTTTCTGTGGTTTGCATTACAGCTTTGCTGTATTGAGGCAGGGTGTAATACCGAGTATAACAACGCAGGTGAGACTGTGGAGTCTCCATCCTTGGAGATACTCAAAACCTTCTTGGACACTGTCATGGCCCAGCTTAAACAGGGTTTTGGACCAGATGACCTCCAGAGTTCCCTGTCAACCTCAGCCTTTCAGTGATTCTGTGGTGTCTTTGCAAATGTAGTTGCCTCTTAAATGAAAGGAGTAAAGTTGTTATATTGGGAAGGTACTCCTAATGTAGACCTAACCTGTAATCATTTTGTGCATGGTTTGCTATACTGAACCTTTTTTGTCTCTATGGCATTGCAGTAACTGCATTGTCCAGGCAAGAATTTAGGCACAGAATGAGGGTACTCTATAGTAAGCTGCTTTTAGGTTGTCTGTGCATTCACTGGTCTGAGATTTAGCAGACCTTCGTTTTCTGACATCTGGAATTTTTGTGACCACCGATATCCAAGAGAGCTTAAAAACTGAAAAATATGAAAGTACTTATAGGTGAAAAATACTGAGGAATTTTTTATTCTGTGTTGTACTTTTGATGGTGAAAAAGTATTTCTTTTCTTTTTTTTTTTTTTTTTGGCAGGTGTGTGGCAAGCATAATCCATTAATGTGAAAAAGAGTAGCATTTGTATATAACTGATAACAGCATTCCAAAACCAAGATTGCTAGCTTCTGACAAAGCAAAGCAACAGAAATATCTGTTTACCACTTTCCATCTTGAAAAATTGACAAATTTGACTTCATTTAAGGGAAGTGCTTCTCAACCCTACCCTCCTGCATCAATAAACTTCAGTAGTTGAGCCTTGCCAGGATGAACTTTTGTAGTGTTCTTAAGGTCCAAAGGAAAGTTGTTCCTAAATTGACCAGCTTTTTTTTTGAAATGAACAATGAAAATAAAGGTGTATAGGTAGTAGTTAGATGAGACCTTAAAACAGAGTTTATTGTAGGAGCAAACTGTCCTTGACAGTCCGGCTGCTTTTCTCATAAAAACTTCTGCAGACTTTTCTGGGTGTGGGCTGTGAACAAGTTGTGAATCTTTGATGTTTGTGGCCTTGATGCCTGGCTGGGTGTAATGCTGTCTGGAAGAGTAATGAGAGTGGCTACAGTTCTTCTACCCAGATCCTGACCCCTCTTTAGCCTGCCAGTGGAGGGACTCCCCACATCTGCAAGTTGTATCTGACTGGCAAACAACTCCAGGGTAGACGGCAAAGAGGTTCAAGGAAGGGACTTGACTGCAGGCACTTCCGAGATGATTTTTCCTTGACTGTGATGCCTATCACTTTGTTTTTAAAATCAGTTTGTTTTGTGCTGCATAAAACCTTCGTGTGTGTTGTTTTATGGACTGCTGTGTTCAGTGCAATCTCATGTACGATACCCAGGGAGCTCGCTGCTGAGCAAGGCACTTGCCAAGCCACTCAAAAACAGCCTGTGCGATACACACACAGACAGGAGAAAAGCATATTTTGTCTCAGGACATCCAGGAATTGCTTGTCTAGCGGACTTCAAGGAAAATAGTTTTCTGCTGGAAATATTCCGTTCAAGTTACTGTGGATTTTGGATTTCTGAGTTTCACAGACAATTTTTGGGTTTTTTGAAACTCATCCGAGGTGAAACTGAATTGCATCATGCACTTCAGTGCTAATGTGATTAGCACTTGTGTTTTTATATTCACATTAACTGTTAACACCTGATCTGGGGCAAGTCTTGGTTACACAATGCTGGGCAAACCACCCAGTCATTTCGCTCTTCCAAGAGCCAATACTGGTTGTCTTTTGCTAGAATGTTTTTCTTTGTACTTGCTTAATTATTTATATTTTTGTTCTCATAATGCAAAACGCAAAAATTTAAGCAATCATTCTGCAACTGGATAGGCAAAATAGGACTTTATTTAGACATTTTCAAATGGAAATTTTCAAATATAAGTCTTTGATGCTGTTTTTATAAAACAAAAGCATGCTGAAATGAATAAAGTGATTTTTGAGGGAAAATAGGCTAAAAGAAAAGTTTTCAACCCCCCAAATCTGTATTTATAAAGGTCATTTTCATTGACTCTTTTGTAATACCATGTGCCAAAAATTGCCATTTAGCACAAAAGTCATCTGATTTTGTGGCCTTCGAGGAAAAAGCTATTTGTAATTGTGAAATATTAAAAAAAATAGGAGGGCTTGGGAATATGAATGTGACAATATAATAGTGTATTGAGGTAAAATTTTGTTGATGCAATGAATGAATAAATACTTGATTAGATAGTGGCTGATTAATATGTTGGATTTGCCATATCTAGAAGTGTTTACTTGAACCAGAAGGATTGGGAGGGTTTACTCCTCTTTGTACTTCACAGAGAAGGTATTTTAAGCCTCCAAATGTGCAAAATATCCCCAAGTGAGAATTATGTAGTTTTACATTCAAAGTAGCAACTTGTACATTCTTCCTGAATTTATAGGGCTAAAAAGTATAAAAGGTTGGGATCAAGACTTTCATGAAGCTTTTTAATTAAAAAGGCAAGGATCAGTAATTTGGAAATAACCAAAATGACCCTCTGAGTAGAAAGGCTTGGAGTTTTCTTCTGCACATGTATTTATTATTCACTATTAATCATTAACTTAAAAGTCTGCCTGTGCTTTCAAACTATGTCTTGAAGGTTTGTGCATGAAGGAATACAAACACAGGTTTTCCAAAATGAAAAATAATTAAGATAAATGTTCAGAGAGGAGCCAAGTATTTGAATTTGTCTTTGGTTGTGTTGCTACTGTCCCAGGACCTGTGGCCTAGTTCCTTTATGTAATAAATTATTCTGCCTAATGTGTTTAATTTTTATTGAACCATGGAATATTCTGCATTGGAAAGGACCCACTAACCATAATATTTGAGCAGTAGTGTTTAAGCACACATTAATCAAATGAAAACAGTTGTAAAGATGGTCCTCAGTAACAGTTTAAGTAACAGTTCATTAATTTGTGCTGAGTTGCCAAGTCTGACTTCTCCGGGTGCTGAGTCGTGGGTAGGACCACGCTGTGTTGGGGAAGCGTGACTGACATGCACACGCATATTCCCAGGCTAGTTTTCCTATATCTGTTTCAGGGACTGATGGGTTGGAAACATTGGTGACTTGAGCTTCACCCCAGTTTAGATTTGTAGGGACGTGATCAGATTCATGCCTGTCCTGCTATTGATACCTATGCTAACCAACGTAAAACTCAGATGGTATGTCTGCAGCGTAGATTAACTCTGAAAAGAAAGTTTGGTGAAATGCTGCCCTAACCAAATAGACCAAGGGTTTCCACTGCCAAATGGTTTGCAGCAACAAATGAGAGGAGGAGAAAGGAACATTTTTTCCTGATCTATTTACGAGAAGTTCCACAATAATCATAACCACAGAACTGTGTGAACATTTCCTTGTGTAAACAAGCCCTGCCCTCTGTTTGAAGAGGGTAAGTGTGCAGTCTTTTGCTATATTAGCGAGACTTTGGCCACAGAATGTTGGAGATAAGGAACTATGTTTACCCTGTATCTTGGATTTGCCTTGTGAATTTTGAGTCACAGCTCAGTTTATGGGTATGTAGGGAGTGAGGAATAACACCATTTGGTTTATAATTCAAACAGAAATGATTTCTTTACTGCTTGCTAATTGTGTATGTTCACATAAAGGGACTGGAAAAGTGATGTTGACAGGAGCTTGGAGTAACTTTACTATACCTGGAGTAATTTTTGTTGAACATACAAATGTGATTAGAAGAACTAAATCACTGGTTAAAGGAGTTCACCCATTAATAAAAAAAGGAGATTCTCTTATAAAATGAGGTTAAACTACTATTCTCTTTCACAGAACATAAACATTTTTTATCTTCCTGATGCACAAAATACCTGTGTACCCACTCAGTGATTCATGGGAAAATTATTTGACCGGGAACTTGTAGTTTGGCCAATACTTATCTGTACAAAATAGAACGTCTTGCAACATTACTTGTTTTGAAGAAATTTAGTGAGAAAATTAGGAAAATATCTCTAAGATTTTGTATTTGAAGTCTTGTGGAATTTCCTGTATGAAAAAAATCTACGGTAGACTTGGCACATGGAGACATGAATCTTTTAAGTTTTTGTTTCTATTCTACTTTAAGTGCACTTCCCAACTGCCAAAGTATTTTTTGCTTTCCAGTTTCCTTTAAGGGGATGAGTGTTCTTTTAATCACGAGCTGGCTGCTCACAGCATTCTTTAAAACACTTGCTCAGCTGCTTCCTAACTCAGGATCAATAACTTCATAGATAATTAAACTAACCATCTCTTAAAAATAGATGTCATCTTCTATATCCCTTTTACCCCCAACCTCCCACTTACCCTATTTGACAGTCTCTGCTTATGCTAGTTTGCCAAGCTGAATATTAATACTCCAGTGCCAGAATGCCTGGCCCGAGCCAGTGAGGGATCCTGTGCAGACAGCTGCACTACAGGCATTGTAACTTCATAGCTTGAAATGCAGGGACTTATTTATTTATCTATCCTAAATATAATTAATGGCAATAGAAATGCATTTTTTAAAAAAATTGCACTTTATTATCAGCCCAGCTGTTGCTGTTATGAAAATTTTCTGGAAAATACTGTTTCAGAAGTTTTGATTTAGTTTTTTTTACTTTAAAAGTAAAGTTACTATACACTAACAATACTTCTGAACCTTTAGACACAATATTGAACTTGTGATTTCTATTAAAACACAGCTAGATGACTGTCACACATGCATTACCTTGAACAGCTAAACTGACCTGAAATTTATAATTCTTGTTATGAAACATGACACTGTTCTGCAAAAAAAGACATTAAGCTGGTGTAACAAATGCAGTCTGCATGTATTGTTCTTACTGAGTTGTGTTATCAGCTTTCCTGGAATAAATCATACTTCACCTATTGATATTTTCAATTGGAAGACAAAGCAAGTCTATTCCTTAAGGTAATTCCTGTGCTCTTAGAATTTTTGCTTTACAAGGTTAGACATTGTCCACTCGTATTTCCTCAAAGAAGTATGTAATTGAAATCCAGATTTTCTCTGTTAAAGACTGAGAGATGTTGATAAAGGGGATTAGACAAAATCTCTAAAGAGGTTGTCTATAAAGTGCAGATTATATGCCTTTTGGTCATGTTTTGTAGGAGTATAGATATTGACCTTTTTATCTGTGAAATGTTAGCAAAAACCTTTTGCAAGATCAAAGAAAGTTTGAGGTGCAAAACAGAGTGGTGTAAATTTGTATGGGGTAAAAAACCATTTCTGTGCTTCAGTTTCAAAACTCTGTACTTTCAGTCAGTGATTGCTGATCAGTGACATTTTACTTTTGTATGATGTTTTGCTGTGATGCCTAAGAGTTTCTTACAAGGCATTTATGTACTTAAAATTTTCATTCTTACATAGAGAAGACTTTTGCTTCTAAAGTACCTTGAAACATAGAGGTTTTTATTAGTGAAACTCTAAGTTTGTGTTGTGTAATTGGAAGGCTTTTCTACTGTTTGCAAAATTTGGATGAATAGTAGAATAGTATGTTCAAAAGCCAGTCTCTCTCTTACAGGAAATCCTACTTGGTTTCTTTGTAAAACCTCTGGTAAAACAAATTATGTGAGTCATGATGAAAAACCTGGTAGCATTTGAGTTGTTATCTTAGTAACTAAAATTACCAATGACACTGAATAAAAATTAATGAGAAATTATGATTTAGAGAATAGTAGGAACATAAGTTTTATAAAGTCACTGTGTGTTTTGATATGTGTAGACAAGTTAATGTTTTTTGTTTATATACATTTGTCTCAGAAAGTATTCAGGAACAAATTGTCAAATGTAAAGGAAATTTATGTTTAATATGTTTAATAACTGCATTCCCATTCCTCTACTGCATTTCTTTTAGTAGTGGAACCCTTTTTAATATTCCAAAATACTGAAGCTGATACAAAACTAATTTGTATAAATTTTTCCATGAATACATATTAGAACATTCAGATGTAATGTGAATATTCTTATATTATGATTGTGTGGTTGGGGTGAACTCTTTTATTTTACTCAATTGATTTTAAATCTTAGTATGGTCATTTGGACCTAAGCTTGGGAAGAAGGTGGGGTGAAGGGAATCAGTTTTCTCTGTAACAAAATGAACTTGTTTTTCTGCCCCTCTCAGCTTCCTCACAGATTAAATTTTAATAAAATGTTAGTAACATAGGAACTTTTTAGACATATTTTTTAAAGTACTTAACTGTTAGCACTATTCCAATGGACTTTAAAGAAACAGTTGAAACATTTCCAATTAGTAAGTAACTTTAACTCATGTGCTGACAGGTTTTTAATAAACTTCTAAGTAATATGCAATAAAATATTTTTTATTCCCAATATAAAATACATTAAATGAAAAATATATTAAATAAAAATTAAATGAATGCCTTAAAAATATTATCTATTATACTACTAAAGTTAATAAAATATCTACTTATTGCTTATGTTAGAATTCTGATATGATTCTGCTAATACCCACTTGTTGCAGATGATGGAGTTATTTTCTGAAATGGTTGTGTTTGTAAATGACAGTGCAATGTTCTTCAAACTGCATTGGCAGTTACTCAATAAATTTCTCCACGAAGTCTCTTTTACTAATGGAAATACTTAGTAGTGGAAAGGATAAATTATTCTTTGCTCAGATGTTGAGGATTCAGGCTAGTAAAAATCAAATTAGTTTAAAAAGTAGTGGAAATGCCTGGCCTGGGATACACAGAGGACTGAACCCAACTGTTCTTTTTAGTGGGAGAAATTTTTCTTACCCTCTTGTGTCAGAAGTGTTTGGTGGTCTCAGCATTTCCAGTCTCCTCCCTCCCTGCACTGGGCAGCAGATGTTCCTGCATTGAAGAGATCCAACAGCATGTTAACAATTCCCAAAATAGTTTTGGCAGTCAAGTACTGTCATACTGGGTGACATGAGCAGGATTGTAGGAGCATTGTAGGAGTAGCTTACTAGTTTGGCTGGGAATCCTTTTGGGATAACTGATTTGTCAGAGGGCACAAGTGCCTCTGTAATACAGATAAAAGTAATCTTCTCCTGAAATCAAAGCCCATTTCATTTGAAATGAGTGGTATTTATGATAGTGGGTGATGGACTTTGGTAGTGGTAGGCTGTGAGATCTTAAAAAGAAATAGGGAGGGGAAGAAGGAAAAAAAATAGGGTTGTTATTTAAAGTAACCCACAAATCAACAAAATACATTTCAATAAGAGATACTTGGGAAAATATGGAAGGTGGGCTGCAAACAAAGGGCTTATTTGTTTGAGATCTAATGAATTTGATATAGTTGCAAATGTTGTATATGGCCCTGAGTCTCTGACTAATTTTTATACTTTTATAGCCACACTGTTTCTAATAAGAACAAGAAATTTTAATTAATCTCTAAATTTGTAAAACTGGGATATGTGCTTTAAAAACCAGCACTATCTGCTGCGCCATTTGCCAAAACTCTGAGGGCTTAAATCAACAGAAAAACCCGAAATTATAATCTTGTTTGATAATTTGATGCTGCACCTGTGTGTCCGCCTTTGAGTATCTATGGATGATGACACACAAGGGTGAACAGCAAGATTTGAGTGTGGTGTAGTGTTTTCAGCATTGCTCTCAGCTGGTCTGGGGGTGTTTACCATGGATGTGTGGTGGGTTGCATGACTGGCTGCCAGGTGTCCATCCAGGTGCTCCAGGGGTCTCTCCTGCCCCGTCCCTGCTCCCGCTGTCCCCTCGGGGCTCGCAGCGCTGTTTCTCGCTCGCTTCCCCTGGCTCAGCCCTGGCTGCCGGGCAGCGTTTTGCCCTCCCTTGGCCAGGCTTTCCCCGGGGCTCTCTCTCGCCCGCATGCCCGTGGCTGAGGGGCTCAGCCGTGCCCTGCGCTGCGGCTGTGTCAGGTGTGGGAGCTGCAGACAGATGCTCCACACGGAGGCTGCACCTTCAGCCCTTGCTGCTACAACATCTTGACCTGCACCCAGATACAGGCACAGGTGTCAAGGCCCTGTCACTGGCAGGGAAGGGCTTCATCCCTGTCCTCCAGCCCCTTCTACTCCCAGCTGAGGGGCACCTGCCTTGCCTTGCCTTGGTTGTAGTGGTTACTGTGCTGTTGTAGGTCACTTCAGGCTGCTGTAAAGGCTGCTTGTGGAACATCCTGCAGGTGCAAAAACAGCAGGGAGGAGCAGTTGTGCCTGTAAGCTGTGTCCTCTCAGGCTGTACTTGCCAAGCAGTAGTGGTCTGCACAAATGCCGATAGATGCTGTCCCTAATGGCTTTTTTGTTCGTCTCCTGAAACAGGGAAGAACAAGAGCAGAAATAGACAAATAGACTAGTTTTCAGCTTAGTACCTGGTCTCCCTGATTTCATGGCTTTGTCAGCGATGATGCCTGCCTTGCTCTGGCTGGTGGTGGATCAGGATAGAGGGTTCCTGCCAGTTTCAAGGGCTCCTTCAGCCTTGCCTAGGGCAGAAGGTTGCTGGCCTCCCAAAGGCACTGGCCCCTCCATCTCTGCATGTAAGGTGTCCCTTCTCCAGTTAGAACATTCTACATCTGAAGGATCTAAGTGGATAAGTTTTGAGTCTTGTTCTACCTGCTTTGCTAGATTTTTGTACAGTGTTTATCTTGCATGGTGGTGCTGAGCAGCATCTTAAGGCTCTGCGTGCAAAAGTAGAACGTTTCCCCACTAAATCCTGATTTTGAATTTCTAAGTGCACCTTCTGGAAGATGGAAGACTTCACAAATGCAGTTAAAAGGGATGATCCTGTTTTTCTTGCAGAGATAACGTTGGGTTAGGACTTCAAGGAATGCTTGTCACTCTCAGGCTGTGCTTGCATAGATACAATCTTATGTTTGCGTGTGTTTGGCCTGAAAGCATATCCCAGTTATCACTATGATGTGTTACTCCATTACAAGCACATAATTATTTTAGAACAGAATACAAAGTTTTCATTGCATTTTTATCAAAGGGACATGCATATATTTCCTCATGGCTGCAGTGGGACATATTCTCAGCACCCATAAAGATGCTTTTCTTCTTTCTACGTCCATTCATCCAGATTGCCAGTAACATGAACAGAAGCTCAGCTGAGATCTGCTTTGGAGTGGGTTCAGTTTTGGAAGGAGAGCACAAAGCTGCAGTGTTAATGCTTTCCTTTCTTTTCCCACTGGCCAGGTTGTTTTCATCTTTCCTTACTGGATCATGGTGCCGGGGACATGAAAATTGCCTGGAGTAAGAATTACTGTTCTTTTTTCACATAAAATGATATACGGGTGTTGAAATTGTGGAGTAGTACTTCTGGCAATACAGACCTCTGAAAATTACTTGGTTTTAATGTACTCAAAGAATGCCGTATGTTTAAATGATTAGACTCTAGTTTAAGAAAAATAACAGAAAAATAGTACTTACTCTTTAAAAAACAGTATTTGCAGTCCGATGGTATTTTTTTATGTCAACACTTTTCAGACCAAGATTGTGATTTGTTTGAAGTTTAATGGTCAGGGTGAAAATTTACTGTGAAAGCTGCCTGTGTTTGTCAAGTTAATTTTTCAGGGGTATGAAATTCAAACTTTGCAAGTTTAAATATTTAGCCTTGAGACTGGAAGCTAATGCACTTCCTATCAAAAATGTTCTAACTCGAATTGTAATCATAGTGAATTATTCCAGCATTCATATCAGTAATTTTTATTCTGTTTATGTGATTGATTAATGCTTGTTATATTTCAATGAACTGTAGGATGCTAAAGTGAAGAAAAATACTATATATATAGATTTAAGCTAATTATTTAAATATATTCAATTAATTGAATTAATAAATTACTTGGATGTCTTGAAAGCAATACGGTTTAGTCCATCACACTTTTTAATCTATTAGTATTCAGAATATGTTTGCATGTTTGTTAAATTGTTAATGACTTGTTCAGATGTCCCCATGATTTGACGTTCTTTGGAATACTGAAATTGCTGCATGTTGAAGTGGGATAACAAAGCTCTCCAGAACTTGTCAAATGCAACTGGAGTTATAAATTGGAACTGCTTAATGATTTATGCACACACACAGCTCACCAAAAGTTTTGTGAAAAATTTTGAAATTTACAGATTTCTGAATGATGATTTAAAAATTATTTGAAAATATTTTGCAGCTGAGAAATCTGCCTCTGACTGGAACTGCAAGGTGCTACAGTCACAGAAAGTAATGATATGATAACGGCTTCATTTCTCCAATTTGTGGTCAGCAAGATCCTAGTACTGTAAAACTGGAAAAATCAGTTTCAGGGTGTCTGTAGATCTGTGTAAATTTTTGATTTATTTGTTTTACTATACCTTTGTGTTTTGGTTAGCTTTTGTATTCAAATAACTCTTTGTAAACGAAATGTGTTCTTTGTTCTCTTAGCTAGCCTTTTTTTTCCATATGTGAAATAGTTGTCATGAAATAGTTTAGAGTTGTAGCTCAGGGTATCAGTTTTGCATCTGGGAGTATCTGGATGAATATATAGATCAGTATCATTGTGAGGATAAAAATCATAATGCAGCTAAGGAGACTTAGACTTAACTGATCTGGGGGTGGGTTGACGGAAGGCTTAACAGTCAGCTGTGTGCCCTGAAGGCTAACAGTGTTCTGGGTTACAACAATAGAGTACAGCTGGTAGGTAAAGTGATTATTCCCCATTATTTGACACTTACTAGACCATGTGTGGAATCCTGTGTCAGGTTTTGGCTCTCCTGTTACATGAATGCTGATAAGCTTGGGTGAATCCATGGACAGGCAGTAAGACAGTCAGAGGACTGGAGCATGGAAAGAAGGGAAGAGGCTGGGACTCTTGTGCTTGTTCAGGCTGCAGAAGAGGTGGTGTGAGGCGGCCTAGTAGCAGATACATGGAGAAAACAAAGAGAGGTAAGACCTAAACTGAAGCATGGAGCTTCCAGTTCCGAGTAGGGGAAAAAATTACTAGGAAGATATGTAAGGACTGGAACTGGTTGCTCAGAGACATTTTGAGCTCTCCACACTTGGAGGCTGTCAAGACCATGCTGGATGAAGCCCTGAGCAGCCTGGTCTAAAGTCACTGTTGTCCCTGCTTTGAACAGAACATTGAACTAGGTCATCCTGAGGTCCCTTCCAAGCTGAAAGGTATTGTGATTCTATGGAATGCCAAGTGATGAGTGCAGGGCAGGACACGCTGTAGCTACTCTGTAAGTACTGTAAACTGCTGAGGAGAGTTTGATGCAATGCTTGTTAGAGTCAGTCTGCAGGCAGAATTCTGTTGTGAGGCTTTACTGTGTGCAATTGTTGTAGAAATCTGAAGTAAATGTTCCTATCATTCCAAACAGATTTTTCATCTTATAGATAAAGCTATATGATTACTGCAAGGTTTTATAAAAAATACCTATCTATAAAATTCTACTCCATACTGAAGAGTTTCCTGCCTTCTTTTCTCTAAGGCAAGGAATGTATTTTTCTTTAAATGTCATACGCATGCACATTTGAATGGTTTTCGTTTATTTGCATTTGTTTGGTTTATTTGCTTCTGATTTTGAGCTGCTTCACTTTTTTTGTTCCTGTTTGACTTGAGATAGATGGTGGTTTTTTTGCTTTCCACTCACCTTTTTTTTTTTCCCCACTTAAGTATTTGTATTTGTCTTGATAGATTGGTTGTTAAAACTCTTTGCTGTCACACCACTGACTTCATGGGCCAATTCTGTCAGAATTCTAGGATGCAAGATACCATGTTTCTTAGCTAAAACTAATTTTGTTGTTAAAGGTTTGTTTCCTGCATGGACAGTTACTGCTTGCTTGAAGTAATTATTTTTTCTGATAATAAGGAAAAGGAACATCTCCAAATTACATCTAGATTAATCAGTGCTACTTCACGTGATCATTATTATTATAATGATATATTTCATTGTTTCCCTTCTATTAATAGCTAAAGGAGAGAAGGAAGAAAACCCTGTGTGTCTGTTCCACTTACGATATGTAAGAGGATCCCTTCAGAATAGGAGGTATTGGATGGTGAGGAGAAACAGGAAAAAAATAGGAATGGGAAGGGAGGTATTTTGAATGTGGAAAGGGGGAAAAACTGCTAGTTGACACATGGTGTTGGTGGCTTGAAAGCTTCAGTTATTTATTCACAGGAGGTATGCACACTTTGTTTGGGCATCACAGGACAGAATGAATCACCATTTAGCAGAACAGATGCTGAAGACCAGTTCTGGAATCAGCACCACATTGTCTTCATCATAAGAGCTGAAGAGAACAGTTAAAAAAGCTAAAAATCTCCCCTAAAACACCTGTGTGCTTTGGTGGCTTGAAAGCCTATTATATGTACTGTCACCATGGTGCTATTTATTCAGCTCTTTGATTGTTGGGTTGTTTTGTTTTGCTTTTCATTATTATTTTTATTTTTATTTTGCTTTTTGTCTTAGTTCAAAGTTACTGTCTTCAGTTGCGGTCGTGGTTTTGTATTGGAACCATATAGCACACTTTCTAGATGCCTGAACAATAAGTAACAGTAGGAATAATATTGCTGTGACTTGTTAAATGTTTGCTACATTTCAGGCCTTTGCTGACATGTCAGGGTTGTGGAAGTGCAGCTGTGTTGTGCTTCTGCTGTGGGTTTACTGAATATTGTACTCCTTGCTCAGAACTCACACCCTGTATCTTCTAAAACCCTAATTAGAGAAGAGAAATTTTGGGTGTAGAATATGTATGGGTCTCTTCTTCTGAGATTCTAGGAATAACTATGCAGTTTCAAAAAGTACTTCTTTTACATATTTGAGATTTGAAGCACTTCCTGCCTCTTCTTGCACAGGGGATTAATTAAAAAGCCCAAAAAACCAAACAAAGCTCACAACTGTTAGTTGTCTGAAGTAACACCAAATTTTTAACTTAGGGCTGACTGAATACTTAATGAAGCAAGCAGATTAATTTTAAATAGGAAGATAATCTTAAAAAAATGAAGTGTTCATTAATTTGGGGAAGCATTTCTTTCACTAAAGCTGTTTCCTTCTGCATATAGAAGTAAATGGCTAGAAGTTTGGGTGTTTTTAGTTGCAGAGACCAAAAAGCCCCCTTTTCATGGCAATTGTTCAGATGATTCCCCTCAGAAAACTGGGATATGTGGATAGATGATTAGATAGGGATATGATATGATATGATGATATGAGCATAGCTTCTTGAAAATGCTGATTTAGAAGGTGACAGTGTTGAAATACTTAAGGTTTACTAAAAAAGAACAAAAAAATCTCCCCTAAACCTGTTAAGACTCCAAAATGCTACAGAGAAATAAGGTATTGACAGTTGAAATGAACTTAATCCCCCATCTCCTGAACCAGAATAAGGACTCTTACTGGATTATAATAATATGAAATAGTTTTGTGGTGTAATTTTTAGTTTACTCTGAAGAAAATTTGGGGGAAAGAATGTAGATGTCTTCAGTGGTTTTTGTTGTGGGTTTCTTTTTCTTTCTGTTAGTTTACTCTTGTCTTTTCAGGTCTATATATAGGATCTACATTGAGTTAGCATTCATTGATTTCTCTCAAAAGCAAGTTTGACACATCTTAGTCTGTTTAATGAAGGTGAAATTTTCTTTTGAAAATAATCATTATAAAGATTGCTTTTCAACTTGAGAAGCATTACTTGTGGGATGGCTAATGTAAAAGTAAATAAACATCACCTTCTGTTTTTTTTGTATGAAATCCCAGTTTAAATGTCAGAAGACTTAATTATAAGAGCACAACTTTATTATGAGTTGTGGAATTGATGGCCATCTTTTCTATTTCCCTTTCCTCTATTTGCTAAAGCCACTTTAGTTATCAGATAGAAGTAGATTGTTAGATTTGTAACAGCTGATTTTGGTTTTTTGTCTGAATAATCAGAGCCAATCTGAATCTCAAGATATATCTGATATTATATCTGCAAGATATAAAAGAAAATTGAGCATTCATCTTGTAACTCCAGTTGAGGGTGCACTCCAGAGAGTTCTGCTTGTTTGGATTGGTGAAAAAGAGATTCAAAACAGGGATTTTGAATTGGACAGTATTTTAAGGAATTTAGAATTTATAGTAGAGGATTAAGCATTTATATGGACTGTGAGACATGGAGTGATTCCCTGTAGAAACACCAAAACTGAAGCATTCAAAACACTGAACCCCCCCTGCCCTTGACTTTAAACTGCCAGGGTGGTAATGGTTTGTCACAGTGAGGTTTCTGAATAAAATGAAGCTGTTAATAAATGACGTGCATGGTAATTCAGCATAGTGTTCTAGTTAGACATTTGCATCTTCCTGCCACTCTCATAGATTAGAGGGGACTGTTGAACATTAGTGGTAACAAGATGCACCTCATATGCATGCTAATGGATTATAACATTTTATAGGTGCAATTTGTACCTGTCTCTCAGTGCATTGGGAAAGTGGTGCATGAGGAACAGATCGTTAAGCATCAGTAGCCAAGCTTTGCTAATTAGCACATCTTCTAGTGCCAACTCTCTTTGTCCACAGAGAATGTAAATTATTCTTATTTTTCCCTCAATCTTTTGGGCTTCTTAACCAATGTATCTCTTCGACTGAAAGACAGAGACTGCAGATTTGTAGTTTTCAATTCTCATGATTAATTGAAGAACATGCATGGTTTATTCAAAAGCAGGGATGCTGCCAAAAATGATCTAATTGGTTAAATAAATAACCCTAAGCTTTTATTACTCAATGTGTTTTTTATTGAATTATTAATGCTATATCACCCTCCAAATCAGTAAGAGTTAATGACTTATTTGCCTGAAGCTATTACTATTTTTCCAATCAGTGGTAAATTGCTATGATGACTTTTTTTGCTGACTTGTATCTCCCTGTATTTGTTCACTTTGTAAAGTGATATTGATGGTAAGAAAAGACTAAAAAACAGCATCCAAATTTCAGCTTGTTTTAGTTGTTTTTTTTTGTGCCTGATGAAATATGTGATTCTGTTCATAAAATCGATTATGAAGTATATTTTGGGATAGGGGAAGCAAAAAAGGTAATACTTTTTGAGAACCAGTTGTTGTAAGTGGGATTCAAAGAAAGAGAAGCATAATGCATTTATTTAGCTAGCACCTTTGCTGTGAAAAAGGAGGAGGGAGGAATTTGAGCATTATATGATTTTGTAGTGGTAAGTGACATTCCCATATATGAACAGAGTGTGCACAAAGAAGCGCTGCAATGTAGTATGGGCTGGTTCTAAGCAAGTGCCCAGAAAAAAAGGATGAAATAGGCTCTGATCTATGCAAGGCACTACAGGTCTTGAAAATTAAGTGTTAATCCTGTTTCTTTGTATCTGTCTAATTCTGGGACAGAAAACCAACACTAAGTGGTTGTAAGTACAGGAATAAGATAGGTAATCATCTAGTTAACTGTATCAGATGACCATTATGAATGTATATGTAAACATGGGTGTATTTCTGAAAATTAATCCAATAAAAATTCTTTTAAAACCAGACAAACATGTTATTCAATATTAGTGGATGATATTACCGTGTCTGTGTCCAAGCTAGTGTTGCTTAGACCTTTTTCTTTCAAATGTTAGCTTTTTTCCAGCACATCAGGTGTGAGGTGGCTGAGAGATGCACTTTTTTTCTTGTCAGATATTCAGATTTTTTTCCTTTTCCAAATTAGCTACATTGCAGCAAATAACAGAGCCTTTTCCCTTTTCTCAAACCTTTATTTGAGAGTAGAAGTAGATGAGTAGTCACTAGGAGATGGATAAATAGAGTAAGAGGAAGGAATAAGGCCAGGCACTCTTCATGATGGAGAGGAACAGACTGTGTGTAGGGAAGACAGCTGAGTTTTAGGAAATCACAATATGGAATTCAGGGAACTGTCATTTGTTAATTCCTGCAATACAAGAACAGAGAGAAACTTGAAACTCAATGATATCCAAACAGCAGTGAACTCCTGGCACTTGCTGCTGGATGAGGTAGTGGAGGCTAATGGTGACAGATGAGACCAGAAAGGGAGTCTGGCTAATTCACAGACTACAGCTCTGTAAGGAGGTATTGGAAATACTGCCTTCCAGCATCTCTGGTTCAAGAGCTACAGAAACTGGCAAACCTTTGGTATTCCTGAGACTCATCTCTAACTACTCTTGGAGATGCAGCACTGGACTAGACACACCTTTGGCCTGACCCTGTGGGGCATTTGCCAGCTACTTAGGGACAGTAGTATTGGTGCATGGAACACATTTGTGCAAAGAGAATTTGGAATTGCCTCAGCTGCTGGCCATTGAGGTTTTGTATGGCACTGCAGCTTCTAACCAGAATTTGGGATTATCTTTGAGAGGAATGGATGTAACAGTGCTTCAGCATTCTGGTAGTCTGTTAGCTTCCAATGCAGCTTCTTGGAGTCGTTGAAAAAGTGGATATACCATAGAGCAGCTTTGAGGATGTGGAGTCAGAAAATACCCAAAGGTTGGGAGAGGGAAAGTCACTTTGTCACCTTTGTCCTCTTCCACTCTTGTCTTTTATATGTGTATGTGATAACACTGTTGCCATGAAGAGGGTATTGGAGTCTGAATAAATACTTCGAGATTCAAGTAGGAGCAGTGAATTAAATTAGAATTCCTATGGCAGTTTCTGTGCATTTGCATTTTTCATGCAGTCGCTATAAACTATTACCTTTTTTTTTCTATTTCTTGTTGCTAGGTGAAAGACCCAGGGAAACCAAAAGTGATGGTGCCTGCCCTCCCCTTTTATTATACCTGAGAAACAGTTGTTTGGTTTGTGGAGTGAAAACTGGGACTGCTCTCTGATACTTTTTTTTTTTACCAATGGCATAAGTTTATTTATAATAATAACAACTAAGTGGTATTTTTAGAAATAAATACTTTAAATTACTTAAAATTTTAAACTCTGTTTCAGTAATAAGCTGGTATTAGAAGTCTGTTGTTTACATTAAGATTCAAGTCTGGTATTGTCACAGCGATCTGGTCAGGTTATAAAATAAACAATATTTTATTCAGTGCAACGAAGGGAGGTGTTTTCTTGGCTTTTATGAGGATAGTTACCTTTTGCACAGACTTTTATGAAGTTGGCATGCATAAGCCAATCTAATCAGAAATGTTCCACATTAGAAAAATATTGCAGTGGCTCTCAGAGAATCAGAGGTGAGGTTAGATGACTTGATATGTCTTTTGCATTTTCAGTTTAATGTTTGTGGTCTTGCGATGTAGTTTTGTCACTGGAAGAAAATGAAAAGTGTGTGTATAGAGAAAGAAACAAAGGGAGAACATGCTGTATTTTTTTTTAATACTAGTAGTTCTTTGCTAAATATGTTCATTTGG
Source organism: Eopsaltria australis (assembly GCA_034509425.1). Classification (NCBI taxonomy): domain Eukaryota; kingdom Metazoa; phylum Chordata; class Aves; order Passeriformes; family Petroicidae; genus Eopsaltria; species Eopsaltria australis. The sequence continues at coordinate 2,744,133 of JAVTVJ010000072.1, forward strand.
TTTCTACCTGGCTTTTGGTTATTTTTTTCTGAGGGTGCAAAAGTATTGTGTTTTTTGCATATTGAGTTTCTTGTATTATGGGGTCTTAAAGCCTCTTAAAAAGAAGCTTAGTGAATGAAACTAATGTTTCTTTAAAACAGAGGGGCTGGATTTTGAGTCAGAAGACCACTCTTGTCATAGCAGTTGATTTGCTGGGTGGTCTGCCTCTGGCTTTGGAATGGAACCTCTTAGGATGCTGCATTCTACAAGCGTTTTAAACTCTTGCAATGGGTATTATTGCAATGGTATTAATTTTAAGATTTTGGCTATTACAAGATTACATCTATCTGCAAATGTAATTTCTAGGTCCTGTAATCAGGAATTTGAGTTTTCCACAGTTCTGCTCAAAGATGTTCTCATCCTGACATTAAAGGTAGGAAGAAATCTTCAAACTGAAATGTAGTGATATGGTCATGTCTGTGAACTTGTTGTTTGAAGCCACATCCTAGTGATCCATTTGTGGACATTCTTCTGAACCCTCCACAGAACAGACTTTATCTTCATGAGGAGTTGGATTGTAGATCAAGCCTGTAGAGAGAGGACTGTGTACCAATATTTACATTGCTGTGCTTTTACATCAAGGTTATTTTTGAAAGGACATACCTCTCCTGAGGAGCAACAAAATATTCAGCATATGTGCTAAGTTCTGGCCAGCTGGCAACTAGAATAGGAAAAAAAAACCAACCAATAAAGCAACAACAACAAAAAAACCCCAAACTTTGTTGCAACTTGCTTCTTTTAAAGAGGATAGTGGGAACTTTGTTGAAACAAATAACAAGAATGAACTAATTGACATGATAGATTAGTCATAGCAGCAATACCACTGAGACTTATGAATCCTACAGCCTTCAATTCAAACAATGGAAAATGGCATTCTGCCTGTCTGTATTTGCCCTGTAAACATCATGGCTCTGCAACTGATAAGGATTTAAATCTCCATTTGTCTACTGTTTGGCCTTGCATTTTGGGGAATAATCTTACTAAACTTATTTATTATCAGACAAACATTTGGCTATGTATTCTATTAGATTATTAATATTTTCACTTCATGGTGTTTATCTGCCCACCATTAAACACATAACGTATTTTTTTTTTCCCCATGTAATAATACATCCAGAAGGTTCTAATATTATTTGTGGCATGTTTGTGCAGGAAGACAAGGTTGATAAAGCCAATAAGTTATTTTGCACTGAATTTTGTTCAGTACTTTAAAATGAGTTTTTTATAACTATATCAAAATTCTAGTAGTAGCTGGTCTGGTCACTTCACCTATTTCTGTGTAACCTTCTGACAAGCCAGAGTCAGAACTGAAAGTCAGGATTTCCTTTCTGTGTCCAGTGACTTGCCACAGAACCACTGGGTCCATCACACAGTTGATTTTTCAACTGTTTTTGATCATCTGACACCTGGCTATGCCTTCCTAGCTGCTACTGCTACTGACCTTTGTATATGCTTTTTTATGAGATTTTTTTTTTTGGGCAGAATGGGAACAAGGCTTTTCTATCCCTTGCTCACCTCCCTCCTCTCAATATCTGACAAATCGCATTTATGCTATTGACCTACACTTAAAAGAGCAATTTTTCAGTGCTTCGAAGCTGATTGTTTTCATGCAGATGAAACGGAAATAATGCAAAAATCTGCCTCATGGGCCTCATTTGAATGAGTTTATGTGAGGGTAGGCACTTTTCCACTCTCTGTCTTACTGAGTATATCAAAGGATATGCCACATAAAGCTTTTAATATTTCATTCTCAGTTAGTAGGAAATAATGAAGGAAATTTTTGCCAGGCTGTAGTTGCTGTTTAAGTTAAAAGCCTCTCTGCTTACTTGGAAAATTTGCTTTTCATCCTTTTCTCCTCAGGTGTCCTTACAGCTTGTACTGCTGAGGATCCCAACAAGTGACCATATCTGGTATTTACAGACATGACAGTGTCAGCTAAATGGACTTGTGTTTTTCTCTTGCATTTTAACAAAAGCAAGCCATATCTCACTTTTAATCTTTCCCTCTGATTTCTTCTTGTTAGTTTTGGACTTCTTTGTTTTTTTTCTGTGCATGCATGTGCCCCCTTCTGATTATGGAGTACTGCTGACTAGCAAAGTTGCAAGCTGGGTGTACTGAATGCAAAACAAATCTATTAACTTAGTTCAGTGATGTGCAAATGCTTTTGCTGTTATTCTGCTGGACACAAGCTATCTGTAAGTAAAACCATTTGGAGTGTATTTTCTAGTGCTCTGGACTTTAAGAGAAATTGATTGGATCGGCTCCGATGCCAAGCCAGCATAGGTTTTTTATTTTTGAAAATATTTGGATTTTTGCTGGAACTATTAACACCTCTAAAAACTTTTGTGTTTCAGAATACTGGGAAATGTGAAAAGAGGAACTAGGACATTAGAGATACCTGCCAATTAAGAGCTAAAATCTGATTTGAAACTTCAAATACTAACTTGGATTAAGTGGTTTTAAAATGCTACTTTTTTTTTTTTTTTAATAAGTGATGATATTTCCTTAGACTTCCAAAACTAGGGTGATTGCTAAGTTCTACTCTGGTCAAAACTGGATGAGGTATTTAGTCAGAACTGCTATTTCAGTATACTGGCAATAGTTCAGGTGTTGGCATGTGCTCTACTGTCCCTGCTTGAACTGTGACCCTACCAGGAATTGCATCTCAGCATGGGCTGCGTCAAACTTTGTGCCTTCCTGTGAGTTGCTGGTCTGGCTATTCTAAATATAAAAGTGAAATATATATTTGTAACTTCCCTAATTCATTTTTGGTAGGTAAAAGCTGTTTTGAGTAACAGTGGTATTTTTTAATATTTTTTTTTAGTTTTTTCCCCCTGTGATGATATATTTTTATACTTTTTGGGTGAGTAACTGCTTCCTAAATGCAAAAAGTGAAAAGATGAATATCTGTATTTAATAATTGGCTGTTTAACTTATTTTTTTTAATTCTCATCATGGTTTTAAGTATTGACGCATAGTGACTATTACATATTTTTTTTAAAGTACAAAAAAGAGTTTGGAAATGGTGATTTTTAACCTTTTTATTTTACAAACAAGCAAACCATTCCATTGTTAGAGATATATTTTGGATACTCAGACACCAGCTTCAGTCAGGACCAAATATGCAGCTGAATGTGTTTAGGCCTAATACAGGGTGTTGTTAGTACATCCTGATGCTTTGGCACTTTCCCAAATTTATCAGCTGGAAATCATGAGACAAATGAAAATGGTTTATTACTACTCTGTGGTAATTACTTCTTCCATCCCTCCTTCTTGATTCCCAGCTTCTAAAGAATGTGGTTGATGGTCTGTACATGTACTTGCTTCTTCCTCAGTCACATGCGTTGGGTATACTACTTACATCTATATTTTACTGAAATGTCTGCTTGAAAGAGAGATGTTTGATATAGAGGAGATAAGACGGTAGAGTCCAATTACAGGGACTTGTGGCTTGTATGTTTTAGGCTAATTATGCAGTGGTTTCATGGCAGTAAACCAGTTGACTCAAGAGGAATAATGCTGTAAAGCTGATTATCATAAAAACATGGAGTTTAATGAAGAATTTTGGAAGATAAGAAACAGTGGAACCAGTGTAATCTCTTGTCCTTTGATTTTTATCCTTGCTTTTCAATGCAAAGTCAGAAGTGGTAAATGGGATGTTTGAACAGCTTGAACTGACTGGATTTTATATCTCCATATATAAGAGCTTGCTCCCTTCTAGACTAAAAGGAGGCAGAAAGCATGGTATGTGTGCTCCGAAGGGTATCAACCTGTCCATTGTGTGCACTGTGTGTGTAGGTCTGGTGTGTACAATGGTTGCACTGCAGTGATGTCAGGAGATGTGAACACAAGGTGAGCCACCTTTGTCTAGAGTCTGCTGTGATGTTTTAGAAGTTCAACATGTTGGAGGAGCAGGGGATGCAAGATGACAGAAATCTTATGACTGAGGAATTAGAATTTATGCAAAAAAATGAAGCCTTTTAGATTCCTAAAGCATCTGTGATCTGTTCAGTATATGAAGCTGGGGAAAAATTAAGCAAGGAATGGTTTTATGAGCTTTAGTCTCAATAAAAATGACTTAAAAAAATTAAAAAAAGGGAAACAGGATGCTGGTAAAAAGTTATGAAGCAATCAAGATAATCAGGTTGGAATAATTTGTGTGCGAGTCTAGAATAAGTCTAGATAATCCTGATGCAAAACCCAGTAAGGTCATTGCATATCCATCACAGATCAATGTCAATTGTAAATAAGTGTTAGTTCTCAAGGCACTCTTGAGAAGATTGAGTCTGAAGGTAAATTTTTATTGTCTGAGATGAAATTTCTGTGGTCACAATAGATGCCAAATCCTTCTTGTTTTGTAATGTACACAATCAGACCCTCCCCCCACTGCCCCCCCCATTACCCCCTAAAAAAGAAAATATACTTTGGTTGTTATTATTAGGGAAGTCAAGATATAAATGTCAGTGAGCTGCTGTATCCATATTGCTGGAGATGGAAATGATAGGGTGTGATTTGCTATATTAGAAATAACTGATCTTGTCTTTCCCACAAACTGTATGTGGGCTTTGGAAGTTGACTTTTTTGCAGGGCTAATACTTTGCCTGGTGTTACTCACACCACAGGGGCACAGGTTTCTAGAAATTGGTATTGGTTCATATGGTGTGGTATTGCAGACTTAAATGTATGTTCTGAAGATGCTTGTGTTATTTCACAGCTCTTTGCATTTCTCAAGTCTCCTATTACTGTTAGAAGAATTGGAATTGCTGTTTGTTTTGACTGGAAGGTAGTTGTATTAACAGGCTGATCCTGTTATGGATATTTAATGAGGAATATATCAATGGTAGATAACGTGGCAGGTAATGCTTTGCATGTTATAAGCATTAAGTAAATATTCAGTGTTTAGTGCTAAATGTTAAGGGAAAAAAGTGAAGCCAGGTGTTTTAAAAGAATTTCTCAATGGGGAGAAAGCTTCTGTGGGTACTCTTTTGATTGCATGGTGATAATAAATGTTAAACAACATTTACTTCTTTTTATCCCCAGTATAATTTTCTTTGTGAATAATTTTTTTAAATGTAGGTAATTAAGAGTACATTGTACTTGCCCTGAGTTAGCTATGGAATGTTCTTTGTATTAGAAATTATTAGATGCTGATCTGGTTTCCTGAAGTCAAATACTGTAGGTATGTAGTTACTTCCAGTGGGACAGATTTCTAAAAATGGAAATAGAAATAAGTTTAGTTTTCATTTTATATGCATCTCAGCAAATTTGTGTGTTCTGTAATTATATAAATTGTAAGGTATTACTCATTTTTGGCTGTGTGCCTCATAAAAGCGTGCTTGTTCCTGTTTTTCATAATGCAAGCCAAGATGGGCAGTTTAGCAGGCAATCTCAAAGCTGACAGAGTGCCAGCTTTATAGAGAAAAACACTTCAGATGCATAAGTGATGAGCAGAACACTCTTTTATTGAAGCTGGGTAAGTTCAATGCATAGAAAATGCAAGTTAGAGATAACTGAGCAATACCTTCCTTGTAACCTTTAAAGCAGCCGTCACACTGAAAGCTGTTACTGCACAGAGAAACAGCCCTGATGTGGCATTTGTTTTCACCTGCTGTACACTTAAAGTAGCAAGCCATCTGTGACTTCTCATGGTAGATGTTACACTGTCTTAGAAGATACTGAGGGAATTCATACAGCTCTATCCTAGCTTAAAAGCATAAACATGGTAAGTCATGAAGTTGCTGTCTTTTTAAAAGGAAAATTACATTGAAACTGGAAACGTAAGCTGCATTCTCCTACATGCTCTTCTAATAAATACATAACATTTATGTTTTTTGAATTGCTTAATGGCAGAGAAGAACATCTATTTTAATAAGTTAATATAATTTATTTTATTTTAATGATTTTTTGGTTGGGTTTTTCTTTGTGTGGCTGTAGGTTTTGTATATACATGTTTTTAATAAGTAATGCATATACAGCCAGTGAGGAGACACTCTTTTATGTAGGAAAAAAGCACTATAGAAACAGAGGTATAAGAGAAATCCAGTGAAGATAAGTAGTGAGCTGGATAGACTTTTACATTGCTAACTTGGTTCTTGAGAAGAAAGATAAAGAAGGAAATATGGAAATTCTTTGTTTCTGCTTTAGAAAAAAAAAAAAAAAAAAAGGTAGTATTGTACAGAGATATCAGATCATATTTTTATGTAAAAAATTATTTCCTGGAGAGAGTCTTATAAATCCAAAAGCCTTATAGTATTGTTTTGTTTCTTTGCTGTAAGGTACTCAGAGATGTTGTGTTGTTGGCTTTCCTGACATATCCTTTTGGATGTTGCCTGGCCTTGCTCCATTCTTAAAACTGGGGACCTGAGTGTCCAGAGCAGCTGCCATCTCTCCATTCTCACTTGGTGCCATTCCTCCCACAGCAGTCAGGTCTCAGCCTCTCTGTCCTCCTCTTTTTAACTTCTCTTAAGGGTGATCCTCTGTGGCCCACCCTGACACAATTTATTAGTTTATGAAATGTAAAAGTTAAGTATCTGTGGTTTATGGGAGGTCATCCTCTCTGAAGTATTGCTTATTTCTGAATTACAACTGGTCATTTCTAAGTGCACAGACCTATTGTACTGATCACTGCGACTCCAGTTACACAGGATGACCAGCGTTTTTCCTAATGTAAATCAGGTACATTGAATAGAATATTTTACTGAGCTTCTTGAAATCTGTAAGTGATTGAAATGCTTAGCTCTGAATGCAGAGTTGCTTTTCTTTCTGATGTTCTTGTGATGTTTTAGAATGCTCTTTGTTGAGATAGGGGTGAAGTTGTCTCTCTCTAATGAGTATTTAATTTATATGAAACTACTTAATCTTCATTGTTGTTGAGACTTTCTTTAATCGCTTTGGTGTAACAGTAGCATAAATAGGAATTAATAAGTCTAATTTCTTGCTTAAAGGGATTTTGGACCTAAATTGAAAAAAATAATTATATTCTTTATATGAAGAACCTATGGCTTGTTGTTGTTTTAAGGATTTGGAGTAATTTACTAGGAATTCTAATGTAGGGAAGGTAGGCTCTGGCAAGCGTGTAAAGCCATGATACTTCTTTTTATTCTGATAATTTTATTGTTGTGTTTTCTTGCCATGTGCAAGTTAAGTTTTATTTAGATGATATCGCTTTTCATCCATGATCCAACAATGTATTTATGGTGTTCTGTTTTTATGAAAAGTGAACCTTTTCATCTTACACAACTGTATCTCTTTAAAGATCGTATCTTTTAACACAAATCAAACAGATTACCAGTATTTTCTGGGCTTCACACTTACGATGATAACTGAAGTCAGTTTGCTATTTTCCTGTGATTTCCCTTCTGACATATATTACTTACGTTGGGTCACTTACACTTACTGGATTTCTTACCTTGCACTCAATTGTGTTGAAAAATAGCCATTGAAACTATTTATTTTCTGCAAGGGCATGCTCACTATAAATATTGTATGCAGATTTTTATGAAGGATATTTTATTATTTAGTATTTTATTTTGAAAAGGTTATTATCATAAGAATTGATCTCTGACTGTCATGTTTGTGCCCTCAAGCAGAGGAAAAAAGGGAGATGTTTAATAATGAAGAGCTGTAATGAGAACTGCTCTGTTAACTATAGAAGAGACCTGGAACAAGGCAAAATGTTTCCACCTTAAAACAAAACAACGGATGATGAATTGAAGGGAGTACCCAGGAACAGTGAAACAAGTCTGTTTTGTGTTGTAAACAACTGTGCTCTTGGAAGTTTGTTTTAAGGCATCAGCAAATTAGAGTAGGGAGGGACAGGAGAACAGGGAAGGGATTTGCAGATGCTGATGTGCAGCTTCTCTGAAGAGAGATGGGGTGGGAGGAAGGCCTGGTGATAAATTAGCAGCAGTGGCTGGTTGAAAAGGCAGGTTGGAGGTAAAACTGGCAGTAGGTTTGGGAAAAATACGTGCTAGGAAAATGCTTGTTTACAGTCATGTACCTGAATGTGTAAGAACAGGCCACAACTGCATTTCCCAGTTAGTGAAAGATGTTGCAATAATTTCACTTTGCATTTCACCTCTCAAGCATATTTGGCATGGATATCAAGGACCAGGCTTTAGAAATTGTGTGTTCATTATATAAAAGGGCTTCAGCTGCTTTGACTTTTTCAGCATGAGAGAATTGCCTGCATGAAATGTTGCTGACCCTGATATCTGTCATGACTGTAATCTGCAAAAGCCTCCAGCACATCAGAATATCAAGTGACTTTGGCAGCTGCCCTATTTGGGAAAAGCACATGTTGCGCTTTTTTCTCACCTGCTGTGTAAAGGTAGTGGAGATGACAAGGTGCTTTAGAAAAGTGGCTGGTGAGGTAAGGAGTTACTCACAACTGCATTCTGAAAGAAGAACATCCTTACCCCTTGAAAAACCCCCAAAATTTGCAAAGTATTTTAAAAGTTTAAAGAATTCTAATGTGTTTAGACAATTATGCCTTCAGCAATTATAGCCCTATGGGAAATAGTTTTATTTCTTAGGGAATTTTCCCATGAGGTACTATGGTAACTTTTTCACATTTAGGTAAACTTACAATGTTTTCAATGGATTCAGCTATAGGCTTTTGTGATCTAGGAGTATACACATTTAGGCACCTTATTCACTTTGCTTTTGAAAACCTTTTCTACTGTTGCATGCAAGAAACAAACAAACAAAAAAATTGTGCAAGCAAGAAATTCTGTTTATATAATCTTCATGAAGAAAATGATAAAGCTTTTTAAACTGGTGAGTTTTTTTTACTAAAAAATTATTGAGTTATAAGCCTGTGTGCTTTTGTTATTACAGCTGGGTTAGTTTAAGCTTGTTTCTGACCTTAGGTTCCTTTCTTCCCTCTAACCTTTTTGTGCCTCAGAGCTCACTCAGTTCATGGGAAGTCTGACAGAGAGGACGAGGATACTGGCAGTGTTTGGACAAGCACTCTGAGTATTTCTAGATACCCAAATGTCATAATTTGTTCTTCATATACTTAGGAGGAGACAAACTCCAGTAATTTTTGCTAAATGTTTTTCTTTCCCCCTGCCCTTTTTATTCATTTTTACTTTTTAAGACGAAGAAAATTGTGAAGTTGTTTTGCTTCAAGTACCATTCTGCTGGTCCTCCTTCATCTGGTGAAGTGCTGGACTGTTGATGACTTTGGCCAATGTTTAGAAAAAGTTTTAAACCATCAAGCAGTTGCTACTTCCAGGAGAGTTTAACTTTTTCAAAATCCACATTGAAAAGCTTGTGTTCATGTCAGGAAAAGAGCAGCTTCTGTATAAGATGCCAAGAGCTGCAGTTGATTTAAAACAAACGTTCCTAAAGTCCAACAAGGTCTATTCTAAACAGGCTCTGAGTGTAAGTAAAGCATTTAAGGCACATCAGAGGGAAGATTCTGTCCCATCATCATGTATTTAGAAGTTGAGGAAGTTGCAGCTAGTGATCAGGCCTTCTGTAAAACAGAGTGCAAAGGAGTCATTGCTGGTGTTTTTCCTTGTGTTCAGGATGGCAGTTTTGCGTTGCATTTACAGTCTGGGGACTACTAGCTGGGGAAATAACATAGATCAAACACAGAGCACACAGTGGTCTTTGTCATTAGGCCATTGTTTTTTCATGGATTTGGTGGCACCAGTGTTTCTGTAATCAGATCTCAGTGAATTGTTATTTGTGACTGCTACTTTCCAAGTGAAGTACTTTAAACATCTTGATGGTGATGTGATTAATGCCATGAGTTGATTACTATTACTTTTATCATTCTTACAGGCTTAATTTTGAGGTATTTTTTGGAGGAGGTTTCTTTTTTGTTGGTTTTTTTTTTTTTTTTTTAGTGTTTGACACAGAGATTGTGGCCCTTTCTGTGCCTCTTTTTGCAGTATTTGCTTTTTGCAATGTTCTGGTTAACACCTTGAACATTGTCCCATTTTGTTGGTTATTGTTGTTTCTGTTGTCCCTCCATTCTTATCTTCAATTTCCAGATTGTTCTGAATCATGGCCGTGACTTTCATATTTTTCCACTTTTCCCTGAAGATGTGCTGTTTATTGATGGCAATGTTAATTGTAGGGTTCATAGTGTTCAGCTCTTCACAAGAAAGGGACTTAAATTTGTCCAGTACAGGAACAGTAGGTAATTGTCCTGTAGGGTAACTTTGTTCCTTGAGTGTAAATGCATCTCAGATTCTGAACTTCAGTATCCTGGTAGCAAAGATGAAGTAGTGTCTCTGGAGATACCTTCTACGTTAGAAGGCAAAAAGGCATTGCAGTATGTGCATGCCTGGATATCAGAAAACTGGAGTTCTCTAAAATACTGTCTTGGGAATTCTGCTGTTGCCTTTTTTTTTTTTTTATATGTATACTGCAACATTTTATTTTTCAATGAAAAACATTTCTTGGTGTGAGTTCTCAACTAAACTATATGTGGTGCTCATGATTAGGGATAAAGGAGTTAAGGCAATTTTCTAGGAGCTGATGTTTTCCCACTTTTTATGATAAAATATTTAAAGATTTTTAATGGTTTGGATGACCATGATAAGTGATTCTATTATCGTTCTGTATTTCATATACATACATGTGTATATGTGTGTTAGAATACTTGAATTTTAAGGGTGGTGGGTGATGAAGTTGGAAATTATACCTACACATTTCTTTCTCTGTTTAAGTCCGAATTACCTATTCAAGCTCACACCATAAAGTACAATTAAATGGCTGTCTCTTGTGTTTAGGACTGGTGGTGATGGTTTTACTTGTGCTTTCTTTTGCTTGCCTACTCCTTAGTATTAAAATTAATGTTCCAGGAAAGGGAAAAACAGGGCAACAGAAAGGGATGCTGGCGTCCATAGAAATAATTGTAAATTTTGTCTCCTTTGTAGCTGGAAGTGACCAGGTTTTCTTAGGATTTTAGTGATAGTTTAGTAAAAATAAATGGTTTAGTTAAAATAAATGCTGGATGGGATTAAATGATGATTTTTATCAAATTTCAGATTCCTTTTGTATTTTAGACATATTTCTCCCTTTGGTTCAGTTTAATAATCCGTGATGTAGAAGTGCTTAGAGCTGTTTTGCAGGACTTAGTGATGGGGTTTCTTCTAATGAAAAACCATGAGGGAACTCAAAGCTTGTCATCTGCAGGATGAGGTACTAGCATTTTAAATTAGGTTTTGATTTAAGTGTGTGCTGAAGGAAACTTTCAAAATACGGCAGATGATGTACTTAAAAAGTTTCAGAAGAGTTGCCATGCTATTTGGAGTCCAACTGGACTAACCTTGCTCTTCAGAAAAGTGTCTGAGAACTCCATGAGACAACTTTGTGTTTGTTGCTCTTTGAAATGAGACTCTAACTGGATAATCCAAGATAAGTAATGAAGAATTACATTGTAAAATTAGATAATTAAAAGAGTGCAATAAAACTGAAAAACCTTGAAGTGTGGGCCATTTGCTACTTTTACCATAGATCTGACTTTCTAGTAGACCAATACCTACAGTTAATATCAAAACAGAATCACTGCTGCAGTGTGTCTTTGAGAAGAAGTATTAGTTTTCTCTGTGGAAGGGGAAGGACATCCACTATTCAGTAAATATAAAGAATTTTTGTGTCTTGGTCAGTTTTCTTGAGGATAAAGTATAACTATTGCCTTGCAAACAAGAGTTTACCCGTATCTTCATGTAAATTTGTCTTGTCTAAGTCTTGAACCCATTTTGAGGAGTAGAGAAACAATTGAGATGATGTAACTTGTCTGAACTGAGCAAGTTGTGAAATCCATCCTGAGGTGTTACGTGATAGTTCTCCCTTGTTCATGTCTCAAGTCTAACTTGTTTCACAGGACCTTATTGCATTTTGTAATATATAAATAGAACCATTTCATGATACAGTTGATTTAAAAATAGGACTGCCCATGAAGAAAGGCAGAGCAGATGAATGCTCTTCTGCTGTAGGATGAAATTATTGGAAATGTTGGATTCATTAAAAATTTAGTTCCCTCACTAGCTCTCCCAGTATTTTAAGGATGAGCTTCATCCTGCACTGTCAGTATTTCTTATGAGATGGACTACTCCTCATTAGTCCTTTGGGAATATTTATAGATATTCAAAGGCTGAAATAAGAGTTGAATCACTTCCAGTCCTGTTTGTTCGCTGTTTTGTGGAGACCAGTGGGATGCCATTTAGTGATCTGAATGAAATTTTTACCATGGTTGCTACTCTGCAACTCTCCCCGTTCCTTTGCCATCAGGGGGACATCTCTGGCATCCTTAACCAATCTTTTTTCCCTAAGGAGGTGGATCACACGTCATAAGTAGTATGTCTGTAAAAACAAATTGAAAGAAAGTAAAAGCTACTCCCCTTGGTTATGCTGTTGCAAATGAAGGTGGTTTTTCTGAGGCAATTTTTTTAGAGTACATCCTAAAAAAGGTGTGGTAAACTTATGTTATTGTTCTGACTTTTTCCATCTTTTTCTTTCTGTGAATCTCTGATACAGAGAGGAGAGTAAAAGAGCATTATATGCTTGATGGAAAACAGGCTAATGTGGAATGGGAGAAGGAAGATACTTGAAGAAATTGTGTTTCTGTGCAGTATAAAGCACACATAGTTAGCAGGACTAGGTGGACAGCTAACTTTATACAGGTTTCCCCACAAGATTTTCACTATGCAGTTTGGGGAGTCAGAACTGAGGTGCTCTTGAGCAGCTTTTGTTGACTTTGCATTGCATTGTACTGATAAGATGCCTTGAAAATGAACTTCTTAATTTCACCATACTGCTGTCAAAAGACTTCGACATTTCTAAAGGTGTCTGTCACTGAATAGGATATAGGAAAGATACTGTGATAACTGTAAGTTTCTCCTTAATCTTCCCCTTATTAATTTTAGCTTTTATTTAGAAAACTGCTTTTAACTTGCAAATTGCAAGCCAAGCTCAGAACCTGAAAAAAACCCAACAGATGTCTTAAATCCCGGTGATATATCCCCTGTTAAAAATGGAAGTAAATTCTACTGTACCAAAAAGAAAAAAGAAACCCATACTGCACATAGCCTACCCATCCATTACCATTGTCTGCAGTGACTTTTTTGACTTACAGATGTTTCAAGACATGCAGAAATGAGGCACGAATTGGGATGTTGTCAGGAAACAGCAAATAGCACTGTCTCTTGTTGCAGTTTTAAGGATGAAAGAATGTCTAAACAAGATTCTTGGTGCTGAGTTTATTAACCTCCCACTTGATGACTTGCCTTATCCTTTCCATTCCAGTATTAGTTTTGATTTCCTTCGGTTACTGAATCAGGATTTCCCCCTGTCTCTGCCTTAATTCCTGCCTTTCAAGTGGGCTCTGCTTTTGTGTTTACAGACTATGCAGCACTTTCCCACTAATGCTCTATATGAAAATGAGGTGTTTTCTTGACTACCTAATAGAAAATAGATGATCCTTACACTTTTTAAGAAAGGAAGGCAGCCTGTATACCTAAAACTGCTATATCAGGGAGTATTTATTGTAGTCTTTCATTGTTAGTATTTTTCTGTTCTGCCCTTCAGTGGATAGGAGGACAAGGAATTCTTGAGTCACAGGAGGGTAGGTTCTGCTTTGTGTTTTGTGCCTGTAAGCTGCATTCTAACAGCCCTGAGATATATCACCAGCCTGCCATAACAAGATGTGCAAAATAAAGTAAAAAGAGAGTGCTCATCTTTTATTTTCTCTGCTGTTTGGTCCCTGCCTCAAGAAGTGCCCTGTGCTGCATCCCAAACCACTTTGACTGTCAGATTGTCTATTTGCTCTACAAACTTTGAGAGTTTAGCCATGAAGTACAAGACCCATAGGTGTTCTGGGGAACAGCATGTTCCAACAAGGAAATAGAAAAGCCTTTGCCATTTTTTCCCAGTAATTCCCAGTAGTAGCACACAAAGCAGTCCGAAAGGTCTATTTCTGGGTACAGAAAATCTTCTTCAAATGCTGCATCTGAACCATGACTTTAAGAGGATTTTTCAGGGAATGAGGAGGGACTGTAACATAGGTTAAAATTGTATAAAGAATGTGTTTATGAATTTGGAGCCTATTTTTGGGTAACTAGAGAGGTGTATTTGATCTCACAAAGACCAAGTTCTCCAGATGTAACATAGTTAAGACTATGACTTGAATCTTTTTTATGTCATTGGAGGAAATATCTGAAGCTAACTCTTTGCACAGAAATGTGTGGACATAAACAAAAGCAAGAGGCATTTTTTAGCTTTATTTAGACTGGGAGTGGAGGGTAACTAATAAACTGGTTTCAGTTTCTTTTCCACCACCAAGAAAGGAGAGTGGGTATAAGAAATTAACAGAAATGAAGGAGGGGAAAAAAGAAAAGCCAGCACAAATATTGCCTTTTTTTAAAATAGATTTTCATTGAAGAAAACTCTCCTCTATTAATAGCATAGTGTAGTTGTCAGACCAGTTTAAACAATTGCATAATTTTAAGTTGATTAAGACAGAGCAGAGCAAAGAAACTACTACCAGCGTATCTGATGAGTGCCCTGCTAGGATGATAATGTTTTCAGTAAGTCAAGGTTGCGTATTTGAAAGTAAATGTACCTTTTGCATTAAGCCCTTCTTCCTGTGGCTAAAAGGAAGAAGAAGTTGAAGTTAGAATTCTGTTTAACTGGAGCCTTCACTATGGCTCAGAGTTTCTGAGGGAGAGAAGCAGAGAGGCCTCCTGGATGTGCGAAGTGATGTGCACTTCTGGGCCAGCACTGACTGTGTGGTGTCATGATGGCAGAATGTCTCTCTCCCAAGGTTTACACGTTTTTGTCCACTTTCATCGCATCTGTAATGATGGTAAAGTGATACAATATTTTTCAAAATGTTATGTATTTTAAAATCATATTACTTTAATGTTATACCCTTTAAATCCCATTGTGTTTATATGGAAAAATTTAGTATACCCTTCTGTGTGGTCTAATTTTCTTTTGTGATCTCTGTGTATCAATACTGCCTCCAGCACAAAGTAATGGGAGAGCCAAATTAGTTTGTTTTGAAAAAATTCAGACCTTGGGGTAGAAAGTGAGAGAATAAGTTGTGTGGTGGGTAAAAGCACTGACAATTGCAGCATGGGCACCAGCTATATATGTTTAGTCTGTGGTAGAGTTTGAAACTTATCTTAGACAAAGTGTGATTATCTCACAGATTCATTTGCGGTGCAGCTTCTCTTTGCTTTGTTGCATTGTTTCAAGTTATCTTACCTTTGAAAGATGATGAGAACTTTGGAATATGGCAGCTTTTCCAGCAGTATTGTTTGTATTTCTGAAGGTAGTGCCAGTCTTAAAATCAGGATTTCCATATGAAGTTTAGGTGTGTCTTTGATGTTTCTTCTGCTTGTTTGTACTATTTATTTCCTGCAGTTGTTCTAGGAAAATTTTAGTGGCTTGCTCTGATGCAGATGTTATAAATCAAATACCTCTTTCTTCTTATATAATTACAAGAGATCAGAAACAATCATACAAATCCTTGCAGGCAAATTTAAACAGGACATGCATCCTACTATCCTGTCCTAGTAAGCAAAATTTTCTGTTTCTCAATTCAAATTCTTGGATGTTCCTAATGGCATTTCTAATGGGAGTTTCCTGTTAATTGGTGAGTGTACTGCAGTTAGTTGTGTATGTATTACTGATTCATACTGTTAAGTTGTGAATTAATATCTAAATTGTAAGTGTTGCTTGGTGAATTGTCAAATATAATGAGAGCCAATACCTGATACTGAAGTTAACATTGCATTTTAATGAACGCACCTCAGGACAATGTGCCTGTGTCTCTGCATACTTTTCTGCATAAGTTCTCCCAAAGCTTGAGTGCCAAAACTCCGAATCAACCCCAGCACCAGCTAGCAAAATCTCTTGCTCTCTTTTGTGTTATGTTCTTGTATGAAAATAGGATCTCATACAGACTTGAAATACAGGACCAAAATCAGATCCAGGTATTCTTTCTCTGCTGCCTGAGGTAAATGCAGAATCCTGTACGTCATGCTCTACTTAGTGTGGATGTATATGTTAATTGAAAATAAGTATAGACTCCGTGGATTGGACATGCTGGAGGAGGGAGAGCTGTGAAGGAAGTTCACTGTGGACACAGTGCAGAGTAGTTCTGGGATTTGTTGCCTTCTTTTTTAAACCTACTGCACAGCAGAGCATAGAAGGTGTTTGTTTTCAACTGTAGCTTATGATGAACTAGGCATTGTAATCAAAGTTTTGACAGGAATCCTACTTGTATATTAAAACTCTTCTTCCTTAATCTTGTTAGTACTGAACACAAGAAAAAAAAAATCTGTTGAGGAGCTTGAAAATTATTGTGTGTGTCCTCCCTGGGATGGTGCCCAGGACTGAAGTGTTTACCTCTCTCTATTTGCTTAGCCTGAGGCATTTGTGATTGCTTCAGCACGGTGAGCAGCCAGGGAGATGGGAGTTTGCACGCATGTTGGGTGGCAAAAGGAGGGATAGGCTTCTAGAAGAAGGCCAAAGCATTGCATGCTTTCATTGCTGATGGGGAAACCTTTTGGCCTTGGGTAAGAATATTTCGGAAAGGCTTGGAATATGTCCATATCACAAAAACAATATTCTTGCTGTCTCTACAGTCGCCTAAAAAAAATGAACCCTAAACAACACAGCATTCAACTTCATGCTGAAGAGAGTAGAAGAGCTAAGAATCTTGCTGGGGGATGCAGGGAGCATCTATCAGTTTGGGATTCATGTTACCAGATGGACTGTGCTGTGTGTTCTGGCTCCTGTGATGGATATGTTAAGTTTTGTCTTTCTCTCATGCATGCTGAGATGGAAGAAGGGAAAGCATCCATCACTGAAGGAGAACAATCAAAGCCAGAAAAAAAATGACACGGAATATGAAAGCACCGTAGACAAAAACTGTTGTTACTTCTCTCTCTCATATCATAGATCATTGCAATACATTTGGGCTGGGAACCTAAATTGTATAAACCTTGTTTATGTGTTGTACCAACCAATGTGCACACAGTACCCTCCTCCTCCCAACCCACCCCTCCCATAATGTTTAAGAAGTCTTCCCCCCATTTGGAAAAGCAGATTAGAAGTCAGGTATTTTTCCTGATAGAAAACAAAATTTATAGACTTACCTAGGATTTAATATGATCTCCTGAATTTAAAATGGAATGGATATGATTTCTCTAAATCATTTTGGAACACTTAGACTAACAAAGTGGATAAGCCAGCTTTTGGAATAAACCGACGTGTAAAAACTGGCAGAGTTTTTAAACACTGTACATTGTAATTGCATTTTGTTGGGGTATTATTACTTCAGCTGCACAATTATGGGAGCCTGCTGCATATTAGCACACACTTTTCCAATAACCTCAGGCTATATGCATTGAGTTGGATTTTCCTCTTCAGACAATCATCTTGGATTCTCCCAGACTACATACCACTGCTTTTTTTTCCCTTTCTCTGTAGCATTGCATGCTGTGGGCAGCAGTGAGTGTAATACTTTCTGCATTGTTAGGCAGTGAACATTATCAGCAGCTGCAATATTCAGGATTAGCATTTTTGTTATTATTTGGCATCTTCAGTGCCTACATGAATCTGTTCAGTCCTGTTTCTCCAGAAGGCAGCTGGGCTCTCTGACTGAGAGAACACAACCATAAAGGTTTCCTGTAATTGTCACTATCCTCGGGAGTTCAGTCTTAATTGGAACTGCAGTTTTTCCAGTTCAGTTCCCTGAGATATATAAAAACTTGCATTTTATTTAAAGAACATGGGTTATATTAAAAGATGTCTTCATATTTTATAATGGTGAAATGGTGTCAGATCAAGGGTCTCAAAGCTGTGCCACAAATCAGTTCTTGAGTGAGAACTATAACCCAGGTCTCATAACCCCAAGCTTCATCCTTGGTCTGCTAGCAAACAGATGTCCCTGAATTAATTATGATACAGAAAATGTATCAGCTGGTATCCTGCAGTACAGAAAATGTATTTCAGAATAGTAAGTAAAATCTAGGACTTTCCTGGGGCTTGTGAACTTTTTTATTTTCTCTAGGAGGTATCTGTCATCTAAGCTTCATTTGAATTTTTTAAAACTGAAATGAAAAGGTTCACTGGTTTTTGCCAAAGGTCAGAGAAAACAATATTTTTATGGTTACATATTTAAAGATGCATTTGCTAAGGGCTGATCTTCCATGATACCCATAATTTTGGTTTTACCTTGCTTAGCTTACTTGCTGCCTTTGGAAAATAAAGGAATCATGTACTGGTTAATGAAAGAAAGGAAGCAACTGTTTCATGCAGGCTAAATTACAGGGTATTCAGTTTAGCTTGTTTTTCCCAAATGTTCATAGATTTTGGAAAACATGGTCATCAATGAAATTTAAGATTTACATGCTCGCATCAGCTACCAGCATGTCACTTAAATCACAGAGTCTGTTAAGACGTGAAATTACTTGGAAGAATTCCAGAAAAGGAGTAACATTTTATTCCAAGAATAGTTGTGCTCCTGTCAGGGTGTGGAGTGATGTTGAGACTATTTAGCTTACAGGTAAAAATGGTAGAAGAAGTAGAAGCAGTACAGTGTTGCATATTGGGGAAGAAGGGAGGCTTCTCAAGAAGACCATTGCTTGGCATCCTTCTGCAATATTAAAATGCATATGTACACAAATACACACACAAAACCAAGCCAAAATGAACGAAAAAACCCCAAACCAAACACAATATATCTATTGAGTTTCATCTTAAGGACACCCAGAAGTGCTAGAAACATTTATTTTTATCTAAGTCTTGTAGAGACGCACACAGAAACAAATCTTGTGTACCTGTGCTACAGTGTTCAATAATTCTTTTCTTTGATTTTCATTATGAAGTTGATTTCTCTGGTCATGACACTCTTGGCCTTTTGTGTCCTCAGTACTAACACCATTTGGCTGAAAGGTGCTAAAAGGTGTTATTCTAGTCAGTATCCCAGAACTGAAAAAGTCTGCTTGGATCATCAAACCAGTGAAATTCAGATTCAGAAAACCATATAAAAGTTTGGAGACATATAGGCAATATATACCAGTGGCAACAGAGCACTTGAAACATCCCATAGACTTCAGTAGAAGACCAGAGAAGCACACGGATAAATGGTGTCACACTCAAGAATAAATATTTTCAGAACTTTTGCTGTCAAACTCAAGGGGATCAGAGTTGTATCAGAACTGATTTATTTTAAATAAAATTACTCAGTTGTGTAATGTGCAGAAAGTTGGATAAAGGCCATGCTTTCCCTGCTCTTTGAAGTCTTCATGAAAAACATTACTTCAGTGGGAGCAAGACCACAATAATTTCTCTTTTATTACTGTTTTTCTCCATCTCTACTATTTTAAAAAAGGTAATACTGTTTTTTTTCTGTCAGCAGTCTTAATAATGTATTATACTTTCAAATTTACTATTTTGGGATCATGGTAGGGTTTTTAGAAGAACTATGTGCTGCTGCTCTTGGACTATAAATCTGTGGTGGTTAGTTAAAAGGCTAAATGTACATTAACATGTCCTGTCACTTTGACCTCAACGGAGTTAAAGCTCCCCAAGTAGCAGGGCAAGTTCAGTGGCTTTAAATGAGTTATTATTAGTCAAATCCCTGCAAAACCAAATAAATGTTATGCCATTCTGTTTTGTAATTTTCATCCAGAGAACTCTGCCTGAGTGGTGACTTCATGTATTCTGGACTATGTTTTCCTGCTAGCAATATGTTTCCTGTCCTGGCACTCCAGTCTCTACATTTCTTCTTATTTTGGCCTAATGGAGTCTGTTCTGATTATGTTTACCATGCCTATGGAGTCAGCCTGATAAACTCAGAATGAGTCACATCTACTGCTTATGTGATTTGCATGCACTCATGTGTGCGTGCACATGTCCACAGTTGTTCATGACTGGGAGCCTGTGTTCAGCAAGGCAAGAACAGTACTGGAGCTTAAGAGTCGTGGTACTGCTCCTGTTTAGATTGGATGTAATTTCTGAGTTGAACCACAAGACACATGTGTCAAGACCTGGAAGTTTTCCAGCCCTGCACGTGAAGCATCAGCAGGTGTAGCACTCAACACTGAGCTTCTGCTCTGCAGTATGTGTCTGCAGGTCTGTCTATTTGGGATGCATTTGTATGGGCTGGTTCAGTGGCCTCAAGCAGTGGTGTCAGGAACATGTTCAAGCATGTTATTGGTTTTTCATTTGTTCTTTTTTTCCCCATAAAAATTCTGACATTTATTTTATTTTGGCTTTACTCTGCTGAATATGGTGATTTAGAAAGCACATAAACAAAATGCAGATTTATAAGAAGGCTATTCCTATTGCTTTCATGTTCCTTATGCCTAGATTCTATTCAATAATTGCCATCTTTAGATATGCGTTCTTTAGTCAAGCAAATAAGCTGGATTTAATGAGATCTTTTTCCTTATGCAAGGACCTCTTCAGCATGAAGAAAGAGAAGTAGCAATATTTGCTAGTATATATCATAAGGAGAAATGTTAGTATTTGTAGAAGGAACACAAGCTTGTGGATTGCAGTCGTAACCATTCATCCTTGATTGATTCCTGAAAGTAGGATATATTTGCATAATACAGGCATGTTTTGGAGGAGGAGAAGAGGAAGGAGAATATTTTTATCTTTTATTCCTACTCCTGTTTTCCTCTCTCCTTCTCAGTTTTGATACATTTTCAGTTTTGACAAGATTTTCTCTCTTACAAGTTATCAACAAAAGCAAAGAATGTTTTCAATAGTATTTTAAGCAGTACGTGAAGTTTGCTTATATTTGTTCAGTTCTCCTGCACATAGATGCTGAGAACACTCAAGTGGGGAAAAGCCCCATCTACCTGATGTTCCTGACACTTCTACTTTAGCTCCACTGACATCCACAGTCACTTGGAGCAGCTTCCTTAACTCAGGTTGTCAACTTTGTGGAGCAAAAGCTAAGGCTGGCTGGTGAAATGGTGCGGAGCTGGCATGTTCTTATCCCACTTAGTGTCCTTTTTTGTCTTGCGAGCTGAGCAGGGGTTGTCATTAGATGTTGTGTGAAAATCCTGAGTGCCTGAATGTCGTGCACATCAAGCACATTGGGCAAGCTCCCAGCTGACTGGGTGAGGTGAGGTTCTGCTGTGGCACGCTGCCTGAGCAGTGCTGTGCAGCTACAGCAGCAGCGGGAAGCCTCAGCATGCAGACGAGCCATGGTGTCTAGACATGCTGTGATTATTTCTGTGCTCAGTTTGGTGTGTAGCCAAATATCTTTTCAGGTACAGTAGAGAGATATGAGCACAGTGTCTGCGCCCATGTAACAGTGAAGATCGTAGCTGCACATGTGCTCTCCTTGGTGCCCCCGCCAGGTTTAATCACACTGCTTCGTCATACAGGTGACTTTAGTCACCAAATACTAATAGCAGCAGGAATCAGCACTCCTTTGTATTTAGCTTTAAATCTTGTGAAAATTTCTTGAAACCGTCCACTAGTATAAACCTATGTATATTTTTATCCATTTGCAGAAGTCCCCCCCTCTTTTAAATTAGGGGGCTTCTGGGAAATAAAATGTACCATGGCTGAATTCCCCTCTTGTGTATCTGTGTTTCTCATTGAGAGTAGAGACAAACAGCTGTTTGGAAAGTGAGTTTGTTGTTTTTCCTGACCAGTTTCATGGTAGATCATCAGTTCCAGAAGTCATTTTGAAAGAAAAGAGTGGGAGAGAGAGGCATGAAGCAAAGCCACTCTAGCCTTTTCACTTTAGCAAGTGATGCTAAACCAAAGCAAAAGTAAACTAAAACATGATTGCATACCTCCTAGTAAAATAACTGATGTTAGACTTCTAATTTTGAAGTTAGACTTCTAATTTTGGTGGCTTTATTTACAGTTTCTGTAAGACTGGTTTGGTGTGGGCTTGCAGTCTGAGTTAGCCTAATTTTATCTTAACTTAGTGAATACTCAGGGTAGTTTCTGGTGTTATCCTACCCACAGGATGTACTGTGTTGTGCTTGATGAGAGTGCCACCACAGTCATAGGAGAAGCAGAGCTGCCATGTGAAGAACTGTAAGGGAAGCAAGACGTGAATCTGTAGAAATCTAACCTTTATGTATTAGTTTTTGTGTGTGCGTGCGTTTTCCTTATATCAGTAAGATGAATTCATACTCTGCTTTCCAATTTTGTTGAGGTAATTATTAAGATTAGAATAAAAGTAAACTTGCTCAAGCTTTTATTTTGATTGAATAAAATCTGATATGTTTATGTAGAAATAAGAATTGTGAAGTGAGTGGTAGAGGGACAGTGGGCAGGTTCAAGTGCTTATAGAAAGCACTAGTACTGTTAGGGTTGTTTAGGAAAATTGAGGTGTACAGCCTTCTTTGTAATGTTTCAAAGTCTAATAATTCAGCTGCTCAGTCTGGTGTAGTGAGTGCATACATAAATCACTAGCACACTGCATCTTGGAGATGGGTTGCTTGTGGTTGTCTCTAGAACTTGCTGCATGGTAACAGTTGTAATTAATTACTTGACAGACTGAATGTCTCAGAGTAGTTTGTCATCAACATGCACCGGTGGTGGGTACTTTGAGTGCTGAGGTGTTCAAGTATTCTCTGGCACATAGTAGTATAAAAAGCAGAATTTGGTCCTCTTCCAAGTTTTAAATTTGTCCTTGCCTGTCTGAAAAGTGGGAGCAAAGAAAAGGCGATGCAATGTCTTGTTGAAAATAGAAGCTTCTCCTACCACCTTGGACTATGAAATTAAAAGTGACTTTGTATCCTTTAGCTTAGATTGGTCCCTATGCCATGGAGAACACCATCTAAGTCTGCTTTTGGCAACTTCTACAGCAGAGTTTGATGTCACTGAATTTCACAGAGGGGTGTGTGTATGTGTGAACATATGATATAAATAATATGATATAAATTCTTAATTTAGGAGGAAACCTGTAAATTGTAATCTGAAGTACTTGACGATAGGGAGAATGGGATTCTTGAGAAATTTTGATGTGGTAAACATAAATCTGAATCTTTGTTGTCTAACCTGGAGAGTTCTTCTTGCTTGTATGATGTTTCCAAACATTTCTATGCTTATGCATTTGGCTGATTTCCTGAGACTTTCATAGGTCAGGAAAGCACTGGAAAAAAATTACAAACACTTCCAGTCATCTAGTACAGTCATTTCATATAAGTGAGTAAACAGAGTGGAACAGTGGCTCCTTTTTTTGCCCCAATGTCTCTGTTTAGGTTCAAGGGTGAGCTGTTGATGGCTGGTGTATATGTTCTGTTCCACAGACGTTCTCAATCTAGGAAAAGAATGCTTAAATTGGACAGAGTGCTACTGTTTTCTCTTGTGAAGTGCCTTTTTCTTGAGGTGTTGAGAGCAGGAAACTGCTATGTGGTTCCTGTCTTGGTGTTTCAAGTAGACATAGTACTTGATTGATTAGCAGTACTTTTTTTGTTCCAATAAATTAAAAAGCAAGATAAATTTTTGAATATTTATATTGTATTTGTCATTCCTACAAGAGGGGTTAGTGTCTTGAAATGTGCTTAATGATGCGTCTCTTTCTTGAAAATGCTTTTTGTATTGTTTTGAGATATTAGTAACTAGGTTTTTCTCTTGAACTTTGTGTTTTATGGAAACGTGGAAGAATACTAAAGTTTTACCCATCTTAATTTTGGCATGGATTTTACTCAGCGACAGATTTAAGTCCATGTATTAGGCGTGTTTAATTTTAGTGGTGTTAAGGCACCAAGGGAGAATTTTATAGTAAGGATTTTCTTCAAATTCATGTCTCATGGATTTTGGTAATTCTGCAGCAAGTATTCCTGTTCTGATTCTCATCCCAAGCTGCCAGGTATTTTAAAGAATTATTTTTTTGTCTCTTTCCATTTGGTTCTTGTTCACACTGTGTAGTTAAAGTGCGTTACATTTCTAATTTATTGACTTGAGAGACATGTTTTATGTCTGCAATAAATGTCTGAGAATTGCTGATGAGTGGTCTCCTCAATACCTATTATCTCTCTCTTCTGTTTCCTTGACTCCTAGGAGCCTCCAAGGTAGACCCAGGACCCCACTTTGGCTTTGCACAAACGCTGAACAGAGGCAGTACATGATTACAGAGGGATGGTGACTAAAAGGTGGGTAAGAGACAGTATTTTATTCAGTCAGTGGATGATGTCATGGAGAGATTGTAAGATGATGTCTGGAAAATAGACTTATGATGTGACTTTGTAGACCATTACAGTTGTTCTGCCTTTCTCTTTTCCCTAAACTAAGGAAATTCAATAAATGGAAATGGGAGGAATGAAAGAAAAAGAACCTGCAATTTTCCTCTCTTCTTAGCTCTCTTAAATTATGCTCAACTTCTAAAAGGGAAACTATGTAAAAATGTGGATGTTAGTTTACAGGGACACTGAAAGGGTAACTGTAAGAGTGACATGTTTGTAGGTGACTATTTCAGGATGCTGTTTTGGAGGGTCTAAAAACGTCGTAGGAAAAGGAAGCCTGTATAGCTAAATGACAAGGTAGGAGAGGATATTAAAAGCAAGAGGACATCCTAAAAAAAGCTGTGTCTGTATTCAAAGAAGGAAATAAGAGCAAAACATTCCCCTATCAGGCTAAACAAAGTTACTAAATGCTTCTTTCAACCACACCAAGAGCAGGAAGCCAGCTGGAGAGTCTGTGTGGCCTGTGTGTAATGACACTATGAAATGGCCGATCCGAGATAAAGCCATGGCAGAAATCAGTGGTGTATGTGCTCACCACTGAAAAGTGTGGGGTGGTTCCTGTTTTGGAAACCTTCTTACAGGAGGCTTAGTGGGTTGCCTTTCTGGAGCAAATTTCGTGTTCTCAATTTAACAGGTCCAGATGTAGTTTACCCAGTTGTTTTAGGAATGGTAGAGTGAAATAGTCCAGCTACAGACTGCAGCATGCAGCCCCTTGCTTTTAAGTGTCTCACCACTTGAGTACTTGAAGATGTATAATTTGATGCCATATTTCAGAAAGCATTCATGTGGACTCAGGGAGTCTAGAATCCAATGGGTTTATTGTTTAAACTGAGTGGATTAATGAAAAAAATTAGATTAGTATCTCTGTTTTAGAAAGGACATTGAGTATTACAGTGGAGATACTGAGAAATAATTGATTTCTGTGAATAAAACCCTGTTTAAGAGGATATTTAAGACCTGGTGAGCTGGTTAATATTAGCCTTCAACTATTTGAAGGATGCTTACAAAGGTGATGGAGCCAATATTCCTAGTTTTGGCAAACCATGTAGCCGGAGGTTAACATGCACAGATTGCAAATTAAAGTGTTCTAATTAGGTATTATAAGTAAATCTGTTTCTGTAGGGGTCTAGTGCAGCACTGAATAAAACATGGGGATGTGGTGGGGGTGGCCTCTCTCCCAGTGGAGCTTTCAAGGCTTAGTTGGACAGTGCTATGGCTGACCTGATCTACTGTGGCTTTTCCTGGCTAGCCAGATTGTCTGACTGGATGACTCTCAGACATCTTTTCTAGCCAGCACTTTTGTGATTTGAAGTCAAGTCTTCCTAAAATGCTGTGGTCTTTTAAAGGAGACAACTGGCATGCAGGTGAAAGACATCATTGCATGTATTGTTCTACTTTAATTTTGAAAAGGTGTTTTGTATTGAAAGTTCTCTTGAAAATTTTTTAAAGGAACTCAAAAGGTACAAGTTAAGGGGAAAGACTGCCAACTGTATAAATGATTGGTTAAATGGCAAGGAAAAAAACTTCAGGAGAAAAGTGTGTTGGAAAGCATCAGTGGATTTCCATAGGTATCTCTGTGAGTGCCCAGGGGTATTTTCATATTCATGAGTGACTTGGGACAAAAGTGTGGTGACAAGGCTTGTTTCTGAAACTAAGTTATTCAGGAGAAAAGAAGGTGAACAAAAGGGGGCAGACTGAAAAAATGCAAAAGCACTGTATAAAAGCAAGTGGCCATGAAAATGATGGAAGAAATTCAGGATCAGTAATGTTAAAATATTTTGAGTTAGCTTGAGGTCTTGAGATTATAAGCAGCAATTTATTGTAAAAATCAGCTCTATACTTTGTAGCAATCAGGAAGCAAATTTATATCAGGAATTATTCTGAAAGGAGAGAAATCAAAATATTAGACTACTTTCTATATCTGTTATTTGTTTGCATCTTAAAGATGGTGTGCTGTCCTGGTCTCTTCATCTCAGAACAAGTGAAGTAGAACAGGAAAAGCTTCAGAGAAGGGCAACAAAAAAAAGAAGAGCAGCAGGATGCAGGAGACATCCATGGTGCAGCATCCATACAAGAAGAGCTAACTAGATGAGAGTTTCCAGATGGGAAAGGGGAGAGTGGCCAGATGCTAATGCTAGATGTTTATAAAATTATAAGAGCTGTGAGGTGTGTGGATGGGAAACAAACATGCAGTGCCAACTAATTTTGTATTAGAAGAGAGATGAGGTGAAACAGGCAGGGAACAGTTTTAAAGCTAGGAAAAGAAGTTGGTTTGGTTTTTTGCATTGTGTGTAAATCAGTTCTGAAATTCCATGCCACAGCATGCTGTGTGTGCTGCATGAGTGTAAAGAGTTTCTGAACAAATTTGGAAAAGGAGGTCGAAAAAAAAAGAGGTGATAAACAAAGGTATTATCTCTGGGTAAGGAAGTTACTGAGCTGCAAATTGTGGAAAGTATGAAGTGTTTTGGGGAATGTGGAAGAGAAGTTTTGTATATGACTGCTGTAAACATCTACTCCTAGCTACTCCTGGAGACAGAGTAGTAGGTCAGGCTGGATGTTTGGTCTGAGTTGGTTTTGTCATTTCAGTTGGGCTAAACATCCAGCCTGACCCACCGTGGTGGTTCTTAAATGGTATTTTATAAACAGTAAGGTTGCAGGGTGCAGTCCCAGAAGAGAATTCTGTTGCTAACACTGTTTTTTAAAAATGCTAAGCTATTATGTAATTTGAGGTCTCCCACTGAGCTTGGAGCCTTTTCCCTCATTGTAAGATAAATGCTTTTAATCTTATTTTGGCACTTGATAAATTACAATTAAATTTGTTTTAATATGTTCAAGCTGTTTCTTTGAGAGTTCAATTCTTAGTCCAAAAATCTCAGTTTTCTGTTTACCCTGTTCCCTGTACAGTCTGTAGTGCCTGTCATGGAGCAAGGAATTACCAGAACACCTTTTCTCAATCTGTGAGTTCTAGTGACACCCATTTTCGTGTAGAGACAGTAGACTTCAAGGGGAGAGATAAGCAATATGAAATGGCAAAGCCTAAAGGAAGTACAAAGAGAATGAGAAAACACTGATAAATTTGGAGATACTTTTGTGCTTGCGAATTAGCTTGAGAAGCAAAGTTATGGAGTTATGTTATCATGATCAAAGGGGAAAGGCTAAAAGGGTCAGTTTTTCATAATGATAGCAGTTGAAATGGCTGGAACAGATTAGATTGCTGGAAGGAAGATGGTCATGGGAGAAAATTAGAGGAAAATAGGTAGATTGATCTTAAGGAATTGAATGAAAAGATGTAAGCAAGCTTGAGAAACTACTGAATAAAGTTCTGAAGAATTAACAGAATTTTAGGAGCTTAGAAAGGAGCAGATGCTGGGAATGAAAGAAACTGTGTGTTTGGTTTTCCATCAGTGATTTATGGATGTGAGATGGATAGATTTATACAAGTATTAGAGACTGTTCCAACTTCCTGTACTAGTATCTGTACTTCCTCTGGGAAGTTCTCCAAGGGGACTTGAAATCAAAAAATTCCAGAGGAGAAAATTGTTGGGTTTTTTTTTTTCATTAGGTCAAAGAGTCTTGGCAAAAATGGAATTTGTTAAAGCAGTAGCAAAAATAAGTCTAAAGAAGCTGAAATTGAGACTGAGAATTTCTAAGTAACACGGCCAAGACTTGCAAAGACAAAAATGCTATGGAAATTTCAAATAGTGATGTACAGTCCTGAGAAAAGAGTATTTTTCTTGCAGGAAGAGGATATACAGGGGTGTGATTTTAGGTAAATGGATGGGAATTGCAGAATAAGAGCAGATAAAAGGGAAAGACGAAGAGGTATATAACATAAGTCATTACCAATTTGAAGTATTGTGTAAGTCAGCCATTTCCCTACCCACCTATTCTTTGAGCTCATCCATTTATGAAGAAAAGTTCTTCCTAGGCTTCTAACTCTTCTGGTGTCTTCCTTGTGGCACTGCTTGTGTAGTGATGAGGGTTTCCCTTTGTGCAGGACCTGTGGAATTTTAACAAATGAAACATAACAATGAAAAGCTCTTTGGTAGTAGCTGTTTTTTGTTACAAGGCACCTGCATTGCTTCAAAGCAGCATTAGCAATTTCAGAGTTGAAGGAGCTTCGTGCTCTTTCAGGAACTTTGTGCCTGGTGTGTAACATAACTGCAGATCACTGAGCTGCAAACAGCTTTGCACTGAAGTGATGAATTGTGCTGTGTTTGAATCTGCATATGAGGTGAAGAAGGATCAGAGAGGGATGGATGAGGTCATTGTGCCTAATGGAAGACTCTTCATTTCTTGCTACAGAGAATGAGACTCTTCCCATTAAAGCCAGTTAAATCTGTGAGATTAATGGCATCTAGAAGTAGGGTTTTAACACCTGGTGTGAAACTAAATGGTCTTTGATTTATAATTTTAATCTCTCTGGTTTCTTTCTTATGCTTAAAATTCTAGTTAGGGCTAAGGTTCAGCTTCCCCCCCTACTGGCACAGCTGCCCTCCTTCAGATCACACTCCTTGCAATAAAGATGCTGCCTTTAATTATTCCAGATATCTCTCATTTGTCGAAAGACTCATGGGATGCTTTCTCTTGTCGTGATGATTGAAAATGTCAGGAGAATTTGTAAAAAAGGACACTGTTTTAGACCTTTTGAGCTGAGTCTGTTGATTAAGTTTGGTGCATTTGTATATATATATTTTCACATAACAGAGATTTTTATACTTGCAGCGTGTGCATTAAAATATGTATAATCTGTTTGCTCTGGAAGCCCTTTTGGCAACACCACTGAAGCAGTTTGAATTATTTTTCACTCGGATTCAGATTGTATCTTTATAAAATGTAGTGAAATCCAGTGCTGGAAAACATTCAAGATTGACAGCCCTGGAAATTGAAATCCCTGTTAATCCATGTACTAGCTAGCACAGCCTAGATGGAGCAGACTCTTTATCTTGGCAGCACAGCTCATGGTTAACCTGATGAGATGACCTCTGCTTCAGTTATTTATTGTTTACAGAGCATTGAAGGTTTGCAAAGATTTTCACAGTGAGAGCAACATGTTTCAATTTATGTTTTCAACATCTTTCTATATGATGTGTTTATTATAGTATAAATACAGGTTTATGTCTTTTAAAATAGCAGGGCTATGAACTCTGCACTGAATTTCTTCTGTAAAGGAGATGTGTTTGTGTACGGTTGTATTATTAGTTGTAGAAATTGGTTGGGCTGTAGTGAAAGAAACAGAATGACATTAGCAATTTAGGATTTCTGCTAGATTGCTCTGCAACTGTCCAGTCAGGAGCATGGTGAAAGTGGTTTGTAACAGAAGAAAGAGTTGGCGATGTATGAAAGGATGGGGGGAATTGTTCCTGTATTCAATGTGTGCACCTCACAGAGAGTCCCATCCTCTCTCTGGGGTGAAGCATGCTGACGTAGAGCTTAACAACCACATCACACTTGGAAATTTGTCATTACTCTTTGGTAAGTTGAGTGTCATTTGCATTTTAAATATCTGTCTGCTCATGTTATGCATTTCCTAACATAGCCAGAAATTGTCAACTTTTTACTTGGCCAGATGCATACAATACATGCAAGTTTCTTTGGTGTATTGTTGGCATGGGTTTTTTGTGTGTCTAGTCTCTTTTCTGTTTACCTCTCTCTAGATCAAATACTGCATTTTATTATCGCACAAAGTACCCAGTGGAAAGGCATTGCATCCTCAGCATTTTTTTTCTGGGCTCTTCATTTTGAACTCCAGCAATAGATTCCGTAGACCCTTCTCATACTCGTGATGCTTGTATCTATTTGCACCATAACTGCATGAAGTGACTCTTTTCTGCACCCACAGCCAAAGATATGGTTTTATTTGTAAAATACTTTATTGTATTTGTGTTTTACCTTGTGTCATTAATAGACACAATTTCCAATATTCTTTCTTGTTTGTTTAATTTTTTGTTTAATGGTCATTTAAATGGCCTTGGTATTCCTTCTAGAGCTTTTGTCTCAGACTGTTGTTGTGGAAGTAGCATGTCTTCCTGTAGCAAGATGCAAATGTAAATTAAATCAAAGCAGAGACTTAGTAAATAAAGGAGAAAGAATCTAAAGGATGCAGAAGGATTACAGAAGAAGAGAAAAGACAGAGTGTGAGATTTTGATGTTGTAAGAGCATTTGTATTACCACTGACAGGTGAAGAAAATAAATAAAAGCAAATACAGGAATGGAAAGGTAGTGTTTTAGCATTTTTTTTGTGTTTAAATGAATATCCTCTTCTGCTGGTGACAGAATGTTTTGGTTACCTCAAAAAGGAGAGGAACTGAGGTCTACAGAGACTGGAAGGCTGAGGGTAGATGGAGATAGGAGCACAAAAAGGGGTACAGGCCATATTGTATGGGTTTTGGGAGTATATATATA
Source organism: Eopsaltria australis (assembly GCA_034509425.1). Lineage (NCBI taxonomy): Eukaryota > Metazoa > Chordata > Aves > Passeriformes > Petroicidae > Eopsaltria > Eopsaltria australis. The sequence continues at coordinate 2,774,778 of JAVTVJ010000072.1, forward strand.
TATACATATATACATTTATATATATTCTTGGTGGTCTTGGGCATCACTGACTGAGGATCATAGACTGCATGTCATCCAGCCTTGGCATAAAATGAAGGGATGGTCAGGAAGTTTTCCTTTATGCATCTGTAGAGGTTCTAGAAAATCTGGATACAAAATGGTCCAAGAAAGCTGAATCTGTCCCTTTACTGTTGAAAAAAATTTAGGCAAACATAATCATCCTATGTGTTTCTATTAATGAGCTCAAGGTGACCTTGACACATTTGGTCTCTGAAGTGTAGATTCCTCAAAAGGAGCAGTCAGAGCTATGTTTCAATGTATGCAATCTGTGCATACATACTGTATGCTTACAAGATTCCAAAGTGATAAATTAAAAATGATGACTACAAACTACTGACGTGATTTTGGGTATGATGGAGACATCAGTGACACTTCATGTAATTTAATCTTTGACTGATGAAAGCTGTCAGCCACTGAGAAACCATTGGGATAGATGTCACTAAACAAATTGGATTTTCGCAACATTGTTAGTTTGTGAAATAACTTTACATAACAGATTTTTTTCCTGAAAGCTCGTAAATGGACATCATTTAGAAGAGCATCATCATTAAGAATTAGATAAAACATGGAAATCTAAGTAATCTTAATATAATAAGAGGATATTTCAAACTTGGAGAAAATAGAGTATATTAATTTTATTATTTTTGAGACACAAATACACAGAGCAACACAGTGTACGCTCTGAAGAAAATCCACAAGAGGCTTTCCTTTATTGAAACAAATACGTCAAGAGCCATTCATTCCTCATTTAACTTCAGGCTATTTGACATCTCTTTATTTGTTGTTTGACAGCTTCATTGAGAGCATTACACCAGATAGTATATGATTTCTGTTGTGTCAAGTTTTACTACTTTTAAACAGACTTAAAAATAGAACTTAAATTTTTAACTGTTGGGTTGGAGGAAGAAAATAAAATTATATTTTATTATCTTTAGAAGGATTTTTTTTTTCGTCATGCTGTATTTTAGGATCTAGTGAAAAATAAGCAAATTTATATTGACAAGGTTCAGGCATCTGCAGGGATTTTCCTCATATGTGTAAAACCCTATGGGGTGTTGACTATAAGCATTGTAGTAATAAAGAATTTGGCCTTTTGTTTTTGCAAACTCTGATGGATTGGATATTTTAGCTGTAGAATGGTCTTTGAAAATCTTTGTGCCTTCCATTGTTTTTAATTTTGCCTGGTTTATTTTAGGAAAGGATTTTTAAACTTGATATTTTACAGAAATTTTAAAATATCTGTATCTTACTTCAGGATTTAGCGAATAACTAAAAATGTGGATGAACTTTCAGAAAGATCTAAGGGAAATGTTTTCCTTCTGGCTTCTTATTCTAGGATTCTGATAGCTTTGTCAATGTTTCCTATGTTTCTAATGAACATCTTCAGAAGACAGAACTGATACAGAGGGGAGCTGTCAGATTTTTCTGCTGCAGCTCTAATAGAATCAGAGATCTGTATGCAAGATCTGATATGGAAGAGTGTCATTTGGATTGGTGGAACCCCCTTTGCTTATAGTCATGGGACTTAATAGTGGAATTAGAGGGAACATTAAACAATGCTGTCATGTGTGTGTTAAATCTTTGTAAGTGTGTGGTAAAATTTTTGCTGATGTATAAAATATATAAATCATCATCTTTGCAGTGATAGCGTTAAAGAGCAACAAAGTGAAGTGTAGCCTAGCTGCCCCTTATGCAATCTGCTCTAGTGGGAGGTGTCTGTGCCTGTGGGACACCATGACCAGGGTTGGACCTAGGTGATTCTTAAGGTCCTTTTTTACCAAAACCATTCTGCCATTCTCTGATACTAATTTTGTATAACCAGTGCAGACTGAACCATTGGATGGCTCAGGCCACCTTGTTTAATACTCTATTGCTATCCAAGAATTGATGAAAGAATCCAGAAGCTTGGTGAGATGAGTGGGTGTTTTGAATACTTAAAAGCTACATAGAAATGAATCGGTGGGGAACAGAAGTGGTCTGTAGCAGTGATGTGGGATGGGAGCGCTGAGCTTTCTCACCTCTCCCTGTCCTTCATATTAGTCTGCTAAACCTTGCTGTAGCTTAAGCTGTTGCTGTGAAGACAGAATATATTGGTTATTGATGGAAAGAAACAAATTAGAGATGGTGACTAGATGAGAGCTGAGAGGAGTTGGGAGTCTGAAATGCATTTGCAAATGGGGCCACAGGGCTGAGTGGTTTTGCCATAAAAGTTGTGTTCTCCTCCACTGTATTTTGGTTGTCTTAGCTGTGACCACCATGCATTTGCTGAGAGGTGTTTATTTAATACCCACTGCCATTTAAAACTGTACCAAAGAGCTGCAGGACCGAACCCACTGCAAGAAAGATGAAATTGCCTTTATTATCTAACTGAAGCAGGTTGTCACAATAGTAATTTCATGACACTTTGGAGCTCATCCAGCAGTTCTTTAAGGTAGTAACTACTTTAATATAATCTTTATTTTGGAAGTTTGCCTAGTATTAATTGCAGAATACCCACTAATAGTTTTGTTTTAACAGTACAATTTTGTCCTTTATATTGGTGATTCACATTTAAAATGTATTATATTAAGTTTCTATGAAAGATAAATACCAGGTACTGTCAAGTACTTATATACAGTGATGCACTAAATGACAGAGAACTGTTTTAAGTTGAATATAATTTATTTTAAAAACCCAGCTATTTGAAATTGCTGTATCACTGTCTTCCTTTTGGTTTCCCTTTATATCCATGTACAAATTTTGGCACGTTTTGCAGTACAGTTTGCAAATATAAAAAAGTATGTCCAGATGGCTACAACAATAATCTGTGATGCGATGATCTTCTTTTTTAATTACTCAACACATGTGACTCCAATCTCTGTGTTGCCTTTTCTCAATTTATATAAAATGCAACAGCTAATCTTGCATTACTTTCTTATTGCCTCTTTTTCACCTGCTTCCATTAACCTTGCCTTTGCTTGAAACTACTTTCATACCTCTTCAAGATTTGACAAAGAGTTTTCATCCAACTCTAACCTTAATATTCTTCATCCTCTGCTCAAGTGATACAACTTTTCTCTTCCCGGCTATTTTTTTCCTGTGGTTATTTCAGTGTGTTGTCATCTGCTGCTCTGTTTCATGGACCTTCTCCCAGTCCTGAACTTGTGCTTTTAGTTCCATCAAGCCATGTTTCTAAACGATTTTTTGTGGTTTTTTTTCAGTTTTTTGGACAGCTTTCAAAACTTTTGTAATTTAAGAGTTTTTATATATATAGTGAAGTTTCAGCACATTGTTAATGCAAATTAAGTGACAGCATTACTTGTAGTGACCCTGGTCCCACATAGATTCCTAATTCTCATTGATGAAATTTCAAAATTCACTTTTCCTGTGACTAAAAAGCTTGCAGTATGAGACTCAGACTTTATCAGAAAATGGGAGGATGGCTGTACTTGGTCAGAGGGGCATTCAGCCCAGCATCTGATCTTAGTCTGGAGCAGACAGCACATGGCTCAGGGAAGAGGGTAAGACTGCAGCAAGCGGCTAGTGGGATTTTTCCAGAATTTTGTTGCAGTTTCAGGCTCAGGAAGTTCCTGAATTTCACACTGAAAAATGGGAGTTTCTAGGTATTTTATGGCTATCAATGGGTCCGTTTTCTGAAGGTCTTCCGGAGCCCATTTTGAAACTCTAATTTTTTTAAATTAACAGGGCCCTATGGTGCGGACTCTATTCTGAACTGCTCTTACTCTCAGCACTTGAAACTGTATTTCTACTACAGAACAGCTTGTGTTCTATGTCGCTGATGGTGTTGACAGTCTGTTGGGCCCTAAGAAAATGTGTTTGGTTTGCCAATAATAGTACCAACTGGAAAAGGAGCAGGCAAGTGTTGTGTAGAGAGAAGAGAAAAGATGAAATGCAGGGGTATGTGTGTTGATCCCTTAATTGCTACAGTTCTTCCTTCTTCATTTTCTTTTCCTGTCCTAGCTGCCACTTCTGTCCTTTCCTGGATCATTTTCTTTTGCTTTATGCCTTTCCTTTTCCTGTTGAACCTCCTCTGTTTTTTATTCCACATTTCAGACCTGTATTTGCAAACAATCATTACCATTTCATTTTTCTTTAAAATTATTTTGTAAAAGAAAAGCTTTGCTGGCTTTGTAGTTTGCCTGAGGTGGAGAATCCTTCCTTTGATTGCCTCATTTCTGATGGCCAGTCTGGGGATCAGAGTTCAGTGGATGTCCCAAGCACTCCATGGGGAAAGGTGCTCTCAATGACTGGAACAAGACACTAGATATGAGTGGAAGGAAACTTTAAGTAGGAATCTGTGTCTTGGGAGGATATCAAAAAGGGTGAGGAGATAATGGATAGCTAAGAAAAAAAAAGGATTTGAAAAATTGCTGAGATTTTGCTGGAACTTGGGCCTAGTCTGTGGTGATTGGATTTTATTCCTACTCCTAAATTGCCTGTGGTTATCTTGTGTGTGGGCCTGCAGGGTTGGCCTGTGCTTGCTCAGGGAGCTGAGGTCCACTGGCTCTACACCCCACTGATGAGACACAGAAGCCCACAGTGTGATAATTGACTCCTGAGGTGTTATTACAAACTCCTGGCTTCACTCAGGCCACTGTTCTTGAAGCAGTGCTTCCTATGCACAAATCACCAGTATCAGGTCTCTGAGAAGTACTGGACAACTACCTTTGATGACAGATTCTTGTTTTATGAATCGTCACCCTCAGGTACAGATACTAGCAGTCTTTTGGCAGAATGTCACTACGAATTCAAGGATTGATTTTTGACTGCGTTAGTCAATGACAGCTGATGGCTGTCTGCCTCTCGCAGAACTTAAAATTCATGGCGCTGCAGAAATGAATGGCGGTATTAAAAGAATGTTGATGGAACTTTGTAATCAGTTTTTTAATTGAAGCTGACTCTCACTTTATGCAAATACAAATTAGAAAATGCTACACAGTAAACAGTCTGCATTGCTGGGTCCAGTGATGAGATGTGATAGTGTACGACTGGATTATTTCACTGAAGAAAATCTGTAGCCTCCAGTCTCATCTCGATCTTTAGCGAGGTGATCTTTCAGCTATTGCTCTAATCTAATTGTGTGTCTGACTGATGTGCAAATTATTTTTCTAAAGCTATACTGAGTAAGGATTGTATTTTTTTAAAGAGCCCACTTGATGCCTGCTTCTGACTTCCATCCCTTTTTCCTTCTGGGCTTCAGGGCTTGTCACTACTGGTGAATTGAGAACATACACATTGCCTTAGAATTTAGCTAAAATTTTTGGTAGGTGTGATGACAGTCTTTTTTATGTGGTTCTTTCTCTTACAGTCTTCCTCTCAAATGTTTTATGTGTTTTTGAGGAATTTGGCTTTAACAAGTAAAAATTTCAGAAACAGGCACTGAGCTATGTTGTAGGGGTAGTCATGTACTCCAGTTGTATGAGCATATGAGTGCTGATACCCTCTTTCCTGATTTGTCTATATGCTTACTAGTGATACACAACCCTGTGACCTTTTTTTGGTGAAGAGGATACAACAGTTCTCTCTGTTTCCTTGTCACTTGGAGCAGCAAGTGTTCTCTTATCTTAATAAATTGTAAAAAAGTACCACCAGCAGTACAGTAGATAAACTATGTATTTTTCATAAAATTATCATGACCAAAGATGAAATAATTATTACTATTTTAAAGTGTGTGCAGTAGCAATATGGGACAATAGCATCTTTCTTTGTACTTATAATTCTGTTCTAATGAACCTTTGTAATGTATAGTTTGTTTCACCAGTTAAATACCTTTTTACCAGGTTTGTGCTAGTGCAAAAAAGTTTATCTGGAGTAGTTACTTCACATGAGAATTATTTTTTTTCAAATCTTTACTGTTTTGCAAACCAAGTTCCCAGGGAAAGTGGAATGAGTTTCCTGCAACAAATTACATGAGCAGCATCTGCTAGAGTAAACACTAGTGTGCATATAAAGAAACCTCAGACCTGCTTGTGAATGCCTGTACCTAGAACCAATCCTAGAACCAATGGGCATCTTTTAAACATGCCAAATCCCGGTCTTTGTATACTTATATTGACATAAGCTCACTTCATCTTTCACTAAAAGTGTAGTTTTAAACTGACACTTATAGAATCAGCAAAGATAATTATTTGAAAGCATCTCTGCTTTGGAACAGCTACAGCTAGTGTGGCAGCTTTCTTTTGCACACAGCGGCTTATTTTGACTGAACAAAGGAAAATTTAGTTTATAATTCAGAGGTAAATTGTACTTCCAACATAGTGTACTTTAACTGATCTAGAAATATTGACATCCTGATTATTTTACATTAAATATATGACTTCAGTGCCTGGGGGGAATAGCCTCTAAATGAATCTGCTTGGACCTGGCAGCAGCAGTTACCTGCCTTGCAGGCTTACCTGTGCACACTTTTTCTCTTTAGCAATAGGTGTCTTTTTGTGGTTCAGCTGATACAGAAAATCTTGAATTGCTGTTTTTTTTCTTCATTAAATACTGTTGTTGGAGAAACCAAATGCTACATTTGTAAAATATAATACCTTTGCCTAATGGGCCTCATTCATCTTTATATTTCTTTTAGGCAAGCTGGATCAGAACAAAGGGAATGAGGGATAGAATAAGTGCACAAGACCCTTTACATACAGGAATAAAATAATATATTGAAATAAATTGCATCTTATAGCACTACTTATTCTGCTTTATTTTCATTTTGCATCCTCAGGTTGTTTTGCAAACTTGTAAAATGCAATTTGTTGAAAATCGGAATAGAAGTGTCTGCTAGAAAAGTTGTGCAAATAACAAGTGAATATGCAGTTTCCCCAAATATTCAGCAATAGTTAAAAAGCGGGTCGGTGTCACTATTTGGATATATGTTTTGAAGAGTTTTAACCTGACCATTATTGTCATTATTGAGAGATATTTACATATGGAAATTATACGGAGATCAAGGAAACCAGCCTAATCTTTTCATGCTTAGGGTTCTCTTGGTTTTGTCTTGTCTTGTCTTGCCTTATTGTTTCAGGCTAGCTATCTCTTGGCATGAAAGCTGCACTTTCAGTAAGGAGAAAGGGTGATTTCAGGAAAGATTGCTTCGTCTGCTTCAAGCCTTCTGGCTTGTTGCAGTGTTTCAGGTCTGCGTAGCGTGCTTCCACAGGCTCACTCTTACAGCTGCTGTTGGGCAGCGATGGAACTTGTGCAGTGGCCCTTGCTCAAGGGTGTACAGAAGGGAGCAATCCAGCCTGTGCAAGTTCTGTGGAAAAAGGTTTGGTTTTGAAGCCTTTTCTAAGGTCTCTGCTCATTGCTTCATTCTGTGGGTGTATGTTGAAGGTGTGTGTTTTTTGGAGGGGGTTTAATTGTATTTTTTCCAGGAGTTGGGGATGTGTGAGTTTTTTTGATTCTTGGAGGAGGAGTTTTGTTTGGTTGGTTTTGCGTGTTTTGTTTGGGGATCTTTTTTTTTTTACTCTAGCAGTGTATTAGGTGCAGTCTCCAGACTCCTTTCTCCTTCTATGCATACAGTAGTATAGTGAAGTGGATAGTGACTTAGGGAACTTGTGATGATTTTTTTTCTCTTGTTAATTAGGGCCTCTGAAGACTCTCCTCTCAGTTGTTACAAGTAAGCTTCTCCTTGCAGTTCCCTACAATAATACATTTAAATTAATACATCTAAAGTAATTAATAGACTTAAATTAATAAAATGTTGCCGAATGTTTAAACAGCTAGAGGTCAAGATAGAGAGAAATTTAGGCTGTTACTGTTTTTCTCTGAGATATATTGTCAGAAGTGCATTCACACCCTTCTTTGTTTCTCCTTTCTCCTTGTCTGGATATTCTGATTGAGAGAAAGGAATGTTTCCTGCCTCAGTTTTTGCCATGTGAGATGCATGCAGTGAGGGGAAGAGTTTGGCTAGTAAGGAAAAAAAGTCCTTAGCCCCAAAATTCTTCCATAGCATGACTATTAACATGTAAACAACTGTGTCAGAGACCACCTGTGGCTGTGAATACTCTGTCATGAAACAGGATGCTGCTTGGATTTAGAGGCCGAGGAAAGGTGATGTTGTGAAGGAATCTTTGTTTCTGCTGCTGAGTTCTGTTCATGGGGGACAGGTGGCAGAAGTCCTTTTGATACCTGCAGAGTACAAGACATCAGACCTGTTAACATTTGCATTTTAGTCCTTACTAATACCACTATTAGTCCCTTGGAAGTAAGTATCCTTTTTGTAATGGAAACCAAGGCATCCATACCTATGTGCATATTTAATATTTGGATGAAAAGCAGTGGTCCTTTTCTTCCTTTCCAGAGAAACAGGATTATCTTTTTGCTGTGTACTGAGTAGAGCTGTTTTTTTTTTTCTTTTTGAAACTTGGCTGGGATTTGGAAGCCTGCTTACATAAGGAGCATGGGCTTCATTTACAGCTACAGAAAGAGAGAAAGCTATGATTTCAGTACATTTTATTCTTGTTTAATTTCTTTGAATTATATTCACGCATTTATGAGTATTTCTGAGACTTTCAAAATTAAAAGAAATAAAGTTTTGGTGGTTTTTTTTTTTTTTTTAATAACATGAAAGTACCGTATTCCTGGGTCTTGGGATACTTGCTGCTGTACTGTGTCCAAGAAAAACAGCTTTTGAGACCTTCATGAAGGCCTTAAAACTTCATTTTGCTTCCTAGATGCACTAACATTATCTTACAGAAATATAAATCAGAAGTAGCTGTTAGTGTATTTGTATGATCTGTAAATTTGGAATAGGAACACTATAACCCACATAAACTGGTTGAATTTGCATGAGAATAGTGCATCATACACTGAAATACCAACCTTGCAGAAAATGGACTATCAAACATTGGAATAAGCACTTTATGCACTACATACATTAGTATCCAGAATTTCTATGAACAGATACTGTCTGTTGTGAGCCACAAGCAATTTGCAGGGCCAGAGTCATACTGGTACATGACATCCTAAGACACTACTTAGGAAGGGAAGAATATGCATCTTACTGCATATTCTCCTCCTTATTTTCAGTAACTTAAGAAAATTCAGCAAAAAAGCAGAAACTAAAATTGACTATTAAATGTACTGCTCTGCTGTATTATGTCTTTGACCTATTTATTTTAGTTTAAATTAATGAGGATTAGAAGTGTCCAGGTCTAAGCTGGAAGGCAACTAAAGGCAGCAAAATAAGGGGGTAAGAGAAGTTTGTCTTATGAGGACTGGTGCTAGTAATGTTAGGGACCAGTGTTTACTATCCTTTCTACCTTCTGAATGTAGCTTGTAAGGCACACTGACGTTATTGTGGGGTGTCTTTTCATTAACAGCCCTTTGTTTTACGTGTTTAGGATGTTTATTTTACGCAAATAGAAAGTTTCCACCTTCTTAAACAGCACTCTACAGTTCAGTGAGATCAAACGCATTAGAAGTCAAAACTGCTGATTTTCTTTTGCTGAATTGCTCCGTTAATTAGCAGAGTGACATTTCTGCCTTTATGGAGCTGTCTCAAATCTCTGGTCTTGCCCCATGAAAGGCAGTGATGTCTCATATCTATGTGTTATCAGCATGCAAGCCTGTGTGACTCACTAAAGCTGCAAGTGAGGAAAGTTTCTTTTGTGTTGTGTGATTAGGTTGTTACTGCTTGGAACGTTTTTAGCGATAAAACTAAAGGAACTGGGTTGGATCTAGAATTATATTGACACTGTACATATTCTGTTACTTATATAAGTGTCTGGTTATTGGATATTTCAAAAAATCAGAGAGCTGAACTTCAACTTAATTCTGATCCTGAGTCAAAACCATTGCTGATTGGTATCTAAATTTTATTAGAAAGGGGTCTTCATTATTTGAGTCTGCAGTTCACAGCCTTGTCATCAGTCTTGGCAAAGGGATGGGACCTAAGCCAGTGTCAGAACCAGTGACCCTCACTGCTGTAAAGCAAATGTTTCAGAGCTTTGAGGTGAATCTTGTCCTACACCTTTCTATAGAGTTCTGCAAACTCTACAGATAGGCCAAAAATATGTGCTTTAGGGCTGTTGTTCTCTCAAAGCAGTGAGTCACATGAAGGAGCAATTCCTTTTCGACCTTGTACTTGAAGAAATAAAAGCACTCTTCCATCTCTGAGGAAAGCAGTGGATCCAAGTGAACAGGGAAGATAAATTTAAATGTTTGCTCTATCTGATAGGATAAAATTAAAAAATGTTGGAGAATATTCTTTTCCCCACAGGTTACAAAATAAAAAAGAGGGGGTAATGAATATCAGTTTTTTAATCCTGCTGGATGATAGATCTATTTTCCTAAATTGGGTAACTGATGATAGGTTTGTGCAGTAATTAGAGGAGCAGCTGTCATCATACTTTCGAGTAGTCAAATGCTACACAGAAAGAAAGCAGTGTTGTTTTGTTTTAAACTTCAAGAATTGTCTATTTTTTTCTGTGGTTTGCTCTTGTTCTTAAATAAATTTCTTTGAATTCTTCAGGTGCTTTTCCCACATGAGTGCAAGAAGAGTAGACAGTTAAAAGAAGTGACTGCTGTGGAGGACAGCATGACCACCATGAAAGGAAGCTGCTTCCTCACACTGCTCTTGGCAGGACTTGGGGTGTTAGGAGTACTGGAGCCAACAACAACAGAAGATACCCACTGCCACAGAGCTGAGCACCCAATTATTGCATACAAAGGTAAGATGTAAGTGCCAAAAATCTTTTCCAGAAGTAGGTTAAGTATTGTGTAATCACTTTATGGAAACCTCTGCTTTTAATGTAGAATGGCAGGGGAAAAAATGGTGCATTCACTGCTTTTATATAAAAATCTGGGCTGTATTCTATGCAAATTGAATACAACTAAGCTTTCAAATTTTGTTCCGAATGAACAGCTGAATGTATCACTTAAAGGTGGGTGACTCATTTTACTTTGTGGTTAAAACCCGCCTGTACTGTTGCATGGAGTTATTCCTTTCCAAGTGCACAATTCTACATGTGTACATTTAATTTCATGAAGTTGTTCTTGTCCCCTTCCTTCACCCCAGCTAGGCCTCTCTGGGTGGCAGCCCTGCCCTCAAGCTTATCAACTAGTTCTCTGCAAACTTTACAGACTGCATTCTGTTGCCTCCCCTTCTTGATTAAGGTGTTAAACAGGATGGGTCCTGGGATCAACCCTTGTGTTATTCCACTTGTTGCTGGCTCAGGTGGAGTAAGGGATATTAAACGTTTGCTCTCCAACTGGTGGTCCTTGAACCCCTTCTGCTAAACAACAGATGCCTTTGATACCTTAGTGGTGATATTGAGTCCTCCAGCATGATCCAAGTCTGCTGGCAGTAGGCCATCTGCCCAAGTCAGCAGCAGGCTGATATTTTCCCTGTTCAGCCTTTCATCCCTGTTCAACCTTCCATTACAATTGGAGCAGTAGAAGCTGTTCCTGCAGCCCTTGACATTCTATGCAGAAATCGTAACTTCCACTGAACTTTGTTTAACCTGACGTAATCCCTACATGCCCATGTGATCTTTCTAAATTCCCCCTTGTCCCTGCTTACGCCTGGTACACACAGCCTTTTTGCATTGGAGCTGCACCACGAGTTCCTTCCTTCACCAGGACAGTCTCTTCATACATGTGGTTGTCATCTTCAGTATTGGGGTGGAACGTAGAGGAACAGTTGGAACAAAGCAAACTATACTAGGAGGGTATTTTCTGTAAAATCCTGAGGCAGTTAATAACTTATCTGACTTTTTTTTTGTTTATTTGATTTGAGATTTTTCCATTAGTGTCACAGCGTAGAATGAGTTCCAAATAGTTTGCAGTTACGAGGATGTAGGGATTAAGATGTATTATATTACACACTGCATTCCTCCTGCTTTTCTAAGAAAGCACATGTGTAAGTTTTTTGTTCCAATGAATTAGAATTTATTGAATTTTAATTGAAAAAAGATTTGTTTCCATTCTTTTCAAAAACTTAGAGAAAATAATGTTGTGTTTTTTACAGAAAGTATTTTGTTTTGGCACTTTAATAGTTTAATAATAGTAATGGTACCAGCTGTCCTGTTCTTCAATGCACCAGAGAATGAACTCTGTACCTCAGAACAGCAAACTACCAGTGTATTGTGAAGGAGGGACCTTTATCACTCACTTCTTGGTGGGCTAAATAGTATGACTTATTCTAATGAAATACCTGGTTTCCTTAGCATTTGTATTGTGTGTATAATTTAGTTTTAAATGCTGTTTTTTATCAGGACACGCATACACAATATTCTAAATTAAAGTAATTAAAGTAGCACAGTTAAAATTCTGGCACTTAAGCTTCTTAATTTCACAAACCAAGAGATCACTGCATGCACTTTTTCATTTTGCATATTCAACTGTAAAAGAAAATAATTGAGACTCAGTAGCAGTGCTACGTTCTACGAGTTGATTAAAAATGTGTCATTTTATTAATCTAATTCAGCCAGTATTTAGGAGGGTTTCTTGAATTTAGACTGATCCTGCCTTCTAGACTGCTCTTGTTCTCTGTCATATTTAATTTCTAGTGATGTCCTTCCAGTCCTAAGTCACTGTGCTAAGGCTTTTTGGGGACAGAGACCATCTTGTTCCAGTTGCATCTTTTGATATAGCCAAAGATAGTGTCACAGTTATAGTTAACTGAAAAAAAACCCCCAGTTTATTTTTACTGTAAATATGTGGGAAATGGAATTCTATAGAAACATTTATGGTCAGATCTTTAATATGAGATCTAGTAAGACTTTGAATGCCAGACTCCGTCTTGATCTTTATGGTAAAAATACCATTAATTAGTACATATTCATGACATACCTTAGCCTTTCTGGACTGACATCTCTTGAAAAAAGTTCTGACAAGCTGTAGTTCATACTTCACACAATGATCTGTTGGGGGTCCTTAGTAACTATTAGAAAGTACGTGCAGAAACACATTTGCAATGCAGTATACAGCGTGTGATAGCTGGGTAACCTTGTTGGTGTGGGCACACAGCATTTGACTTGTAGTTGCAGGACTGCCAGTTAATGGAAAGCAGAAGTTTTGAGACCCCAGGGAAAAAGTGCCTGAGAGGTTTGTCTTTGAATCTGTACGTTAGGAATGGATTACTTGGAGTATCACAGTATAAGAAGAATGTTTGAGAAGCCACTCCCCAAATGAATTCTGCAGTAAGGGTTGGCAGATTTCAACCAGCCACCTTACTGATATCCATATTCTTCCTGTGACATTTGCTGACCTCATGAATGCCTATAGGAAAATGCTGTCTGTATCTATTGATGTCATTAGTGCTGCTAGACCAACATCGAGTTGAGAAATCAATTTGTAACAGTTAAAATCCCTTTGAGTGCTGCATTAATGCCCTAGTCTGTAAAGTCATCTTGTAACAGTATTAGATCCACCAGAGCTAAATACTGTATGGGATGCTGAACATCAACCAAGGCTGAGTGCTATTGAGTGGTACCTACTTTAAAGCTTGTAAATTCAGTACTAACTTTACAGAGATATCAACACTTTTATTTTATTTATAACTGATCAAAGCCTTTTTTTCTTTTTTTTGTAGTTTCGGGTATGCCAAAGTAGCAATGTACTTGTTTGATTTGTCTTCCTTTGAGAGGTATGGTAGATGGAGTATAAACTATTAAATAAAACTAATGGAGTGAGAGTCTGGTGTAGCGTATGGATGAACAGCTGCAAAAAAACCCAATAAAAAGACAAAATAGTCCCCAGGAGTTGTCATGGTGAAATATGGAAGGGGAGTATACCTCCTTAAAGAACTTTCTTTCCCACTGCCCATCAAAAATTGCTCACTTAGGTGATGATTCTGTCTAGCTACCTTGTGTAGAGAGGCATATTCTATTTCTAGGGCTGGTTTTTCCAGCTAAATAGTTTTAGTTGAAGACTGTGATATATATTCTGATAGCAAATGGCAGGAATTTCATCCACCAGCTGAGAACTTTTGCTCAAGTACTTTGTTTGCTGGTGGAAGAGGCAGTAGCGGGAGGCGCACACACTTTGCAAGGATATTTGACATGATCTCAAAGATTTCATTTTATGTCTCTTATACACGGTGTTAACAACCACATTGTAATTTGTTTATCTGCATAATTATTATTGGGACTGCATACTGCACCTTTTTGCTCTTCCAGAGTCTATAAATAAAGAAGTCTATAGATCAGAAAGTGTTGGCAGCTCTAAAAATTCTTGTCGTAGAACTTCCTTAGAGTAAGGCACTTTGTGTCTTCTCTGGAAGCTGGAAATTTGCTTTTTTCATTATTTAAAGCTGTTTGGAACTATCACAGAAAATGGGTTTATATAAGGTAGACCTCTAAGTATTGGAGGGATTGACAGAACCAGCCCAGGTGTGTGCAGTTCAGTGTTTCATGGGGTGAAACTAACTGATGGTGCATGGTCCCTTTTTGAAGCTCCATTCTCTCTCTTGAAGGAGGAGTCTTCCTCTAGAAGTGCAAAAATGTGCTAATCTTTTGAAACACAAGCTTAATAAAAAAGTTAAAAAAATAAAATCTGACTGCATATGTTATGTGCATGTACTAAGAATTCATCAGCTATACTAACTAATTCCAATAGTTGGACTCAAGGGATTATAAATCAAGTGTAACTTAGAACTGGGTGAAAGGAAAGAAGGTACAGGTTACAGAATGGATACACAGAGACTGTGTGAGATCCTTGACCTTTACGCACGTTTCCAAATGTTTACAATGTAAAAAAAAGGAAATTATTCTTGAAGTAGCTTAAGAGAGAAAAAGAGCTGAAATAAGCTACTCATTAAAGACAGTCTTACAAATTTTGTTTCTATTAAATGTCATTTTATTTGGATATACTTTTGTTTGCATGCAGATATGAAGCATTAGATCTGTAAGTGTATTAGGGTTTACCCATGGTCAACTTCTTGGAAAAAACCATTCTCTTATTATAGTAAAGGAATTATAGTATAATGTTTAACCTGAACAGTTAGAAAATACTGTAAAACCACATTTGCTCTATGAGAAACAATGTCGCTTTATAAAGGTTGAACTATTCTTAGGTAAAAAAACCCAAAGCAAAACAGTTGAGTGGTGTAATGTTTGTCTAAATATTTCCAGCATTTCATAGTCCACCTGCTCTACAGAATCTTTGTGGTAGCTCTCTGTGGACTTGACCTTTTATTAGATTTAAAAAAATATGAAAACAATCAGCAAAAAGGATAAAAGTAGTTACAGTGGCAGCTTTTTTCCCCAGGCACACACATTTTCTGAACTTTGAAACACCAGACCTTTCAAAACTCAGCTGAAGGCTCGTTCTATAGACAGATCCTATCCATGAGGTAAAGATGAAGGGGCCATCAAAACTGCTTAGCAGTGTGTGAGTGAGCTGGAAAAAAATTGACCCAAATCCAGTTTCAGGTGTGAAATTTTAAGTATTGACTGTTCTGCAGTTTACCTTTATTAAGTTGAATTTCTTAGGCTTTTCTTTTAGAAATAAAGTGCAATTCTGAACTTGACTTAATTGATACTGAGAAAACAGCAGAGATCATTTGCTCTGGGTCAAGTCTCATTCTTCTAGGCTCCCATAAAATAATCAGAATTTAAAGTTGTACTGTCTCAACAAAACAAGCATCAATTTGCATAATTTTAGAAGCTATATTTAGTGATAATTTAAATACATACTGTGCTGTAACAAAGTTTTCTGTTGAATAAACATGCTCAAAAATAGCATGTCTCAATCCATAGAAGAAATGAACTTAAACCCTTCATTTCAGCTTGAGGTTAACCAGAAAAGAAAAATAGCATAGTTATTTCTGATTCCTTGGTTAGAGAATCCTAAGAAATATATTTTCTTAACCTTATTGTCTGACCACCACAGAATTCTCTTACTTTATGTTTATCTAAGTAATATAGACTCACTACATTGGTCTACTCATTTTATCCTGTGGTTTGTGTATGGAGTGCATGCACTTAACTTGTGCCAAGAGGAAATAATATGTGGGCTGAATGAAGAAGGATAAATGGCATAGGAACTTGTTTTTGTTTGTACACTTCTCTTTCTCTTAATCTTGTTGCAAGTTTTCTTTTAAACTAATGGTAGTCTAGTAAGCTGCTTAGTTTTTACTGCTTTTTCCTTCTCTTTCCCTGTTTTTCGTAAATAAATTTCAAAGATTATCTGACAGCATCTGCAGTGGGATTAAGGTGTATTGCTTTCTCTTCCCTATCATCTTTTGGGTTTTTCTTTAAATGAAGATGATTCATCAGTGAAGAAATGTTGATTGCTAGATGTTGCAACTTTGGTTTGTCTAGATGATAGGACTATGAGATTGTTTGTGCTACCTTGCCAAGAACCAGCCCCTCTTAAGAAGGAAAATAATTCCTTTACCAGTTCTATATTTTTTTGTATTTAATCAGGTTTGCTTTTACTTTTATATAGGAGATTAAACTTCTGATGGGGAAGAGCAACCAACAATGCTTTATTGCTAATTTAAAAAAAAAATCTTTGGAGACTGAAGGTTACTATCCTCCTATATTTCCCTGAATCACCCAGTGTCATTGGTGCCCATTCTCATAAAAATGAGGGAATGGCAGGGGCTGAATTCTCCAAGCAAAGGACTTGCATGCCAGCTACTTTTTTTCCTCCCTCAAAAGTGATCATGTTTCAAAGCAAGCATCAATTCACAATTATTTTGGCATCCTAGTCAAGTGTTGGACCTTCATGGAATGCTAGTAATTTTCATAAATTTCTATAATATGAAATTAGCAGTGGCTACAATGGCTAGTGAGCTGTGCAGACATGTCCTATGAGCCTTTCCATGGCTGATTTGTTCCTTATTGCCCTAATGTGGGTGTTTAGAGCATGTGCTGTTCTCTGACTGTTAACAAAGCAGCAAAATGAATGAGAGGCTCCTGCTGCATTCTACTATCTGTACAAAGTGGGCAGATGGACTTAAAATCTGGGTTTTTTGTTCTTTTTCTCTTCTTCTTCAAAAGAGCTGTATTTTTTCTAAAAGGTTGTAAACCATCCCAACTGGGATGTGTTAAAGGAACAGATCAGCAATCAAGAAATAGAGCTCATAAGCAGATGAAGTTCTGTCAATTTTTTCGTGTGTGCTTAAAGCAAGAAGGGAGCACAATATTGCTCCGATTTTTTTTTCTATTTAATTTTTTTTGTCCCACCAGACAGAATTTCAGTTCTTTTTTCATAAGAAAAGACTGGAGAAGAGGAGGCTCAGGTGTGACCTTATTGTGCTCTACAACTGCCTGACAGGAGGCTGTAACCAGGTGTGGGTTGGTCTCTTCTCCCAAGTGACAAGTGGTGGGACAAGAGGGAATGGCCTCAAGTTGTGCCAGGGAAGGCTGATATTGATTATGAGGAAAAAACTTCTTTTTTGAAAGCACTGTTGTGCTTTGAGCCAGGCTGCCCAGGGAGGTGGTGGAGTTGCCATCTCTGGATGTGTTCAAGACACATGGAAATGTGGTGCCTGGGACATTGGTTTTGTGGTGAATTTGGCAGTGCTGGGTTAACAGATGGACTCAATGATCTTAGTGGTATTTTCCAACCCAAACCATTCTATAATTCCAAGTAACCTAGACTGCTAGTTCAGAAAAGATGTCAACAAGTGCAGTTACTGGCCATCTGATCCTGGGCAACTTTGTTTTCATACTGGGTAGTGACACAGTTACTGGAAAGACTCATTCCAGTGATGTTGTCTTAGAGATCCTGTGCAGTGTTTATGGGGCTGGTATTGCAATCTCTTGGTGGCACCTGCTGCCCTTACTGCCTGGCACTGAATGTCACCTTCTGCAGCCTATCACTTTGGCTGAGAGATTGGGCAAACCCTGGCACATCCTTGAGCCTTGCTTGGAGCTCTAAAATTTACAGGAATCTTAAGAGGTGGGGAGGAAAACCATTAGTTAATTTTTTGTTTTTCTTCTTAATTTCTTAAATAACCTTACTAAGATACATTCTGTTTGTTAGATAGATTGGACAGAAATAGAGAACCACAGTCAGTGCTTCTTCAAAGTGTTGGGTTTTTTTTCCCACATGCTTTCTTCCCTGTCTTCCTTCTGTGACAGTGCTTGTCTGCTGTTGACAAGACTATAGGACACTGGGTAGCAGCTGATTTAGTGTGCCTGAACATGGTAGATGTGACATGACAATTTGTCATATTCAGGTTGGACCAAACTTTGACTTGTCTCTCCATTTCCAGTGCTCACTTCAGATTTTGTTTTTATGGGTTTATGGCTCTTTTCTACCATTCCTGAGAATTAGGAACTGACCATTTTACAATCAACTCTACAGAAATCTACTAAAGTAGTTGCTAATAGTGACAAAACCCTGGAGTTCAACAGTGGCTTTCAGAACAAACATAAGTTCTATGAAGAGAAGTGTTGATTGTAGTGTTGTGGTTCTTGCTTGTTGCTTTTATTTTTTTGGCTTTGGGGCATCTTTTTGTTTTTGTGGTGGGGGAGTGGAGGAGGTGGGGAATATATTTCTCTTTGAAGTTCTGGCTCCAAACTATTATACAAAGCTTAGTGTCAGGCTTTGCTCTCTATACCCTTTGTCTTTACAAGATGTTTATTTTGTTGAGTTTTGTATTTTTTCGTGAAAATATCATCAGACCTGAAAATCTTTCATAACCTACAGTCTTGAGCAGAAATTATATGACCAAGAAATTTTATTTTGCTGAAACAATGTAAATAAAAAAAGTTTAGTTTGTTCATATGCCAGCATAAGTGAAAATGTATCATTGCAGGGTGGTCAGTTGAAGGAAAAAAGGTCTTGCTAGTTGAAATATAGATATTTCCAACAAAAATAACAGGGCATAACTGTCTCTGGGCAGTCTGCTTTATGTTTCTGCTCCCTACAATACATGCATTAAAATTGAACAGATTTCTTTACAAAACTCCGTCTTGGGACTAAATACTGATTTCCCATAACTATACAACATGATTTCCTTCAAAATGAATTCTTTGGCTGGCTGCCAAAGCCAGCGTGTAAGTGTTAAAATGCGAAAGATTAAACCCCTGAGAAGAGAGTGCATGACTAAGGATGTCAAATGTTTTCTGTTGTCAGTCTGTCCCTCTGCCACATTCAGGAAGATTGGCAGCAGCAGCACAGGGACCAGAGCTGGTAACTGTAAGGAGTAGGTGCTCCCCCTCGGAAGAGCATTAGGGCTTTATGCTGGATCAGGTGTGAAGTGAGTGGTTTTTGAAGTGCTGGTAGCGCTGAAACCACTTTCATCTAGGTGGGGGTTCAGTCTTTTTTCCCTTACACTTTCTTGTATTTGTATGCAATATGTGTGTTTGAACAATGAAGCATAAACAATTCCAAACCCTTGTTCAGAAAAATAAGAAATAAGTAGGCATTGCAGCAGATGTTCATGTCTCTTCCCTGAGGGCACAGACAGTCAGAACCCAAATTCCCTGTAATTATCCCAGTAACAGACATATGCACGCACATAAGAATGCAGCAATATGTACTTCTAGCTGGGGGAGCTCTGGCAGGGCAAAGAAAACAGGAATGCAGGCTGGATTTTAGACCTTGAAGATTAGAATGGATTGTAAAAGCAGGTGAGGGAACCAGGGCAGGGCAACTTCTGTGACTGCATCTGCCCTGCCTGGAGAACAGTAGGCAGGTGGCTGGGGCAGCCGCTTTTTGCCTACTGAGAGAATCAATAAAAGATGAGAGTAGCTGGGTAGAAGGAAGTTTACCATAGTCTTAAGAAGGAAGTTCAAGTTTTCATGCATTTAAAGTCAAATACTTCCTACTGTAGGAAGTATGCTTCATTTTCTCTTTTCCCCATTAATAATAAATTACTTACAGCCCTGCCTCATTACCTCCAAAATTGTTCTGAAGCTGTAATAGCTGTTCATAAAGTGAATGCGCAGTAAACAGGTGGTGAACTTTCTGGAAAATACCAAGAGGTTTATGGTCTTGGGATTTGTTTTATTACAAATGATTTAAAGTAGAGAGGAGTGCGAGAAGCTAGCAGAGCTTCTAGATAAGGCTGGATATAGATATTTATTTCTTGGCTTCTGAAGTTCTCTTTGTATGGAAAAGCAAGCTTCAGGACTGTATTAACTTTTACTGGTTAGTAGAAGGAAGGCAGCTGACTTGTTTATGTGATCTAGAGACCTCCAGAATACTGCATCTTGAAAGGGATCTGTAGTTTTGAGGTTGCTTTGTCTTTTTGCTGGTTCTTTTTTTCTTTCTTTTTTTTCTTTCCCCCTCCCTGTAAGCAAAGATGAGCTCTGAACTGCAGATGGAGATCTGACATGTTTTCATGTTTCCAAAGGAGAACCAAATGTAGTGTGGTAAGACTTAAAAGAGAAGTCTTTTAGTTTGTGGTTGCTGATTTAATCATTCTGGCCAACTTTGTAACTTCATCTTTTCCTTTATAGAGGATTGGATTGCATTAAATAACCCTGCCTAAACAAAATTTTTATTTTTTTTCCTTGGCGGGAAGAAGTGATGTTTTGTTTTCTTATATCTTCCTGGACACTTATTTTGGAAACTGTAGAGTTCCTACTATTTAATCGCTACTTGCCAGAATGTCTATATTTTTCAATATAACGTTCAGGTTAAAACATATTCATCATTTCTATAAGAAATATTTTTAATTTTCAATTTTATTAAAAATAAGGGCTTGAGTAAACATATAATCTCTCATGTCCCAGTTATGATGTTCACATATTCTTAATTCTGTACACAGCCCTGGTATAAATGAGTTCTGTATTGAAAGTGCAATGTCTTTTTCATTAAAATGCAATACTGAGTACTGTAACAGATCCATCTGTCCTAATCCTTTCATTTTACACAAAAGCATTAAATGGTGTCGGGTGGTGCTGTCTTTTTGTTGCTGAACTAGTGCTCTTCTCCTCATATGTTGTGATCAGCCTGGTTCTGGTAGCACAGACCATTAGATCTATTTGCATCCATGGCCCTCCTTAGGCCTGACATATGGATGGTTGTACCTTATCTATGAAAAAGTGGACATGCCAACTATGTTCTAGTAACAGGTGGACCAGGAATTTTGCTGGAGCATTGAGCTAGGATTGTCTTTTCAATTGGTATTTTTTTTTCTAGAAAACATTCGTCTCTTTCTGTGAGGTTTAAATGTTGGAAACTTACCAACTCCTTGTCTGTGTATTTGACTAAGGTTCTCAATGCAGTAGGTTTTTTCCTTCTTGAGTATGAAAAGTTACAGAAAAAAGCACCTTCCTGGTGCCTTCTAATTCATCCTGGTGGTGTATATATGTGCATAGTATTTAATGTCAAGGTTTTTGGGTAGTTTTTTTCTCCTACATAACTTTGACTCTGGAACCAAAATGAAGTGTTGGTCCTACTCAAATATTGTAGGATGCATTAATAACTATTTTGTCTGCCCCTGCAATGCATGCTAAAGGAGGACAGCAACAGTAGGACGTAGAAAGGGTTAATGAGTACCCAGACTGTTGACCCAGGGCTGTAATTGTGTGGGATCTGCCTGGCTTTGCATCCCACAGCACCTCTGGATGTTCAGCCTAGGCAAGGGGCACTCTACAGAATCTCCCAGTGAGATTTTCTCCAGACTCATGGAATAAAACTCCACAACATGGGCAAGGCAGTCACCTTGGGGATATGGTTCTGCACTAAGCATAAGCAGACTTCATAAGCAGTCAGGGTCATAAATCTGAGGAGGTATATGGTCCTGGAAGCAGATCTACCAACATAATATTGCATATAGAAAGCATATGTCTGGACTTAAAGGTTTTGGAAAAGCAGCCTGTAATGGGCAGGCCTTCTCTGCTTTGCATTGCTGTCTTCCAAGTGCTTGGCTTCTACCATGGGCCTTATGGAAGAAGAGAAGGGCAGATGTTTGTGCTTAGATTTTGAAATAAATATAGTTTAGCATATTGTTTTTGCTGGAGTAGTGTAAGCTGTAGAATGAATCTTTTCTATAAGAGAAACTGAAAAATTTTTGCTGTGTTAATTATAGTTATTCAATGAGGTTTTTTATTCTTTTGTCATATCTTTGATTTTCTTTCTCAAAAGAAATGACACATTTAATGATTTCATGGTTAATGCATTCAACAGGAACAAACCAATTGGGAAAAGTCTGCTCTGGCCTGTTTTGCAACAGAGCTAAACTAAGGTTAGAGTAGGAATTTAGTTCAAAGTAAGTAAAAGCAAAGCATGACTTTACAAGTACATGAAGAATAAGTTGCATTTGTATGGGTTTAAACACTCAGTACCAGAAATAGAACCACCACAGTTGTGGTGGAGCTTCACAGTACTTTAGCCTGAGGAGTGCACAAAGTAGTTTGTTCAGGTGCAGCATAGGTTTCTTTCCATTACAGTGACAAGCCCTGATGCCAAATCTGGAAGTTTATTTGCAGCTGTGTTTTCAGAAGCTCACTCAAAGAGAAAAACACCTGTATATGATCTCTTATATTGTCAATTACATATTTGTTACTATAACTACTTTCTACTCAGTATTTACTTTTTTTCTTAAACTTACAAATCAAAATTATTTAAAACCTGGAGTTATTGAACACAAATGTTGATCAACACATGCCTTGAATAAGTTCTAGAAAAATAAGTTATACTTTTGACAAACTAGGCCTCAGCCCCTTTTTGATAAGCTGGGGTGCAAATTGTGATTGGTTTCAGAAGTAATACAGCTGTTCTTTTGCTGAACTTTTTTGATGGGGTCCTCTTTTTTGTTAGAACCTGTGGAATAGTGTTTGCACGTATTTCCTTTCTTCACTTGAGCAGTGGCATCTTTTTCCTTTCATCTGCAGTGAGTCAATGACTTAGCAGCAAGGGTGTGTTTAATACATTTCTGTGAGGAGAGAATACAGTGTGAAAGACATAGGAAAGGCTAGTGATTGGAAGTGTAAGAAAAAAGTATAGATAAAAGTGAATCATAAAAGGTTCTGCAACAGACTCTGTCATGCCATTTTTCTTGCCTGTTTTCCTGACACAGAGAGATGCTTGTTATCCTGAAGTTGTTCCGAGTGAATTTATTATTCACAGATATATTTATAATGTAATGGAATTTTAAAATGAGACCTTAACCAGTCACAGTGAATTGATACCAATGATGCACAGAAATTGCTGAAGAAATCTTGTTTCTCTCAGTTCTAGTTTTAAGATAGTTGAAGACTGTGGAGTCCCGAAGCGTCACAGCAGAGCGTTTACAAGTGCTCCTAACTGTGTCCTTCAAGTGCAATTGTTGCAAATAAATCCCTAGACAGGACATGCTGAAGGAGTGAACAGGTGGATCTCCTCTTGCCAGCCCTGACACCTTGCTTAATAGATTCCGCTGGGGTTAATGGACTGTCACCAGGGCAAGGGGGTGATGTAACGGAGTCATCGTGGCACATCCCTGGGGAGACTTCTGACATGTCTCGCTGCCTTTGAAGAGGATAGCAGTGTAACTTGAGTATCACAGGAAGAGATCTAAGGCTAAAATTGTTACACATCTCCAAGAAGATGGAATTATTGTATCATCCTTAGATTAGATACATCTAATTATAAAATAACTTTAGCATGCAGAAATATATTTTAATTTTCTTCTGATAAGATTAGTGAATTTGTCGTACTGATGCCACCCAGAGACTTCTGTTAATATTGCAAATCTGCTGGTTTTCAACTATGGTGTTATTGTTGTTGTTATTGTGGTGGTATTGTTGTTGTGGTATTATTATTATTGCTATTGTTGTTGTTATTTTGCTAACAGTGTTTCTTCAAGAAGGTGCTGCTGTGCAAATATTTAACTTTGTGCTCACTATTTTCAAACAGGATACCATGGCATGAGGTGTCACACACATACACCATAAACACTGCTGAAATTTTTAATACCTATGCTAATTTTTAAATGAAATCAGGAGGTCTTTATTGTCTTTTGACTTTGTTATTTGCCAAGCTACATTATTATTAAAGATCACTTCTGAATTTGGTTCCAAACATACCATTCTGTTCCTTGTAATCATTGAGTGATTTCTCAATTTATTTTACTGTTTACTCTAGCTCTACTTTGAAGTGCTGAATAATGAAACTTAAGTTAGAAGGAACTTTACAATTTCATTTGCAAAGAGCTGTAGAGCTCAACCCTTGGCAAGTCCTTGGACAATGTAAATCAAACAAGGTGTGGCCTGTTGGGCAGATACTAAATTTAAAGTAAAACACAGACAGGTTTCTGGTCTTTCATTTTTTTTTTTTTTTTTTTAATATGAGTATCTAATGTCCTTCTGCCCAGCTTTGATTGTTAACCTCCTTTGTCTTTAAACCTCTTTAGGAGACTTCCTTGACCTTTCCTAGGAGCTGAGTGGAATCCACTGAGTGTTTGCTTTGCTGCAGATTTATGAACCACAACAGACTTTGTTTTATATTAAATCTAAGCTATTGACCCTCTCCCCCAAAACCCAATCCCCCCAGGAAAACCCATAACATCTGATTTCCAGTGTGTGAAAGAGATCTGTAGCCTTTTCAGATTTTTTTTCGACGTCCATCTTTTAATTAATGAGAAAGTGTTTCTTTTGGGAATATGTATGAATTATAAGGCCAGCAGATTTCAGTCCTATAATAGAAATGAAAATA
This sequence comes from Eopsaltria australis, assembly GCA_034509425.1. NCBI lineage: Eukaryota > Metazoa > Chordata > Aves > Passeriformes > Petroicidae > Eopsaltria > Eopsaltria australis. The sequence goes on from JAVTVJ010000072.1 coordinate 2,799,375, forward strand.
TTTTTTGTTTGTTGTTGCTGAGGGTAAGTATGTCTTGAATGTACCAAAAGGACCCAGTGTGTGTTAACAATCAGCTGTTGTCATGACTGTATGTATACCATGATAGTTTTTCCTGAACAGCTTTGAGTCCTAGACCAATGTCTGCAGAATGGCAAACATGCCTACTCAGTTTTAAAGGAAAAAACAAATCCAGGCTGAAGGTGTGTTTCAATAAGTTGTTTCATTATCAGGAGTAAGAGAAAAGAAGTCAATAAAGGGCTTGGTGTTTTACTGTAATTTACATGAAGGGAGGGCAGAGGAAAGGGAGGAGAATGCTGGGAAGGGGAGGGTGAGGATTGGAAAGGGTTGGGATGTTGCTGTTTGTCACCTGTGACCAGCAAACAATGCTGTTGGGTTATGTGTTGGCAGGGCAGCTTAATTGCCTTACGTATTTCTTTATGGTACTGTTGCAGTACACAAAATGTACAGCTATGTTATTGCATAAACCTTGTCACATTGCCTCTGCATGAAAACCATTAATAAATTTCAATTATCACTTCTTACTACTTTACTGTTGTAGTTTTAATTGAAAGAAAAATAATTTATAGGTCTTTAATAGCTAATTATGAATTTTTGACTCTAAGGAGAAAAGTCATAGCAAAACTAAAAAGTCTTGTTTCACCCATTGGTTTTCAGCTAGATTTCTCTGTTTTGGTGAAAAGAAATTTAATTAATCTGATAATTAGTTACATAAGCTTTTACTTTTGCAGTGTACATGGGATTTGATTGCCTTTTTTATTTGCGGGCACTTTTGTTTTGTTCATTTCCCTTACAAAAATGCCATGAAGTTGTAGCTTCATGTCATAAATGCTTATTTCTGTGTGGCACGTGCTGCCACTGTGACACACAAGAGATAGAGTTTCAGAGTGTTTTCTGAAAAAAAAAGAAGAGCTCTAGCAGCCACTTGCTCTGCCTGACATTCCCTCAAGCAAGAACACTGCTGAATGCAACAAAGACAGGATAAAATAATTTATATTTTGGAGGGGAATCGGATTTCAGAGAAATTTCTTAGCAAGTCCTCATTCTCTAGCCTGGACTTGCCTTGCCCTGCCTGGCCCCTGCTCCCTTGCTCCAAACCTGGAAGTGGTCTCAATCACCTGCTTGCTGTACCTTGAAGCTTTATTTTGTCTTGCTGAGACAGCAGGACAAGTGGAAGAGAATTGAGTCTTTGAATCTCAGTCTTTCCTGTAGCCTTCTGGCACTGCAATACTTCTGTGTACTGAACTGTCCCTGGCCTCCCCTGCTGTGGGGAGCCACTCCTCTCCTCTTCTTTCAGAAGGGTCTCATTTGTCCTACCCATATAGAAGTGAGGTAATTCCTTTCTCAGCTGCTTGCCTTGTCTCTCAGAGTTTGATATTTCCACAGTGGGTCTGGCTTTATTTTTGTTTTGTTCTTTTTTGTTTGTTTGTTTGTATTTTTTTTCTTCTTTTCCTAGTTAGTGAGAGTCTTCATGATTTATCTCTAGATTTCCTCATCTTCATTTCCTACCTAATTTCTTAGCCTTTTAGAAGTTTGCAATTGATTGATTCATATGAAATGCATGATTGAAAAGTTAAGGTTGCAAAATCAAGTACGAAAAATTTAAGAAACACCTTTTTTAATGCTTGCCTGTGTAGCCTTATATATATATTTAAATAAAAATAGATAAGTAGGTATGTATAAGGTTATACAGGCCTGCAATGTATATGAGTGTTTTTCCTCTCTCAGAATTCTGCTGGGTTCTCTGCACAGCATCTGCAGAAATGGCTGAGGGCAGCTGTAATCACAATTATCTAATATGTGGCCACATCCCCTTCCCCCCCAGTGTTTGAATCCTGGTTTGAGCACCCATCCAGTGCAGATAGAAATCAACAGTGAATTATCTACAAGCACTGCAGAACATGTACAAACTGCCATTGTGAGCCTGAAATTGCCCAGATGTGTACAGCCTGACATTAAAAATGCAGAACTTACTTTTCTGACACCCAAGTGATTCTACTTTGCAGTTCCATCTGTTTTTCCAAAGAATATGATGATACAGCTTCTGCACACTGCATTTAATGTTTGTCTGCAATGGCTGAACACATTTTGACACAGAATAACATTTTTCTCCTGGGCCCATTCCTTAGGAATGGATAGCCCACTTGTGCTAAAACTTTAAATTACGAACAAATCATCCTGAAACAGGCGCCAGACGTGGATTATTTCAACTGAGACATTTGCAAAAGCAAAAATACGCTCATGAGTGAAGAAGAGAGCTTAGAATGAAAGCTGTTAACCTGAGCTGCAACTGATGATACGGTATCAAAAATTGCACTTCTGCAGCATCCTCAGGGGGGTTGGCTTTCACTCCATGTTCTAAATGGTCATGACGGTGTGCTTGCTTTGGTCTTTCAAGTGACTGTTCCACATCTGTAATCTTCAAATAGACAGCCCCACAGCCCGTTGTGCTGTACATAAACAGCCCTCTTCACCTTTCACATAAGTTCCAGACACTGCTTTGTGACAATATAAAAAAATAAAAAAGCTTCAATCAATGTCCTGAGAATCGTGGAATTCTAGAGGATGAGGTTTTTGTACAACTGGACTTTTTTTAGAGAGTAATTTCTATTGTTACAGCAATTTTATGTATTCTGTATGTCTATTTAAAAAAAAGTAAAATAAAAAAAAACATGCTCTGTTCCCACAATGGTGTGTTTATTTAGCTAAACTGTTCTGTGTCCAGTTAGCGCTATGAATGAAAAAAAGAACTACTAGTAATGAAAATATTTAAGGATTTGATTTACAGCTATTTATGTGCTTAAGTTTGAAAGTAGGAACAAGTTTATATTCTGAATACAAGTAATGCCCCTTGCTGATTTTCAGCAACTCACATGCTTGTCTGCTCTGTTTAATGTAGCACTAAATTGGTCTGAGAAAGGAAGGTGAAAAAAAAAAGGTTCAATGAATGTCAAGCATTTTTCCTTTTTCATCCCCCATTTCTCAACCTCTTTATTGTGAAAATGATGAAGAGTCAAATTTGCTTGTTTTTCTCATTGCTTTTCACTTAATAAGATCCTCTTGTATAGAAAATAAACAATTAAATAGCTAACTAAAAAAACTCTCAAGTCCTCAGCTGCTTTTGATGCATGGAAATTTAATCTAACTTGTCTTGAATATGTACCAGTGAATTGCAGTTGTACTGTGGTGTTTTCTGCTTTACCCAAGGAGGAAAAACAATTCAGAACAAAATATGGATACTTGATTCAAGTGTGTGTCAGGTGGCTGCCCTATATATTTTATAGGCCTGTATTATAAATTAAATGGCTTGGTGGTGAAAGTCTCCTATGTTTCCTTAGAGGACCATAAGGAGAAAACTTGCAGTCCCACATGAAATATCTGCAGATTTAATGGTGGCTGCCTGATGCACTACGCCTATAGCATGTATAGTAAAAGTTGCATTTCTTGATTGTTTTTAGAAATTGCCCCTTGGCTACACGTGTTCAAAGCAGAAGATGCTGTGGACTTCTCACAGTTAACATTTGACCCAGGACAAAAAGAGCTTATTGCTGGAGCAAGGTGAGAAATCTGTTTTCTTTTTTGTGTTGCACCAGACTGGATTTGTTCTTTATTGATAAGCAATATTTAGACAAATTCCAATATCAGTATGCTCTTGTGTGACTCCCCTGCCTTCTAGGCTCACTAAACTGAATGCGGTGTATGTTTATTTCTCTTATCCCTGACCAGAGATTGCCTGCTTGCTATCAAGGTTCATAATACCTTACACTATTCTAATTTTTAAGAGGACTGTCCTGGAGTACAGAATCTTTGCGTGCATACGGTAGAACAAGCAGGTGCCATATGACAATGTGACAGAAGTTGCCATTGCATGAAGCTTAGAATGATCCCAAATTTGGTTACACAATATGGCTCTTTGTGTTGGGATTTTTCTAATAATTATTCACTACAACGCCAGGAGGGATCTGTTAAAGACTGCAGAATTAGTGGTAAAGTTGGTGATAGTCACTGTTTGCACAGTAGGAGAGCACTCTGCAAGCTGTGATCAACAGTGACACTGCCTTAGGTGTCAACATTGAAGCAGTGACAGCCCTTGAGCACAATTTTATTTTCTCTTAGCATATGAGGTTTAGTAAAACATCTTGGTTGGCCAAAAAAAAAATTTAACCATCTAAACTTATTTTTCACACCTGCCTTCTGAATATATTTTACTTTTGAATTAGCAAAGTCACTTCACTTATCTGTTAGGTTTAGCATTGGAATATATTTGTTTCCCAGTTTGCTTCTTAGCTGAAAATGAGATTAAAAATGCAGAGTCATGAAATGAATTGTGAGAAAACTTTTTTCTGTGGTCCAGTGGAAGTTGCTTATCTACAAGGGAAAAAATCTCTGAGTGTGGAAATAGGTGTGGGTGTGTGTGTATTTATACATCTTTAGCCCACATGAAGTGGGATATTTTGTGCCCTCATGTTTACACCAAATGAAATGAGGTGTGAGGCTACTAACTAGTGCTACTCTGTAAGGACCATCACCATAAGTTGTCTGAGCATCTTCCCAGATCCATGGAAATGTGCACTCTGTATAGATATCCCAATAGCTGTTAAAAAAAAAAAGAATATTTTTCCCTTTTCCCTCCTTCCTCTCTTTTTTTATTCTCCATACTGTTAAAATGGGGTCCAAATCTGAGCAAAAAATAAGCTCATTTAAACCAGTGCTTTTGATGAAGCCTTTTGAATCACTATGGGATATGCTTTAGGTGATTTTGTTGAATAAGCAGTGACTACAAAAAAATGTCAGCTGTTACTTCTGCTTTTTGCAAAAGATCCCATACATCAAAAGATTTCTTTTTCCTATAAGTTATTGACTAAAAATGAAAAATTAAAAACATTCTGGATTATTAAAATTACAACAGAAATTTTGTTTTACACAGTTCAGTACAGTTGGCAGTTATTTGTTCATAGAAGTTATTACATTTTCCCTTTCCTTATTCTGCATTTCCATTCTAAATTTTAACCTTTCCAGTGTTGTTGTGTTTGGCCATGGAGATCTTACTTTAGAATAACTAAACGTGCCATCACATTTTTCTAATTGTATATATTATTGATATCAGTACATCCTTTTCACTACACATCTTTCTGTTCTTTAAGTATTGTGCAGCATGAGTCGTTGTACATCATGGGGTCCTAGGCTCAGAGACTGGCAACCAATTGTCAGGGTGCTGTAGTCCCAAAACTGCAAGTGTTGATCTTACTGATTGTGCACCTTCTGCATGTAGTCCCTGCTGCACGCAGAACAAATCCATTCACTGTGAATATCATGTTGAGTTTTCACCTTATTTGGAGGAATGGTTTTTGCTGCCTTTCATAGTTTCAACTGGACATACTGATGCTTTTTTATCCCCTAATATACTGTTTTTAGTTACCTTTCACCAAGAGCCATCTGAACAGAGCATTAATATTACCATACTTGTGCTATGGCCTGTGGACAAAATTTTAGTACAAATTTCTTGAACATCTGCCTCACTGAATTCACATATTCGAAGAGCCATTTGAAGAATTCATTTTCTGTCCTAAGGAACAGCTGTGCTCTCATAAAGACAGTAAATCCTGATGAAGTGTCTTTTGATATATAGTTATTTCTCTTAGAATATTTCAAGTTTTCTTTATTATTGTCTTCTTGTAATAATAATTCAATATTTGAAAACCAATAACCATGGAAAACTAATAACTAATAATAATGTGATTTCAGTAAGATCTGAACAGTGAAAAGTTCCTGTTCAGTTGTGAAAATGATAATTCGTAGCCTTCTAGCATGAACTTCTCTTTGCTACCCAGTAGAGACAGAAAATGGACAATGGGGCATGTGACAAAAGTACAAATAAACTTATATTACTCTATACACTGCCAAGAGAAGTACTCACATTATGATTTACTTGTCCAGCATCCACAGAAGAACAGGTGTACTGGGTTTGCATGGCAAGCCTCTGCTATGGAAGGTGGGTAAAGGGGTGGCTCCTGTGAGAAGCTGCTGGGAGCTTCCCCCATATCCAGCAGAGCCAATGCCAGCTCTGCCAGATGTGCTGCTGGTCAAGGCTGAGCCCATCAGCAATGGTCATGCCTCTGTGATTGCATATTTAAGAAGGCAGAAAAGTTATTGAGCACAAATAATTATGTCCACAGAAGAAAGGAGGGAAAAAATGTGAGAGAAACAACCTTGCAGACACTAAGATCAATGAAGAAGAAATGGGAGGAGGTGTTCCAGGTGCTGGAGCTCAGATTCCCCTGCAGCGCATGGTGCAGACCATGGTGAAGCAGCTGTGTCCCTGCAGCCTGTGGAGATCCATGGGTATGCAGAGATCCACCTGCAACCAATGGAGGAGCCCCATACTGAGGCAGAGGCATGCACAAGGGAGGCTGTGACCCTGTGGGAAGCTCACCCTGGAGCGGGCTCCTGGCAAGACCTGTGGCTCCATGGAGAGAGGAGCCCACACTGGAGCAGGTTTGCTGGCAGGACTTGTGACCCTGTGGGGGAACCAGCAGTCTCTTCCTGAGGGACTGCACCCCATGGAAGGGATCCATTCTGGAGCAGTCCATGAATAACTGCAGACTGTGGGAAGGATCCATGTTGGAGAAGTCCCTGGGGGACTGTCTTCCATGGTAGGGGACCCCATGCTGGAGCAGGGGAAGGAATCCTCTTCCTGGGATGGAATAATGTCAGAAACAATGTGTGATGAACTGACCACAACTCTGTGTCTCCCCACGCCGCTGGCCAGAAGGAAGTAAAGAGTCAGGAATAAAGTTAAGCCTGCGAAGGAGGGAGGAATGGGGGGAAGGTGTTTTTATGATTCCTTTTACTTCTCTTATCCAACTCTGATCTTGATTGGTAATAAAAGTAGTTGATTTCTTTAAGTTGTTTCCTTTTTTCCCCATGAAAGTAATCAATGAGTGATCTCTTCCTATCCTTACCTCAGCTCATGAAGCTTTTGTTATATTTTCTTTTCCTGCCCAGTTGAGGAGGGAAGTGATAGAGTAGTTTTGGTGAATACCTGGTCTTCAGCCAGGGTCAGCCCACCCCATCCTTGCACCTTCAAGATTTTGCTTTAGTAAGTTGGTGGTATTCTAAATTAGAGAAATGATTCTCACAGCCAGGAGCTGTGTTCTGGCTCAGTTTATGTTCATAATTGATTTTTTCCACCTTAATGGAGTTTAATGAAGTCTCAAATTCCTCTGTCTTAGAAACCAAACTAAATTCTATTGTGAAAGTTTGACACTATTGAAAAATTTTAAAACTCTTTTCTATTATTGGTATTTGCTGCAGGTGACTTTTTTTTTATTTTTGAAGTTCTACATTCCCTAAAGATATTGAGAATCGTAGCAAAGATCCCAATTGGGATCCAGACTGCATTCCTGTTGGTAGTAGCCAATGTCATGCAACTATGTGGAAAGACAGATGCCCCAAAAGGTGTCTTCTGGAATGACAGAGAATTTTGATCTCTATGCACAAGGTTCCTGTGAGACTTTAAATTGTGCTAGTGTGTATTATTCTGTTTATATATGCTTGAGCAAGGTTAATTGAAATTAGTTAAAATGTAAGGAAGGACTTACAAAAGGCAGATGAGAAGAGGTTTGGAATTGTAGTGCGGGATGGCAAAGGCTGAGTGTGTGCACAGCACCCGCCCACAAATCCATCCGCAAGTGCATCTAGGGAAGGATGCAGCAGTACAAATGGAATAGTAGTGTTGACAGAAAACCAAAAAGTTTAAGTTGGCCATGAGTAATTAAGCAAGAAACAATGAGTTTTGTCACATTTTGCTGAGGCAAACGAAATAAGAACAGAAACAACTTTGATATAGAGATCTCTAAAAATGTGCAAGAGACTTTATTCCATAGTATTTGGCATTGCAGGAAATAACTGGGAAGGTAGTTAACTGTCCTATATTGCTAAGATTAGTATTTCTTGTCCAGTTTGGGGAATAAATAAAGGTGGTATTCTGATGTCTGTAGGCAATCCCCACCGCCAGCTTCTGTAGGTTGTCTTCCACTCCTTGTGAGCAGGTTATCAATGGTTGATAATTTTTTTGTTCTGCAAAACATCCATTTCTCCTATAGGTATTGAGTTAATTAAGCTGGAATCTTGTAGCCTTGTTTCAGTTTCCTTGCACCATCAGCAGCAATCCATGAATGGTACCACTCCAACCTTAGTACGTACCTTCACATTAATCATGCAGTCCTTGCTCCTATGAAACTGTATCTTCAAAATTTGCCCCAGGCATTGTTCTTAATATTGAATGTGACCTGGCAGATAAAAATAAATGAGTTCTATTGCAATCTGAAACCTTCTTGGGAATTCATTTGTTTTCTTTGAAAAAAGCCAACCCATATGGCAGGGCAGAATTTACTTTTATAATTAAGTGGCACCAGTGAAGGATTACTCTCAGGGCATTAGCTCTTCAGTAAGCTCAAGGAAATGAGAGACTGCTTGTTTATCTTATTCTGATAAATTCTAATAAAATATTCAGATGAAATATTTCTCTGTGTGTTACTTGGTGGACTGATTCAGCATGTAATGAAATATAGTGATTTCTGTATTTTGAAATACTAGTAAGCATAAAGATTCATTGATTTCTCCAAGAACAACCTTGCCTTCATTGCTGTGTGAAAGTGCTTTGCCATATGTTTCTTTGGAAAGGTCAGTTGAAGGGGGAGAAGATCAGATTAGGGGAAGGATACAACAGTCTGTGAATTGCCCAGGAAAATTGTGCATTGTCTTTTTTTCCTTCTCATTTTTGACAATGTGTACTTAACACATAGCAGCTCTAGTTTTGATAAATGAAAAATTCCTAAAATGTTCCAGCCCTTTTGGCAAAACGAGAGTTGACAAGAAGCCTCAAACCTGGTAGCATAGGGCAAATTTTTTATTTTTCTTTTTTTGTGACTTTTAATTTATTTTTCTTAGTAGTTTTATTCAAACCACGCAAGAAGAATTATGTCTTTTTTTAAAGGGAAAAGGAAGTTATCCTCTTTTCCCAAGCTTTCTGTGCTTGAAATTTTGAACTGATAGTAGCCTGGATTGAGTTCATTCCTAAAATGTGATTTTTTTTTTTTTTAATTCAAGTTGGGCTAGCTCAGCTATACTTTTAAATTATATAGTTACTATCAGAAATAGGTCTCAAAGCTGTTCAACATTCTTTTCCGTTGGCTAACATATATTTAGACATATATATATATTTATTTTTTTTTTACATAGAGTATCCTAATAGTGGTGGCTTTCTCCTATATGTTCTCCTGCAAGTTAATTAAATTTGCTTTTCAGGATTATAACTTGCTTTGAGGTGGCTTATTGCCTCAGTCACTCCTTATCTTACTGATGAAGGACTGTAACAGTATGCCTTCTCACTTAATTAGATGTGTGTTTGGGAACGTTAATTTGAACCATTACCACTACTTGCCATAATAACAGAAAGGCAAATTAAAGGATTCATTAACAGTGGCTTAAGGATCTCTAATAAAGGAATAACTAACTATACAGGTTTGCTTCTTGATGTTGTCTGCTCCCAGCAGGGGAATCTGAGAGCTTCTTGTTAATGAGATGCTCTGAGGGCTACATATACAGGGAGAATATACAGGCAGAGGGAATTGGTGCTGTATTCTTTGAACATCCATCTGGGTTTCACTGCTCATTTAACACTCAGTTCAGGGTAATCAGTGTCTGTCCTTCCACTGATTGAGCTGGGCTAATCTAATCTGATGTATGGTTTAATGGTGAATCTATGAGAAATTATTTTACTGCTACAGAAAGAGAGAAGTCTTCCCCCTACTGCTTGTCTTTCCTACCTTACTAGCAGCTTCCTGAATATTTTTAAAAACTTCATACCTCTCCTGCTCATGCCTGGTTCCACTCTGCAGTTTTCTCCTTCTTTGCACCAACACTGGTAATAGTCTAGTTGCAGAGTGACAGTAGTCAGTTCACTAACTCCACAAAAGCCACTCCTTTTCTTGTGATTTTAATGTCTTGTCATTTTAATTAGAGTGGCTGACATGATGCATCATCACAGGAGTGCTGGAGTTGACTCAGAGTAAGAACAAAAGAGAAACAATCCCTTTATTAGGGGTAAATTGAACTTTTATCATTGTCATTGCAGTTAATTTTCTTAATAAAAAAATTAAAAAACAAACCTTCTCCCCCGACCTTTCTTGCACCCCGCCTCCAGCAACTCAAGCAAACTTTATGTGGTGAAGTTGATTACTGTAGTGGGAGACCACAAAAAGTTTGAACTGTCTAAAATTTCTGGTTTTAAGCCCATTTCTATTATTGGGGGTTTTTTTGAGACGTAACAGCAATATTCAAATTTAATTTCAAATTAATCTTGAAAAGACACAAGATTAGTATATTGAGCAATGACATGGTAACAACACCACATGGAATTTGCATGGTTCTTAATGTGAGTGAATAAATACTGTACAATAAATGTAATATCTGCCAAAATATAAAAAACTGTGGGCATGTACTTTGACATATGTGTTGCAGCAATAAAGAAAAGTATTAAAGATTGGTTAGCCAGTTATGAAATACAGGATTAACATTTTGGTTGAGCTGATATTTCAGGATAAAGTTATATCCAACCACAGCTTACTAAATAAATAGCTGGTCAACCTCACAAACTCATCTGGGCTAACACATAATATTCAGAAATATCCTTGACCTCCATGCATCAGAGGCAGACAGGTGTCAAATACAGTGAGGCCGTTGCCAGCTGGGGGGAACTTGAGTGCTGTGTATGAGAAGCCAAGGCCAACAGGGGAAGATGTTAATGGAAGTTTGAGATGACATGGCATGACTTCAGGACCAGGGTGACCTCCAGAGCTGCAGGGGCCCCTGGTACCTTTCTTCTTTTTCTGGAGAAGCCCATGGCAAGAAATATGTGGAAGTGACACTTGGCTGTTGTAGAACATCTGTGCAGCAGTGCTGTGTTCTTGGATCTCCAGCATTGCTGAGCCTGTACGACGAGCCTCAGGGAAGAAAAGTAAGATTTACTAATCCAGAGAAGGAAATCAGACTTTACAGGACCCTTGAGTGGATTAATTTAATTTTTAATGGGATTCTATGAAAATTGACTACCATAGTATTTTTCTTATTCTGTTTGACAAGCTCCTTGGCTCACTGGTCAGCTTATGATTATGTGAGTCTTCCCTTTGCCATTTTGAATGTTAATAAAATGTGGTTAGTCTTCATTCCTCGAGAAAACCTGTAATTTTAGAAATTATTAAGAGCAATAAGAACAACAAAAATCACTTCTCTATAATTTTTAGGATGGATTAACGTGACCTACTAGTCTGAACATATTTAGCTCTGTGCATATGCTGTTTTCACATCTTTAGCATTTATCAGTAAACCACTCATTTCATTATTCTCATTTGCTGAGGCTTCCATTTCAAGCAAAATGAAGTATTTTGGAGTAATATATGGTAATACATTACTTTTGGCTATTCTGCTTTTTGGTATTGTAATTTGACCATTTTCATAAATGGTTCAACTAGAACACTTGGATTAGGTTTATCTTATTTCCAATGTATCATCCTTGACTTTTTGAAATATTTTTCCTATAGATTCATGACTTAACCGAATAAATTTTCTACATAATAGTTTTATTTATATTGATTATCTCCTGTTGTCCTTAACTTTTTTTTTTTAAATTTTCTTTCCACTTGATGACTTTACTATGCTGCAAAACTAGAATTTCCTTTCACCCAGAACTTTACCATCCTAGTTGTGGAATTGTGAAATTTTGCTTAGTAGTTAACTCTTGCAGAATTTATACTTTACATTTTCAGTTTTATTATTTTTTCTCTCAGTGAATTGAATAAAATGTTCTTCTTCATGTGAATCAGTTTCTTGAAAGAAGTGAACAGGAAATAATCTTTTGTAAGTTTATTTCCAGGAGATTTGGCAGCAGGTCTGGTCATACCTTGAGTGTCTGAGTTTGCTGCACCCCCTCTTTATTGATTCAGGCTTTCAATTGCAAGATGCTCATGGGGGCTTAGGATGGATTGTGGAGATTGTTTGCTCTTTTATGATATGTATTTTGCCATCTTTTTTAAAAAGGCTTAATCCTGAATCCATGTTTTCCTGAACTGCGTGTGCCATTTTAATGTTCTTGTAATTCATGTCTGTGTCTAATACAAGAGCATTTATTGCTGTTCCATTCAGCTTTTATAGATCACAGTTTCACAAAGAAAAGGGTAAAATGTTGGATTTAACAACCTTTACTAACATGATATAGTTTTGAATCTTTATGCATTTTCAATTGTTTTTTGCCTTGGACTTGTTCAGAAACATACAGAAGATTAGTTTTATACTTTTAGCTGTAGTCATACTGCATGTATTCACTGCAATAGATTGAAATATATTGTTGTGGAGGAGGTGGCTTGAGCTTGCTCTTTGCGTGCTTTCATTCAGTTCCCACTGATACCAGTGGAAATCTTTGCCCTTGGGTTTGAGCAGGCTCTTGACTAAGGGGTTTTAATTATAACAGCTGAGATAGAAGAGTTGTTCAGTGCTGTGAATGGAAAGCAAAATGCTTACTGCCTGCTGGATCTCTGAGGGAGTAAAGGATGCTGCTTTACCTCAGTGTTTGTTGTGTTTTCTTCTCATTAAGTGTCCTGTTTGCAGATTTATGTAACATATTTGCTTTCCTCATTCATTAAGCACCAAATGGAAACAAATTTGCCAATTACCGCCAGTGTCAAATCAGTTTAGTTCCAGTGTGCAAAGTTGCATTTGTCTTGCTTATTGCCACCATATTTGGAAAGGAGGCAGAGCTGTGTGCTGAGAGGTCGTATCTGTGCTTGTGAAATGTAATTTCACTTTTATTTCTTATTCTTTGTTGCTTTCAAAGCATAAATGCACTGGAATAAAACTGAACAGAGGTTGAAAAATGGCAGTCCAAGGCATAATCTCAATAACACTTTGAAAAAATGTTGTCACCTGTCCTGTGAGGAGCATAATGGCTCTGCACATGTCATGAAAATTGGCATTGACTTTTTCTTTGAACTGCCAGATTTATTAGTACTATATTTTCTACGTGCTTTTTTACCATCATGCTAATTTCTTTAATTTTCTTTTAGTTTTTTTTTTCACACATGTTTTTTCTGAATGAGTTCTTACATGCTAGTGATGCATGCCGTAGAATGTTAAACTGTTGAATTTGTAAAGCTAAATGTAGTCCTGCAAGTTTTACTGAAGTGGGCACAACTAGGTAGGAATAGCTCTGATTGTTCTCTGAGTGCTAGTTTGACACTTAGCCCAGCATTATTTATGTAGTCACAGTCAATCTGTGCTGTCCATTTGCCCAGTTTATGTTGCTAAGGTGTTTTTACTGTCTCTTGCAGTAAAAGAGCTTCTCTTGTTCAGTTTTCTTTCTGCCGGCTTTGTAGAGCTAAAAATATTTTAATTGGTTATTGGCAGCCACAGGAAATTGAAAAATGTACACTAATTAGCTCTGCCTCTTGATCGTTCACATGAATATAGACATTTTAGTCTCCCTAACACTCATAGGGTCAATTTTTCTAATTTTACACCAAATATATTAATGTGTAGAAATGTGCTCTACTGAGTAGGATAAAAATCTCATTTTCTTGGAAGAAAAATGTTGAGTATCTGGTTTTCTTCAGGCTGGCACTGTGCTTGTGCATTTGTTTAGAATCTTTACAATTTGGGACAATAGCTTACTTTTTAATAGGCTGAAATGATGTCAGAATGGAAGGTGATAAAAGGACATTAATAATTTGATAATCTTCCTAAAAAAGCCTCATCAGACATAAATTTTCAGCAGAACTGTGAGGATGGAGTACACTTAGTGATTGAAATATGTATTAAGTACTGACCCGAAAACCAAACGTGTGAGACCAGACTGTCTGCTCACATATTCTGCAACAGAGACTGCATTTATTTGTAGGTTGAGATGGGGCATTTATGTGCCATTCCTGTGAGTCTGATACCACTGAGTTAAGAAAGCAGTTTTACCTGCTGAGAATGCAGTTCAGTTTCTCTGGCAGAAAAAAAGTTTTTTTTGCAACAGCAATGAAGTTTGTTTCTTTGATATCGGAGTGAAAGAAATGCAGTGATGGGTGATGGAAGTTTAAATGCACCAAGATGAGGAGCAGACCAAGTATTTATGCTCCCTGCTGAATACTCCTAGGCAAGACATTCTGCAGAAGTGAAGGTATTTTTTGTCCTTACAGAGGGGAGTGTAGGAGTGTTAGACTATAATGCATTGCTTCCTGGTGTTTTGGTGAAAGTCTTTCAAGTAACTTGGTGAAGCTTTGTGTACACATTGTTCTGCAGAGTACTCTTTTCTTTGTTTGTCCACTTCAGGTCTTTTTGTGACTCAAACCCAAGTATTTCAGCTATATCTTCGTGGTGATTTACCTGTCTAATAATAAATATTCCGTGTTTATTTTACTTTCACAAATTCTTGCCCTTAATAACCTGCCTCCTGCATTTTAAGTAATTCTCTTTAGCAATACTCCTAGGAAAGACTAGTGACAAGGCTCCTGTACAGCCACAATTTAAGTAGACCATAAATGTACCAGAGTCACTAAATAAATACTCATAGCTGTTTCCCAGAGTCCATAAATAATGATAGCCATGATGGCCATGGTGGTTGTGTTTCTGAGTTAGACACAATTTAGTTTTGCTCTTCTCCCCTTCCTGGCTGTCACATTTAAAAAAAATTAGAGATGTAAACTACAGGTCCTGACTATCTGTGTTGGTAACAATACCTCATACCTCTTTGGGAAGAATTAGAATTATTATCTCAAAAAATTTGGACTAATTTAAATTTTGATTACATGTCTATAAGTTACATGGATGTAATATTGCAGATAATTCGTGAATATTGCAAATATTTAAAGTTCAAGTTTAAATTCACTCATCTCTTTTTCATCTGGGGTATTTTGTTACTTTATGTAAATTTTTAAATACCTTAAAAAAATTGGTGTTGCAGATTTTTTATTAATAAATTAAGACTGAAGTAATTTATATTATTATTTAAAAATCCTTTTTATTTTCATCTCTAAAACATAATCACTCTGTAGTAGCATTCAAAAGTTAGAATTGTTTTAAATAAGAAGGGGACTGAGGGGTATTATTTCTGTGAAGATGCAGTAATAAAAAAGAATAATGAAAAGAAGAAAAAGAGGCTTGATAAGAACTAAAAATATAGTTCTTATCAATAATAAAGAAAATAAAGAAAACAATGGTGGAGGAGGACTATGTCTTGCTTATGGTTTGCCTGGACTCCCCCAGGTTCTGTAGGTGCAGTGATGCTGCTGCAGGGAAAAAAGCAGAGTGAGAGAGATTTTTGCAATAAATGCACAGACTTTTGAAAACTGTACTTGGTTGGTTTGTGTGTAGCTCCTGATGACTGTGCTCAGGCTTCAAAGAAATTAGACCACATATGGCAAGATTTTGCTTAAAATTGTGAAAACTCTGGGACTTGTTCAGATTCACCATCATACTGGGGTCATGTGCTTCAAACTTTACATTTATTTAATTGCATGAGGTTCCTATCTTTGTGGGGAGAAATCGAGAGCTTTTATCTGCCTGTCCACGTATTCTGGTGTAGGTACAACACTGGTGACATGAATCTGCCAAAGCACTGAGTATTCCTTCCCATTGATTCTAAAGGGAGGCTGGAGTAATGAATCAGATGTACAACCATGCAGTATAAGTATCTACTTTATTCGTGTTCAACCAGTCCTTCAGACTGAAAATCTGTCTTAGAAATTAGCTTAGTCCTCAGCCCAAAGGGCTGTATATAAAGGCAGCCTATGAAAGAATTTGAAGTCCTAAGTACCTGTCACTTTTAATTTTTTTTCTGCCTTTATAGTCATTAATCATGTTTTTATTTAAACAGTGGTAACGTTTGGATTTTTTACTGAAACATTAGTAACAATTCATTTTTATCTGCTATTTTTTTAACCCCAGAAACTACCTCTTCAGATTGAAGCTTGAGGATCTCTCTCTAATACAGGTATGTTTTATTTCCGTTTCCTTAGTTTCTCTGCAAGATGTAGGTAACCAGATGTTTTAAAGCAGATAATCAAGATATTCATAAGCTTCATAGCTACACATAAACATGCATCTGTTTTTGTCCTTTTTCTGGCCCTTATTATGTAAGTCATATTATCCCTTTTAATTCCATATTGGCCTTTGTCCCAGGCCGTACAGATCTGATGCTGCCTTAGTCTGCTGTGATTTTGTTAGAGTGGATTTTCATAGTGTTCATTAGTACAATTTAAAATCAACTACCTTTAGATTCAGTACTGTCCCTATTAATTCATGAAGTAACACTATACAGAATACAGAAAAGTAAAATTCTTTCAGATAAGGCTGTCCTTGTGATTTGTAAAACAAGTTGTTCATGCATTAATCAGGCTTTCAGACTTTATTTGCCGTCCTAGACTACTAGAAACAAGATCTGATGTTAGCCTATATTTAATCAAAATTGCTGTATTAATAAATATCCAATTTTGCTGCTGGTGTTTAATGCTGTGACACACCAAGCACTTTTAATATACAGAATCTAGGCTGTCTACTTTCATCTTCTTTACCATATTCAATATCCTGGCAAATAATTTAAGTCCTAAAGATTCTTGTTGAGAGGCTGCCCTCAGAGGTTTCTGATGGTGCTGTTGCAGTTTATCCTGCTAATTCATAGATTGAAGTTCATGACCTTCCTCTGTTAGGACATGTATCAGTAGGCTGAATTCATTAATGAGGGAAAAAATCTGTAGATTACAGAGGTTTATAATTGTGCTGACTGATTCAACCAAACTCCTTCTCATGCCAATCAGCAAAAAAATGCAAACTGAGCACAGAAATCCTACTGTTGATGTTATAGTAGGTTACTGGGTTTCAGTCTTATGCATGTTAAGAGGCCCTCAAACAGTCTTCTCAAGCTGACTTTTGGTAAAGTTTCCTTTTTTGTCTTCATTGTTGTAGCACCACGGGTATCTTCTAACATTCTTCGAAGAACCTTTAGAAAATTTGTGTTTCTAAATAAAAAGTGTTCTGTTTTATTTCTTTTATCAGCATATCTCTACTATCCCTTCAGCTAGTATTCAAGTTTTTCCCTTATTTTCAAGCCCACCATTATGACTCCTTCATATTTGTCCTTCACAGACCTTTTCTTCCTCTTCTTTGCCTTTACTTCTCTTAAAGTTCTGTTAAGAGTGCCCCAGGACAGCCATTATCCAAAAGATGTGTTTCCTTGGATGTGATAGTTTTGGCAGCTCCAAATGAGCTGTGAGGTGACTGAAGCCTTTGTTTTAATTTGTAGGGTGAATTGTTTAGGATTGCCAAACTAACTAAACAACACATTGAGGTCTTGTCTTGTAATCTGGTATTATGGTTGAAAGAGACAGGAACAAAAGTGGGTAGCAAAGGAAAAGCTATATGGAATCCTTACAAAACAGAATGATGGAATTTCAGGGGAGAAATAAAGCTAGCTGTGCTTTAACTCACTGACATATACTCTGTGCTTGTTAGAATTTGTTTGCCAAGGGATTGAGCACTTTAATATTTCACGTATGGACAGAAGACATTTTCCTTTAGCATTTCTTTTTCTTCACACAGTTTTTGTCATAGTAATAATGTAAAAAAAACCTCAATTCTTCTACTTATGCTGCTTGCTTTGATTTTTTTTTTGTATGAGCCAGCTTTTGTGAAAACATGCAGATGTTTCACAAGCTAATAAACCATGTTTTCACATCTTGAAGAAAAGGCACACAGTGAAGTACTAGCTATAAGCTTTCAGCATAGCTCAATAACAAGACAAGAAAGGTTAGAAACAAGACAATCTATATACCTGTTGTTTAATTATCTTAGAAAATGGCTCAAGCTCTAGTTTTGCTATTATCTGTGGGAATCAGGAGAAAAATTACTGACTTTTTCTCTTTCACAGCAAATACTTCCAGCGTGGAAGCAAATTGGAACAATTTGCATCCTCCTTTTCTTCAGTTTTCGATTAGACTTTTATAACTGTTCATTTCCTTTGCAATGACACTTTGATTTATATTTTTTCATAACTGTTGAACCTTTCTTATTGTACTTTTCTCTCTGGAAAACAAAGGGAATGCCTCAAACTAATTTTTGACCATTGGCACACTTCAGTTATTTTCATCTGAGCTCGTTTCCTTATCTGTCATGCCCTGTCTGTTGGAATATATTAGTTTGTCCATACACTGCCACTGGGAAGACAATAGGCTTCATATTACATGTAATAAACTGCAACAGTAATAACCTCATATTTATAGTAAAAGCATATTTGAAAATATTGTGTTTACAAATTTATGTGTATTTTTGGAAATACAGATATTTTAGAAATAAAGTGTTCTTTTGATGTATTATCAGACATTGCAAGATTACCAGATACTGTTTTTTAATAGGAAAGCTTTCTAAAAATGAACAAATTAAAATAATGACTCCTTGTTTGCAAGCTTTTGCAAAAATTTCTTTGGTCCAAAATATTTGTATGTCTTGTCTTTTACAATTGTATGCCTGGAAAATAGTTTGGAGACACAAGAAGATAATCTTCTTTGGGAAAAATAAAAAAAACAAAAACTGAAACCAAAACGAGACATCCATTTGAAATTCAAGTTATCACAAAAGAAATGCAGAACATGTATCAATAGAGTCCTGTTTCCACCAGTTTAGTGGAAGTTAATCCCTTGTAAAACTGGGGTTAGAGTGCTTCCAGAGTGCATCAGACAGGATGTGCATTTAAACATGAGCTGGGGCTGTGCACGGAGACATCGTCGCCCATTGTGGCTACATCAAAGTTGTCATCCCACATGTCATGGTTCTGTGCTCTGTACTTTATAGGAAGAGCATGTTGTTTGAATAAGCAAGTTTCATATGATAATATCTTTAGCAAACCAGTATTTGATGTGTCTCAGCAATTTTCTTTGTGTGGTGGAATAAAGAAGAATAGAGCAAGTGAAAGCCTTTTAAGCTCTTGACGGAGAAGCCTAAGAGTCAAATTGTTCAAAGCTGCCTGTTGGAACAATGTATGCATAATGATTATGGATTAGGGAAGAAACACTCATTGGACTGGGGTTGTAGGAGGGCAAATATTTTATCACTCTCTCTGCAGAAATAGTAGGCTCACAGACAGAGAAGGCCTGACTCTGCATGGATTTGTTTTGTGAGCTTTGCTTTGTTATTGCTCACCTCAAGTAACAGTAGAATGATCCATAAAAACATTGGCCAAGATAAAAGCTAGATTTCCTGAAAACTCTGTTACATTTCTTAAAATATAAAAGGAGAAATCTAAATAGTAGTTTTTAAATGAAAAAAATTATTTTCAAAAATGTACTTGAAAAACCATGACATCTAGGAAAGGTCAGCATTAATAGTGGGGCTTTGACATTATGTGGTGGATGGCTGTCACAAGTGTCTGTTCTCATCTTTTCTTTCTCCCAAATTTTTTGAAATGAGAGCTTCTAAATTCAAACATTTGTTTGTGTCTACCTACATGACATGTTTGCTGATGTTTCTGTAAAGAGTGAAAAGCTAATACATGCTGGCTTATAAATGTCTTTATGCCACAAACAGTAAGCCAGCCTTCATAATCTTTTCACAAATCTCATAGAAAGTGTGCATATTTCCTTCTTCCACAAGGTGAACTTCATTATAAACTCAGGTTGTTAAGGCATTTACAGGGCACATGCTTCAGTTTGACTTTCTCATGTAAACGTTCCATCTATGAAGTCTATTCACTATTTGAGATGCCCAGAAGGTTGAATATGAACCTATTCCACCTGCTTCTGTATTCACATAGTTCTCCACAGGTTTTATTCTCATCCAGAACCTGCACATCTTTCAGTTAGAACAGCACATACATCAAAGTCCATTTTTAAAGGCAATTTTAGCCCATTTTTACTGCAAGATTCAAATTAAATTCTTTATACAGGCTAAGAAGATCATAGTTCCATTTCTATGTGTGTTATTCAACTTTAAATTCTGAAATCCTGAGGATTTCGGTTTATAGATATATTTGTGTATGTGTTCATATATCCACATCTATTAACAAAGCATTCAAAGAATTAAAGGCAAGATTGGAATTATGAATTTTCTGGAAAAGGAGCTCCTTTGGAGAACTAATTTTACCTAAGAGAATTCTTGCTATTGTTTACATGTGCCAAGAGTGTCTGAAATACATATTACATATGATAGTTCACCTTGATATGAGTCATTAATGGCTAGATGGTAGGCTAAATAATGAGTTAGGTAAATTATCCTAATTTTTGAGTATATATTTTTTGTGTGCCTATGTGAAACAAAGAGGGAATTTGATTCTGTGATTGAGTTTTTTTAAGAATTCATATGTATAACCTGAAATCCTTTTTTAATTTTTTTACCTGAATTTTAGTACAGAATATATCTATTTAAAACATTTGATTTTAATTTTTTAAAAAAGAAATCAAATCCGTATCAGGCTTATAATTCCATTTTGAAAATAGCAATTGCTATTGTTATAGACAGATCTTATTATATCTTTTGTGTGAAGCCTTCATAACCTTAGTTTGTCTTTTGATTAAGGTGGTACTTGGCCAAGTCTATAAAAAATGGAGGCACAAATCACTCGGACTCTCCTTGCAGTTAATTTTTGAGTCAGTGCTCCTGAGTTCCCTTTGCTATGAACAAAATAAAAAGTTGTAAGTAGTTATCATGTAGGATCACATCTTTAATTTATGCTGATATGAAACACTTGTGGTTATAATCATCAAATTCAGAGATAAAGGTAATGAAGCTTTAATCTTTTAACCTCAAGTTTTTTGAGTCACTAAACAAATAGAATCCTTAAAAGGCCAATTATTTTTCTAAAACTTTCAGTCATTGTATTTCAATCCATTCATTTTATGTGTTATACGTTACTTACAGTCTACACTATTTGTGTAACAGACGCCTGATTTGCGAAATATATAAAGGAAGCCTGATGAATCATCATTTTATTTTGGGGTGAAGCAACTGTGCTGAAAAGGAAATGCTAGGAATACTTTCTCTATCACACTTGAAGGCATAAGGGACCTCAACTAAGGATGTCCTTAACTGGTA
Source organism: Eopsaltria australis (assembly GCA_034509425.1). Taxonomy (NCBI): domain Eukaryota; kingdom Metazoa; phylum Chordata; class Aves; order Passeriformes; family Petroicidae; genus Eopsaltria; species Eopsaltria australis. Next base: position 2,820,510 of record JAVTVJ010000072.1, read on the forward strand.
ACAATCATAGGTTGTCAATATTGAAATGCCAAGAAGACTGAGATTTCATATTCTATTTGAGTATCTAATCAGGGGAAAAATCAACAAAACAAATAAAAAAGCTCTCTTGGTTTCTCCTGTGACTGTGTATCTATTTAAGGATGAGGCGACTAGAGAGTATTCTTCCCTTTTACAGATACTTTTCTTCCTTTTTTATGTGAAGATAGCATCAGCCACCAAAAGATTGTTTCTGCTTAGGCCCTTCACATTTATGTTTAGGACACACAATGGATAAGCAGAGTGTGTAAGTTAGTGTTACTTTTGATGCTGTTCCAAGTTCCTCAAAAGGTTGGAAGGAAAGGGAACAACTTGTGCTTATAAAACTTTTCCAAAGAGGACTGAGGTGACCAAATCACAGAGTAACTAAAAAATCATACAGCTGGTGCCAATTTCTGTTTTGGTGCTATTTTGCTGAGATGAACAAAATGTGCAGAGGTATGTGGACTGTTACCTTTTGTCTAAATTGGTGCTGAGAGAAGAGTTTATAAAAGAAAAAAATTAAGAAAAGGGAAAGAGTGGTACATCTGCATATCACAATAGCACTGCCATCAAGTGCCTCTTCCTTTCTGGTGGCAGATTGTTGGATCTGATTATACAATAAGAGCACAAATAATTAAATTAGAATATTGGAAATTGAAAGAAGAGTTAAAAGTATTTGTGAAGCCAGAGGTAGTCCTTTGTAGCCAGTATAGATGGACTTGGTGGCTAGTGTACTCCAGTTCTTTTCCTGTGATCCCATTTGTATTTTCATTATCTTGTTTTCTACTTGCATAACAATAGTTTCTGACCAAATTTACAACTTTATCAAAGCCAGAAAAGGATGAATTCAGCTAGCAGTGTGTAATTTCACATATCTAATCTTTACCCAATTGACCTCTTTTACATGCAGCTGAACACTAGATAAAGCATGTTAGATCCTAAAGCTAGATCGCACAAATCCTGACATTCCCTTTATAACATATTTGTGCAGAAATGAATTACCAGCAGATAGTGCTTCATTTCTGTTGAAAAATAATGTTATTGAAACAGCTGGTGCTCACAGATTCACCAATATATTAATCAGAGGATGGTTACTGTTCTAAAACCATTTAGATCATATTTGGCCAAGTACCGATTCACTCTGCATTCTGAATTTTCTTTCCATGTGTGGGATTTTTCATCTGCAGAGGTGTGGTTACATAGATCAGCTAATTATTTACGGTTTTTTTTCCTGTGTGTGATCTTTTAAGATCACACACTAAAAAACTACATAGAGGGCATGTGAAGCAGCCAACTGCATGTGTTATTCTTCTGCTTATTTCTGCTTGTTATTCATTTACACTTGGCTTCTACAAAATTGGAAGGTTTTAGTCTCCAGAATTTGTAATTTCCTACCCTTCAGTACAGTTGAAATTTGTCATGTAAATTTAAAAAGCGTCTAACTGAAGAAAGAGAATGATGGCAAATTGGCAAGGCTTTGCTGCTGCTTTGGCTTATCTGTATGTGTCAGTATTTTCAGAGATGGAGGAAAAGAGTTAAAAAAGGAAGCCAGGCAGAGATGTGACTCTTCATTTATTTGCTGGATCTGTCGTTGTTTTGTGCCAGTACTAAAATACCTGTGCAAGTGTATTCCTAGACAAATGAGTCCATTTAGTCAAGACGTTTAGCTTTTTTTATTCTTTTTTTTTTTTTTTTTCTTACCTCTGCTTGTTAGGCTGCATTTCTTGTATGTTTACAGTAATCTTCTGTTCTGGTTTTGCAGTAAAGAAGCAAAATAGGTACTAAAATTTTTCCCTTGCACTGGAGTAAAGCTTCTGTTTTCTTTACATATTAAACATTTATGGATTTGGTTTTTGTATGTTTTGTTTTGCCTCTTTTTTCTGTTTTTTGGGGGGTGGGTTGTGGTTTTTTGTTTTGTTTTTCTGTTTGTTTTTTCTTTTTTTTTTTTTTTTTTTTAAGAAGGGGGAAGCCTGGGTCAACTGAATGTTTAATATGAGGGCATTTGTTCTCAAGACAAACCGAGGTGATATCAAAAAGGGTGTGTGTACATTTTGCAGCTGATGCACCTGAAACAGCTGATTTGGATTTTATAGTGGAATAATTTCACCCTTCCAGATAATTTTCCCTGGTATTATGTATAGTGGTCATCCACACTGCATTACATGCACAAAAGGTAATTGTGAGAATGTCTTTTCCTCAGAAGGTGACGCTCATTCATGTTTTCACTAAAGCGATAAATCATTACAGTTACACAAGAGCAATAAACAAGTAGAATCTGTTTGAAAATAAATCAGGCTGCTGCTTTCCAAATCTCTGGACTGTATAGAACCCTAGCATACTTCATCTAATTCTGGCCTCAAGCAGCATCCTATGACGATAGGGTGAAATTTATGGGGGGACACAAGCTCTCTTAGACAATCAGCCTTTTTCAGTGTCGCCTCTGTACTGAGAAAGTTCAGAAATTTTAGGAAACTGTAGAAAATGGGAGCAAAAAACTAATACAGGAACTGAAAGCAGATTGTCTTAATTCTTATATTGTCTTGCCCAGGTGGAGAATTTGCCTTAAGCAGTTGCTGATGGAGAGTTCCAGCTCTTTGGCAACTGGATGCTGCAGTGCTGAGCAATTTAGAAAAGAAATGGAATATGCAGTATGCTCTGGAAGACATGATATCTGTAATACAGTGTCTGCAAATACATTTATTGATTTTTGCTTACAGACCCTGATATGGAACTTCATTGTGTGTTCTGGTCTGTGACAACTAATTAGAGTTCCAATCACAGTTTATATGCCATGGATATTCAAAAAGCAAGCTTAAATACACATTTTTTCAGCCACAGGGGGAATTGTCTTTTCCAGTACTGCAGAGATCCGTTTAACAGCTCTGGAAAGTTAGGTGGGATAGGGCATAGATGCTTTTGGGTAATGCTACAGAGAGGAGATGAATTCAGCTTACCCCTTTGTGTTAGTGGTCATCAGTACCTGGCATAAAGACATTGTTTGGTCTGTAGTATCTCCTGCAATTGGTTGTTGAAATTTAAAAACCCCATGAAATTAAGAAGACCAACATTTAAACCTTGAGCAATAGAAAAAGGGTGGAGCAGCCTCGTGTTCCTCGCTACAGGGCAGAAAAATTTAAGATACACATCTTGACTCTCAGCTCTAAGAAGCCTTTGACTTTAAAGGATGCACCCAACTGCTGAACTATGGGAAGAGCTAGGTGTTTCCATAAGGCAAAAAGTTCTGTTCCCTTCATTCCTAGGGAAGAGGTGTAAATATTTTCAAGGGTAGCAGACTAGTTTTCTGCTACTACAGATAAGGAAAACTCAGGATTTTTAAACTTTTAAGGAAACAAAGCTGCCCTACTGAGGCTGAGAGACATGGACACTTGTTGCTATAACCTAAGTAGAAGGAAGGACTTGAGGAACTTGCAACAAGGACATTGGTTGGTGAGGATTCCATGCAGGAATGTGTGTGAGGGAGGGTCCCACTCTCCTAAATGGTTCGGGGCACGAGGAGAGGGTTGCTTCCAGTATGTTACTTGCCTGGTCAACATTACTCAGCCCAATTTATGAGGTGCATTGTTGCTCCTAAATGTTTGTGAGAGACATTGCATAGGAAGCTAGTCCTGTTCAGAACTGAGAATAGAGGACTACAGTTGCTTTACTCTGATAGGCTTATCCAATATTTTGGGATTCCTTTTGCCTTCATTTTGCCTTCTCCTTATTTTCCTGCTGCCTTTTCCTAACCCCATTTTTAGTTCTCTTCTGTTTTGGCATGTATTATTTTACCCATCCCAGATGGTACCTCAATATGATGCTTCTGCTCTCAAGTCTGGGAGTGATAAATCATGTCAAAATACAGAGACCAATCAATTTATCAAAATTGAAAGCTAAATGTCCTTTGAAATATCTGGACTTAGGCACATATATGAGATTTTTGTATTAAATTTTTTATTTAGCTGGTATTTTGGATATATTTGAAGGGAGGCAAATCTAGACCTCCACAGAACACAAGCAATTCCCAAATGTTCAGTGGAACAAATTCCTCTCTAAAGGACATACTCTTTACTCATAAAGCAATTAAGAGAAATAATGTCACTGTTTATGATGTCAGTATTTTACTTAAAGTTTGCCTGCCTTCAGATCACAGTATTTTTAGGTGTTTGTCCTCAAAATGGAACTTGGAGTCTGAGCTTAGGTGTTTAGGCTCTCTGTCTGGTGGGTGGGGATAGCTCTGCACCCAAGCATGGAATTTACTGACATCTGAGTTCTGAACTTTCTGATCCACCTGAGGAAAAATGTTGAGTGCCCAGGAAAGCATAAATTATTAAATGGCACTTTTTTTTTTTAAGCATTTTTATTGAATTTGACAATAAATTTTTTTTCTACATCACCCATATGCAGCAGCTTCCATTGTGAGTAAATTGTATGTAAAATATGTGTTAAGCTATTTCTGTCATGATTTCTAAACTCGACAAGCAGTATGAACTTGAAGACTCTGTGACCACTATTGTGCATTCTTAAGCAAGGCTGAATTGAATATGGGCTGATTTATTACAGAGTTAAGCTAGTTATAGGTTTATTTGCTGTATGTTTGTGTGTTTTTCTTTTTTATTTTTCTTTCCTGATTCTAATACTGTTTTCTTCAGTCAGTACTTCTGAATTTTACAGATTTGCTCTGGTGCCTGGAAAAATTTTATTTGCTTCTTCAAATCAGGGATGTAATGGTGATTGGTATACTGATTTTCCAAACAGATAATCAAAATACCAAAAGAAAAGAACAGATCACTACAAAGTTATGGGAAATGAGAAATTACAGGGTCTGTACTTAGGCCTGTTCATATATTTTAAGATATTTATAGTAATTCAGATGGATATAAGTAATGACAGCTAAATAGTTCAAAGAAAACAAATTAATAAAAAGAGAGTTTTACTGGAGGTTAATATTTATACCTACAGTTATGTCTATATTCAATTTTGAAAATTACCTCCTTGATGAAAACCTACAGGTCTTTTTCCCAGGGTAGAGCTACCATTTTAGTAGTCAGAAATAGTTAGCCACAAAACTGTTTGTGTTTTAGTTTAGGTTTTGAACTGTCTCATTTGGTTAGGTTTATTAAAAATCAAATGAAAGACTTGAGAAAATCTCAGAATTTCACATTTATGTGGGTACCCAGGATGAAGCAACCTTATGGAAATCAATTCTAGGAGAAACCAGTAACTGCGTCAGAAGCAAAAGAAATTTCTGCTAATTATTAGTTAAATAACAACTTCATTGTGGCATTGACCATTTTTATGTTCTATGTGATTCATTTTCCTAAGACTTTAGTTTCTAAATGAAAACTAAGGTGAGCATGAGTTTTCAGAATTTGAAATCACCTTGACGATTATTTGATTAATTAGTACATATTTCTAGAGGTGGGATGGAGATTGAGTCTTTTCCACTGTTTTGAAAAAAGACAATACAGATTTATGCTGTTATAAAGACTTTCTCAGCCTTTAAATTGAGCATTTTAAATACAGTGTCTGGTATGTGTACGTGACATTGGTTTCTGTTAATTGCATTTAAATATGAATGACAGAGTGAATTCAGTCTGAAGCCACATTGAGTGGAAAATGCAGTAGCTGGCCAGTATTTGTACATACTATTGCTTTTTTGTCTGTGGGAGTCCTTCTTGTAAGGGTAATAGCTCATCAGCTCCAAGTCTTTGCCTAGATATTTGAGCAATTCTGGGAGTGAGTCTGTGCCTCCTCCCCCTCATCTCAGGGACCTGAAATGATGAAAAGTCAGACTAATCCTTACATTTTCCCCCACTTTGTTACTACGAGGTGAATATGAGAGCTGGCAAGAGGAGAGACTTTGTGGGAGGGGAAATATAGGTTGGATATTAGGAAAAAGTTTTTTACAGAACGAGTGGTAAAATACTGGAATTGTCTGCCCAGGGAGGTGGTGGAGTCACCATCCCTGGATGTGTTTACAAAAAGATTGGATGTGGCACTCGGTGCCATGGCTTAGTGGAGGTGTTAGGGCATGGGTTGGACTCAGTGATCTTGAAGGTCTTTTCCAGCCTAGTGATTCTGTGATTCTGTGGAAGTGGAACTGTGGAAGCTCATTTGCATGAATGTTCAGAATTTTGCACATGTTTTACTTTCCATTGATGAGATTAAACCTTTCTCAGTGGAACTCTTACTGACTCCTAGATGCATGGTTATTTTTGTTACTCAGTAGAATTATCCATACACTTTTTTTCTGAATACCTGGGCAATAAAAATATCTGAAGTAAGTTTTATACTGTCAAGTACACACAAAACCTTTCACAGTGGCATTTTTTCTTACTTTAATTAGGGTACAATTTATTAATGAAGCTTTTGCAATATGTCAGGACAGGTCTGAAGAGACAGTAATTCTGTATGTTCATAGAAGATCAAAAATATGCCATCGTATATTTATGAAGACTGCTCTAGGCATGATTCCACAGTCTTTTCTCACACATCTGTCAGTGGTGTTACTTATGGAATATTGTGCTATTCAGCATGAGAAAGTAAATCCGAATGAGTTGTACTCAACAAAACCCTGCATATGCATTGACAAATTAAAGCTGAGTGGAGAATTTCACATGCTAATTTATATGTAGATAAAATCTTTTCCAAACTGATTTTTTTATTTTTACATAAAATGGCCCATACTGAAAACAGCAAGGGCGTCGGGAGAGCTGCATGGATGCACAATGAGTTTTCAACTAAGCTCAAGAAAAATAAACAAATATTCTAGTGGTGGAAGCAGAGACAGGTGACTAGGGAGGAATAGGGAGGAATACAGAAATCCCTGTTCAAGCAGCCTCGGGTGGGATGAGGAAATCCAAAGCACATGTGCAGTTGAATCCCATGAGGGATGGGAAGAGCAGTAAGACCTTTATTATAAAAAAAAACAAATCAGATAAGAATCAGCTGCTTTCTTATTTCCTCTTTAAGTTGTATTTAGATTATTAAACTCTAGCTATCTGATAAAGGAGGCTGAGAAATAAATTTGAGATTTAGGAACTGGTGCATGGAAAATCATGTGCAAATAATTTAGAAAAGCAGACTTGCTGCATACACCAAGTATATTATTCCACTAAAATTTGTAGTTTCATTGATTTTTCTGCTACATGTCCAGCTGTGACACACAAAAGGAGGAATTGCTTTCATTTTCAATTGTAGAGGAAGAAAAAAGTCCAGTCATTCTTATTTCTATAAAATTACATAGAGAATTTAACAAGTTATTATTCATTGTATAATTGCACTTTAATTAGTTGACCTTTAAATAAGGGAATGATAAATCTACCCAGGCGTATGTTGAAGAAATATTTTAATTTCCCTGGCCAAACTTGTCAAAACTTCTGTGATGAAATAACAGGTAGTGTGATGAAACACTGGTTTCTAGTAGTTACATTCTCACTGGGACTTCAAGTTGTAGAGAAGAATAGCTGGACAGGCTGGGACACAGGTAAAGAATGTATTCCTGAGAATGAATCCAATCAGACTGAAGCTCTATAAACGTGTTTTAGAATTGGTGCAATGTATAAAGCTCACTAATAACACAGTGCTGTGGAAAGCCCGTCTCTGCAAATCACCCGTGTGAACTGGGAAAGAAAATATATCTTGTAGCCTGAGAAATTAGGCTAGGTCAAATTCATCTTGCAGATGGAGTCAAAAGGAGTTTCCAAAAGAGAAAGTTCAATGTTTACTGTAAGAAGTAGGTAAAAATGTGCTATTTGTTTTTATCTGTGAAGAATAAGTAATGTTTGCCAGACTTTTTCAGAACAGCAGGTATACGGGCAATGCCGAACATACAGAAAGGATCGTGAAGTACTTGCTGAGAGAACCAGCCATGCATAAACTCCCTGCTGATTCTAAACAACCAGTTGAAGAAACAGTGCCAGGAAACTGGAGTTTACCTCTTCAAAAAACTCCCCCAAAAACCAAAAAACAAAACACAGATTGAGTCTGGTTTGTGTATCAAATCAGAGCCAAATAGATGAAAGAGCTTTAGTCAGTGTAGCCCAGAAAATAGAGTCCTGAAAGATAAAATCTGAGGAGAAAAGAGGATTAAAACCAGTAATTTCTTCAAGAAGAACATCTGGTCTGGCTAAATACACTGCACAAAAAGCAGCCCTTTTAAAATGACCACAAAATGGTCACAAATCCAGAGTATCTCTGGAAGCCAGCCAACAAGAAAAAAAATTCAGTGAAAAAACCCAGCTGATCATCGTGGCAGAGAAGACTCACAGAGTTCTGGAGCAAGCTCGAGGTAGTGCAAGTGGATGATTAGCAGAGTGAAGGAGGAATAGTGTATAATTCTTCTGTTTGCCAGGCTGTTATGCATAATTTTCAGCCAACATTTTTACAGGACAGGTGATTGAGACTCTCCAGGTGCACATCTCTGTGAAGATCTGCAAATGGCTTTGTGGATCCTGGGTGTAGTCATTCAAGTTTCTTGGCTGAAACATAGTCTGCTAAGACTTGAACAAGGCCCAGGAACTATCTGAATTGAAATTCCTAAATCTTCAGTTCAGGGCTGAAGTTGGTACTGTGCATCTGGGATCACATGGCCCAGCACAGCCACTTTGCTGCCTGTATCTGGCCTCTTAAATGACACAAGACTGATACATACAGTGAAATAAAGTGGGTAAATAAAAATATCTACAGTGCCAAAAGTAGGAAAGGGAAAAATGAAACAAAGAACATCTAAATCAAGTGGTTCTCAAATTACTCCTCCTGTAAGAAAGCCTTAATTTTCTTATGTATAATGGAATTAGTACAGCTGATAAGCTGATGTGCTCCTCTTATGCAGGGCAGGGTGTAGCACGCAAATATCAAAGTCCATTTTTAGAAGGTTTAAATGTGTCTGAATTGAAACCTATTTTTGGGCCACGACAGCCCCAACCCAAAATGTAACTATAATAAAATTAAGATAATTTAATTGGAAGACTGCACTTCTCAGTTGATCTCATTCCCCAAAATTCCCTTGATTCTGAGATAAAACAGGATGGAGATCTTCTAGGGAGATAATAAAAACTGGCTTGGATGTGATCCTGCACACCCTGATTTAGGTGAATCCGCTTTAGCAGGGGAGGTGGACTAGGTGATCTCCAGAGTAACTTCCATCCCTTCCAACTATTCTTAAGAGACAGCCACTGAAAACATATAATGGATTGGAACAATAGAAGAGATTGTCTATTTTTCTGTCTCATTCAGAGGAAGATTTTCATATTGCTTATAAATATTTTGGATTTTCTGTGTGAAGGAGAAAATCTCAAAGAGGCAAGTGAGAACTTGAAAGTGAAATAGAATTAATAGTCCAACAGCTAGCATACTGCTTTTGAGTGTAAGATTTACTAGTGTCTATTTGTCACCTGATTAACAGCATGGATTTGAATTCTGCAGCTTGAGTTTCCTAAACAGTAGGACTCAGAGGACACTTTGGTTTTTCTTATTTTGCAGGTATTTAATTCGAGCTCTGAGAAGCTTTTTTAGTCAATTTGTAATGAAACTTGGTAAAGTTATTGGCAATGGTTTAACGCTTCCCATAGGCATCATTGTTACTATTGTTGGAAAAGTCCTGGCCAGATTTAATGCATCTGTGTAATACAGACTTACAGTTTTGAGAGAAAGGAAGCCCACAGGACTTCTCAGATGTGTCTGTGGCATGCTTCTGGGACCACAGGGCAATGTGCTGTTAGAACTGGCTAGTGTTGGTTTTGCTGACATTCATGTGGTGTAGCTGAATTTTTGAAACTCTTCAGGCCTCTCATTTTGAATCACTGATAAATGAATAAGTGGGTGGATTTGGATAGTGCTTCTCTGCTACCCTTACAGCCCAATGCAGACCCTGCTGGAAGTGCTGTAGTGGCTGTGCGTATGTGTGGCGTACTGGAGGTGCATTAATCTGGCTAGCACGTGGATTGATGGCAGCATTAGCGGTAGGGGCATGGACTTCTACACAGACTGTGCACCAGATTCCTAATATCATGGGACTGGAGTAGCAGATGTTTGTGTTAATTGAAGAGTGTTGAGATATCCTTTACTTTTCTGTGGTATAGATATAGCTTTAAAATGCCTGTTGAACAGACAGTGTAATTGCTGTGTGGAAGTTTATAAATACTGATGTTACTGATTCTCATATTAATGCACTGTTATAACAGCCATGGGAATATTGGTTGAGCCCCTTCTCCTACTAGAGTTTGTTTTCCCTCCTATTTTGTTTTCAGAAGAGGAACACAAAAGAAAATTCTGCAACAGTCTTCAGAGCAGTCAGAGCATGTTTGGCATAAGCCACATCAAAAAAGGGTTATCTCAATCTACGTTTTCTTGTCTTGAAAATAAATAGATTGTAACAAGTACCTACAGCAATTTTTAGAGAAGTGGAATGACTTCTTTTGTATTTGTCATCTGCCTGATTAGTAGAGACATCTGTAACGTTCTTGAGACCATGAATAGTGTTTAATTCTCCTGGACAGTGGAAAGCAAAGTCCTCACAGGGAGAGTGTTTGGTTTCTCATATAAGTTCTGCTGTTGTTGCTGTCATGAATGCTAGGACAGTTGGACTGCCAAAGTAGACTTCTTGAAGAAATTACTTGGAGAGCAGCATTGTGTCCGTTTTGTCACCCATGTATGCATGCGTTATGCAGGGCAACCTCTCTGCAAAGCTCTTGTAAAGAAAAGCAAACAAAAATGCCGCCTTACAGACTCTGTCTAGGATATATTCTTCCCTTCTTGTGCCTTATTACTCTACCAGTAATCTATCAGATTGAATTATATGCTTGGTACTACTCAGAGAATCCTGAAAATGGCTTATAAAAATGAGCTGACTGGAAATCTGATGAATAATCCTGTTGGTAGACAAAGACAAAGCAGATCTGAGGTTGCTCTTTCATTGAAGAACAGATGGGGATCTTATTACACACAAGTAATTGATTTATAAACTGATTAATGCTGGGAGTAGGTTGCTGCTTTTAATAGGCATAGCTACTTATGTCAAGAAAATTTTCAGCACTTCTTCTTTCAAGAGGCTCTTATCATTACTTTGCAAGGCCGGAGGATCAATACTTCTATGAACAGAAGCTTTGCAGCTGTCCCCATGGATAGTGATTGCCTTTTACAAAAGAAGGCATATAACATTGCATTTTCATATGGATGCATCCTCCTCACATAAGTCAGTGTCAAGCCTAAATGTTTACTGACTCTACAAATGTTGTCTATTGAAAGTTCTGACTTTTTCCACGTGCGAAGGATGAGTCGTCTAATGCCATTTCTGGAATGCTTATCACTCTTGCTAGTACAGGCCTTTTCAATATCATGGTGAATTTTAGTGTAGTCTTATAAAAGGAATTTTAACAATATTGATTTCTCAACTTCACAAACTGATAAAGATAATAGTGATGATGATGATAATAATAATAATAATTATTGCTTCAAAAAAACAAAAATATGCAACAATCACTTTTCTTGAATTTCTCTGTAGAATGATTCTTGGCTTCCATGTGTTCTTGTGTTATAAGACTGAACTATTCATCTAGGTCTAGTTTTGCCATTTTAAATTCTGAGACCATAGTCAAGACTTCAATCAAGAACAGAGGACATTTTTTCTGGGCTTAGGAAACAAACAGAGGTCTCAGAAGCTTAACTCTTAAATAGACAAAGGAAGATGCAATACTGTGAAGATGATAGTCTTACTTGCTGTACTGGTTTTAGATGAGACCCTGTCATGAGGTTTTTTTTTTTGACAAACTGGGAGCCATGTTGTTGTTAACAGATTTCATAATATGCAGAAGAACAGAGCAGCAAGTGTATTTTAAACAGAAAAGAGACAAACCTTAAAAAACATTAAGGAAGAGGAGAGCTTTAAACAGAAAAGAGACAAACCTTAAAAAACATTAAGGAAGAGGAGAGCAGACATTTGTTTGCATTAAAAGTAGGTGGCCAGAAACTGCTATGAATGTACTGTGTCAAATGTGAGCTGGACTGTAGTTTTTTACCATATTAGTTATGTTAAAAACAAGTTGTGAAAATAAGATGTTGTTTTGTGTACAGAGCTTCCCAACATGCTCATTTAAAAACTCTTACTGGCGTTATTTAATGAGAAGCCCAGTAGTGTCCTTAGTATTTGTATTTGTGTGGAAGGAGGTGCAAGCATGATGAATATGGAGAAGAGAGTTAATTAGAGTAATGATTGTACCAACGAGGTGATAATGTCAGAAATCCATATAGCATGTACCAGAAACTGCATTAAATCTGTGACCCTTTGTTACTTTTTGCTTGTAGGGGAAACAGAGAATTAGAAAGGAAAAATACAAAACTCCTGTGCAATACATATGCCTTGATTAAAATTCAAATTTAGTGATTCAAAACACAAACTTGACATTTAAAACCTGGGGTTCTTTTAAATCAGATGATAAAAGTAATCTTGCAGGGTTTCTCAACACAGATTTACATGCAAACTTAATAACAAAGTGACATAGGCAATATTTACCTATTTCCAGCATTCTTCTTTCCATGGTTCAAGGCTTATTATTTCTGTTCAAATAATAAACATTTCCAGTGTTTACGATTAGAAACAAAAATTTCATTAGAGAAACCCTCCTTCACTGATTTAATGATATCTGGTGTCTACCTATACATGGGCTGAATCTTTCTCTTCTTACATTGCAGTGAGATCTTTCCAGTGTTTGAAAGTGTGGTGAAGTTGAAATCATTAGTGAGAAGGAGATTTCACAGAGCACTCAGTCCAAGCCTTAACAAGAATTGTAAAACTAGTATGAGTGTCCTGCAGTGTACACTAATAGGAGCAAACTTTCCATAGAGATCTGTAGATTTATTTGTTACTGTGTTTGCTATAGGTCTGTCCTCATTTGCTCAGCTTCCTTTGTGTGCAAGAAGGCTGTAGAGGGGCACCCATTATTGTTTCAAGGTTGCTTATGAAATCTTTCTGCTCAGGTTCTAGACCATTTATTTAGTGGAATGATGGCACACAGGTACATCAAGCTGAATTATCAGCCGCACCTCTTGTAACAAGGTCTTTATGATAGAATGTTCAGACAGCTTGGTTTCAAGTATAAATTCTGAAGGTTTGAATCAAAAAATGTGATGTCCCATATACCTTTTTAACTTCAATAAGTGGGGAATTTATGGCTCCCTAAATATTATAGTCTAGAGACAATTTCTCTGTACTCCTATCTGAAAACTATAATACCCTGACAGTGTGGATGGTAGAGATCAGAGGGATGCTGATGATAGTGCTTAAATATTAAACTTTTTATTCAACAGCTGGATAGCCTTTTAGGAGCTGCCACATGCCACTGCCTTCTCTCCCTTCCACTGTTCACTCAAAAAACTTGCAATGTATGAAAGGTTAACTTGAGGATAAAAAAGTGTACTGATCTTTTTCACAAACTTCAGTCTTTCATGATATACTGAAGATTTGAGCATGTAATCCTGACTTGGGCAAAATTCACATTTGTGTCAAAAGAGGCTTTATAGCCGCAGGATCAAGAAGTCTGGATATTCTGCTGCCAGAGTGGCATATAAGGAACAGACTTATGTTGGATTCCTTTGCCTTATCATTTGGCATTTTCAGATTCACAGACAAAACCCTAAATCCATTGTTAGATAATGAACAAGTAGTGCTCCAAATTCTGCATTCTTTTCTGTTTTGTTGAGACTGCATCCATCCAAACATTCTTTTCCTAATTTTGAGTGCCTGAGCCTCATATTTTTCTCAGGTCTAGGAACTTGCTTTAGAAGATCACCAAATATTTTCAAAAGAATTAGGAAATAAAACTCCTCATGGGGTTGAGAGTGATGGTAGTGTTATTCCGACAGATCCTCAAGGGACCAAGCTGTTCATATTGGCAACATGATCTGGTTTAATTGGGCATGTCAGCATTCCTGCATATCCTCATGCTCCATTCGTGGCTGAACATTGCCTTCCTCTCACATTCATCACTCTTATCTTTCTGATCTATAAGGAAAAAGTGAATGTTTTTAGGCCATTTTAAGTGATGTAACCAGATTACTGTAGTACCATGCAAATGTGATGGCGCAGAGGAGGAGCCAGGAATTTGTGGGCAAAGCAAGAACATTTTGGGCTTAAGGGGAGCACTGAAGGGCAGAACTGGGAATAGAGCTGGGAACCCACCTTTCAACTTACGCCTTCTTACTAGACATGAACTCAGCCTCTTAAACCAGAACAAATGAAACGACCTGTTTTGACTACTTCTCCTAAAAGGTAAAAAAAATAAAGGTGAAAAAGGTAAAGGAAGTAAAGGTGAAAAAAGTTAAAAAAAGTCTGTTTGTTTCTATTTCTTGAAAAGAGAAAGGGGGAAGAGCTGTGATTTATTTATGAGTAGTAGATAAAATGCTCATGCTCATAAAGAAAACCAATCAGATAAAAACCTCAGAAGAATCTAAAACCTCTTAAGAACACTTATCCTTTTAAAATGAAATTTAAGAAGAGAATCTGAATTTCTGAGCTGCAACTAGTAGGGATGGGGACACCCTCTTGAAAAGTAGTAACACGGCAGCACTCCCATGCCTTTCAGCTGCTCTTCTATGGTGCTGTTGCTAGAGATCACAGCACACCCTGAAAGGCCAAAAGCTATGATACTTTAGAGCTTGAGGGAGAATAAATAGCATTTTTGTTCTTTACTTATAAGATTCCAAACTCATACTATCACTTTTCCTCTTAAATCTTATCTCCTTGAAGGCATTTTTGCCTCTGCCATTTTGTCTAATCCATGTTACCGAATGCAGCTGCAGTGAAAAATTATATTAAAATAGCTAGTTTCTTTTCAAACAGAGTTACCTCAATTGAAAATCCATTCTGCCAGTTCATAAATCTGTTCTATCCACATCTTTGTTCAAACTGAAGTTGGTAAACTACCCTTGGAAGTTTCAGCATTTAAACTTGAAGGTTTACATTCTCAAGAATGTAGAAGAGGGATTAAAAAAATCAAAAAATAATCAGAAAGTAGACCCAACTTCAAATAAAGCTGCTGTGTACGACAGAGGGGAAGATTCTCTTAATAAAGAGATTGATGATGCAGTTTTGCAGTGAAGTGCTGATATTGACACAGGGCTCTTATTCAACTTTCCTAAATGTCACTGTTAAATTAAGAAATGGATGAAAGAAAGAGATGGTTCTATGGATGACACTTTTCATCATGTGAGTTGTATTCTATGGAGTTGCATGAATTTGGAGATTCTCAAAATACCATGCACCTATTATGCTAATGAACTATTATGCTATGGATAGTGAGGGGTTTTATAAATACACAACTGTGGAAAGATCAAATCATGGTTTTGAATGTGCTAAAGAAAAATAAATGAGGAAGGTCACTTCATTTACACTTATTTACATTTATTTTACACTATATCGCACTTATTTTCAAAAAAGGCCTGTAATTTCCACCCAATCACCTCCATTTTTTTTGATTGATTCCCATCTGCTCCCTATGCTGCAATGTTTAAGCAGTGTCTTTCAGGCTGTTCAAATTGTATTTTCATACATTAGCTGTCAGATAAGGTGCTGTTTGATATCTGAAGTTACACCATGCCTCAATATTTTATGTTGAGCACCTAGCACAGAGGCTGGATATACACCTAGGAAAATAGTTTTATCCTGGAAAAAAACAGTTGCAGCTGGTTCTTGGCAAGCTTCTCTGTCATTTTCATTGCCAGAACATGAAACTATGTGTGTGTTTGTCCTGTGCCTAGAAGTTTGAGTGGAGTTCTGACTGCCACTAACCTCATTTAAGCCCTACTACTTTTATTTCAAGGATCTACCTGTCAGACATCTCTCCGATAATAAACTCAGTCCAGTGTGATCTTGTAAGACACACTGGCTTGGTCATAGTAGCATGTTTCTCTCTTTAAATCTGCATCCTGGCTTTCAGTATTACAGGATCTCAAATGGAAAGCAAATAGTAACTTGGCTGATGGCAAAAGCCATAACTAAAAAAAAAATAAAATTGAAAAAAGAAATAAATAAAAAATTCAAAACCAAAATGCCGTGTTACATAGTTTGTGACTAAATTTTAAGAACTTGACTATATTTCAGAATTGCCACTGCTTCTTGAGCATCTCAGCTGGAAGCCTGAAACTACTGCAGTAAAAACAGTACTCATGTGAGATTCAGAGCATTTCAATAATGCATCACTGTATCAGATATGCAGAGCTACTGGTGAGCAGAATAAGAAAGGATTTGTTTTATTTGCATATATGCTTATTCATATGGGAAAAACTCATCAAGTGTAGTTTTTCCAGCTGAGATACTTAGCTGTGCAGTGGGGTTCTTTGACATTTATTTCAGCAAGTAGTTATTTGTCCAATTTTAGGTAATTTTTGTTGTCCTATTTTATACTGACATTATTAACAATGCCACGCAATGTGATTTGGGGTTATGTTGTTAAAGAAAGAAAATGGAAAAGACCTACCTATGTTATAAAACCAGTAAGCTTGTTCCAACCAGTCTAATAAGCACAGGACGAAATTTATATCTCTTTCAGTCTCCTTCAGAGTCTCTCTCCCTTGGCTGTCCCTTGCTGACAGTTACAGCGTTTCTTCCTGGAATCCCAGTGACAACCACTGGTGTTTGCTCTTTGGACCAATGAGAAATCCTACCTCTGTTTGGTGTTATGTAATCTTTCTTGTGAATGAAAGAACTAAGAAGATGGCTGAAGCCATTCAGAAACAGCATCTCCAGAGTTAAATGCTTGTTTAACCCTTTCCCTAAACATACAAGGCAGAATAAAGGCTTAAAACACTAAAAGGGAATTTAATCATTAATCAATTCTAATTGTAACCTCAGTTTTTCTCTGTAATTATTTGCTTGTTTCTTTTTCTCCAGCTAATTTCCAGTTGTAGATTACCTGATTCCTGTGGCATCTCTTAATCTAGATCTCTCCTTTCTTGCCTGATCCTACTTGCTGACTCTGAGCTGTCTGTAGTTTCCCAATTGTGTATCTGGTTTTAGGCTAGCAGATCTTCAATATTTTCAGAAGGGCTTCCTATCCGGGGCTTAGCCACGTAAAGGACAAATCATTCCCTGCTTTACTGGAGATTGATAAGGGATACTTTCCAGCAATCATCCCCTTTATTTTTAATCTGGAATAGATTTATGACTTGTTTTACTTGCTCATTCTCTTTTCACTTCAATTGTCATGGGCAAACACTTGGGCATACATTCTGTATTGATTAAAAGAAGCTTTCTGAAAGTTGTGGAGCTCATCCTAAACTCAAACATGATGGTCACAGGACCTTCAGGGCAGGGAGGAGACTGTTGGAAGCCTGTGAGAAATCATTAAAAGACAATTATAGAAAGGTTCAAAACTAGCTGAAGACTATCACCTGATAATTTTTTAGGCTAGATAAGAATTTTGATGATGAAAAAAAGGTGAATTCTGTAACTAAGTGAGCTGTAGTAAGCAAAGTAAGGGAATCTGGGATTATTTCATAAAATCTCAGCATAATTCAAAACTTCTTGAATAAAGTATTTTGATTTTTTTCTTCTAGAATAACTTATGTTTTGGTTTTCAAAATGTACCTCAAACAAATTCTTTTCTTTTTTATTTGGAGGGTGATTCAAAATATAGGATGTTACTTTCATTATTCCTTGTGAGAAACTGAAAGCTCTGACTTTGGCATCAATTTCACACGAATAACGTCCCTGCTACTGGCAGAATGATGCTTCTGCTTGGCAGGTCCATAGCTAGTTCCTTGAGGCAGTGAACCTGTTTATTACCTGGGATGAGGACAAGGCACAACAAAGACTTAAACAGAAACAGCAGAGCATTGTGATTCCTGGACTGGTGCTATGGAAGTGGAGGCAGGTGGATGGCACTTCAATGCAATCATTGGAGTGCCAAGGTACTTGAGCACCAGAAAATGAATGCTGAAACCCAAAGCCTTCATTACTTGAAAATACCTTTTTTTTCCCTTCCCTGCTGATGTCATGGTTTAGGAATGGTACTTCCCAACTCAGTGCCCCCACCAAGACTCCCCAAACCATGTGCTGCTCTTGCTTCCCAGTTTTCTCTTCCCCCTTCCCACTGTGGCAGGATGAAGCTGAGAGCTGGAGGTACAAAAAGCAAAGATCACGAGTTGAAATAAGATTTTACTGGAAATAGCAATGGGATAAGAAACCAAATAGTTACACCAATGGTAAGGACAGAGGGTATAAGAAAAGAACTGATTCACACAAGTAGACCCTCCTCAAAACAGACAATACTAGATGGCTCCCTCCACTACATTTTCTTAACCATGAGGATTCCCTTTTCCCTAGAAGAGAGTCCCTGTCCCCTGCCCCCAGTTATGACTGATGTGGTATAAAATAACCTCCATGTCCTAGTCATGCCCCTTCCCAGCTACTGCAAAAAATTAACCCTGCCCTGGGTTAATCCACAAAGGTGGATTATCTGGATTTTTACTATGATTCAGCTGAAAAAGGCAAGTAGAAATGGATGTGGATGGAAGACCATGAAAGGAGGAAGCTGCTCCTAACTGAGCTCAGAAGACATAAAAATGAATTCTACAAAAGATGAGAGGGCTGGTGACTCAGAAGTGTGGAGTAGTTGTCTGATCTGGCAGGTAGACTTAGGACAGCCAAGGTTGACCTGAGTTAAATCTGGGAAAGGATGTTGAGGGCAACAAAGGATTCTACAAGCATCTCAGCAACAAAATAGAGACTGGGGCAAATGTGATCCCACTGCTAAATAGGCACGAGGAACTGGTGAAAAATGACATAGAAAAGGCCAAGGCAGTGCCTTTACCTCAGGTTTTGCTAGTAAGACCAGACTTCATGAATCTCTGGCCCCCAAATCCATGGGGAAATCTAATCTTTTCTTTCACTCCTATCTTTTCTTATTGTTCTTATGAAGCAGCATCCAGCATATCTCACCCTCGGCCTTTCTTCCTCTCTAGGTAGCAAACAACAGTCTGCTCCAACCAGATCTAAATGTCAGCAGTGGATGTGTGTTACATTTCCCTGACTTCTCCTACCAGGAGTGGCAAACTAAAAAAGGCCAGTGTTGATAGCAAGAATGTGTTTGTTGCACTGGCACCATCATGGACACAGAGTGTAGCCAGGCAACAGGAAAACAGGGCTTTCATTTGTCAGACAGGACACAGAACAATCTCTAGATGTTCTTCCCTCTGCTTTGAATCAGGGAAAGTGATTTGCAAAAGGATAAGTGCAGAACATGCAAAATCTTGCACAAGGGAAATTTCTGTAGCAAGAAATATTCAGAAATGGCAGTAACATAGGTAGAAACACATACTCAGATTCAGGTAACAAGATTATGAGTGCTGACTTGCAATCTGCCTAGAACAGAACAGATTGTAAGTCAATGGAAAAGTGCTTTCAGAGTAAAATAACATATGAGCAAAGAAAAGGCAGTGTGCTCTGCTTGAACCTGGATGTTATCATAAAAACAGAATGCATTTTGGGTGTAGTGTAGGCTTAAGATAGGATTTTGATTCTTGATTTTATTATGCTACTTTGAAAAAAACCCTAGACTTGGTCTATATTTTATAAGCATTTAGTATCATTTCCCTTGCTATGAAGAATAAATTTAGTGATGTTAATTATAAATTACGCTTGATTTCCTTTCATTTTTGCTGAAATTCTTTTTAAAGAACATAAAAATATATAACTGATGAAAGTTTATTGCTAATTTAAAGTAAATTAAGATAAATAGTGGGTGATGTCTCTATTTGGAGTTACAATTAGAAAGTTGTATCAATTCTTATACTGGGTCAGACCATACCTCCTGTACTATCTTGTCCCCAGCCTGCAGCAGGTGCTTGCAAAAATCCTAAACTTGTAATGATAGTTCCTTCAAAAATTTTCTCAGCCATTGGAACCCAGGAGCTTCCTGAGATGAAGGTAGGGTCCTGGATGGATTTTTATCAAGTCAGCTCTTAAGCTGTCACAGGGGATTTGCAAAGTGGGGTAACCACAGGAGCAAAATCACACCACTCAGTGCCAGAAATTTTAATAATAATTAAGCAATTTTCTCTGTTTGATTAGGCTTATGGCACAAAATAGAATAATATATTGCCAGCAGGGCAGATCTAATCAAGACCTCACTTCCCTGAAGGATATTTTCATATCAATTTCACCCTGTGACATTTAACTAATTTTTTGTATCTTTGTTGTCCTATGGAAGAGAGTTCTGCAGCTCATCATGGGAATGAAGAACTTCTGGGGTTTATATCCTTAAATATTCTTTGCAATTCAAAGAACAGTGAATGCAGTTTAAATTTTCTGTTTAAAATCAGTGAACAATATTCTCTGTGCACCTTTCTCATGATTGTATAACTGTCTATTATCTCTCCTCTCAGATGCCTTTTTTCCTAGCCTAAGGAATCAGTCTATTCAATCCTACTCTGTAAAGAAAACACAAAAAGCTGGAGGTCTTTTGTCCCCTTTCTATGCATCTTTCCTAGTTTTACTTTCAAATTTGAAATTATGGGTTGGGACTGAAATGCAAGAAGTGTTCAGAACAAGGGGGTAAATGGATTTGTTCCATGGTACATGGATGTTCTCTAGTGTTTTGTATTTCTTATAATTTATTCTTAATTTTTTAAATTATTTTAACTCAAGATCCTATTTTTGAATAGTAATGTTCAGTTCAGAGCTCATCAATGAATACATGAAAATAAATAATTTATCTATTTAAGGCATTTTTCCTGCTGTTTTATTAAAACTGCAAATTAAATTCAATATAGATAACTAGCCATTCAGATTTATGAGGGTTTTCTAGAACTCAATGCAGTCAGTTCTTTGCTAATCTCAGTAACTTGGTGTCTTTAGCAAGTATTGTCACATCACTGTTCGTTCCCTTTTCTGCATCATCTAAGGATATGTTCAGCATTTATAAGTTGCCCTGTAGATAACTGTGTATCTCAGTGACTCATCTCCTCCCCTCTGAACATTGACCATATACCTACCCACCTACTTTTTAACCTCTTTATCCATTGAAAAACCTTCCCTTCTGCCCTGATTTTCTTGAAGTTCTCAAAGGTCCTTTGGTAAGAGAACTTGTCCAATACATAATGCAAATCCAAACAGAATGTATCTTCTGGATATCCTTTGATCATACTTTGTCCATATCCAAATCTATTTTTCTAGTAATTTTATTAGGATTTTATTCCATTCCAGATGTTGAACTTGGCCTTTATTGTGCTTAATGTGGTTCTTGTCAGCAAATTTCCCTGCTGTGTTGAGGTGCCTCTGAAAAAACAGAGCATTTTGAGGTCTCCAGCATTTTGATCTCCTATATTCTCTGACTATTCTGTAATTTATGAAGCTGCTGAGGGTGTATTGTGTCCCATTGTCCGGGTTATTAATAAAGCTATTAAATGTTATTGGCCCAAATATCAGTCTTCAACTGACTGATAACTGGTGACCAGTTGGATTCTGTGCTACTGAATGCAACCCTTCTAGCCTCGTGATTCAGACAGTTTTTTCACTTTTTTTATCATCTGTTAATCCAGTCAGTATCTCAATGGCTGGGCTCTGCAGGAAACAGGGGCTAAGATATTGCTGAAGGTAAGGTAAAAGAGTGGGCACTGTTCTCATCAAAGAAGGTAGTCATGTCGGTAAGGGGTGATTTTCCCTTGTCAGGTTCATGCTGGTTATTCCCTTGCAAATTCGATAGAGAATGGCTTTGCAGTGTCCTCAGTCTGCTCCTTCAGTACACTCAGATGCTAATCTGGTCTCATGGACTCGTACAGTTAGTTTGGTTATACTCAGTTTAGATGTCTCTTAACTCTGACCTTCCTCTGCATTTAGTAATGCTTTGCTTCCATAGGCTTTGCTTCCATAGGCTCAGAAATGCTGCTCTGGGCAGTTTACCCAGCAGTCAGGGTGGTTTGAATTCACACACCAGGCTTTGCATCTGTTGTGGTTTGACACTGGCCCAAGGCCAGACACCCATGAGAGCAGCTCACTCACCTTCCCCTGCCACAGCTGGGCAGCAGAGGGAAAAAAAACTGAACAAAGTGTTCATGAGTGAGATCAGGACTGGGAGAAAAACACTTCAAGGGCAAAACAGGCTCAACTTAAATTGCAAAGTGAATTTATTACTAACAGAATCAGAGGAGAATAATAAGTAAAATAAGCCCTTAAAACACCATTTCCCCCCCAGCCCCTCGCTCCTTCCCACCGACAGTGCAGGGAGAGAGGGTGTAGGGGTTTTGGTCAGTTCATCATCAAGATTTTCCTCTGCTGCTTAGGGAGAGGAGTCCTTCCCCTGTGAGACCATGGGGTCCCTCCCACAGGAGATGAGCAGCAGCCATACCACACCTGCTGCAACATGAACTCCCTGCCATGGCCACACAGTCCTCCCAAAACTGCTGTGGTGTGGGTTATTCTTCCACAGGGTGCAGTCCTCCAAGCACAGGCTGCTCCAGCCTGGAAGCAGGGCCCTCTCTCTCCACTTGGTCTCCCACTGGATCACAGACTCCTCCAGGCGCCCACCCACTCTGGCATGGGCACCTCCCCCATGGGCTGCGGGTGGATCTCTGTATTCCCCCTGGATCCCCATGGGCTGTGGGTGGATCTCTGTATTCCCCCTGGATCCCCATGGGCTGTGGGTGGATCTCTGCATCCCCCCTGGATCCCCATGGGCTGTGGGTGGATCTCTGTATCCCCCCTGGATCCCCATGGGCTGTGGGTAGATCTCTGCATCCCCGTGGATCCCCATGGGCTGCAGGGGCACAGCTGCTTCACCATGGTCCTCACCATGGCCTGCAGAGGAATCTTGGCTCTGGCACCTGTAGCACCTCCTGCCCCTCCTTCTCCACTGACCTTGGTGACTCCATGTTGTTTCCCTCACATGTTCACACCTCCTCCTCGTCTCTGACTAGAAGCAAAACTGAGTGACATTGTTTTTATTTTCTTCTCAAATCTGAATTCACAGAGGTGTTACCATCATCTCTCATTGGCCCAGCCTTGGTCAGCAGCATGTCCATCTTCAGAGCCATCAGGGATTGGCTCTGCTGGACATGGAGGAAGCTTCTGGCAACTTCTCACAGGAGCCAGCTTTGTGGCCCTCCTGCTACCAAAAATGAGGCCATACCAAACCAATACAGCATCTTTTTTCACTCTCTTTATTACTTATTATATAAGTTTTGATAATTTGCTTGATACAGACATGAATGCTGAAGGTTTCTTGGATATTCCTGGAGCCCATTTTAGTAATATATATTAAATTTGTGTTTTCCAGACCTCAGGTACCAAAGCAGTTGTAAACTAAAAGTCAGACACTGTTTAATAGTTCAGCACTTTCCTCTCTGAACTGCTTTTAATATTCTTGAACAACTAACTGTGCTGGAAATGTGTTGCTTTTCATTTTATCTGTATTCTATAACCACTTGTAACAGCACTGTGATTTGAGATGAGAGTTTTTCATGAGCAACTCTGCCCATTCTGGGATGCGAACTTCCTTGGGTTCTGCCTTGATGGACTTGGGCAGTGGGAGAAATGTGGGGTTTTTTTGGTGTGGCTTTATCCCAATCACTTCTTTGATCTTTTATTGCTTCTTTGAACTGTCAAGATTCCTGCTTTTAATGTGTTTGAAGAAGAACTTCGTAATATTTATGGCTTTTGTAAATTATGCTTCAAGTGCTGGTTTTTTTCTTCATTTTGACACTGCTTTAGTTTTTTGAAAAACGCTTACTTCCTTTGTTAACTACTTCTGTCCTGTTGTTAATCTGTTCCAAGTTGCCCTTTGCCTCAGGTTTTTTGGTTTTATTCTTTTTGCAAGGTAGCGTTTATTTGTCCTGTGTCTCCAGCTAGGTATTCTTAAATGCTGCCTGCAGAAATTTAACTCTCAGCTGCCTGCCCTAGGTCCTTCTTCTCACTCTGCTTCATGCTGAAGTTCCCTTTCATAAGCAAACATGCTGTAGTATCAAAGTGCATATTGGTTGGTATTACAGTGCTATTCCTGCACGCTGCTCAGAACAAAGTTAAGAGCTGCTTTTTCACTCTTCAGCCTTATGTTAAGTTGCTTCATAAAAACCTTGATTTGTGTCTAAAAATTTACTATTGCTGCCAGGCTATAGTGTAATGCCTGTCCAGACTTTATGAGGGTAGCTGAAGGCTGTCATTCCTACCGTACTCTCTGGCCTCATAGCACTTCTTGCAATTTATGTTTGGGGAAGCTACCTTTTGCTCTGGAGAGGATGCCCATTTTTGTACCCAAGTCTCTTCATAGCAGGCCACTGGAGACAGGTTTTCCATTTAATCCTTCTGCTTCTATCCTTATTTTCTTTCCATAATTAACTTTGAAGGTGATGTATAGCATGGGCTATGGATTCCTCTAAACATGTCTCAGCTTCTTTTGTGAAACACGACATTATCAAATCCCTACTGTACCTAACTTCATTTTGTTGGTATCTTTGCTCTCATACATTAGTGTAGGTAGAGAGAACCCAACGTTAGAGCATTTTCCTCTCCTTCTGCTCACTCACCTGCTACAATATCACTGGATGATTTTTCTTGGGCATAGTACTGTGCTGGAGTATTCCTGGAGGTCATCTCAACAGATTCCTATATATGTTTTTTTAATTCTTCAAAAGTTAAGTGCTTTCCATGTCCCTTTGTAGGTGTTTAGAGTGAACCCAGCTGCAGCATGTAATTTTCTCAGAAAAGACCAAAGGATGCTTGTTCTGTTTGCTCACTA
Source organism: Eopsaltria australis (assembly GCA_034509425.1). Taxonomy (NCBI): domain Eukaryota; kingdom Metazoa; phylum Chordata; class Aves; order Passeriformes; family Petroicidae; genus Eopsaltria; species Eopsaltria australis. The sequence goes on from JAVTVJ010000072.1 coordinate 2,845,253, forward strand.
GGGCACATACTCATGTGTGGTAATGAGATACTCTGCCCAAATATAGCATATTTACCCTGTGTGACTGCTGCTAATATTAGCCAGTGCCCTCTCTCCATCCGGTCTTCTTCCACTTGTGGTGTTTAGGTTGAGGACCATGCGTGAAACATGCAATGTGAGAAAATAAACTAAAAATTGTGTTGACTTCTTTTGCTAAGATACAAAGAAATTCCCTGTGCAGCAAAATACGCTTGCCTCTTCTGTGCAGAAAGAAGCCAACCTGTTGACATTTTTGGTTTACTCTGTGTTGTTTTGATTTATACAAGTATACGTTGCAGTTTGGAATTGAATCAGAATAGATTAGCATTTGTGGAGAACTGACCTCCTAAAATAGACAAAACTTTGATAAAAGATTTTATTGTGGTGGCAACAGTGGGAGGGATTTCCAAGCATGCATTTTAAGTATGTTCAGGCTGTTACCAAATCCGAATTGTTATCTGTTCACTGCCTTGCATCACATCTGCATTAACCCCCCCGCCCCAGGATTCTTAAGATACCAATCTGTCTTCATTAAACCAAGAACAAGAGCCAAATGATTGAGATTCCTGCTTGGCTTATCATATTTGGAAAATTAGCATCCTTTAGACAGTAAGACATGACAAGCTACATCTATACTAGAAAAATAATGTGTGTTAGAAAATAACTTTCAGCTAGCACGACATCAAACATGATTTTGTATTTAATTTAGCTTGAGATTAAAAACATTTATTGCAAATGCATTACTCCATTTATTGAGACAAGTTTGTGTTTTTGATGCTACGATTACTGTGCAGTAGAAGTTGCTCCTGTGGACATTAGGAGACCTTTGGTGGGTAATGGACTGACTAGTTAAAATGTGATAATTTAGTTAACGTATTTGTGAGTTAGTTCCACTGTAGAGAGGTTCATGGATATGTGTAGAAGGAAGGAATTTCGTGTATGAGTAAAACGTAAATTCCTAGCTGCCATTAATCCAATGCAGCACTTTGTTGCCAGAGGATTTTGGACAGTGGAGTAAGAGAAGATGAAAACTAGCAAAGAAAGCCTTATGTCTTCCTCTCACTTTTCCTATCTTTCCATACTGGTATGATAGCTTTTATTTTGCATTACATTTAGTTTAGGTGCTTTCATATTCTGTTAATGGAGCTGTGTTTATTTCCAGCTCTAAGGGGGGGCAGTTGATGCCCTAAAATGAGGCATACAGCCATCTCATTCTGTGGTACACGTTTTTTCTTGTGTCATTTACTCATGCGCTTCAATATTGCTATTACTGATTTTACTGTTACTGTTGTTACTAGTTCTATCAGTTTGTCTTTTAGGGAATGCATAATATTCTTGCCTAGGGCATTTTTTTTAATGTGCAGAAGAATTCATTTTGAACAATTGAGTTTTCTTGCCTGAGGACATCAGCCATCCCTTCAAAGTTGTTGAGATGTCATTTAATTGTCCCAGAAAAATGAGCAAAAAAATACAAGATCCAGCTCATGTACATTCAAAGTTTTATTTCAGTTGTGCTACCCTAATAACTTTGTAAAATTAGAAGTTTTTTCCAGTCATGCACAGAATACATCTTCTCAAAAAGCTGCCTACTATGTTATCTTATTTTCACCCCAGTCACATTGTGATTGTGTGTGAGGAATAAAGGGACCGAAGTTTTTTGCAAATAACACAATTGGAAAATTTTATTTTTCTGTGCTCCCATTTCTACAAAAAAACTTACTTACTTTGCTCATATTTCCCTGTCTACCAGAGGAGGATTTCAGTTTAAATGGTGGAGGTTTCAGAAAGTTGGGAAGTACCAAGAAGAGTAAGAAGCAGATTATTTTACTAAAAGTATATTGATTAGTCATAAAAACATGATGTGCATTAATGATATTCCTAATTTTCACTCTGATCCAATCTGTTGTGTAAGAATAGGAACAGACATATATTTTTGGAAGAGTGATTAAAACCAAAAGAAGGATCAAAGCAGAATCAATACTTTTAAGAGCTAAAGTGTCTGTGAGAACAATTTTTTTCCCCTCAAACTGATTCCTGACAAATGGAGAGCATAGTGAATGGAGTTACTCACATTGGATTTCAGGTGATGTGAAAACAGCAGCAGGCAAACTATTACCAAAAAATGCAAAACGGAAGCAAAAATGGGCAAAGATACATATAATAATTCAATTTAAAAATTACAGAATTTTTATATATACATGTATGTAATTTATTTCTGTAATCTACACAACCATGTAATAATTTCAATATGGAAAGATACGCCATTCAAATTTTTAGGGTGTTTTGTTTCTTCTGTTTCTCAGTGGAGTGTCTGGTCGTTGCTTGTGTGCAGCTCACATTGAAATTTATTTGCTGCATCTCACTGTAGTATAGATTTTATGGGATTAATGGGAAGTCTTTTCTAACAGAACTGCAACTTTTGGAACAATTTTGACTTAAAAGAAAAAGAGTCTCTAGCTATGAATATTGTATGGAGTAGGGAAAAGTGTGGGGAGGACAGAGTGACAGGTTGTGGGTCCCCATTCCCTGTACCCCTGTGCTGCTGGTGAGGAGGAGGTAGAGTCCAAGAGTGAAGATATGAATTTGTTCCTGTAAAAAGCTGGTTGTGCTTGTGGTGGGAAAGTGTTTTAGCTATGTCTGTTTCTGACCATCAGACTCTGTTCTTAATTGTCAATAAAATGAATTCATGAGAAAGAAGCTGGGTGGGCATCTGGCAGCCAGCCAAGCTGCCTACATTCTGGCATGCTTTCTAAATGCACACAAATTCCAGTTTCTGTCCTGCCTTCCCTCTGCTTTTTCCAGAAACTGACAGATTAAGATTAATATTGAAAATATACAAATTCAAAGCACTACATTTAACACAGAATACTGATAGTCTGGATGAATGCAGCCAAAAATTGTGCTGTTTCTAGGAACATGGGTAGCAAAGAATGCATTGTTTTTATCCAGTCTTCATCTTAGTCTTATGTTGCTGATGTCAAATTTCCATTGCACTTGAGGAAACGGATGTGTAGGTTCTCAGTCACAGTTAATATCCAGGCCAAAAGGATGTCTCTACTCAGGCTTTACTTTGTCATACAGAGTAAGCAAGGTTTTTGTTGTTTTTGTTTTGGGCTGGTTTATTGCTGTTGTTGTTTGTGGGGATTTTTTTTTGGTTTTTTTTGGGGGGGGGGGTATTTGCTTTTTAAATTATTTTTATTTTTGTTGTTGTTTTTTTTTGATTGGTCAGTTGGTTTTCCTTGAGGTTTTTTAGCAGAAATAAAGATTGTCCTTTTTTTTCCCTCAAGAACATTGAGATATATTCATTTTTATATACCTTGCACTGAAAATAGAAAATTAATTTTGATTATTTGGATTTTTTGACTTTGCAGTTTTCTAGAGGTGCTCTCAGAATAGCCTGATCTGAGTTTCAAACCCATTTCAAAATTCACAGTAAAAGCTAAAATGAGTAGACTTTGGTCAGTGTTTCAGACATGTGCTAACAGAGTTTCCTATTCTAAAGTACTATGTAGAAGCTCCCCCTTTTCTGTAGTGGATATTGAGAATGTTTACAATTTCTTGCTTTTCTTCTGTTTTTCTTAGACAAAACTTGCTTTGATTTTGGAGTGCTTTACTCTAGTAAAAGCTCTGGGATTTGTAGCACTGACTTCAAATGATTTTCAGCAGAAAAAGCACAGGAGAATTTTTAAGAAATAAGTCCTAGTAATAGATTTTGTAACTTTCTGTTTATAATTATAAACTAGCTTCCAGTATAAACCTCTGTTAAAGAGCTAAGAGCTATAACATACCCATCAGGGGACAAATTGTTAATAAAGTGTAATTTGAAAGGGGAAAGCTGATGATATCTGCAAAAGGAAACAAGAGCCCCAAGGCAGCATAGAAGTGCCTTATTACCAGTTGCACTGGGCATTCTGTTGAATGAGTTTTATTTATCATGTTTTTATAGTTACTTCCACTGAGCTTTCAGCGACATTGGAAGAAAAATACCGAAGTACAATGTTGTTCTTCCAACATAGCAAAGAGTTTCTAAATCGAGAAATATGGAAAAGAGGCTACAGGAATAGAAGAATATTACACAGCTGTTTCAGAAATAAATTTTTCGGTTGGCCTCCCTGTGTGAGATATTTACTAAAATTTCTGTGTGTCACTGAAATTTAGGAGATACTTTTCTCAGCACTTTAAGGGCTCTGAATCTAAAGGCTGAGTAGAGTTTCCTACAAGTCTGTGAGGTAAGCAGGGAGGGATTTAGGAGGGAAAAAGTTGCAGATGAATTATTGAGATATGATGATTGTTTAGTGACTGCTTTCCTAAGATTCCTTGTCAATGTGGAATGAGGTAAACACCTTTATATATAACAGGAGTATGTTTTCCCTTTAAGCAGCTGTTTCATTGTCTCTGCAAAAGTGGCCAATTTGGATCTGAGCATTTGTCTTTTAGAAATTGGATAGAAATCACCCACCCATTTAATGTTGCTGCTACAAGGTTGCTAGATGTCACTGACCTCCACTAATTAATAACTTGAATGATGTTCAGCATATAACCTAGAGGTGCAAAGTTCCATGTGCCATTGACATAGCTCCAGACCATTCACTTATGTCAAAACAAGAGAGAAAGGTACTTACATTCAGGCTTTTTCATCGCCTCACTGTTATCTCACATCTTCATGATAGAGTTGTGATTTAGAGTTGGGTTACAGGCCCCCTGGTTCCCTCTGTTCCTTCCATTGCATTTGGAGTATATGATGTTCCTTTGAAGACATTTTCATATTCTGAGCAGATACCCTCCTTAGTCCTGAGGCTTCTGTTCGTCTTTCTCACCCTAGATTTCTGTATAATTTAGCAATGCAGCTACACTCCAATGGTTTTCCTATTAGCTATAGGATCAAGATTTCTGATTTTAATAAGAAGCTTTTGCATTTTGTGTCTCATGAGAATTTTTCTCAGCCTACTGGGTTTTTTTGGTCCAACTCCACAGCTCATGATATTATCTATATGTTGATGATACTCAGTTACATACCTCTCTACTTTTTATTCTCCATAGTCTTGCTATTTTGTCTCTCATGTTGTTTTAGCATTTGTCAAATTAAAGCAAATTATTTGAAAGTAAACATAACAAAAATTGAAATTTCCTTATTCCATCTTTCCATTTGTGAACTGTCAATTGTGCTGTCATCAACTGTGTTGCCAATTCTTTGGAAATTTTTATTTTTTTTTTCTTACTGCGTTCAATTTTGCCCAATGTACTTTCTAGATATCTTATATATTTATGTGTTATCCTTGAATGGAAAGAAGAAAACTCAATCTTGATTTTTCACAATCACCTTTCTGGGCAATTAATTTAACCAGAAGAATGTTGAATATGTGTCTCTTTGCTGTTGAAACAAGTATTTTTTCACTAGCTTTTCACAGGACAAGCTGCATGAATTGGTGGTTCTTACATTTCTTCTGTCATTAGCATTCTGAAAAATACAAATTTTCAAGTTCATTCAACAGATTCTGTCTCTTTTCTGTCTTGTGAGATACCATTTTTAGGTTAACTTTAAATAATAGTTTTATTATTGCAAATAACAGTTGTTGTAAAGCATAGTATTCTCTCTGAACTGTAGATGGGTACTACTGTTAACAGACTCAAGCCTGCCATTCCTAAAGCCTAATGACAAAACTGTTTTAAAAAACAAGTAAAAAAGACAAATGGAAATTGTGATGAATTGTTCTTCTCTTCTTAATGTGATATGATGTACAAAATTATATACAAACATACTGAAATACATTTTTTTGTAGTCTCAGTTATTCAGTATGACTTAGAAGGTGTTAGAAATTTCATCCTCCTGTGCATCTTTCAGGTTCATCTGAGGTTTTTTTAGCTCATACCTGGAAGCTGTAATGCAGCTGTCTTTGACATCCCAGGGGAAAGATAGTGTGTTGGCCGTGTCTCTCAGAAATTATTTCAGGAAGGTTTTTGATTTGCACAAAGTGCTCTGAAGTGCCATGGCTTCCTTGGCTTCCTGTGGCTGAAAGTGGAGTGGGGATGATTGCTTGGCATCCCACATCAGTATGGCTGTCGTGGTCCAAACCAACATTTTGTGGCACTCCAGTACCAGAGGACCCTTCTCACCACTTACTTTGTTGTTAACCTTAGGGGCTTGAGAAGTATGAAATTATATTGAAATTGCTTTCACTTTGGAATAAAGAGACTCTTGACATATCAGCACCAGTTTTAAAAGTTTAAAACACTATTTCTAAAAAAAAAACAAACCAAAAAACGTAAATTGAAATGTTGTTTTCAAAAGGTCTTGGAGCCTACTGAAATCAATCTTACTTGCAAAAAAAAAAAACCCAGGAAACACTTCAAAATTCAATGTGGTAACACAGATGTTAAATCTTGAAGGATTCATATGTAATTTATTCAAAACATTAAATTTACTATGTGTAGTATAATTTCAGAATGTGCATTAAAGATGTGTTGTGAAATCTCATTCCTACCTGCTGAATGGCTGCCAAGTTTGGAAGTGCAAGAACATTTTGTTGTTTTACCCCTTCAGCACAATCCTGCATTCAATTTTTAAATGTCCATAAAAACTGTAAAAACCTCAAAATGCCAGATTGGAACAATAAAAACTTTGAAAGTCACAGTGCAACAGTTTTGGGTTTTTTAATAACTCTCTGAGAGCAGGGTTGAAAATCCTAGTTCCAAACATACTCAAGTTTTGAGTTGCTAGCTCCTAGGTTTGAAACTTCATTTCCCTCTATAAAACTGTGTCTGTTAAGTGTAATGCAAGTGGATGTTTTGTGACATTTAAAAATCCTTGCAGAAGACAAAGGAAGACAAAGAGGGGAATACACAGGTGGATGGGTAGCTGGCATTTGTAAAAGTTCAGTCTTGTGCAGAATCCTGTGTCATTTGTGTCAGTGGAGTGGCCCAACTGAGGGCTTGTGAAAGTTTTAGTAACTCTGAATTTTTCTCTAATATGGTTAATTTTCTCTTTTATCATATTAGCTTTGACAATTTTCTACAACTGTTTATTTGCATAATCAGTAAATCAGATGATTAAAACTTTGGCAGCTTCATGAATTGGCAGGGTATGTACTTCCTACTTTTTTATATACTTCAGGCTAGTATATTTGGAATAAAATTAAGTTGACATCAGCTCCTTGAAGCCATATAAAGCTTCAGATATTACTTGGTTTAAGTACAGAATTATATATCTATCAGGGGATCTCAGTTCTAACTGAATTCCAAAGCCTGGAAAATTCAAGCATGATTATATGTTTATTTCCATACATTTCTCAGTGCTTACTTTATAAGAAACAGTAATTTTTTAACTGTGGATGAACAGTAAAAGCTGATTCTGAACAAATGAAAACACACATGATGTTATTCCCTGGAAAATTGGCTGTTACATGTGGCAAAAAAACTTGGAGGCAAAATAATGCAGTGACTGTAGCCAATTAGTAAAGTTGTCCATATGGTGCTGGACTTCTTGTATGAGCTGCTAGCCTGTCACTTCATGTGAAAGCCTAACCAGGATGCCCTAAATCCTTAGAAACCAGCTTTTTTTTTTTTTTTTTTTTTTTTTTTTTTTGTGAGCCAGAAGTGAAAGCTATATTAAAAGGAAGTCCCTTTTTAATATTTTACTCTAGTTTTTCATTTAGAGAATGGTAGTTTCCAAAGATATTTGTCAGGAGCCTATTGGCAAGATAGGCAGCTCCAGCAGCAATGGCTGCAAGGATGAGGGGTCATGACTCCATGGAAAACAAGGAAAATGGCTCCTGTGAAGTAGAGAGAGGCATAAATCTTCCTTAAGTGGCTTTACATATTTGCTGGAAGCAAGAATGTCATTATACCAAAGCATGCCTTAAACTTTCTGGTAACCATCAAAACCACCACTAACTCTGTGGCTGCTAATTTGCTGCTAACATCTTGCTGGTGTGCTGCTCCGTGGCTACACTCTTGCTTTGGGTTTACGATCCTGACACTTTCTTTATGCCCTCTTTAAATTCAGCTTTTGGAATCCAACATACAGAGCCAATTAGGCAGGCTGTAAGACCTTTGCCAAACAAGTCAAAACATTTTGAAGCCATTCCATTGCTGGACTTGATGTGAACAGTAAGGCGATATTGCTCACGTTTGTTGACATATATTATTATGGTTATTGCCATTATACCCCACGTCCCCTGAGTATTGTTTAAATACATGATACAAGAGATGAAAGCAAGCAGACAGTGAAAAAAAGAAAAGAAAAAAGGAAATATCATGTAGTTGTTGGTTTTTGGCATTGTGTAATTAAACCGTCTTCTTTAGTGTTATTTTTGCCAGTATCTAATTAGCAGAGCCATCTGCCTAAGAAGTGCTGGACCATCTGTCTGGAATGCTGTTCTGTTCATTTCTTGGTTCTTGACTAATTAACTTCTTTCTCTATGAAATGTAATAGTACATTCTCTTTCTACATTTCAAGGTTCATATATAAATATATATATGAATGCAAACCTGTCTACCTGTACATGTCTTTGAATATCTGTGTAGCTACAGGAGTATAGTTCTCCCAGGAGGTCTGCTTGTACTCAGTTGTGTGTGCAGCTTTCACTGTATGTGAAAGCCACACTTTTTTTGTTGCCCTGTCAGTAAAACTAATACATCTCTCACTTAAATTATTCTAATTGGCTAGTCCTTTCTTGACTGTGTTCAAATTTCAAATTTCCTGTCTACATTTACTAATTAAAGTTAGAATTATAGAAAGGGGCCATATTAAAGTTAAGTACCTAGGGCTCGGATTTTTTTTCCTGTTATATTTTGTAATTTTTCTGGAAAATTATATGATAATTTAGATTGGAAGGGACCTCCAGATGTCTTGCCTGAGGACTTCCTTTGTTGCTGCATGTTGGGCATGTAAGAGAATCCCTTGACAGTTACTTCTGAGAACTTTATTTACTGTTTCTACACTTTCCATGTTTCTCTTCTAGTGTTTTTCAAAGGTATTTGGATAAATCAGTTTAAATTAGAGATTGTCTTTCAGTTTTCGTTGGAGTTAAGTTCTTTGCAGTTATTTAGTTTAACTTGCTGCAGATACAATAGTTTAACTTCTGAGACTCTTACTGTTCATCCAGAGAAGCTACTAAAATATATTTGTTGCTCCAAAGACTATTACTAATTTCAATAATGTAATTTTATCTTGACGTGTATGGGTGTTGGATGCACGTTTTTCTTCATTTTGAAGATAATACTTCCATTATATATTCTTGAGTTGGAATATTTTTCCTTGCTGGCTGGAATTTCTCTCCTCCTACCACTCCTTGAAAATGCCAGGAGAGATTTCATCTTAAGTTTTAAAGTTCTTTACAAACATCGATGTTTAAAACACTGATATAGTTATTTACAATTGAGGTTTTAGAAAAAGCTACCTGCCGTTAGTTTGAAACTTGAGCTCAAGCTCAGAGTGAAGTGCACACCAAAGCCGTGGTTTTGTTCAGTCTGATTTTTTGTCAAATCTGTATCGAGCTTTGTGGTTTATGAATATTTTTAAACCAAGGAAAACAGTATGCGTTTAAAAGTGAACTGTGACAACCTCATCAGAGTACACTGGGTTAAGTTCAAGTTGTTTCTTTCAAGTGCAGTCTTTAGAGTTGCTCACGTTGCCTTTCACAGTGTTAAAAATCTCACTACATTACATAATTAAGGTTTATTTATGTATAAGAGAATGTATTTATGAAGGAGATGGAGAAATTAGGGGCACACTAAGTCAAGGCATTAAATTTATAGAAGTGCTTGAAAGACCATGTCGATCACAGGATTTATAAAAGCCATGTCAGTGTAAATATTGTCAGCTTGCTATCAGAAACAGTCTAGTGTGCCCCTTAAACCCTCCTCCTTAACCTGTGCAGCTCTATTCTTTGTAGAGATGTGTAGTAGTAGCTGTGTATGACCTGTCCATATTTTCTCTGACACTGACTTTCCAAGCCCTCTTTACTCTTTCCCCAGAGTGAACAAACTTGAGTGTCTATAATTTGGTTCAATGAACTTTGTTGCCAGCTTAAGTAGAATTATAATATTAATTAAAATCAGTATACTGAATGCTGTGGGTTGTATTTTACATGTGAAAATTGAAGGTTCTTGTTAAGAAAAATAGAAAAAAAAATCCTAACAGATAAACCTTAGTTGTGGAGATCTTCATAGTGAATCAAATATCCAACATGACATGGTTTGCATGTCATATCTGCACTCCTCCTCTGAACTTCATGGAAATGTCATCAATCAATATAAAGCAGGAGAATATGTCAATTTAAGGGAAGCAGTGGATAGCAGTAACATCTGTAAACATGGTTTTGCTTTCTAGAATAATGCAATCTATACGTGTCCATCTGATCTTTCAGAATGAAAATTTTGGAGTAGTAATCTACTGGCAAAACCCACATTGTTATTATTCTGTCGGGCCATTTTGTTTTGTCTTTGTGTGCTGAAGATTCAGTACACATTTTTCTCCTTTTTTCCCCCACATTGAAATGACATTTAGCTTGACGAGTTTTCTACCTCTCTTCCTCCTGTGTATAAGCAGTAGACTGTGCTGAATAGCTAAATTTCCATTTTGTGGGAAACTCCTCTGAATTTCCTGAAGATTAGAAGGTAAAAAGAAAGCGAGCTCTGTATAGAAATGTTTGCCTGCATTACTGAACTATGTGGGAGCCTTAGAGACCAAAGTACAACAGATTAAACTACTCAGTTCTCTTCAGATGCCTTTGTACTACATTTCATTTGCAGCCTTCTCTATTATTATCTCCTCTAGCACTGGAACCAAGGGCAATAGGACTATAAGTACAGTTGATTTCAAAGATGGGACTTACCTTTGTCAACAGCGTGTCTGCATTTATTTCTTGTCCACATAGCATTACTCCTTTTTAGCAGATGTTGTCATGAGTAGGGCTTTCCCAGAGAGTTGGCCATTTGGTTAACTTGCAAGCAAATATATTTATATCTAGTTGGGTTCTTGTATGTGCTATGATGTCCAGAAATATTACATAATGTTTTAATATTTCACATCCTTCTCCTTCAGATTACTTTTGCTGTGCACTTAGAGCCGATTGAAAGCTGGGTATTTTGTCACTGAAAATTGATTCATTGATAAACATTTTATATTTAATGCCATCTTTTTCCTTCTGTTCATGCTTGACATATTTTTCTCAGTTCAGTTTTGGCAAGAACTTTTCTTCAAACCTTCCTTTTTAGTACCCATATTTCACTCTCTTTCTACTCTGACCTCCTCCTGGTAACTAACTCTTGTGTTTCTCCAGGCATTTGAAATTTTTTGTGTCGTTCAGAGATAACATATTCAGTACGTGTATTTAGTGCCATATAACATGGAGGTTCAGTGTGTCCTAGTGGATTGATTAGGAATTGAGTTGGTCGTCCCATGATCTCTGTTATGGATGTGAATTGCTCTTTGCATTAACGAGTCAGAAGAGTTAGGTCATTGCTGCTTTTCATCTAAGTCATTATGAGATTTCTTTCATGCTGCTAGATACAGTTTGTTATAAATTCTAGGGTCCTTCAAAAGTAGATTCTTCCAAAAATTTTCAATATATTCCCCTATACACCATAGTCATTTAGCATTGCAAAAGCAAATGCTGTAAATAGGAAGGTTTAGGATGGAGGAAGAGAAGTAATTACATTAATTTTCATAAGTCTTTTTTTTTTCTTTATGTGAAAAATGCTTATTCTTGAGCTTGTTGAAACACAAATACTCTGAAGGCATTTTTCCCCTTAATTTAAATAGGCTTTCACCCTATTATTAATTAGAGTCTACTTGCTGCTAATGCAGTCTCCATTAACAGCCAGGTACAAAATATTTCCTATATTAAATCTGGATAAATGGTCTTTCATTATTTCCTTGTAAATAAAAATGAAAAGGCTGTGGTTTCAGTAATTAGGCAGCAGTGGTTACTTCAGAAATCTCAATTCTTCTTGATAAAATGTGAGGTGCTTCGTGGCATTTTTGTCTAAAGAACACATGGATGTGCACTGTTGAGGTGAAAGAATGCAGCCTGATTTAAAATGCACTTTGACTACACAGCATATACAGGCATTCAAATATGTACATGTATTGGCACATTAACACCAAGCATGCAACCTGCTCCAGTGAACAGAAAAGTTTGTAAGTCATAGCTGCTGAATGTTGAATATGGAAATAACTGGAATTAACTCATGCAGTGAAACTATAGTAATGCAGACTAGGCATTACAGTCCTGACATAAATCTGTTGAAGCAGTGAGACAGCTCAAAAAATGAGGATAAATTGCTTCTGCTTTGCAGTGCACTGTTTCACTGTTGTCTTCTTTCTGCCCATTGCTTCTTTCTCTGAATGGATGTTTTAGTGCTTCTGATTAGTGCTGCAGTCATACCTTTAGAGACTAAAATCTCCATTTGATGCATGACATAAATACTTCAAAAAGTGCAGTAGGGCACACTTTCCCATTGAGCAAGGTTTCTCAGCAGAGCTGACCTCAGATGCTATGGTGATGCTGCCCAACTCTGCTGGAGAAAGAGGTTCAGCCTTTCTGTGTGTTCCTCTATCTGCTCACCTTAAAACTCACCAAAAAAAAGGCCAAATAGTATCAAATATAACTGTGGTTATTTGTGCTGTAGTGATTGGAACAATGAACCGTGATGTTGGCCAGCTTCCTTTTGGATTAAAATAATGAAAAACCTTCAACAGCAAGGCTACATTTCTAAGGAGAAAACTCCTAAGAGGCATTTATGGATAGGATCAACCACAGCTAATCATCAGTATCACTAAAACACGTAACACAAATATGGGCTTAGATAGCACCAAGGCCTATATTTCTGTGTTACCTGCATTTCTAACAAATTCCTTTTGGTTGCAGGCAGTGGAGTGGCAATGTGATGAAGCTACTAAAAGAGCCTGTTACAGTAAAGGCAAATCAAAGGTAAGTCTGAGACATCTGTTGTGCTTTAATAAACATTTTATGTTAATAGCAGATGTAATTCAGTGTATAAATCCCCATCTTATGCATTTTTACCCTTTCTGAAGAGAGATGTAGAAAAGCAGTCTGACACTGATGTGCAAGCAAAGAAATAAAGAAGAATATAGGGAGCATGGGGTGAGAGATACAGTCACGTGATTCCTGTCTGAAATGGCCATGAACTTTAGCTTCCAACAATTTACTGTTTTGACACCAAGGTTAAACATGGCATGTCACATGTAGTAAACTGTATTCTCACTTCATTTTCTGTGCTGTAAATCCTGAATAACTGTGTAATTACTTTGTAAAAGTCTCAATTTATATCCCTGTGTTATAAGATGCAATTTTATTAACTTTTTTTATTTCCTATCTACTGGTGCTATAAAGAACTTAATATTAAATTCACTAACTTCTTAGACAGTGAACTTGATATATTTTTTGTATTTAAATTCAATTCTTTATCTAGCCAACTTCAAATTCTATTATTCAGTATAGGTAAATGTAATGCTAAGATGGAACTTCTGGCTGTCCTAACCTGAAGCTGGTTATCAAATTAATTATAGAAGCAATTAGAATTGTGTGCAATCTATGTTTTTAATTTTTATACTGTTTAATGATTAAAGTTAATTCAGCTAAAACATACAGGGAGAACACATCAATAATGATAAGTGCAAAAGCTCACACTTTTATTCAGTAAAATGTGTTGCATACATTATGGTTGTGCAAAACTCAAAAAATCCCAAGCTTCAAAAACATATTCTGAAAGCTCTGTCATATAGTAGAGGAAGAATCTCTTCTGCATAGTTATCTAATCACTGACTTTTTAACTTCTCCCATTAAACAGTTAATTTCCAGCTCCTTTTTTACTAAGTGCTGGAAAATAAAATTGCAGTGTATGATTGTACATTTGAGATTAAAGAGGAAGAATGGCCTCACTTCAGATGTGGGGCCATGTTATACTGTGAGGTATAGAAAATAAAGAACTTTTGGAACCTCATATTTTAAACAAATGTTTAATTTTCTAAGTTGTTATTTCTCCCTAGAAAATTTATGCTTCCGTATGTAATATATCCCTTGAGCCTTTATCCTTAGCTTTCAGATGGCAATACTTGGAAGTAAGGGAATATGCTCAAGGGTCAATAGAATATGCCACAATGCATTGATCAAGGGGCATATACAGTAGAAAGTATTCTGGTAGAAATAACTAAACATATATGGGTTTGTTTTACAGTGATTTTCTAAGTTTAAAGCTGTTAGAATAACATTCAACTTGTCTGGAAGTCATAGTGCAGTGACTGTGATCTAACATGACGGATGGAAGGAATTGTAAATTTGAGGCTGTAGCAGTGTACTTTTGATAATATGTTGACAAAACTTACCACGTTTGATTCAACAGTGCAAAGTATCTGTTGCTATTAAATAATTTTGCTATGAGAAATATGCAACATTGCTGATACACTTTTAAAATGAACCTTAATGTAGTTTTTTATTCATGCAGAGTTTCATTTATGCTCATCACACCCTTTTGAAGAAGACGGTGATTGGAAGTTAAGCTGTCACTGTAAAACAGTATATATGAGATTCAAATAATGACCTCTGGGTTTATTTCTTAGTATTGCTATCATTTGGCTAAAGATTTCATTTGTACCCATAGTCGTTCCTCATTCACAATCTAGGAGAGGAGTATAGTCCTAATGCTTCGTAACATTCAAAAATAACCCTGGAAGTAAATACTTTTCTTCTTCTTGCTACCATTTGGGGTTTTTTTGGTGTGCAGACTTTGTGGCCTGGAAGCTTCATGTGGGGGTTGCTGGAGAATGCAGAGATATTGTCTGAGAAAACCTACCCACATGGAATGACAACTGTCTTTTTTGTTTTCACTGATATGGTCAAGGTTAAAATCAAAGGATAAATTTATGACTAGAGAAAGGATAGCCAAATGATGTTTGTCTTTTGTTGCCTTATATCCAAGACTAAAGCAAGGTCGCTATACTCTCTGCAGAAGGAGACGTATACAGATGAAGAAAGCACCTTATATGAAACATGCTTTTCTTTCCAGTCAAATCACAAAAGCCTTCCCTCAGAAAAACTGGGAATTATCAGATCAGGAGGAATTAATTCCAGTGCTACAGTGAATTGTCCCTCTTCAGCGGAAATCTCTTAGCAAACACAATTCTAGTTGCTGTTATCAGAAAAACTTGCTTTCTTGCCTGTTGTATAAATAGATCCAGCCCAAATTGCAGAGTTGCTGGGGATTGCATTTCTGTAGCATTTCTCAAGTGAATTCAGATTTCAGCACAGGCACATGTGTCTGCAGGAAGAGACAGGAAAGACTGGAGACAAAATGTGTAAGGCCAGCCCAGACTGTGGCTAAGGAGAGATGAAGATTGCAGAGATGGCTGTGGGTAGGTTATTCATTCAGATTCTGGTTTCTCTTGAAGCTCTGCTGACCACAGAGCAGCATGAGGGCAATGAGTTCAGGTGGCAAAACCCGAACTCACTGTCTGAAAGTCACTTTACTGATGGAGTGAATGCCCTGAAACCAGAACGTGGCTTTGAGCCCTGAAGCAACTCAAGTAGTTCTGAGATAATGGTCAGTGAAACACAAATCTTTTTTTGTTCTTGAGAAAGAAGCTGCATGGAATTTTTGCCTGTAGCTGCTATCAGTTGTTCTGACGTTTATGCTTTAGAAGCCAACAAGGGAAAAGAGCTGAAGGGGAAAACGTGTAGGGACATCTGTCACATTTGACAGTGTAATGCACACTTGACTTTTGAAGGCCGATGTTTGTTACTCAGACTTCAGACATTTATCCACCAATTTAAGCTGTTGTCTAAAATAGCTAGTGGCTCCGAGAGATAGCCACACAAAATTATGTCCTTGTGGCCAGCATGCATTATCTTGTAGAAGTCTAAAACACCAGACATGATTAAGAGAATAAATTTGCCTATACATACTTGTGGTAGGGAATGTTAGAAAGAAAAATATAAATGCACTTGATGAGAATGCAATAAACCAAAGAGAGGTAGAAAATAATAATGCTAATTGAAATTAAGTCCTATATCTTGCTTATTTAAGATTCTAATGCCTGGGTGTGTTAGAATCTGAACCTTCAATAAAAGTATTTAAAAATTAAACACAGGTGTGTTTAAAATGTTAACCTATACAAGAAATATTGCTGCAAGAGGATAACTGTATTGCAGCCAGATTGACCTTGGACTGTCAAGGTGATCTTAAACTTAAGTAACAGCCTAGCCTGCTTGGCTGCTGAATTGTTTCTAATAATCATATTTTGTTTCAGATATGCAGATACAAAAGTAGAAAGTACTTCCTAAATATATTTTTATATTTCAGATGTATTTCCATAGGCAAATAGGAAATTATACAACATAGAAGTAGAGATGAACTGGAGAATAAGAGTACATAAAAGATGGGTACCAAACCTAGTACCACCTTCTGACCTAAAAAATCCTTGGTTTTGAAGTCCTTTGCCACCTTTACAACACACATCTCATGTTTGCATGTGTCAGAAGCGAACCAGTACAGTCAAACTTGACTTCAGAGCTAGAAAACAATTAAAGTGGCTAAAGAGTGAAGTCCTTTTCCAGTATGTTTTTGGGTGGTGATAGTTTTATTCATGACTAAAATTTAAAATTTTCTTTTGCATTAATATGGATATTTTTTCAAATTAAGAAAGTAGCCAATTAAAAAAAAAGTTATTCTTTCATTTTCCATTTTTTTGCCCTGTTTGCCTAACAAAAATTCCATATGAGATGTCTTATTTGCACTGTTGCAGTACGGATTGTTGTCAAGTTGGCAGAGGACTTGGGAACATTAAGGAAAGAATCTTGTGATTCCCAAGAATGTCAGAGTTTAAGAAATTAGCATTATTTTTGAACAAAATGAGTGGGTGATCAGCGTGTAAGTAATTTAGAAATGACACTATTTCAGAGAGCTCTGGAATATGAAGAGGAGAGGTTGGATGGGCTGTAATGTCAGAACCCACTTATTTTTCCTACACTTACATTCCATGCCTTTCTGCAAAGGGCAGAATGGAAATAGACCAAAGAATAAATTACTGTTTATGTAATGTAAGGAGGTTTACATTCTGTGAACCTCCTTGAGCACCCTTCCCACAAAAAAAAAAAAAAAACAAACAAAAAAACAGAAAAAAACAACCAAAAAACCCAAAAAGTTGCCTTCTAGTTTTTGGGCTTCTTTTATTGATGAAGTTAAAGCAGCCTGAAACAAGGAAATTGCCAAAAGTACCAACACTGCCATTTTTAAATGACTTGGTGCACTGCCCAACTTTATGGTTGTGTATTAGCTTCTTTGTGGTTTAAAGAGTATTAAGATGACAGTTTTATAAAGTTCAATATAAAAGCTTTGTATTTTTTACCCAACAGAAATCAAATCTTCCTTCTAAGATGTTTGTCCCTTATCCTTAAAGGCTCAAAGGGAAGCATTTAAAAGCTACTTTTTTCATGAGAAACTAATGGAAATGTGGGCTTGAGAGGTATTTTTTCCAAGAGGTAGTTTTTTTCCTGAGATATTACAAGATTTTTTTAGTTTATTTTTAGCTTGACTTTTATGAAGAAAGGTATAGAAGATAAATTCTAAGAGTTTTCTCAGAGACCTTTAAAGTATTTTCCCCATCTTCTTTTGCTGTCTATTTTGTGCCTGTTCAATTTATTCAGGATTATATTTGTTGTCTTCCAGGATGAGAGTCTATTTTCAAGATAAACAAGCAATCCATTTAATATAACTGTAGGCCAGATAATGGGACTTCTGTGCTATTACTATTGTATGGATTTACTTACATGATTTCACTTAATATCTACTAGAATTGCATAGCTGTATTTTCACAAAGTTTTTTTCAGGCTTTTTATGAGACTATCTTTTGGTGAATGCAAGAGAGCATTGAAATGTAAGTTTCCAGGAAACTTTATTTTTTCAAAACATGCTGGTGATAATTTTGTTGGATATGGACATTGATTTTTTCAAGAAAAGTGCTTGAATTTTTCTTCGTACAGTTCTGGGAGATTTTTAGTATTGCAGGACAAAGGTTTCTGTCTGAATAAACAGTAGAAATTGCTGTTGATTGCTAGCTCCTGAAATGAGAGATATGAACATTGTAAAGCCTTCACCCATCCCAATAGGGTAAAAAAAAAGTTAAATTATTCCTCAGGGTGAGCATCTTTGTATTGTGGCAATTAAATTTTTTGAGAAATTTTAACAGGAAAGTAGATGCTTCTAATAAAACTGACAGGGTAAATTATGAAATCAGTGGTAACAAATCTGAATCTGAACATCTCAAGAATTTTATTTTTACTAGTCTCAGTATATTTTTGTTACAGTATATTTTGTTCTTACCCGTCTTCCTCACAGCTTCCTTCCTTGGCCTAATCTGTCTTTGAAGTCAACATCTGATCTCCTGAGACAGTACTGTATTATTTAAACCAGCATATATCAGATCATCTATCTGAACTATCAGTTCAAAATTTAGCTAAGCCTTTGAAATATATCCTGAGAGGAAATCTTCAGTACTAGAGAGGTTTATTTTGTCCTATTGAGAACTTTTCAGAAAGGTTGATGGATGCATGTGTGTGAGTAAGAAATCTGTGCATATTGAGACTGCTAACTCAGGTATGCTTAAGCCTTGTTTACCTAAAATTTTTCTGTGTGGATAAATAACCATGGAAAGCAAAGTGTTATTAGTCTCCTCTATACTCTGCAGTATCACTGAATATACTCTTTCTTTTCTGTGTGGCAGGAGGAATGCCAGAACTATATTCGGGTGCTTCTTGTTGGAGGCAACCATCTCTTCACCTGTGGAACCAACGCGTTCACTCCAATCTGCACCAATCGCACGGTACGAGTTAAATGTTTTGCCCCACAAGCTGAAGTCCCTGTCCTGAGACAGCAGATTAAAAGGCAGGGCATGTTGTGGCTGAGAAGTGGCTATTTGTGTATTGATGGATGAGCTGATGGGGAAAAGGCTGATTTAGCTGATAGCAGGCCAAATAGGAGAGCTAACTGATCTCTTTGCGCAGTCTTTTCCTCAGCTGTGGGGGATGCGCAGCTATGAGCAGCTCAGTTCCTCCTACATGCCAATTTCTATGAACCTTGGGTGTTTATAAGACTTCTGCCACTGTCAGGTTTGATTGGCATCAATAGGTTTAGTTATAGCATGTGATTGTGTTGCTACATAACTGTGTATGTGTAGTTTTAAAGAAATGAGAGTACCTGTATTAGGTATTTCTGACTGGTGAGAAGGAGAAATATTGACTGTCAGACTGTTTTCAAAAAAAGCCTAATTATAACACCACTAATGGTCATAATATCAAAATGTCACTGTTCAGACTAGGCTGACTATTTGTTTCAGGAGGGGGAAAGAATTATATACAAGGAATAGCTGTATTACTAAAAAACTCCTTGGTAGATTTATTGTATTTAAACTCATTGTACCTTTGTTTTCAAATAGTGTATTAACATCATGCTGTGGTTTATGGCTGAAAGTACTTGGGCTACTAAATCAGAGATGGTTCTGCTGAGTTGGAAAACTCCTTTTCTTACTCTCATTTTTCATGTGAGATTTTTTTCCTAAAACACACCAACAAAGCAAATAATAGATTTGTTGTTGTTGTTGTTTGCTATGGTGAATGCCTTACTGATTCTGGCCGTCAGGTTTGATTTTATTTTTCATAATAACAATCTGCAGAAATAACTAAGTTTTGAGCTCTTTCTAATAGAAAACATTTTGGCATGGTGGATAATGACTGACATGTATGCTTTACATATCAAAATGGCAAAAGTGAGATCTGAAAACATAACAATAAGACTTTCTATATGAGACAATTTCAGATTGATGTAGAGGTTGGCTCATTGATATTGTACAATGTTAAAGAAGATTCCAGGTGCTCAGATTGATGAAGTTTGGCTGAAATGATAATTTTCAGGTAACTTTAGTCCCTTTTTCTAATTCTTTTACAGTTAAGCAACTTGACAGAGATACACGACCAAATCAGTGGCATGGCTCGTTGTCCCTACAGTCCCCAGCACAACTCCACTGCTCTTCTCACTTCCAGTGGAGAATTATATGCTGCTACAGCCATGGATTTTCCAGGAAGGGATCCTGCTATTTATCGAAGTCTGGGGGCCCTTCCTCCTCTCCGAACTGCCCAGTACAACTCCAAGTGGCTGAATGGTGAGTGCTGATGGACCATGAGACTCCTCTTTTTAAACTCATGTTCATCGTATTCATGGTATTGAAATTCCGTTCTGAGAATCTGAATGTTTTTGGAGTATTGTTTATTTAAATTATTGAAATAATTAATTTAAATTATTGTTTATTTAATTTTTTTGTTTTTTTCTATATTATTTTACTAGTATAATTATTATGGAATTTAGTTAATATGGCTGAAGTTTGTAGATGTGCCCTTAAATACATGTCATTTTTGCAGGCACGGGGATGAAATGCACTTACAGTGCTCTTACATGTCAAAGCTGAGTCAGCTTTGAGCAGCAGCTTGCATTGAGCATTCTTTCCTGAGTCCCTCAAGAACCTAAGGCAGAAAATAAACAGTTTAGAATGAACTGAATTCTCCTGGCTTTCCCTGCAGGTCCCAGTCTTGACAAGCAGAAAAAGTTCGGCTTTCAAGCTGCTTAGGTGGCAGACTGACATTTTAGACACTTATTATAGCCAAAGGATAGGGAATAGTTTACAAAACGTATCATAAAATTGTGTTTAGCAATCAATTTTGTGTCATGGATGTTATTCACGTGATGAGTATTTCCAGCTGGGAGAAGCTGTAAACAGACAGGTATTCCTGAGATGTGACAGACTGAGTTGCCATTTTGTTTATTACAAGAAAAGGAAGCAGATTATTCTAAAATGAAAAATATTATTAAATATAAAGTGTGAAATTATGTGTATTATAATTTGCCCATGCCTGTTCCGAAGAAAAAAAAAAATCATAGTGCAAGTTATGTGACACAATAGACACTATTCCTATAGCACATTTCATGTTATGAAGGGATTATTCTCATGTTGGAAATTAAATACAAATATAAATCCTTCTAGCTTCAGAACATTCGGCCAGCTGTGAGTAACAGATTTTATTTTGAATGTATCAGTTCTCATGTAATGGGAATGCTGAATTGTGCTTATACGGTTGGTTTATTTTATTTGAACAATGAACCCATCATAGGTAGCTTGCAGAAATTTGTGACCTTCTCTGAAGGTCAGATGATTTTAGAATGTTAATTGACAACAATGAGAACAAAATCCTAAATTGTGTGGAACATAATGGAATTATAACAGTGCAAAAGAAGTGAGAGGGAAAATGAATGCAATGTATATATATTCCTGTTCAGGCACCCTTTGTCCACTCAGCTTGGTATGGGAACTAATTGCTGTGCCACACCTGTGTGCTTTTGTCAAAGGGGAAAAGTCTTCACACAGAATTTCCAGCTTAAGTGGATATTTTTATGCCAAAGGCACACTAAAATTCCCTCTGGACTCCTCTAATTAATCATATTCATTGCATTCACCTTTTGTCTATTAAAAGCTTCAGATGTACTTATACATTCTCCGTTAGAGTTCATTCTTCTGACTCAAAACTGTTTATAATTAAGTTACCAGGAAACTGTAGCTTTTATCTTTGGGGAGGAAGAACAAGATGAGTTTTGTAATTGGAGCCAGATAAAGTAAGTCCAATAAAAGACTGAAAGCTGCCCAGTTAACTACATTAAAGGAAGGGGGAATATTTTCTGGAGTAGCTGGGAGTGGGGGATTCATCTGCTTTTATGTCAGTTTGCATGCTTAAATGATTCAGTACCAAGAAACTACCTTAGTTTTTCAGTGCTTGGATTGAAGTGAACGTTTTGCTGCTTTCACTGAGAAAGTAACACAGATCAATAATCCTGCAAGAAAAGTGAGGCATCAACTGGTATGGAAGCTCCCTAGTCAATATCTGTTCTGCAGCAGTAGCTCACAGTTACTGTATTTCAGCCTCATTTGAGGTGTTCATGTGCATGCACGTGTCTGTCAATCTTTCCAATTCATAGTCTTCCTCGGAAGCACCTTGGTTTTTCTTACTTAGATTTTCTGCTCTGTGAATCATGTTGGACCAAATCAAATCATCTCTGGGGGTCATGGTTGTACTCTAAAACACAGCTGATTATCTCACTCTGCTTTATTGCTGTGCAATAAAGACATTGTTGATTTTAATGGCGAGCACAGCAAATTCAGAGATTCTCAATCCCATCAGTCAGGCAAAAAGGACATGCCTATGTGTCTAGGCAGTTCTCTTCATGTTCACTGTACCTTTTGGTGCAGGATCTTCACTTGAAAAGCTCTGACTATTCATCACAGAAGAAAACTTGTTCCAAATCTTACTTATCAGAAGGTCTGTAATCACAGGAACAATGATATACAGTGCGGGAGGGGAAAATGGAGGTGATGTGTCAGGTGGCTCAGGTGAGATCTCATATTACCATGATGTGGTTTCAGCTTCTGGAATCACAGATTGCACAAATAAAATACATTTATGTTGTTGATCTGAGTTCTGATTCAGCCAGAGTCATGTATTTATTATTGGGTCCTGCCTTCTACTGGGGGTTTGGTAGGCTTGGAAGCAATCCACATCAGCTGAGTGTGTAAGTTAAAAGCTGTTTACTGGGCATCATTCTCATCAGTTGCTTAACATTAGCAGATCATAGAGAAATCAGTGAACTTTCGTTTCTGAATTATCATTTTCTTGATGCACTCAACACTCAGTTATCTCGGGGGACAAAAGGGTTGGATAGTTCAGTTAAAAGTATTAATTATTCAGTGTAAAAGTAAGCTACAGAAGTATGCTGAGAGAATATAACTGAAGGGGAAAAGGATAATTAATGTGAAGCACAAAGATTTTAAATAAGCACAAATCCAAAAAGGTAGATGAACAGTACAGCAACTCTGCCAACATAGAAACCCTATTTCTGACTGGAAGTAGTTATTGTGGAGCCAACTTTGAGGCTCTCTGAACATACTGTTTGATCACCTACTAGACAACATGCTTCAGGATTTGACTCCCTGAATTTTGTCTGGTTTAAAAATTTTTATTGGCAGAAAGGACAGTTTGCCAAAAGTTACAGATGTTTCCACACTTCCTTAAAGTTTTTCCTATTTTTGAAAATTTTAGAATGTACACAGTCACATCTTCATTGATGGAGGAAAGAAGCATCTGGTGGTACTTATGGAATTTAGTCTCTTTTAATATTTACAGTAGTAATCTATTCAGCTCTTGAATATCTCTGAATATGATTGCCAGTTACATTTTGGTTTTACTTCAGAACTTCTCTCTGCTTCTAGAAAAAGAAATTGATGATCTGTTTATCAGTACTATTTTTGTCTTCCTGGTGCTCCTATGGACAGCATCAAATGCAGCTGGCCCAAAGGCAATGAGCAGGTTTTTGACTGCAGTTGTAACCATACAGAAATTCTGCTCGTTTCCGTGACGAGATGCCACTGAAGCACCTGGCTACTCTAGTGGTATGACCTGAACACTCACCTTAGTTCAACAGGGATTGGGCTGCTCACAGAGAATTTATCAAGTGACAATGCAGGGAGAGACAGACCCTTCATTATCCTCTTGCCAGCCCTGTCTGTGCTTTGTAACCATGTCACTGTACTCAAAGGGAACATGATCATGCAGAGGAGTTAACAAGGGCTGCAAACTCAGTCTCTTTCCCATCCAACAGCCCAGTAACCTGCAAACATGAAACAGAGAACCCAGCTCTCCTTCCCATGATGTCGTATTTTGGTCTTCTCTTTTCCCATGTAAAGGAAAACGTAATACCTGAAGTTACATGAATATGTATATATGCACAAACAAACGAAGAAGGTGGAAAGACTGCTTACCAGTAATTTACTCTGTAAGGTGTCCTGTTCTGCTGTGTACTCTCTCTTTCTCTCTGAATCCATGTTCAAGTGCTTCTGTGCTGAAGAGAAACAATTTGAGGTGATAGAGCACACACTGAGGATTATGTCTAAAGCAGAAATCTCTCCCACTGATTTCTTCTCCTGACCAAAGCAGTCAGAAAGACCCTGAGCTTCAGCCAGCTGCTCAGGTCAGTAAAGGGCAGCATGTTGCTGGAATGTTTTAAAATTTTCCTGGTAGTGTTTAATAAGAAGAATAGTCTGCCGTAGCAGTCTGCTTTGGACATTATTAAGTGATAAATAATAAATTATTCTTTCATTAAGCTGGCATGCTGTCTGTTTTAGTGTCTTTAAGCACTCAGTGTAAAAACGTTTAAATCATATCTGGAGTTGATGTACTTAAAGTATGCTTCAAATTAGACTTTGCTGTAGAGTTGATCTGCAAAGTTCAGCAGGGACAGAATTCATCATAGTTTGCTCTAGAGAGCAGAAGTAAATGTAATAGTTATATTTGCAGTCCACAGTTGCGGTGTGTCCAGACTGGCAAGGAAAAGCCTTCACTCTTTAGACTTAGAAACCTTTTCTGTAGTCAAATATTTACAGTTAGTAAATGTATTTCTCCTTTCAATACACCTCTTTAAATCACTAAATGTTTGATCTGATGGCTCAGCATGAAAGTTTGCCTTAGTCTATAATGTCTGTTTGCTTCCCTCAGCCAATAAAGGGGCAAAACATTAAAAAAAAAAAAAAAAAAAGGAAATCCCTGTCTGTTTCATCACATGGAGAAACACTAAGACATTTGGTTTCATAATTTGTCAAATGCCTTTTCTTAAAATTGCATGGGTCTCCAACTATCTTGAAATGATTGCAGCTGTTTCCTTTACCCTAGACATGCAATTATAGATGCTATTGGAACATATTAAATAAATAAAAACTGCGTTCTAAATGTCACAACATTTCATCAGTGGGCAGACCATAGATTATTAAAATGTAATCCTATATCAGAGGTAGCCATAAAATAAAATAAAATAAAATAAAATAAAATAAAATAAAATAAAATAAAATAAAATCTCTTCCAAATTAGAAGCCTTTCCATCTGACGAGACGAGTGTTTGGATTGTTCTGCTTTACTGGTAGACATAATATTACCATTTTTCCTCTTGCTGTCCTAAGCATTTGGTTATTAGATACTCTTACTAAAGTGGTTCTTCTGAGATCACTTTCTTAAAAACACTAATAAAAAGCTTATTAATCCAAAGAAGATACTTTTAGTCTTCAGAAGTAATAGTAAGAGTAAAATTCTTACAAAGGTGGTTTGATTAGTGGGGTTTAATGCAGCTCTGAATCAATTCCTATTATTGTTTGTTAGCAGACTTTTATTATAACTTTTGCTGCTAGTAGGATGTGTAGAGAGAATTTATGATCTAAGAATAAAAATTAATTCTTTCAATTTTGTTTTTAAGGATTAATGGAAATGGCTATAATAATTCAGTGTTATCCTTTCATTTTTCTAGGTTTTAATGATAAGCCTTGTAATTACCTAGTGCAAGCTTTTCTTTAGTATGTAATATTTCATGTAACTCAAAACCAGTGCGTGCTTGAATGTGCAATGCACTCTTTTAGAGAAGAGACCTGACTGAAAATATGCAGAGCATATTCTACCAGTTGTTGCTTATTTTGCAAGAAGATAAATAATTACATTTTTTTGGTTTCTGCACATGAGGTTGTTTATTTTCCTTTGTATGTGTCATCATTTATGTGAGTATCCTAAAATAGGAGAGAAAATACCTGCTGGTTTTGAAACCTGTCCTTAGGCTTCTTCACTGGAGCAGCTACCAGAGGAAAAATTGGGGCGTGTAAGCTGTGTTTTTCCTTTCAGGTTTGTCCATCTTCTCCCTGATAGCAGTGACAGAATAGGAGAGCACTAAGTTGATGTGATGTAGAGGTGCCTCCCCAACTTCTGTTTTCCAGTGCCAGACTAAGTTATTACAAAACACCTTCATAGCATTTCCTTACCTGTTTGAAATGGTAGAGACAAGAATCACTACCCATGGAATTGGGATATTTTTACTTCTTATCTACCCTAGGTAAAACAGCAAGGTCCACCTTCCATTTATTAAAAGCACCAGGAGACTGTTGAGGACAGAACCTGTTCTTTTGTATCTCACCTATCCTGCTTATGTCAGGTGCCAATCAGAGAGGCTGAATGAGGAAGGAGGACACTTCTGCAAGCAGATCATCTGTTCCCAGCTGTGTAGAGGCACAACAGGAGCGTGAGCCTCATTAATACACAAAACTATGATACACAGGGACCCAGAGAGAATGAAAGAACTTAGGACTGAAATACCTCTCAAGCAGGGGAAGGTGGAGAATTTCAAATTTCAGGGAATGTGAACATATGAAAACCAGCATTTATCAAAGAAAGGAGGGGACTGAAAGGTTACCTGAATATGAGGAATAATGTCTTTACTGTGCAAGTAACTGCACACTGGAACAGACTACCCAGAGAGGTTGTGGAGTTTCATTCACTGGAGATATTCAAGAACAGTCTGGACACAATTTTGTCCAATGTACTTTAGGATGACCTGACTTGAGCAGGAAGGTTGGATCAGATGACCCTTCTAACCTGACTTGTTCTGTGATTCTGTGTGATCCTGTGACAGAAATATTGGAGGCAGAGATGGAATTTCAACTGCAGTCATACCAAGCCAAAAGGTGGAGGGGGAAGAGGATGATTATGAAATTGATTTCCTTTCTGTTATGGAAAAAAAGAAAAAAACAGAAAAAAAAAGAAAAAGGAAGAGAGGAGCAGGCTGCAGTGGGTTCATGCTGTTTGTATTCCAGGCACTCACCAACAAAGCCTCTCTGTCACTCCCTTCCTCAGCTGGATGGGGGAGAGAAAATATTTTCATATGAGTTGAGATAAGGATGGGGAGAGACCACTCACCAAATACCATCATGGGCTAAACAGGCTCAAATTAGAGATATGAATTGAACTTACTGCTTACAAAATCAGAGCAGAATAATGAGAAGTAAAATAAAACCTTAAAACCCTCCACCTTCCTCCCCATGCCTCCCTCCTTCCCAGCTTTACCTCCCACCCCAGTGGTGCAGGGAAACAGGGAATGGGGTTATGGTCAATTTATCACCCATGGGTTGTCTTGCTGCTCAGGGAGAGAGGTCATTCCCCTGCTGCACCATGGCATTCCTTCCACGGGAAACAGTTCTCCATGAACTTCTCCTGTGTGAGTCCCTCCCACAGGCAACAGTCCTCCCCACACTGCTGCAGCGTGGGTCACTCTTCCACAGGGTGCAGTCCTTCAAGGACAGGCTGCTCAAGAATGGGCTCCTCTTTCCATGGGCCTTCCATGGGGTCACAGACTCCTCTCAGCAATCCACCTGCTCCAGCATGGGCTCCTCCACACACTGCTGGTGGATCTTTGCATCCCCGTGGATCCCCATGGGCTGCAGGGGCACAGCTGCTCCACCGTGGTCTTCACCTCCAGCTGGAGGAGAATCTCAGCTCTGGCACCTGGAGCACCTCTTCCCCCTCCTTCTCCACTGACCTTGGTGTCTGTAGGGCTGCTTCTCTCACACTCTTTGGCTCCTGTCTTCTGTGGCCACAAATACACCTGTGCAATAACTTCCCTTCCTCCTTAAATCTGTTATCACAGAGGATTGCCACCATTTCTAATTGGCCCAGCCTTGGCCAGTGGCATGTCCATCTGTTGGAGCTGCCAGGGATTGGCTCAGCTGGACATGGGGGAAACTTCTGGCAACTTCTCATAGAAGCCACTCCTGTAGACCCCTGGCTACCAAAGGTTGGCTGTGCAAGCCAAATGCACAGGTCTGCAGGGAAAGTAATTTGATTGTCTCCCTCCCTGCAAAACAGGAAAAAAATGGCAGTGCAAATGTTTGGAGAGAAATGGGTAAGCCATCATAATTGGGTTTTCTTTCCATACCGTAACAGCTGGTTGGCAAAATCTCCTTAAAAAGCACTAGATTCCTATGTATGTGGAATTCTGGATTCAATTTTAAGTAACCATCCAAACTTCTGGATCTTTTGATAGATTCCTGTGCTCCAAATTTCTAGAGGTTTTGAGTGAATTAATGAAATCCCTATGTATTTTTTACCCTTGTCCCCCTGCCCCTGCATGCAGGGCTTTGCAAGGTATCTATCCAGTGAATATAGGAGACACAAAAATCCACTGAACTCCAGGTGGGACTTTCAAGGGCTTCAATAAGTATTAGGTCAGAGTAGAAAATGGCTTCTGTGGCTAAGTATGCCACTGGCAAATTTGCATCAGCAACCATGTAAGAACACCTTACCTTGAAAATTATGAAGATTTATTTGAAATAAAGAACAGGAAATAAAAGAAGGAATTTTGTAATGCCATATTTGAAAACAATTTTTCAGAGAAGGAATACTTGCATTTCAGGATTTATTAGAGTACATCAGTAAAAAAAGTAACGAGTGCATCCACTTTTATGCTTATGCTGAATTGTATTATAAAATCTATCAGCAGTATAAAAGAAGATTGGGAAAAAAATGTCTGGGATACACAGCTTTAGTGTATTTTGCTGTCCTTGCTCTTCCATACCTATAAAATTTTCAATTTAGCAAAAGCAAAAGAATGTAAAAGAAATCATGGAGAGCTAAGGCTTTGCAAAGAAAATAGTCAAAATAGATTGGTAGCGAGCTACTCTATGGCAGGTTGGCATTTTTAGCACGCATCATAGGTAATTGTGAAACACAGAAGAAAAGAGCTATTAATAAACCATTTCCAGCAGTTTCATACCGGACTTAACATTTTACAGTTCAGCTCCTGAGAATGGATATAGCTGTGATGACCACACGTTATGTATTACTTTTGAGACATAAAATGCTGTAGGAAAATTTTACTCTGTGATTAAAATTTGTCCCTAAACCTTCATGAGCAGTGATGCCTTGATCAGCCTAATGCAAGGTCTATGCTTTTTTTCCAACGGCTTCATAGGGCCACAGCTAAATGAATATACTTAATGAATATACAGAGATGGCAAAATGCAATTGCAACTGGACTTTGTTGATTATTTTAATAAGATGAAAGAAAATAATATAGACAGGCACATCTGAAGCTTAAATTCTTTCCATTACTTCAAGAGTCCCTTTTGGGGAGCATTTCTAGCTGAAATGTGAGATTTATGCAAAAAAACCTCAAATGCATCTTTCTAGAATTTAATGCTATTGAACATTTGACTGAATACAATTATTTGGAAGAAATGGATCTTTAGAGGTCAACAGTATGGTATGATTCATTGATCTCGTGAGGTCAGTGAACAAGTGAACAGGTTCCAGAGAGATGTCATTCAACATTAGAGCAGTATCTAGACTCCTAAGGTTTTGAATATATTATGTATTCATGTATCTGTGTGTGTGTCTTATTTTGTGTGCATATTATACATACAAAACCTGATCTGTGTCTAAATCAGAAAAACTTAATAATTTAGCTTTCTTTTAACATTTCTGGGGTTAATTTCACTTTTGGTTGGGTCTTCGAATGTCTTACACTTCAGATACAAGTGGTCACATCTCACAGGGACGGTCAGTGGAAATCACAGCTCTTGCTTACTTAGAGTAGGCTTTGGACCTTTAAATCCTTAAGGTTAATTGTTGTTACCTCCTTAAATAAAGTTAGATCATTTCCTGTCATTTGATCAACTGTGGAAGCTGTGACATCCACTAACTATGTAAATTAAGCCATGTTAGATTGCTTCAGAAGATGGCAAGTTACATGGATTAAAGAGAACAAGTGAACTTTCTTGCTCAAAAGCTCAGACAATGAGAAGTGGCCAAGACTACCTCAGATGCTCTCAGGGAGCTTTTTTAGGCTTCTGTTTCCCATTCCTATCCACAGAAAAATTTCTGTAAAAGTTCCTCTCATCTTTTTACCCACTCAGATTGCATCTACACCACTAAATCAAAAATAAGCTTATGGATGACACCTTTGACGGATGGAAAGGGAGAATAATCTAAAAGGAATAATTGTGTCTTCCTGTTAAGTGCTTTCACATTAAAAACACAGTATGTGCTCCTCAGAAAATGTAGGTTTGTGTCCAGCCTTCAAGAAACGATCATATTTCTGATTGAAGCACTATCTTGTCTTCATATGGTTGAGTTGTCTTTTTTGCAGTGACTTAGAAGAGTCAATGGGGAAACATCTTTGTTGGGCAGTCACACTGCTTTATGAAGCAAACGGTAGAGATTCCCAGGATTGGTGCTGAGTAAGCAAACTTCAGAAATAGCAGAGTAGTGTGGTTGCCCAGGAGCAGTGCTAACTAGCCACCCAGTGCTTTCAGTGCATGGGATTGTGCCTCTGTGTAGCAGTGCTCCATGGTGTACACTGGAGATATTTGTTGGTTCACATCAACAAAGTCATTTTCTTGCTTTCCTGATTCCACTGCTTCCATTTAATTTGGGAAAGTCTAGTCAGCCTGACACGTCCATAAATTGAGCACATAAAAAACCCTATAAAGGTCATATACAATACTAGTGACATTATTACAGGTTGACATTCTCATACTAACTGTATTGTGTCACACACGAGAATCCTTGCACTTGTTGTGGTGATCTGATAAATCTGAAATGAGATGTGTTTGCCCTTCCAGAACTACTTGCAAAGTCAGCATGAAACAAGAGATTCACCTCATTTGCTGCATTAAAAACTTACGTGGTAAGGCCTCCATGTCAACAAATAGCAATTCACAGCACAATATTTGGACACATAAGAACTAATTTTTCCTAGCTGAGAAGCTGTTTTTTCCTTTGAAGTTTTGAAGTGACCCTGTTCATTTTCCCCAAAGACAGAATTAAATAAAGTCTAACATGATAATCCTTCCGTAGCAACTGAATTCCCTAAGGTAAATCTGAGATTTTTACATTTAGTGCAAACAAAAGCAGTTTTCACAAGTTTCAACAGCAGGTTACAATTTCATCAGTTCATAATCAATAAAGGAAAAACATAGGTGTTTGCAGATGTATATATTGTTTCTCAGTTTTGAATCCACGAAATATGAGTACTAGGTATTTTTGTACATGTGTTATGATTATCAGTACAACTTTAAAATACTGACTTTTGAAAGGTTGACATGGATTTTCAAGAGCCCTGAATACATTCTGAATAAATTTCATATTATTTTTACTCCTCTAGTTTGTGAAGCTTGTTTTATTTTTGTAATTCATCATTCTTTACGCTGAGTGCTTCCAGTAGTTTTTTTTAACTCTGCAGTGAGATTCTATGGTGCTAATGTAGAGACCTTTTTATATCAGTGGGCCTCCAGTGAGAGGTATCTTCAGGCCTGATTGCAAGGCAAGGCCTCCTTGTTTAATGTTTGTACAAAATGTTTTTTGTGGGTGGATCAAATTGATTTTGAGTATTTGCACAGTAGGTTTTTGAAGCCTTTGAAGCAAAATCCCTATTGTAATGGAAGTTTTACATGGATGTGGAATGAAGATTTAAGTTTCTACTAGGGTTAACATTTCTAATAGCATAGTTCTTTGTATAGTGACAGTGCAATTTTATTTCTTACGATATCATAAGTCCTGTCAAACTGTTTTGCCTTTTCTATTCCTTTTTTTTGAAAGACACAAATGCACTGATAGTATGTAACTTATGAAGGCTCACGGCACCAACAGATTCTCTAAATTGTTGGGTTGTGATCTGCCTGCAAAATACCTGTGCAGCTCTGAATGTGGGGAAGATGTGGTGTGTTCCAGACTGCTCTCAAGGAAGCACTTCATAAAATAGAGAGTGAAAGTTACAGGGAGGAGTGAGAGCACTTTTGGATCTGCTCAGCTTCATACATCCGAGGCAGCTCATAATCACTGCTGCCAAAAACCTGCCCTGGGAACTCTCAGCACAGCAGATAGAGATGGAAGCAGCACAAGAGTCTACATTAGATGGGATCTAGGCTGCCTTTGAAAAAGAGTTTTCTGACAGTTTGGACTGCTGTGAAGCAGTGCCAACTTGCTTGCCTTTCTAGTGCCCCTCAGAAGTTCTGATAGGTTTGAGATACTCCTGTAAAATGCTTACATTGAATTACAGCAGCCTTCTACTATACGAGAGTGCTGTCAAAAAATGTTTCCTATTAATTTTATTTGAAGTGTTTCCTCACAAAGGATGTTTTTAAAACAGTTTTATTTGCTTTCCCACTTCAGAATAAAATATGGGAATGAGAAACAAAAGTTTTCTTGTTTCTCAGAGGCATCAGTGTTCTAAAATAGTTCCTTGCACGAGTGGGGCTCTTCTTCACAAATCTGTCTATCAAATTTATCTTTCCTTTAAGAACTCATCAAGTTTTCAGCCTCTTCTAAGGTCATGGACTTTCCTCAGTTCTAGTAATCCTTACAGGAAATAGACCATATGTTTATTGTCTTTGGTATCCACTGTTCCTTTTTTTTTATTTTCAAGAAATACTGCCATCTGTTGCTTTCCAGATTATTTTTTACATATTCTCTAATTTCTCCTTCATCACCATCAGGTTCTTTGATCAGTTTTTAATCATTTTTTTAAAGAAAGAAATCTGTAATGCTCTCAAAAGCATTAAGCAAGATAGGGTTGAAATGCAGTTATCTTACCATCAGATATCCTTGTGTAGTTCTCTTTTCTTTTAATTATAGCCTGTGAGCGCATTTTTACTCACCATCAATTACCATCCGTTATCCTGCTAATCTGGAGTAATGGCATGGTGGCAAAGCAGAAACAGAGTTAAAAGATAAAGCAATTACTTTGTAAGAATTCACTGTGCCCTAATGTGAAGAATGAAAACGCAGAGACACTTCTGATGGTGGAATACAGCGAGCTGGGCCAAGGTTGCCCACACAGTCATGTTCTATAAACACCTAGAGCAAAACCTGCCAGGCCACGTGTTGTGGTTTGACCCCAGATGGCAGCTGTACTGGGTTTTTGTGCTGGTGTGGTGGTGTGAGAACGAAAAGACCTTGGCTCTATGTAAGTGCTGCTCAACAATAACAAAAACATCCCTGAATCATTAGCACTGTTTCCAGCACAAATCCAAAACACAGTGCCCTTCTAGCTACTATGAAAAAATTAACTCTACCCAGCCAAACCCAGCACATCATGATCAAGTATCTAATAATACCAGCTGGACTTGAGCTGGCCTGTTCAGATGTCATGGTGCCATATCC
Source organism: Eopsaltria australis (assembly GCA_034509425.1). NCBI lineage: Eukaryota > Metazoa > Chordata > Aves > Passeriformes > Petroicidae > Eopsaltria > Eopsaltria australis. The sequence goes on from JAVTVJ010000072.1 coordinate 2,878,351, forward strand.
CTAAAGGATAATAAAAAGTGTGTTTATCTAAATATAATACTTGAATATAAATCCAACTTCCATGTTGGTATGAGTGCATGTATCACAAGAAGGCAATAAATGATCTTTCCTTCTGTTATTTTCAGAACCAAATTTTGTGTCATCTTATGACATTGGGAACTTTACCTACTTCTTCTTCCGGGAAAATGCAGTGGAACATGACTGTGGGAAAACTGTTTTCTCTCGTGCTGCTCGGGTGTGCAAAAATGATATTGGTGGCAAGTTTGTGCTGGAGGATACCTGGACTACCTTCATGAAAGCTCGTCTGAACTGCTCTCGCCCTGGAGAAATTCCATTTTACTATAATGAACTTCAGAGTACTTTCTTCCTGCCAGAACTGGACTTGATCTATGGGATTTTTACCACTAATGTGTAAGTAAACCGAATGATATATTTTATTTTCTTGCTGTTTTTGACATCATAACCTAGAACTTCTGAGCTACTCTCTTCTGTTTGTGCCAAGTAAACATCATAAATTCAAACTACTGTTTTGCCCAATCCACTGTTTTCTGTGAACAAGTATCAGTTCTAAATGTTTCTCACATGAATTGTTGAAAACAGGAGAGAAGGACGAATTCTTAATATTTCCTTATGGCAGGGATCCAGTTGTGCTTAAGACTATTGGGTCATATTCTTCATTTATTCATAGAAATTAATGATTTTTTTTTATCTTTACTACTGTAACACATAAATGCATTATTTATTTATGAAATAAATGTTTTATAATTTTAATGTGACGTGATCATGAATTTGACAAGATGGAATTTGGCCATGTCATAAAGAACTCATCTTACCCAAAACAGCAAAAGAGGTGCCCTTACGTATTTTAAAATAGTCCTAAGATATCCTTGTGTGAATTTGAGGGTCAAACCAAGAATTTAACCTAATTTTAAGTTAACCTGTTAGATCAATAAAGTAAATTTTTAAAAAAAAATTTCAAAAAGTACAGTTTGGTTTTAAAAATTCAAATTTTTTAAATATTAAAAAATTGGATGCACAGAGGAAAAAAAGAGACATTTATCTCAGAAATGTCCTTTGTTAATTTAAACATGATGACTGGTGTTCAAATGCAAGAGCAGCCTCTGTGGTATGGCTGTGCAGCCCAATGTTCAGACCACTGGAACAATTTCAGAATTTGAGTTCTGATTCTCTTACTTTCTTGTAGTGTCTTACTGTGTAAATCAGTTTTGTCGAGAATTTCAAAATGTCCTTGGGCACCTAAAACATCCCTTGAACACAGGGATACCTACCTTTTATAAATCTCCATTACCAGATGGAAACATTCACAAGTTAATGCCAACAAATTATAATCCCTATGCATTCTATACATTGAGCATAAATTCGAGCTTATTTAAGCATCTCCCAGACTCAGGCTCATCCCTGGGCTGGCAGCTCAGGCTGTGAACAAGACCAGTGATGGGATGCTTATACCAGGCTGTGGCAATTCCTAACTCATGACATTGGGTGATGAGCACAGCCTGTTTCTGCAATGGAGTCATGTAGGGAATCTAAACACTGTACAGAGAATAGCAGAGACTTTGAGATGAGTGGGGATAAGAAAATTTGCTGTTCAATCAGTAATTTTAATTTTGTTGTCCTGTTTTCCTAGTCAGTTCGTATACTAGAAGACATGTATTTGTCAGGTGGCATCCACATACACTGTTCAACACGATCAACACTTCATGAGAAGTCAGATTAGCCTAGACATGTTCCTGACATGAAAAGCCTGAGCAGAGGAATTCTGTCCTAGGAAACCCATGGGGCTTTGGCCATTATAGGGGAATGCTGATCCTGATGCTTCCTGATTCTTCTGAAATGGACTTGCTATTGCTAAGACTACCTTTGCCATATGAAAATAGACAGTATTTTAAACCTTGCTGCTACTTTCCTCTTTCCCCATGGCCCGACATTCTGACTGTCCAACAGAGATGGACTGTTCAAAGAGGAATTAATTAATTATAACTCTTTGATGGTAGGGTTTTTCGACTGTTGTATTTAAATGCCTGCCATCAAATGTTGTAACTAATTTTTTTTGATGTTTTTGAAATGTTTTGGAGTTAGGATTACTTCCCCATGCTGACTACCTGTTTACAGATAGTTTGTGGGACTCGTGGTCCACCTTTCTGGCCTGCAAATAACAGTGGAGAAACACAAGGGTTTCCTATGACAGGGAACAACATGTTCCTTTCTGTTCATTTAACAGCATCAGATATAACTTAATGGCATTCATAATTCTTCAATCTCAATATCTTCAGAATTACAATGACTTTATTGGACATCAATGCTTTTTTTAGTATACTTTAATACACTTGTGGAGGGCAAAAAATGAAACACTTGTCTAACAGGCAAACCTGCACCTTTTGTATGCGGCTGACTCTTAAGTGCACTATAGCAACTGCTTCATGATAAAGCAGATATTGTTTCTTTCAGGCTATCCAAAAAAATCTGTAAACATGAGTCTTATGTCCTCTTAGGACTTCATGAAATTCAAGAGACCAGTGGTACAGTTAATAATATTAATGAGATGCATTTAGTGATATAAGCAAGGATTTATCAGCTCCAATGATGATTGATTCTGCAGAAGTTGTAAGAATGGAACTTCAAGTCTTGGGCTTCCCTTGAAATAAGAGAGACTAGTATAAGAAAGCAACTTGCTCTTTTGTTCTGGTATTTAATCCATGTATCCTTACTCTTTTTTCAGTTGTTGGTTTTTTTTCCCCAACATTTTGGAGTTTTTATAGTATGTATTCTTAAGCCTTGTGTAAACTACAGGCTAAGCTTAAAAAAAATAGAAAAGAGACAAGAATGCTGTGTGGATCAGTTGCCAGCAGTTTTAGTGGCAGCAGGAAATCTGTGCAATTGACACCTTCATTATCTATTCCATTATTTCAAAATGAGGGAAAGAACAATGCAGTTTTCCATATTAGAAGCCTTCATAGTTATTAGATTATATTCTTTACACTATACAGAATTACTTTATTGCCTTGTATATCACATTTTCAAGGCAAACCCAGGAAATTGTATGTTTTGACCAGCTGCCATTTATTGATGTTTATTTTTTAACATGATATCTTGTAAGCAGTCCAAGTTGTTTTCTCTTTATGGGTTTCTGGAACTTGCATTCTTACTGCTGTACAACATCTCTTGGAAGACAGGGTTTCTGTGGATGTGTCTTGTCCAGGGTTTCCACAGGGTCTGGAGGCATACCACACATTGAAAATCCTTACTCGTGTCATGCAGTCATTTGCTGTATGAAAGAAAATTCATTGAACCCTGAGAATAATATAATCCTGAACTTTGTAACTAGAAAAGAAGTGTCCCTAGTGCATGTGATTATGTGTGGAAGTATAGGAGTCTGATATTAGAAGTAGAGTATGGTATTAGAGCAGCAGCAGAAACTAGGAAGTTCTGAGTTTTCCCCCACACCAACTTCTTGGTAAGGCTGACAAATATTTTAAATGCAATGACTATGCTAAATCAGCTCATCATATATCATTATCTTGAGATATTGTACCCTGGCTGATCATATCTGCTTCATTAATTACTTGACGGATTGAAGAGTTACTGCCTTTTTAATTTATTTTTCAGCAAGTTGACTTCTTAATGTTATTATGTAGGTTAATGTATTTATTTATTTTGCAGGAACAGCATAGCAGCCTCAGCAGTTTGTGTTTTCAATCTGAGTGCCATAACTCAGGCCTTTAATGGACCCTTCAAGTACCAAGAGAACTCTCGCTCTGCTTGGCTTCCATATCCCAATCCTAACCCTAATTTTCAGGTATGGATATGTGGGAGAAAAACAATATTTTATGTGAGCTTTCCTCAAAGTACTGTATGGTTCATAATTTATAAATCCAGTTTTGCACCATGTTGTAGCCTAAGGCCTTAAAAAATAAATTTAAAAAAAGTGCTTAGGAGAAGCCCTTATTTCAACATATATAATTTTAATTTTATCCTTCCACAAAATAATTTGGATTGAAAAACAGATATACTTTGAAGGGTGGGAGAAGAAAGGCTTAACTTCAATCTTCTGTCAAAATAAAACACTGTAGTTATCCGTCAAGGTGACATTAACTCCTGTCTGAAGTATGATCAAACTGCTATTCTCTTTTACACTGTATTTGTGCTATTAAGACCTAAAAAATGGAGCAGTGTCTGGCAGAAAAAAGAAAGTGAGAGGGAGGTGGTAAAGGAGGAATGGTCAGAACTTTATATATTTTCATGTGCAGGGTGGTCCACACTCCTTGACGTGTCAGATTAAAAGAATTTGCGACGTGTTGTGCCCCTCATTTGAAGTTGTTTGCTTCAGAGGGTGTAATAATCTGCAGCTGGCTGACAGTGTAAAAACAATTAGTCCAACGTGGGTCATTCAGAGGAACTCTACAAAAAGAAAAGAGTATTTCAGTAAGCACATACGCATTGTTTTCTTCTTTGGCATTGTCACCACTCCTACTGGGACAATTTTAATGAGGGTGCTTCTTGCAAGGGAGATGGAAGGAAAAGCAGCATTAATGTAGTGATTAACAATAATAGCTTTTCATCAAGGTATTTAAGTGTAGCCATCTCTATCCACCTTTCACCCTCCCTTAATCTCAGTGCAATTTCACAATTTCTCTTCTGCTCCTGGAACAGCCTTTCCTAGCTTGAAGGAGTCATAATATCTTTGCTAGCAAGAAAAAGAATCACCCATTGGGGATTGTAGTTAGTTTTAATTACTTCCTGATCTATGAAAATGAAGGAAAATAAGGCACAAGTTACAGACTACAGCCACATTACCTTTCCTAAGTAGTAAGTTTGTCATCAGCCAAGTGACAAGGCTCTATTTAAGTATGCCAGAAGCCTGCAGAAGCAGCTTATATTTGTATACACCTTTCACCTGCTGTAGAAATACTTGTATTGTCAAAATAGTGATAGGAAGAGGGTCTAAGAGAGGCTAAATTTTTGAAGGAGAAAGCCTGAAAGAATGCTTATATGTAAAAATCTTATCACCTTTCTGACTAGGTAAGCACATCCAATAAAACTTATAAAACTCTCCCTACAAACCGTGCATTAATGTGGTGTTAATTATTGTGAGAGCAGCCTATACTGAATGGTACTTACAAAGAAAGATGATGGCCTGATGGCTGTGTAAAAACAGTTTAAGTCTCTGCTGTACTGTTAGTGCATGTCTCCAAGTCCCAGTCCAGACAGGTGTTGAAATTTATTTCTAAGATGGCCTGGCTGATTTCAATACAGCTGGTACTTCATCCCATTTACAAGAACAGTGACAACAGTTGTATCATATCTCACTGAGCCACAAACAGCTTTGAAGGCAGAGCTAGTGTTAAAAGCTGTAATGTGGCCTTTTACAACACAATATTGAAGGCAATTGATGTCAACTGATCTCTAGGTATCTCTAGTGATGTCCAGCTTCTGTTCTTTTGCCGATGCTGCTTTTTATTCCCTTGAATAACTTTCTGTTACATTTCTGGCTCAAAAACTGCAGCAGTGATGCATACTAGAAGCTACTCTAATGCTTAGAGATAGGTGTAACAATTTTTTGTGACTTGATGGGGCTTTAGAGCACACACTTCACGTAGATGAGATACGAGATATTGACTGAGTCATTGGTTTCCTTCCAAGAAAGGCTTTTCTTTTGTAGAGTCCTTATGATAAAGGATCAGAAGTTCTGTTTGTGTAGTTCCAGTAGATTTATCCTCTGAGTATTCACCTTCTCAGTAGCAGCAGAGAGAAGTATGTGATTTGAAGGAAGACTACTGCTGTGTAGATATAGTTACATCAGACATTGTATTTCCAAGGCTGGATAATATTAATGAAATATTATCCATGTTAGAATAGTATTGGAGTCCCAGGTCTGAGGAACATTGTTTTCTTCAGAGATCATTGCTTTTTCTCTTTTGAAGGGGCAATGTCTATCATAAGACCATTTGCATTTCAGTGTACTGTGAGAGTTTAGCTGGAATTTTTCTTGCTTGATAGATCCAGAGAACTACTTAGGCATGGTTTATTTTTTTCACCAGTCTGACATACCGAGCAAGTGACTGTTTCCTGCCACGTGCTAATTGTCATTCTTCATCATCTGATCTCTCATTATGAAAAAGTTTGACTTTTTTTAGCACTTGTGGATTTGGAATGATCACTGTATTTTGGGTGGAAAACATGGTAATAGCAAAAAAACAACTGGTAGGATTTTGCACACTATTATTTTGCTCATGCTGTAATTCATGGCATAATTTATGACATAGTAAAACAGAATAAAAATGATGACTTAATTATGCCTTTCACATCACCCAAATATTTGATAAATGTTGTGAAGTAGTGCTTTACTTCTCGGATGCAATTTTGCCTGAGTAAACATGTGAATGTTTATATATTCCCATGCATTAAGAAACTTCCTCTTTTGTGTCCTCTGTTGAACAGAAATATGTTAAAATTAACTCCCACTTATTTTGCTTTGTTTATTTGTGTTTGAAACTTGTCCATGCAGCTAGTGGATGTGGTCCTGTAAGAAAAGAGCACAGTTTTCAGTTTTAAAATATGATCAGTTTCAAAGCAAGAATGTCTTTGCTGTGGATAATATTTAATAGACCTCTGCATTGTCCATTTTTGCTACATAAGACAGAATCCTAAGAAGTTTCTAGAACTGCATGTTGTACTTTCACCTGGGATTCCTGTCAGACCCTGGCTGTGGTAGGACATGGGATTTCCTGTGAAAATTTATTATGTCTTCAGCACTGAAGTCTGTGAAAATTATAAAGAAAACTAATCAGAAAATAATTTGGTTTTTTGAATGGCAGTTTTTCTCCTTCTTGCCTGTGAACGTAGGATATAGCAAAATATTTTCATAATCCACTTGTGCTGGTCATTCTGGTGCCCTTCTATATTGTTTAGAATTAGGGACCCTCCATACTGCTGTACTGCCTCAGGGAAACTGAGCTTCCTCAATCCTTGGACAGCCTGGTTAGCACCAGAATGGAACCAGAAAGTCTAATTCCACTTTGTAATTACAAGATATGCTCTTGTTTTTATTTTCTTGTGCTGTAAATCAGAGAGTACATCTACTGGTATTGTTGGCACATATAGTCATGTTACTTTTCTGTCTTTACAGTGTGGCACCATGGACCAGGGTTTGTATGTAAATCTGACTGAGAGAAATCTTCAAGATGCACAAAAATTCTTCTTAATGCATGAGGTTGTTCAACCAGTTATTCCAGTTCCTTACTTCATGGAAGATAATAGCCGATTTTCCCATGTGGTTGTGGATGTTGTGCAGGGCAAGGACATGCTTTTCCATATCATCTACCTTGCCACAGGTATGAACTCTTCATTGCTGTGGTAACTGCAAAAGTTTATGAGATCTTTGGTTTTTAATGTTCCATTAATTACTTGTGAAATACGTGTATAGCACCTTGAGCGTCAGCTATTCCTCTTTGACACAATCACCTGGCTATCTCCTACATTTTCTGAATAGATTAATTTAGCCATTACAATGTCTTTTATGTTATTTTGTGAACTTATTTTGTGATTTTGGTGTCTGTTTCCTATTCTCCTTTGAAGTTGTGAAGTTTACATGCTCTTGAAGGAATTGAACATTGGAAATTCTACAAATAGGACTTTCAAAGTTTCACTGTCTTTTGTTCTATTTACTTAGTTAAGGGTACAAAATTAAGGGCCCAAGGTAAGATGGTTTAGGACTCTCTGATAAAGAAGTAACTTTGTAAATAGCTACTGTTGCTATTTCTGAATTTTCTGCTCAAATATAATTTATTAACTTTCCTTTGCGTCTCATTTTTAAGATATTCATTATGCAGGGTTTTTTTATTTTACCCTGCTTTATTATTTGCCCATTTATATGTAAGCTTAGCAGTGAAACAAAAACATCCCTCCACCTTCTATTGCTTTGGTTAGTGCTATTGCCTTCTTGGTTCAAAATTTCAGTCTTATAAATAACAAGGGTGTTGGAGAACTGTTTTGTGGAATAAGGATGTCCCCAGCTGAGACTGAAATACTAGATTGGACTAATATGTTTAAAGCCTCATGGCATAAAACTTAGGATAGTTCTTAAATACTTGGGCCTATGCACATTATTAGGGAATTGCTCATCAAAGCAATGGTTTGCTAATGTTCGGTTTGTCTCATTGTGCTCCTCTAAAGCTGGGCAGTAAAAGAAAAACTTTTGATAGGTTAAAAATATTCTTAGATTTGACCAGTTCTAGTCAAAACAGCCTGCTGGTTGGTAAATCAGAGCATTTTAAATGAAATCATGTCAATACTAAGTGGTGTTTGTATTGTAGAGGCCTCCTGACTGAAACTGAATTACAGAAACATGCACTGAATTGATTATATATGAAGATATTATCACTGCATTGTGGGATATTTGCATTATTTACAGTCTTGGAAGCACCAAGGATAATAACTTCTGTCATAACTCTGATTGTCTTCAGGTTTCCTTTGGTGTGTTGCCTTTTATGTTCAAGTCAGCAAGTGAGGATCTAAAATTTTACGCTTCATGGTTTATTAATAAATTCTGTTCAGGAGTGATTCTGTGTTCTTTTTGTGCTGCTAAAACAAGATATTGCTCCTCTGCTCCTTGTGATGTATGCTTGCCTTTCATTCTTCTCTGTACATCTGGTTTTGATCATTGGTGGAAACAGGGTACTTATCTTAGATGGATCTTTAGCCTAAATTCAGCACTTGCTTTCCTGTAACAGGACAGTGTATGTTTTATAAGTGTGAGAAAGCATATGATAAAAACCCCATTCTATTCTTGAAGTTTTCTTGATGTAGTCATTTCTATTTCACATGTATTTCACTGAATCACAGTGGATTTTGTTAACATTCCTTCTATGCCAATTGAGTCTAAGTATTAAGACTTATTTTCTAAGAAATATTAATACTCACTTTTGATAGAATTTGAAATTATCACACACACCATTATGTTTATATACAAGCACCACAGGTACAGTGCATAAGTGTAGTTTCAAAACCCCAAGATGTACCAAATTGCACAGTATATTATATTTATATATTAACATTTTAGGAGAAAGGTGATACTTTGCCTTCTTTGGGGTGTAGATCATAATTTTAATTTCATTATATTGTTAATTGTGCAGCATCTTATTTCTCCTGAGCCCTGCCTTTGCTTATGTAGAAACTGTGGAATAGTTAGCATTGAATTTTCATCAGAAACTGAATATGGTAAAAGATTATCGACAAAAATGCCACTACTTCTGTAAACAACAGAAACTAAAAGGCAGTGGCCTTAACTTTGAAAATAAACAATAAATTTGGAAACAACCCAAGTTTAAGGCTTTTGAATTTCCCCAGTGTCCAGCTTTACTCCCGCATAAACTGTCCTCTACCCCAAGCTCCTAACACCATAAAACATGTGTATGTTTGGGAGAGATTAAAGACTGGGCTGACAGTTACTACCATCCTGAGAAATGTTGTCATTATATCTTTCCTGATTTAATTTGTTAGCATTATTAAAAGCGGTGGTAAATTAAATTTGGAATTAAATTTTTACCACAATACTCCATCTTCAAAAAAGAGCCGAAGGAATAAAAGCTGCCAAGCAGAAAAGACCCTGGGGTTGCTGTTTGACAGCAACAGAACGTGAGCCAGTGTGTGCCCAGGTGGCCAAGGCCAATGTCATCCTGGCCTGTATCAGCAATGCTGTGGCCAGCAGCACCAGGGTGTGATCTTCATTGTGTACTCAACCACTTGTGTGGCTGCACCTTGAAACCTGTGTTCAGGCCCTCCACTCCAAGAAGGAGGTGGTTGCAGTCTTTGAGGTGCTGGAGCATGTCCAGAGAAGGGCAAGCTGAGGCTGATGAAGGGTCTGGAGCACAAGTCCCATGAGGAGCAGCTGAGGGAGTTGGAGTTGTTTACCTTGAAGAAAAGGAGGCTCAAGGGGGACCTTTGCACTCTTTGCAGATGCCTGAAAAGAGGTTGCAGCCAGGTAGGGGTCAGTCTCTTCTCACAAGTAACAAATGGTGGGACAAGAGGAAATGGTCCCCGGTTTTGTCAGAGGAGATTTAGATTGGATACTAGGAAAAAATTCTTCACTGAAAGGGTGTTCAGGCATAGGAACAGGCTGCTCAGGGAAGCGGTGGAATCACCATCCCTGCAGGCATTTGAAAGACATGTAGATGTGGGGCTTAGGGACATGATTTAGTGGTGGGCTCATCAATGCTGGGTTAACAACTGGACATGATGATCTTAAAGGTCCTTTCCAAGATAAACAGTTCTATGATTCTATGACCTGGAGAGCAGCAGTCTAGTGGGCATTCAGTTCCTGGCAAAGTCAAGGAGCACACCTCCTTGGAGCACACTTCTCTGGGCTCATCATGGGGAAAAAGGTGATTTGGAACATTCAGCATGGATTACTCAAGATTTAAGCACATCTGAAAATCTGATTACTTTCTGTGGGAAAGTGTCTAGATTTGTGCATGAGGAGAGAGTAGTACCTCAACTTTAGCAAGACTTTTGATGCTGTCTCCTACAATATTCATATATTCAAATTAGGATATAGGGTCTATATCAGTGGGCAGCTGGATCTATAAAATCTGCTAGGATGTCAGGCTCAGATGGTAGTTTAATGGGATGTATAGAAGTGATAAGGAGCTTTCCTATTTGATATTTTTAAATCAATGACCTGGAGGACGACAAGGAGTGCATTCTATCATGTATGCAGGTGATGTACACTGGAGGATGTGCCACCCAAGGGAATTAGGCATGCTGAAGGGATGCCACAAAGACAGCCAGTAGCATCTTCTGTATCATCAGGAACGCAGCCAGGAGATCAAGGGAGGATGCCAGTTTTGGCGCCCCCACTGCAAGAAAGACATGAATAAAATGGAGCAAATTCCCACTTGTGTTGGAGACTGGAGTACCATGCCCTAGGAGGGGAAGCTGAGGGAGCTGGCCTTGTTCATCCTTGAGGAGAACAGGCTTTGTGGGGAGCAGGAAGCTGGTAGCATCCTGCTAATACCTACAGGGAGTTTACATGGAGAACAGTGACATGCTCTTTACATAGGTGGATGGTGGGAAGACAAGAGCATGCTGAAGGGATGCCATCACTGCAAAGACAGCCAGTAGCATCTTGGGCTGTATCATCAGGAACGCAGCCAGGAGATCAAGGGAGGAGGTTGTTCGCCAGTTTTGGCGCCCCCACTGCAAGAAAGACATGAATAAAATGGAGCAAATTCAGTGGAAGGCCACCTTGTGTTGGAGACTGGAGTACCATGCCCTAGGAGGGGAAGCTGAGGGAGCTGGCCTTGTTCATCCTTGAGGAGAACAGGCTTTGTGGGGAACAGGATGCTGGCAGCATCCTGCTAATACCTACAGGGAGTTTACATGGAGAACAGTGACATGCTCTTTACAGAGGTGCATGGTGGGAAGACAAGAGACAATACAGAGAGAATTTCAGACTGGGTATAAAGAAAAACCTTCTCACTTCTAGGCCAGTCAAGCAACAGGTTGTGCAGTCTCCGTTGGAGGTTTTTGAGACCAGACAGCAACACAGTCTGTTATAGCTAGCTGTCTTTTGAGCAGAAGGTTGGACTTGAGACCTTCTGATCTCCTTTCCAACCTAAATTATCTTGTGCTTATAGTATGCCAGTATTGTGTCAAATTGGTTGGGTTAAATTGCATTTTTATTCAACACTGTGATAATAGATGTCATTGTACTTTCTTCTGCCTAAAGGAAAGTGCATTCAGCTCTGGTGTAAGTTCTCTCAGTAGGCAATTTGCACGTAGCAGTGTAAAGCAGGATGGACCCAAACCATGCTGTGAGAGATGTACACCACATAACTTTTGTAGTTATAATTCATTCCAATGTTCTGCAAAAATTGTCTTTTAGAATGCACAAAGCCTCAGTGGAAAAGTAGGCGTACAGGTTGGATTTAATACAAATGAATGTTCTGCTGTCTTTGTTATTCAAAACAAAAATCCCAGTTTTTAAAACAGATGGCCAGTAGTTAAGAGAAAATTCTTTCTTCATCCCCTCACCTACTCACCCTGTTGTTAGAATACAGATATTACAGGGGAGAATAACTCTGGGAGTATAAAAGTATAATCTAATTTCATAAAACCTTAAATAGATGTTGTATTACTTTAGGAGAGACTGGGAGTAAGCAAATAAGTGCATTAATCTGCTGAGTCAACAGTCTTCATTTCCTAAACCTTTGCCAAGTCATCATTCTGCCAGGAGATTCTGGTGTGCTAGGGCTTAACAGCTACTGCTTATATAAAAAAATATACTTTGGTACTTTGGAGAAACATCTTAATCTTTCACTGTACTGACTTCTAATACAGGATGAAGGGATATATCAATTCCTGCACATTTTGTGCTGCTGACTTGAGGTAAAAAGAAATCCCTGGAACAATTTTCAATGATATAGAAAGGAAAATCAAGAAAAGCATGCACAGATGTTCTGAACTAAAAATCATCTATAACAATACATGAAAAGTAGAATGAGCTAGAGAAACACTAAATTTTCTTAAAACCCTTTAAGTTTGAAAGGCCTCTCTCTTTGGAAAAAAAAATATATATAAATCCAATCAATATGTCACAGTGTGTTTCCCTCCCTTTTGTCCCTTCTCCACCTTCATTTTTTTTTCTCCATTTTATTTCTTTCCTACACTTTAAGTGCCTAGGTGTACCATGGTTAAAAATGTTGCTGATACATTTTTCAAAATAGGATGCTGCAACAAGAGCAAGTAGCCCTTATTCAGAAGACTGTTTCTGAATTTATATTTTTACACAAATGAATGAGAAAAAATATTAGATATAGTATCTATTTTGAGGGCATTATGAACATATAATGAACTTGGGAGTTCAGAAAAGGTAATACTTGCACTGATTGGTAAAAAACCTTAAATGCCATTCTTGAAAACTACTTGGTAAAAAAAACTCCCATGTTTTTTCTGTTCTTCAATCCCACTGGACAGAGAATGTCCCCTCTGTATCCTAAGTGGAAATGGTTTATGCCCAGTGGTAGATCTTAGTTATTGGGATTTATAGTACAGCATTGATGAAATTGGGGTACGGCTGACCTAGAAAGAAAGTATGAAACTTGAAGAAAGATTTATTGTTTGCTACATTGCATATCTCTAAAGAGTGGGTTGTTCACTGAAGTGAACCACAATTTTTATGCCATAAATCCAGGTTTTATCCGAGGCTTAAAGGTCACTGAAGGATGTAACAACAGGTTTCCAAGAAGTTCTAAAAATTGCAGGTAGCAATGCAGAGCAAAATGATAAAAATATTTCTGATGAAACACATACAGCAATTATAATGACCAAGTAGAGAGGTTCCTTGAAGAAATTTCAAAAGGTATTTTTGGAAAATGCAGATGGAATTTTCATACATTAGGCTTTAGAATGGTTAAAATAGGTAATAAATCTCCATAAACGTTTTTTCTCATGTAGCCCTGAAACTGTAGATTATACAGAAACTAGTCCCAACCTAATGAAGAGATTTGGAAGTTTGCATGAAACTCAGTTTTGGAATGCCATCATAGATGTTTGTATTTCTTCTGTTTGTCTTGCTAGATGGGAGTAAACTGATGCAAAGTACTCCCTGATTTGATTCCTCTGTGATTTTTGTTACAGCTCTACCTTGTACATTTTGTTTTTGTAATCAGTACACTACAGTTTTTTCTAGGAAACAACCTAAGGTCTTAGCAAGAAAAAAAGTTTTGTGCGTGTGTTGTTACTTAAAATTTGGTGATGAAATAACTGTCATTTTCCTGGCAGACTACAGCTTCTGATCAAGGTGTGCAGCTTTCACAGTTTAATATGCATGGTGTCAGAATATAGGTAGTATCTATGCAGTTGCCAATCTGAAAACTATAAGCAAAAATATATGCTTATATATGTCTCATACATGGTGAAGAGAGCAACAAAGCTTGAATTGGCTACATTTTTTCCAATTTGGTGCTATTCCTGACTGCATTATCCTAAGTGCATTGAGTTTCTTGGAAGTAATCTGTAGATAATTTCTGCAGAAAGCAGATAAAGAATTTTCGTCTCAGTTAAGAACCACTTTCTTTGTCTAGAAATTACCATGTAAATGCAATAATAATAAGGACCAAAGTAGTTGTAATTTGAGTGAGATGTCAACTATGAAAGCAACAGGTGTCTATTTGTATGTATTAATTCTTTCTAGCTCAAAAACAGAAACAGTGGAATCAGAGTACAGATGAATAATGGGGCATATACACTGTAGCACACAGTTGTCACTTTCTGAAACCATTTCTCTTTTGTTGTTACAGAAAGCACAGTTGTTTTGGTTTTTATGCTTGACAAAGGAAAAGAGTGCTTTTACAGAGTTGTAAAGCACTGTTGCAGTGGTTTTAAAACTATTTCCCCGTAACTTGTTACCCTTCCAGCCTTATGCAATGCCTATTCAAGCTTGAAGCAAGGATACTCATCAGTTACTTCGATGGGGAAAACTGGTGCATATTGGTGTCTACCAGTCTGAACAGCAACATGATGTTGTTTCAAAAAGTCAAACAGTAAACCATAAAATTAATAACCTTACTCTCTTCTGCTTTTACACTGACACCTGTATCTGATAAAGGAAAACCCTAGCTGAATTCAGACTTTGTTTATATTATTAATCTTTTCAGGAAACATTTTGCTGCAAAGTTCAAAAAAAAGATCTAAAGGATTGCGTGGTTTTGTCTTGAAGAGTCTAATGTACACTCTGGGATTTATGCTAGCTTTAATAAAAAGGCTTGCTATATATTTCTGCTAGCATATATATGTTATTTTCCATGTAGAATATCTCTAAAGGCAAAGAAGGATAAGGCAAACCTTTGTTGTTTTTCTATGTTATTTAAACAGAGAAATGTTGATTTTTTTTTCCCTTGATTTTTTGTGTATTGTGTCATCTGTACTGGGCAGAGTGGTTTTAAAATAGTACTAAGTGAGAGTGGCTACATCTAAAGTCAGGGTACAGGGTTATAAATGATACTATGGGGCTTCAGAGGAAAAAACATAGCATTTAAAGTGTCCAGCAATACTGATTTCCCTTGGCTTTATCTCTGTGTATAGAGATAAATCATTCTGCCAGATCCAGCTGGTGAGCTTTCTTAATAAATAGATGGCTCTAACTAGAGCTGGTTAAATTATTCATTGACAGCAATTTATACGTGAGAATTGTAGCCCTTTATTTGGTTCATAAATTACCCAGCACTTATTTGTAGTCATTTTTTGTTATTATAATCAACCCATAAATAGGTCATGATTTTGATTAGTTTGTTGCTGCTATTTGCTCATAGAGTTTTTTCATATTTTAGTTCATGAATTGCCTGCTGCAAGTAGACGGTGTTCTGTTTTCTCACGGGACAAATTTAAGTAGGAGAAGCCCTTTTTTTCTATTCACAAATTATCATTATGTCTTTATAATTGCCCAGCCCTGTCAGATAAAGACTATAAATAAATGTCCAAAGAACATACGGTGTGTGCACTTCTGTGCTGCCACTGGAAATCAGAATTGCTGCAAGAAGAAGCTACTGGCTGAAGAACAGCTGGCTCTGCTTGCATGGGAGTGAGATTAATGCATGGGCCAGGGAGGGAAACAGATTGTAAAGAGCTAGAGACAAAGTCTCAAGCTTCCATTAAAAAAGAACAGGCTCCTCTTTATCATAGTGATGCTGAGCTTTCAAATCCTGTTTGACTACTTTATAAACTTAGAATGGCCAAGTAGCCTTTCCTTATTCCTATTTTTTTGTTGGAAGTATCACCTCTTCTTCCTGAAAGAGATACTAGGCTTGACAACCTCTGTGTTGATTTATTATTATGTAATTCTAATGCACAAAATGTGAGGCTGTGAGCAAGAGAGGTGCTCAGTGTTGTCCTGCTGTCTTCAAAGCTAACATCTATTATGAACAACATCTACTTGCAAAACTTTCAATACTGTGTGGTGCCAGTCAACAGGCTTGGTCTTAATTTTGGAAACAGTGTTGGAATTAGCTTTGTTTAGGGGTGAAATTTGATCTTTGTACCAACTGTGCAGCCCTTACGTGAATTTACAGTACTCAGAACTCTCCCTGAGAGATGTAGGGAAGAAGCTTTCCCTCTGAAGGGACTTGACTTTGTCACACGTTGCTCAAACTTCTTTAGAATATTCTGCAGAGCCTTTTACTTTAAAAAAAAAAGCCTTTCTTTTAAGGTGGACTCAATAAATCCATGCTAACCAAAGAGGAAAGTGGAATAGTTAAGTCACGGGGAGAAAGAAAAGTTTGAACCTTACATGAAATTCAACTTTGACCCTGAAAGCCCCAAAGTTGGATCACAAATATTATTTCGTGATATGTACAATATTTAGTGTGAGCTGTCAGGAAAGCAGGGATATTCTACTGTACTCCTGTTTTTGTTGATGTTTATGAGCTTCTTCATTCTGCATAATTTTTCCTGTAAACCTCTGGATTTACCTCCTGTAAACCCGGTAAATCCAGAGGTTTATAAGCATTTACAAGCAGTGGCACTAATAATCACTGGGATTCTTTTCCCCTTATTCTCACCTAGCTCTGGTCATAGGACATGGCAAATCTTAAGAAGCGAAAGAATTTCTCAATAAAGATATGCCTTATTTACTTTGTTCTGTGTCTTGTAAGTCATCAAAATGTGAAGATGCTTTATTCCAGATATTGTGGTCTTTGTGTGAAGGGTCCTGTAACCTGCAGGTTAGTTCATAAAAGATGGATTAGGTGCCATGCATTTTGCTGTAGTCAAGTCACTGGTAAGAGTCATAATATTGGGAGCAAAGAGTTACTTGTTTACAGATTCATTCTTCTAATTCTTAGGGGTTTTTTATTTTTCTTTCTTTCCCATAAACCTTGGAATTTTGGTTCTATGGCTACACACCTTTAGGAGGAATAGCCATGACTGCAACCAAAATAGTGGTTACATCATTTGCTAGGAAATACACAAAGATTTTTAACTAACAAGTTTTGTGAGACTTTCCGGTTATGGCCAGATATCCTTGCTCCTAGACCATTATATAAAGACTATAGAGTAATATGATTATATGTATTGTATATGTACATGGTTATGTACCATGGCTATGTCTACTTTAGTGTAGTAGTGAGAGTAATGAGATGAACAAGTTCAGTGAGAGGTTTTGAGATTCTTTTCTTTAATCCTATCTTTGTTTCTGTTTCTTGTTAATTTAATTTCTTATTTATTTTGATGAGAAAAAAAAAAATCAGTGTCATTCTTTCCTTCTGTATTTCTCAGCAAAAGCTGTGCTTTACACTGAAATTGCTACTGAGGTCCCATATGGATATATATGCTGGATTTGACTCATCTAGGGACTGAGGCAAACTACAAGTGAGTTTGAGTAGGAGTTTGAGTAGAAGATAGTTCCTGAAACTTTCTCTTCAGTCAAGTTGGTGATGCTTCTGGATCCATACAGTAGTCAGTTGTCTTTCTGACACTTCCAATGAAAATAACCACATACGACTTGGTTAAGAAATCAGACAAGGTTTGTTGTGGGTTATTATCTGAGAAACAGTTTTCTTCTCATATGCGTCTAAATGCTTTTTTGATCTGGGCACTGAAAAATTTATTCAGTGGAAAAGCACTATCATATTCATAGCATGTGTTGGGTTGTACAAGGTATTTATTGTTTTGGTGGTACGAAGGAAGGCAATAAAAATAATAGGAGCAGTAAGCACTCCCTGTCCAGTCAGATCCAATCAGAGTTAATGCATCTCAACTTTGGAAGACTGGCAGCGATCCAGGGCCTGTATTGGATAGTAATCTTTTCCTTTGTGCACAGTGTGGCATTCTTCACTGCTGCTCTGTCAGGTATCAAGCCTTAAATCACACAAACTGCTTCATCTTGCGATTAATATCTATGTTTATTACTGACTCTACAACTTTAGTTAGAGGTTACACAACTCTTCAGAGGTGCTCATCTCCATAATCTGAGAAGTCCGTTCCTAGATATTGATCAAACATTTCAGAAGATCTCTTCAAAATTGGAATGTTTTCTCTTAATGAGAAGTTTTTGGGAAATTAATACAGACTTCTTTGTTTGTTTCATAGTCAGTTGCAGCAACCAGTCCTCAGTAACAACCTTATAGTTTTATTTCTTTCTCTTTTTAAAATCCAGGATATTAAAATTGTGCATCTCTTGACGAATGTAATGTTTCCCATTTAGAACCATAAGAATTCTTGTCTCTTCTTCACCTCAGGGCTTCAGGTTTTGTGTGTGTATGTGTCATTTTTAGTACAGTAAAAGCTGGATTTTGAAAAAAAAAAAAGGGACTGTTATTGCAATATATTGCCAAATGGACATTCCCTGGGATAGGTGTTATTCATGTGTAGCTCTTGATACTGGATCTGTTTCGTTATAATCTAACTGCACTTAGGGAGTAAAATTTTGGGAATACAAGCGTTTTTTCAGTCACAGTCTTCTCAACTAGCTGTATCTGAACTGCTGCCTACCTTGTTCTAGTTTATGTCTGGAAGTACTAACTAGGTAACTCACTATCTAGTGAATGCAACCCTAAGCCCAGTCCTAAGCAGCCCTTACATAATTGTTTTTCTGATAGTGTTGGTTTAAAAGGAGGATTCATATCCAACAGAGTAAAATGTTTGAGGCTTCTGAAGACATCTGATGGGAATCTTGGTACTGATATTCTCATAGCACATACTGACCAGTGTGCATATTGGTAGCACCTGTTTATTTCAAATGTAGTAATAAATGCATGATCAACACTGATAGTTATGAACAATTTGTTTTGTCTGTAGCTTTGGTGCCCCAAAGTAGCCTTGGTATTCTATGTAATGTTACATCTGACATTGCTGAATCCATTCCTTTTTTAAGCTGGAAGAATAATATTCTATCCAAGTTATTTTAGTGTGATGCAGGACAAAAGAAATGTTTTACTGGCCTTCTTTGAGGATGCTGATATCATTTTTCATGATCCTTGTATTTATTTTTATTACTGAGTACGTTTGTAGACAGAACTTGGGTAATTTAAACAAGAATTCAAAACGAGAATATTGGTTGTTAAAATCAAAAAATGTTTGCTCGATGTTGTTACAAATCATGCCTTGATCTACATGGCCTGCTTGACATTTCCTGACGCCTCCCCAAGGAAGAGAAAGAGAGAGAGAGTGTGAGATACTAGAGCTTGAAATTCTTGTCCATCATCTCTTTGCCGAGTCCTGAGAAACAGCTTTCTTTTCCCCAACTCATTAAAGCCTCATCTAAAGATTTTATGCTGTCGTTTTAACCATATCTGCTCTGCTTAAATAGCATTTCTTAAACCAATGGTGGTAACTAAAGTATTGTTATTTACATTTTAATATAACTTCCTGAAGGGGTTAGAAATGGTGATACCTTGTGTAGGGACATGATCAAGTAGCTATGCACTGAGAAAATTGGATACATTTATCGGGGATTATTCTCTGCAATAAATACAGTGACACAACACAGAAGGGTCAGTCTGCTGATGGCATCATCATTTGTGGAGGGTATGTAGAGCTGAGGTTTAATTCCTCATAATGTTCGGAGTTTAAAGCCATTTCTTGTACCTCCTTGTTGAATGGTTGATCCAGGACAGAAGGGGCTGCTGTGGATGGGGAGGAGCCCTCCCAAATCCACTTCCTGGCACTGTTTTAATGTGCATGCAGAGCACACAGTTCATGTGGCCTGCAGATGCAGGAGCACAGCAGCTCTCAAACCAAGTAGGTAGAGAATTCAGCTAGAGAGATGATGCCTTGTTCCCTGCTCCAAGGACTATTAAAATATTTTTCCAATGACTTTTTAATTATGTAGTAACTTCCAAGAAAAATCCCTAAGGACATGGAAGGCACCTATTTCTTGCAGGGCATAAAAAAAAAAAACATTCGTGATTTTTCTTGGCTGCAACTGAGACTTTTCTGTCCTTGGTCCAACTGTCTCCTAAATACTGAGGGAGAAAAAAGTAACTGCCTGTCACTGGTTTTGAATTTGTCATGGAATCAAGTCAGTGGCCAAGCAAACAGAATAACAAAAGAAGTTTTAAATCTTCAGTAGGGAAATGTACCTGTTAAAGTATTTCTGATTAGCTATAGTTACATGAAACAGTTTTACAAAAAGTGAAGTTTCAAGGATGAATTTTTTTCACTTTAAGTGGTACTACTGTTCTGAATACCAGTTTCACACATGAAATCTAAGGAAAAAGAGTTAGCAATTGAGTCCAGATTTCACAAGTCTCCAAACTGTTTAATAAAAAAGTTTCTTTATTATATATTATTCTTTATTTATTCTTTACTAAAACATTTTTCATTGAAAAATAATTATATGGCATTGCAAATAAAAGACAGATAAAAGATATCCCTTCATCAAGTCTTAGAATAGATAATTGTTTATCTCAACAAGTAAAAGGAATGTATCACAGGTTGAAGTGTTAATAAATGTTTTTTTATCAACTGTAGTCTGTTAAGAAACAGCTGCTGTAGCATTCGCTTATAGGTATTTTACAAACACGTGTTACTTGTGAGTGGAGTGCATGAACTGTTATGGGTAGATCAATCTTCCATTTAGACAAAATTTTGTGAATTTCTATCTCAACTCTAAGGCCCATCTTTGGCAAGCTGAAAAATCTCTTTGAGATTGGAAATAGAAGTAGTAGATAGAGGTGGGCCAGTGAGCATGATTCATTAAAAACAAATACATTTTGAGATTGTTGAAGTTACTTTTTTTCAGTCAGACAAGAAAAAACATCTGGTTTAGATCTAGGAAGGGTAAAAATTTGCCACTAGAGTATATGAGCATCAGTCTAATAAGCTGAGATTAGTTTGCTTTGTGAAAGAAACAGACATAATTGATGTGGTGGCTGAGATGTAATTCAGCATGTACTTGTTATTTAGTATAGGTTTTTGCTTGACTTTCTGGAAAAGACCAAAAGCAGAGAAAAGAGATTTCAGTTTGACGAGTTAGAAGCTTCAACTCTATAGAAATGGTCTTTCAAAAAAAGACATACTGCTTTTCTTTAGCTGCCAGTTCCTTTGCATCTTAATCTCAGGTAGATCTGAATTTTCCTTTAGAGCTGGAATTCTCTATTTGAAAGATTTTTGAATTAGTCTGACTGAAGCTGGATTTAAATTCCAATTTGAGCATGAAATGGCTGCTGAGGAATGATACACAAATTGCCCTATTTCCTAAACTAAAATACCTTTATGATTCATAGGAAATCCTACTAGTGGAAATGTTATGTGTACCAATTTATAATCTGTTATATTTTATGGAGCACTGGATATTTTCTGTACTGAAGGTAGGTATTGAACTCTTTGCATGGTAGCTACTGGAAGAAAGCTTTGATAATTCAACTGCACATTGATTATATCCTTGATGCTTTTGAGACATTATAACACATGGGAATTAAAACTACAGGGGACAGAAGTGTTCAAAAGAATGTTGTATGTTTACAGAGTTTTCCTCTGGAAAACAGTAAAGAGAGGATTGAGATGGTGATTTGCCCGATTTCCATTGATAGATACATCCCAAAATTTTTCTATCTTAAAATGGAAATTTTTTTTAATTTCATTCTTCTTTAGAGAGGGAATTTTTTCTGCAATTCTTATTGACCTGCATATATCATTAATTTGTATGTTCTTTCTGTCCTCCCAGACACATGGCTTTGAAGAAATTTGGGTTTTTTTAATAACTTTTTTATTCAAAAGCTTCTTTAAGTCATTAGTTCTAATTTCTGTGTAGAAAGGATAGCCCGAAAATATTGCCTTCATAAAATAAATGTATATTAAATTTTCACTTTCAACCATGAGAAAGTCCTCTAGTTGAAGAGATACGGTTTCTCTCGGAGCAGCCACTAGGGCATTAAGAAGCTTGTTAATAATTTTAGAAGGTATGCAAATAGATTGTGGTTAAAATTACTCCTTTCAGATTCTTAATAGTAGATAAATGAGTTAAATTATCTCCCTTGCATGGAAGTCTGAGGATGTGTAGTAGACCATCAGACATCCTTTGTTGATGAGCCTTATCAAAAATGTATCTCATTTCAGTGATGATTTAAAATAATTTCCAATACTATAAGGAAGCACATCAATATTTACTTGAAATAGAATAGGAAAGAGGGAATAAGGAGTCAGAGCCAAATATAAAGAACATAAATCTAAAATATTATGTGTGCTTGCTTCTTATAGACTACCTTTCAAAACTGCTGTTGTTGCATCCAAGAATTGAAAAAAAAACCTACGCCAGATTGCAGAAATACTCGGGGTCTTACCCAGATAAGAATAATTTAATATAGGATTTTTCTGCAGTTTTTTTCCACTGCTTCCAAAGCTCTCTTCTGAGAAAGAGTCAAACCTTTCATGTTGCCAAAATTCAGCAACTATTGTGTGTTTGAAACTGTTAATACACTAAGCACTGTGTGGTATAACTGTTTGTATATAATTTAAAATTAGCTTTTAATAAGTGTTTTAAATTACGTATGCACCTTTATAACACTTTTTTTTTTTTTTTTTTTCTAACTGCAAAGACACCAAACAACTGAATGGCTCATTTTAAGATTGCTATGTATTGCATGTAGTTTGACACAAAGCAGGACATTTTATTTCATTAGTAGTTGAAGTTGCTTTTTCTTAAATTTAGTCTTCCCTGCTAGTTTTTGTTAGCTTCTCTGTCTAATAACACACCAGCAGAGCAGCAGTGACCATGGACTTTCCTAAAAGCTTTTAAGATGTAAAACTCAATGCTTTTATATGGCCAAATATCTTTAGATTATTGTTATTCCCTAGCAAGAGCAGTATTACATAAAACACCTCTGAAATGCAAAGCCCTTTGATATTGTGCATGGGGAAAGAATGATTTGATTTAAATTCTGGAATAATAAAAAATGACACACCTTGTTTTTCTTTCTGTGACACACTTAGAACAGATGTGTTTTTATACCTGTTTTTTACTTCACATGGGGACAAAAGCTCCAAGACCAAAGATTTTGTACTAAGGTCTCACATGAACAAGCTGCAAGATTTTTCAAGCCCTAGAATGTAGCTTTTTTTTTTTTTTTTGATTGCCTCAGTTAATTTAATTTACTAAAATTTAATTAAATGTCAATGAGCAATGATTTATGAGTTTTCCAGGTCACTTTGCGTACTTTTTTTTCTCCAAGTATTCTACAACAAAGGAAGGAAGGTTAAGAGACCTGAATAAGGGAAAGATTAAGCTTTTCTGTTTCCTGAAAGTGATGGCACAGAGGGTACCCAATGTTTCATTTAGCCTTTTTTGTGTTTAAAAATAAATCTCCTCATCAACAGGGCAGAACAATTTGCAACATTTTTCAGGGAAGTGCAACAAAATTCTTTTTGCTCTTTCCAGCTACACTATTTCATAGAAGGTTTTGTTATACAGTTACATAATTGCCTTTTTTATCTAATAAATCTGCTTTATATCTCTATTTCTCTTAATATCCACCCATGCCTTGTTATCATCACAATGATAATGACCTGTAATAGTAAGAAAATCACAAAGGTTTATTATTTAAATCCTTCATGTGCTTATCACATTTCATTCTCTGTTAAGCCCACAAAAGAGAGCATTCAGATTTTTTACTTCCATTTTTTTCTGATACTTGTAGAAAAATCACATTTATATATTTTATTACACCATGAAAATATATTAAAAGTAGAGATAAAGAACAAATTAACTATCACACTAATCAGATTGTTTAAACAGTGGTTTAGTTTCAAACGGAGAGACAAATTTGTAAAACAGCTCTGAAAATAAAAAGAAATTTTAAAAAATAATTAAAATCTAAGTCTTGAAGAAGCATCACAATTCCATATTCATTTTGAGGTTCACTCTTTTCCCTAAAGAATTAATGAATATATATCTAAAAATATAAAAACATTTAAGTTGTAAATTAAGGTGGGAATTGTAAAATCAAACTATATTATTTTCGTTTTCTGTATTGTTGTAGAAGTATTATGCTTACCATAGTATATTTTTCATTTTTAAAGAAAAAGAGTTGAAACTCAGTCTTTCACTTGTCCTTTAGACTGGAGCATGATTAAAAATGTATTATTGTATTTCAGGTGTAAGTACATATCCCAAAAACCTGAAGGTAAAAGATAAGTTACAGAGCATGGTTATATTATCTTACCTTCTAAATATGTCCTTGCTTTAAACCAAATTGTACCCCACCCCCATGTGGGAAAAGAGATAATAGCCAAAGCCTTAATTATCCATATTCTACTGGTGATTTAACTAATTTTAAAGTTATTTTTAGAAAGGGCAGAGAAGAGTAGGATTTAAATCCCATCACATTCTGTGTACCATATGTATCTTTTTTGATGTTACACAGATTGCTAGGTCATAAATCTTGGACTTCCCCTTTGTAGAAGGCTGAACCAGCTGCAGCTTTAGCTGTTCCTGCGTCTTTTTTTCTGTGTCGAGTGCACTAAAGCCCTTATGCAACCTAATACTTTCTGTTCATTGGAATAATTTTCTGCTGTTAGCCAAGTGCACATTCTGCTTTGCGGCAGGGCTTTTCCCAGTTCCTGTGGTGGGGGAAAGCAAATATTGATAATACATTTTTCATGGTGGTTGAATGGTTATCAATCACCTTTCACATTCTTTGATTTTTTTACTATTACATATTCTGTTAATTTTAATTTGGTATTTCAGTTTATTGTTCTGAAAGATGTCTGTCTTGAAGATGACCCCACTGCCCTATTTATTTTGTTTCTATGGTGTTTAATACAAATGTTATATGATTAATATAAACACTGTTTATATGCATATATGGATATTATTTACAAGATATTTAACATTAACAGGTGTTTTCCTTTACTTTCAATTCTTAATACAGTCTGAATACTTTTATTTTCCAATGGGAAAAGTAATTTGTGTACAATCAATAACGTGCAAAACCAGTATATAATGGATAAAATTAAAGCAGTTATTGAATATAATTTTCCAAAGTCAATTTCAAATTAGGCTTCTTGAAAATATACATAATTCAAATTTGTTTCAGCTGCACTTTAAAATGTATTCTCTTGAGTCTCCATCTATTAAACCAGATGTGCTGCCAGATTGTTAGGGTTATCGATGAGTCTGTTTTCATGTTATGACTTGCATAGGTGGTATCTTATTCAACTTTAGTCACAAGCATCTCCTGATATTCTGAGTGTTGCTTTAGCATCTGTGTGCTGAGTTGACTTCCCCTTTCCATCACACTGACCACATCCTTCCATCTGATTACGATGTCTTACTATTCTGAGGAATGTTTTGTGGGAATTTTGAAAAACAGACCCATAGTTACCTTGACAGTTTATAATTTGCAGTAGATTTTGCTGTTTCTTGAGGTTTTTCTTGGTATATGTGAGGAGATTTTCAGATCTGTAAGTGCACCTTGTTGCACTCAGAAAGTGCAGGAATGTTTGTGAAGTCTTCAATATAGGCATAGAGCTCTTCTGGAGATATATTTGAGACTCTTACGTGATTCTTTTGCTTGCAACTCATATAGTTTAGAAGACAACAATGACTTTTAGCGAAATTAATGAAAGATGATACTGTAGGTTTCTCTTCTGAAAACCATTGTTTTGGATTCTGTCTCCTGGTGCCGGTTCAGTTGCTTTCTGGAGACCAGCCCACTCTCCAAGGTATTATGGCAAGAGTTAAGGTTGAAAGTGTTTCCCTCTCAAAAAGGGATGGGTAGAGATTTTTTCCCTTCTTTCGAAGAAGTGAAATGAATTTAGTTCTATACTGCCTCATGATGATTTGTTAAAGATGTGTTTGCTTGAAGAAAGCAGCTATGTTTTGTAAACATAATGGCTCCAGTATTTATTATTCTCTATAGCAAGAATTTGCTGAAGCTTCCTTGAGTGGTTTTATTTCTGTTAGGAAACTCAGGAAATTACAGATTTATTAGTTTGTTGCATCTGCTGTTTGTTAAGTATGTTCATTTTCTGTTTTGCTTTGCAGGTGTTGCCAAAGATGTTATAATGATTTCAGCTGCACTCTTGCAATGTTTTCCGTTGCTTGCCATGATTTATACCGCTTACATCTTAAACTTTATTTTTGACATTTAGAAATCATCCTTTCAGTTTGTTCAATTATAATTTTGTTCATTACTGACTTTGTTGCCTCCAAGCATGTTCTGTAAAACTCATCTCAGGTTCTCCATGCAGTTCTTCATAGTCTTCTACACATTACATAGCAATATTTCAACAAGAATTTTTCTCTTCATTCACAGTGATTAGATTTCTAATGTTCAGTTGCTTGTTTTGCAAGTCTCTTTAAAATTATTGCAGTACAAGCTAACAAAGGACATTATTTACTCTGGCCAATGTCATTATCTTTTGCCGCTCCTGTACATAGTTGACCATCCTTAAAAATGGGCTGTCAGGTGTCTGGATTTATCCCAGTATGTCTTACTTATATTGAGGATTCAAAGATGCCATTCATTTGAATTCTTAAATAGCTGTTAGGCTCAGGCTTGACATTTGTGATGAAACTGCAACTTTCCCTGTGTCTGTAGCAATAAAGTTACATCCATTAAGATGCTCTGGGTTTACTCTCCTCCTTAGCTGTTTCTTGGCAGAAGCGGACACTTAGTTTGATTACATAATTAAATATTCACTTGAAAGATCATGACAGATCTGAAAACTTCCACACCTTAAAGCCATGTTCCTGACTTCTTTTCTCCCTAGTTCACTTTGCAACTATAGTGTGAAAATTTCCAGACAGGCAACACTTTTGAGAATGGAAACTCTACAAGTTCTTTAGAAAACCTGCAGTCTTTGCTGAAGGCTGTGCATAATGTTGCACACATTGTAGTAGAACTGGAAAGACTGGAACAAAACTCTAGGCTTTTGAAAGCACTGGAATCACTGGCTATGATTTTCCACTGTAAGGAAGCCTGACACAGCCACATTGCACACTAATGTAGTTTGAGGATGTTGATATCTACACACCCTTGCTACATACCATAGACCAGTGAACATAACCACCAATTCAATCTCTGCCTGTCTCAAAGTCATAGAGTAGAACTTCACCCAGGTTTGGTCTCCCAGGTGGTCCTTGCAAAATCAGATTTAAGGCAGAGAAGAGAGGTTATGGAAGTCAGAAGTAGGGGAGTTTATTGAGGCAGAAGCAGATCTCGGGTAACATTCTATTCCTTTTTGTTGAGTTTGCATATGACCCACATTGCTCTGGAGAAGAGCAGTGTTTCTTCCTGATAATGTGTGGGATATCAGGCACTGTTTCTTCACTTGAAACTCAGTCAGTTGTGACTTTCAACATTTCTGAGTGCTGAATCCTTTTAGATGATAAATGAAAAAGGAATGGTTTGGGAGATGTTGAAAGAGAGCAAAAGGAAATATGAGGAATGGAGAATGTATGCCAAGATAAGAAGGAAGAACAAGAGCAATGACAGATGTCTTGGAGAAGGCATTAGTGCTACATTCAAAGTGAGAATATTTTCTTTCTTTGTGGGGCGGTACGCTGCTGTAATCATGATCTCCAGGTCACAGACTTAAATATAAAGAAATGTAAGTTTGCAGTCTATAATAAACATGCCACAAGAAACACAAAGTATTTGCGTTTGATCATATTCTCCTGTCCAAAGCTGTGTTTCTAAATTGAATGTGTATGTAGCCTAGGGGAGGGAGGCCTGCAATCATGGTTTTTTTCTTCTCTTGGGAAAGATGGCAGCAAGTGATTCAGTCTGTAGATGCCAGACTCAGTGCAGTAGTGGGAAGAAATATTAGTCTGTAGAAGAAGCACATGCTGAATGCATACCTGATTTTTGTCTCATGCAGGAAAACTGTGACAAGCCAAATGCAGTGTGTCATGAATCATACTGAATCTGCTGTCTGCCAGTTAAGCAAGTGATATAGAGTTATACTAGCTGATCTATAAAGCAATACCAATTAATTTACAAGTGTAAAATGATCTCACTGCTTCTTCTTCTTAGTACATTTTTCCAACTTCTATACTCAAAAGAAAATCATTCATCTTTCACTCAGTAATTAACACAGTGCCATGGTTTAACCCCAGCCAGCCTCCAGGTACCACACAGCCCCTCATTCACTTCCCCGCCAGTGGGATCAGGGAGAGAATCAGAAGGAAACATGTGGGTTGAGATAAAGAGAGTTTAATAGGAAAAGCAAAAGCCACACAGACAAGCAAAGCAAAACAAGGAATTAATTCACTGCTTCCTATGGTTGGGCAGGTGTTCAGCAATCTCCAGGAGATCAGGGCCCCATCAGGTGTAATGGTGACTTGGTAAGACAAACACCTTCACTCCAAATGTCATCCCCTTCTTCCTTCTTCGCTCCACTTTATATCTGAGCATGATGTCACATGATCTGTAATATCCCTTTGGTCATTTTGGGTCACCTGTCTCAGCTGTGTCTCCTCCCAAATTCACAAGCACCCCCAACCTCCTCTCTGGTGGGGCAGTGCAAAAAGCAGAAAAGGCCTTGACTCTGTGTAAGCCCTGCTTATAATAATGACAGTGATAAAAACAGCTCCGTGTTACCAGTCCTGTGCTCAGCACCAACCCAAAACACAGCTCCATACCAGCCAATGTGAAGATAATTAATTCTACCTCAGCCAAAACAAGCATATACAGGCACAGAAATTTTGGGACACACCTCAGACCATATTTTGACCCTGAACCTTAATTATAAAGTTTAAAAATTATGAACTGTAATTGTAGTCAGGATTTTGCATCCAGTAGACATCAGTGGAAATACTGCTTGTTATGTTTTTCAGCTGAGCTGGTTATTGCTTAATTGTAGGGCAAAACTGACTGTTGGCAACAATTTTATTAGTTTTTGAATACAAGTCTGTTTTACGTTGTTTGCAAAAAAAAAAGTTGTCATCAAATTAGGTATTTTAATATCAAAACGTTTAATAAAAATTAAAATTCTAATTTAATGAAAACTTCTTCCTAAAAATGGACAAGCATGTTTGTATGAAGAAAGGAGAGGAATGTAAGCAGGTATATGAAGTGATTATGTTAAAATTTGAGAGGCTAGATAGAAGATTTTAACGTGCATACATGGTTTGATATGATCAAAATCTTTTAATAGACTAAGGGGAATCCATTTTATACACTGAGCTAATAATTTATGATTTATCTAATTAGTTTTGACTGTTTAATAGAATTACATTATATTATGTAATATTATATCTTGCACATAAACTTCCTATTAGCTTCCCCTGCTATTTGCTGTATGCTTACCCTTGCAGTACTTCTCCATGTCTTAGGATTGAGTACTCAGTCTTTCTCAGGAAAATGAGGAGATTTTAACAGTAAATGTAATCTTGGTTCTCCATCTTCTCTTTAGTTTTGGACTCTATTTGAGGTGACTTTTTTGTATTACCTTGAAGTTGCTTACTTGCTGTTCCTCACCAAGCAAAGTTTGGGAATGGAATGTTGCCCTCCCTCAGCCCAGTTGCCCTGGAGGGTACAGTGACCATGTAGGGGTGCCAGCCCCTGGCCTCAGATGCTCCCAGGGTGGAGACAGTGTAGGGGTTGCAGACATGTGGCCGCCAGACATTTACTGCCATGGATAAAACCAGCACTTGCCAAGATAGGGACAGGCAAGTCCTGGGACCATGCGCTGCCAACTCTGAGCCAAACCTCTGGCCTTGAGCTAGTGATGGCAAACCCAATATTTTCCAGACTGCAGAACCCAAACAATCCCCTTGTCATTATTACCAACTCAAAAGGGAAGTCTTTCAAGACTTCATGAGTAAGGGCTTATCTCTGTGTGTGTTTGCAGTGTTGAATCTTTAATACTTACTATTGCTGGCACATAAAAGATTACATAATGCTGTGGCTCCCTAAAATATTTATCAGTGTGAGAATGTGATCCTTTGTGTTCAGAACAAATGTACTTTGATATTTTTTAATTATTTAAAAACTTTGCAGAAGTGAATCAAAAATCTTATCATGTATTCTGACAGTGGTTTTCAATGCATAACTGTCATTCCTGAGAAATCATATTAAGAATAGAAGTGAAGAGTGAATGCTAAAAGCTATGATTTTTCAGAGGTCGAAATCAAGATAAGTAGGAAGAAGGGATTCAGCCTCATTCATTCATATTCACCTAGACTGAAGACCTGCATATATTCATATACATGTGCTTTATTAAATGAATGGGATACATATCTAACCCCCATAATTTTTAAGACAAATAGTATTAAAACAAACTGGGGAAATTATGGACTTAATGCTTTTTAAACTGCTTTATATATAGTAAAGTGTAGTACGATCTGGTAGACTGAAATCAGTAACCCTTGGCATAGATGTGCATTTATGAAGCCAGATTTTGAAACCTTGTTTTCTTGTGACTACTGCTGTGAAGGCCGTTCTACACTAATAACTTTTTAACTTTTTTCCTTTTTTTTTCATATTTAATGTATTGCACCACATGAAAACAGACTTTAAAGTTTTCTAAGTTCTTTTCACTGTACTATAACCAATTTAGGATCCTTCAGTCAAAATGATCCTGCATTCCAAGGCTTCATTGAAAATACACGGCAAAGGACAAAGATTTTTTCACCAAGCAGGTGGAATTGCGAGTGTGATTTTTAGTGACTCATTTTCCTCTTGCCTTTTCAGACTATGGCACTATTAAGAAAGTACTTGCCCCTATGAACCAGACTTCAAGCAGCTGCCTGCTGGAGGAAATTGAACTCCTGCCGAAAAGTCAGCGAGAGCCCATCAGGAGCCTTCAGATCCTGCACAGCCAGAGTGTCCTTTTTGTGGGCCTTCAGGAACATGTGATTAAGGTCCCCCTGAAGAGATGTCTCTTTTACAAAACATACAGGTATGAAGAATCAGCTAGCTTTATTTGACTGGAGAAAAATACGTGCAGGGGGTTGCAGAAAAATGGGAAGGATAAATGACTGCAAGTAGGAATCCAAATTAATTGTCTCTCTCAACAATGATATCCTGTGTATGCTGTTTATCAGAAGTGTCTCTGACTACTTGCACTAACTTGTTAGGACTAGATGAGGCTCTCGAGGAATTATATTCATATTGAAGTGTCATTATGCAGATTCTGAATTGTGAAGTGAAACAGTAAGAAATGTTTTATATAGAAAACAGTTATCTGGTAAAGTGCAATAAAGCTGCTGGTTTAATATATTTAAGCTTGTGAATTGAACAAATTTAGGCTTTTTTTTTGGTTTTTTTTAAAGCTGTTTTATAACTGAATAAACAATTTCTCTGTGAATTCAGAAAGAAAATTATGTTGAATGAACTGAGAATCAAGAGTACTTTGAAAAGTGGCTATTTAAAGGTAGTGTTGGATCAAAGGAATTAATAAATGTAAACATGCTACAAGGTAAAAGGGCTATGCAGCCAACAGTTGTTCAATCAAAGAAAGGATAGCTTTACGAATTATCACTTAGTTGTAGACTGAGTTTTATGATAGTTAAGGAGTTAAAAGCTCAGCACTCTTTCAGTAGTCTATCTCAAAATACATCTGGGTTGCAAAACCTGTGATTAGAGATTGTTAATTTCATGTGTTAGTTTGATATGTGTGGTCCTGGTAATTCAGTACAATTGTTTTGTGTTACATCAGATAGACAGTGGGCCAGGTATGAGGCTTTCAGAACTGTCACAGCAGCATGTCATTGGTTTTTTAGCTTGTTTTTGCTTCACCTTGTTTAACACACATTCCTCTGGAAAGTTGGGCTGTTAAAGGAGGGAGAAAGGCTGACAGTTGCCTCTCTTGGCTCTTACTCTCAGGCTCACAGAGACATTATTTGTGCAGCGGAGATATTATACCTCCCATAAAAGGCAGAGTGACCTTTTGTAGGTAGAGACATTTCTGGCTGTCAGAAGGATCACACAGTTGGTCAGAGCAGGGAGGTGACCACAGGACACAGGTCTGGTAAAGCTATGGCTCAATGACAGTGGAAGGGCATTTCCAAGGGCCCTGGCTCACCATGGGGATTGGTACCATGCAGGAAGCCAGTGAAAGGCTACTGGATTAAGAACATGCTGAAGGAAAAGGTGTGCTCTAGAAAACAGTAGACCAGAGAAGGGAAGAATTCTACTTTTTACCGTTCTTTACCAGCCCTTTTTTTGTTTATGCTGTCTTATGTAGCATATTTTTGGCTTTTCTTTTTTTTTAAATAGAAGAACACTTGAAGCACCATTGGGAGTCTTGCAAAGCTTACTTTAGGGAAAAGTTACATATGAGCAAGTCTCTGCTTCAAACGTGTTGTTGGTTTAGTGGCCTACATAGGACCAAATTTCAGTTTCCTTGGAAATTTCGTCTTTCCTTGGTTCAGAGAGTTGAAAAAGGATGTGTGCTGGTGAGTGTTTACACCAAGCCTGCAGTCCACTTTGAACATTTCAAGGCTGGAGCCACGCTTTGTTTTTAGTGAGGTGTGAATGCCCAAGGTCCCTGGTACCTCTGCTTCTGTCAGGACAATTCCCAAGGCATGGCAATGTTATTCCAGTTGCAGGGCCCAAACATGCTTCTGCCCTTGCAGGGTTGGACTGCTGTTTCAAATCACAGACCCCATGCATGGCTGTAGGCTATTCATTCCTCTCCCTGTTTGAGCAGTGGGCTCTAATGGTCTAATTTTAAAAATTTCTTTTAGAACAAAATAAAACAAAACAAAAAAAGTGTTTCCTTTATCATTTTACTGAGTAGAACAGTAGTTAAATGCCTCAAATACTGCTGAAATGATAATTTATTCCTCTGCCCAGAGGTATATGAAGTCTCATCTTCCAGTGGAATGACTTATTTAAAAGGAGATAAAATGATTCCTTGTGGGGTTTTTCAATCATGTCTTTTGTAGTTGAACGACTTCTCTTGTAGTAATTAAATATTCATTGCACCAAAAGACTTGCCATCCTTGCTTTCTTCTTGGTTAAAGAGTTCACCAGCAATTCTAGCCCTGTTTTGTGAAAAAGGAGTGGATTTACAGATGTGATCCAGACTGAAAAAGGAATTTTCTTGTCATCTATCATTAGGGACTCAGGTTATTTGGAGAATGCCGATGTAATCTTTCTCTCACCTATAATTTACTTTTGGTTTGACTAGTTTTTTCCTGGCTTATGCTGGATTTTTTTTTTTTTTTGCATGTGGGGAGAATACAAGTACGTTTCTTGGGGCTATACATTTCTCCAGGCATTGAAACATCTTAAACTTGCTCACTGCATTGCTGGGTGCTTTAATACTCACATTCTTCTATTGTGTTGCTAACTATTACTTCTACACTGTAACAAGGGGTAAACAGAGTAATGGGTAAACCTTACCCACGGTAATGCCTTGGAGCATAGTGGGGATTTTTTTGAATTATTTTAATGTTTTTTATTCACATTTATCATACTTAGGGCTGTGTAACTGTGCCAAAACGACATTCTGAAATTCCATCAATGGTAGCTAGAGTCTCTTCCCCAAATCAAGGATGTGTATTCTTCAGTTATCTACTTCATGTAATTACTGAGGAATAGGGCATGCTTGTGTGTGAATAACAGCCTTTAAAAAGCCAAGAGGTTGGAGACATGCTACCTCACCTGTTCTGTCTTTTTGTGTAAATGGCAGAGTGCTCAGTGCCTAATCTTATATAAGCTCTTTATTTAGGTTTATTGCTGAGCTTTCAGACACTACAACTTCAGTCCCTCTGTTGAGCAGACTCTTTCATGAGCTAATATCTGAATGTCAAGATAATTTTCTTGAGATTGTCTATTTTAACTTATTTTTTCATTATTCCTTGTTTCATCTTCCCACAGTAGCCTCTAAATCATGTGATTATTGCTTTTATTTGTAGTTTATTATGTCTCCTTAATAATCAATCTAATGTGCTCTGAATATCATAAGTTTATTCCTCCAGCCCTTTCCAGTGGTGGAAGAGCCCTGTGACATGCTGCTGCTCTGGCAGACATTCCCTCTGCTTCAGCACGCTGTGCTCATGACTCTACTCCCGTAAACACTGTTAACAGAGGCCCTTGAAAATACATTTGGCGGCTAATTTTTTGGGTTGGTTTGTTTTGGTTTTTTTGGGGGTTTTTTTTGGTGTTTTACATGCAGTTTGCTGCCCTTTATGACTGTGACAGCAGACCTTAACACAGGCAAAACCCGTTGTCACACCCATAGTTTGAATAGCTCAGCATTTTCCATTGTGCCGCGATGTTTCAATCATTCATAAGTTTTCGTGGGGGGCAGGTGGAGGGTATTTCATGCCAGTATCTGAATAGTTTTTAACAACCTGTCATAATTGTGCTGGTTTCGGGAATCAGCTAGAGAAAATAATTTGGGACGTGTCAGTACTTCGGAGAATCAGTTCTCCAAAAAACCCTGCCATCTTCAAGTTGAAAGCAGCAGAGCAGTTACCTAAGTTCAGTTCTCCTTGGGGAAAATCCTTAAGGTTTGGCCAGGTTATTATCACCTGGGTATTGCCATTCACACATGTTTATCAAACTTCTACAGAAGTCCATCAATGTTACTCACTGGAGCTGTTTTCACTATGAATTCCCCACCTCTGTACTTCTTCAGAGTTGAGTAGGCCAAGCATGAAGCACAACTGACTTATATATCTGCTAATTAACTATAATTAACTGCTATAATGTGAGATAAATAGAATAATTATCATGAGATAATAACTATTAAGCGCTCTAAAATTTCAGTGTCTGTGGTTTACTTTGAAGGCTCTATGTATCTGTAATAAAGAATAAGATCTGTAGTAGGGGGGTGAAGACTCTGTCCCCTGCAACAAAGAAACAGTTGGCTTTCTTTTGTTGGCAGCTGTGGCCTTCAAAAGCAACCCCAGATGGCAGTGATTTTTCTGAGGCAAAATCGTACTTTGTACTGGAGTTTTCAGCACATTAGTTCTGAAAGGACTGTGAAAGGTTGTATCAGCCCACCGTTCTTTAAAATCTTACCAAGCAAGGGTCAAGGATTGGTATTTCTGACAGAAGATAGGTTTCACACAGTTCAAAGGCCTGGAAACTAATCTTACTATGATGTTATGTCTAAGTAAATAAATAGTGCCATCTGCTAAAAGCTGTACAAATAGTGACTTCACTGACATAAAAAAAAAGCCCCCAACTTCTGGAAATTTTTGAGCATTGTTTTTTACAGTATATGCCTAAGATACTATTGGGCCACAAGGTTGTTTTGCTAAGTAATGTTATCATAGGTATTCTACAGTAACTAACTTTTCCTTGAACTTCTTTATTCTTGTTTTAGTGTCTTTGTGAGCCATAAGTTAAGCAATCTGTACATACACAAAAGAAAACTGTATCAGCACAGTGCTGAAAAGGGTACTGAATTAACTAACAGAAGAAAACAATGTACTTTATTTCATTCCTGGAACTCCAGCAAGGTTACAGGATTAAGTATTTCAAACACTTTTGCATTCCTTTATTTTGCCCTAGCTGCAGGTTTTGTGTTCTCAGAAGTACCTTCACACTCAGTAGGACCCTGTTTTCCTGGTAATAAACACTCTATAACATTAAATAGTAAAATAATTATTCTTATATACTGATGCTATACACATTAATAACCAGTATGTGGTCTAAACCATTAGTAGGTGCTCACGTTTCCGGAAGAGCTTGCCAACAAATGGAATTGAAATTGCTTTTTTGGAAATAATCATTCCAAAGTTGTTATTTTTGGATATTCAGGTGGATTTCCTGTTTTCAAAATATGCAGGCTTAATTCCAGTTTAAATATGAGAAATCTGCTGCTGCATTATAATGTCAGAATCACATGGGGACTGATCTGAATTAGTGATTCTAGAGTAATATTCCAGAATCTGAGTCCTCATAAATTTCCCAGACTAGGATAAACCACACTTCTGTCTGCAAGTCTAGATTATAAGCACGTATTGAAAATGGCAATTCTTTTTTGGGGTATTAGATGCACTAAAAAATTATCTTCAGTTGATGTCAACTTATGAGAACACTATTAAAGTCAGTAGAACTACGAAATAAACATGGTTTTAAGTTTTTTATACTCAAAAGAAGTAGAATATTAGTCCCATACTGCAGAGGGAATAGCTTGGCCCTTTCTACCTCTGTGAAGATGAAAGCTTTTCCAGAAAGTGTCTATCTATCTGTCCCGCAAAATGCATCAGAGACAAACTGTTCAATTACATTTTGCTGCCCCTGCAATATTTAGTGACCACTCCACAAAGTGTGATCTGTGTATATATGTATGTATATATTGTATTGTAAGCAGATATTTTTGTCAAACAAGATTTTTACAGCCCGCATCCAATTTATTTCTTGAAATAGCCTTATGAAGGAAAGAAAAACGTCTTTTTCTTTTAGTTTGCAAGGATGTAAGTAAACCAGATGGACTTGACTACATATTTGCAATTATGATTTTATTAGTAGGATATTATTTTAAACAAAAAAGTGACCTAAGAAAGAAAAATTTGAAACAGGCATGTGGTTTTCATATATCATGATGTAATTAAATTTGTTGCTTTAAAAATATCAAAAGATTCAGGATTTCTAAGTTCAGTATTTTACTCTTAGTAGCTGTAGGTGCTTACAGGCGAGTTCAGGAAGTGGGAGTTGGATGAGTGGACAGTGAGGTGGAGTGGGAAGTGTCTGAATGCCAGCTCTCAGAGGGTTGTGATCAGTGTCACAGTCTAGTTGGAGGCCTACTGGTGTCACCTAAGAGTCAGTACTGGGCCCGGTATTGTTTCACTTCTCCATCAGTGGCTTGGCTGAAGGGGAAGATGTCTCCTCCACAAGTTCGCTGATGACACAAAGCTGGAGGAGTGGCCGATACCCCAGAGGGACCTCAGCAGATTGGAGAGATGGATGGAAAGGAACCTTCTGAGATTCAACCAAGGCAAAGACAGGGTCCTGAACCTGGCGAAGAATAACCCCAGGCACCAGCACAGACTGCTGCAAAGCAGATCTGTGGAGAAGGACCTGGAAGTCCTCATGGACAAGCTGTCCATGAGCCAGCAGTGTGCTCTGGGGGCCAGGAAAGCCAATCACATCCTGGGGTGCATTAGGAAGAGCATTGCCAACAGGTTGAGGGAGGTGATCCTGCCTCTCTACTCTCGTGAGGCTACATCTGAAGGTCTGTGCCCAGTTCTGGACTCCTCAGGACAAGAAAGACTTGGAACTCCTGGAGCAGGTCCAGCAGAGGGCAACAAAGATGAGTAGGGACTGGAGCATCTCTTCTATGAGAGAGCTGGACCTGTTCAACCTTGAGAGAATGCTGAAAGGAGTTTAATCAATATATATAAATATCTGAACGGGGGTGTTGAGAGGATGGAGTGCATGCTCTGAAACTTGTCTTTCACGTTTGATCCATGTACAGTCACTTGTAAGCATCAGTATTCAGCAAATTGTGTGTTATAAACAACTTTTATACATAAATTTCTGATTCTGGATTTGATGGAAGGACCTTGTGGGTTTAAGGCTGTAATTCTCAGTAATGTTGCAAGATTGAATTATACCTAAATGCATTTTTACTATGCTACTAAAGTAAGAGGAAGCAGTGGTAGTCCACTCAGAGTGTCTGAGATGATTAAAGGATTTGATTTTTCTTACCAGTACAAGTAAGGGTTAAGCAGTATTCTGAATATGAGATGTGTATCTTAGTTTGAGCTACTAGGGCTTTTATAAGTTGTGTCCCTACCATTTATGTTCTTCTGCATCATTCATCCCTATCTTTAGATGCCTGCTCTTCATTGCACACACGTGTATATGTATATAGCTGCAAAACCAGTAGTTTAAACACTGATAGGTACCTTTTTCTGGTATCAAATTCATGTATTTATTCAGAAATTGATAGAACTGTGCATCTGGAACATGAGACAGGCTTATAGCTTCAGTTTTCTGTTCAAATTTGCAGTGATGAATCTGTCTTCTCCAAAATAAGATTGTGACCCTGGTTGAATTCCTGATATAAAAAGTGTCAGATCACATTTGACTATAATTGGGACTATGTAGGCATGGATATTTCAGTAGAAATTGTTGAAAGGGTCAGGAGACTGTTCTTTGAAATGTTATGTATATGTAAAGGCAGAAAAAATGTTTCTTGAATAGTCTCAGAAGACACATCTCTTGCATTTATATATATTGTATGAATAAAATGTTACAGCTCAAGAGGATATCTGATTAGCACTTTTATATTCATATGGGAAAATACTTTTCCCCTCAAAGGAAATTTAAAAATCTCTTTGAAAGTAATGGTATTATGATACAGCTTTTAAACTTAAGGGGGTTTATTTTGGTCTTTGAACACATATAAATTCTTTTTAGTCTGAAACTATATGGGATTTTTAATGTATTTTGCTCTGAATTAATTCTGCCTTATTTTCTGACTCAATAAATAATCTGAAATATAACTGAAATAGGAAAAATTTGCTGACCTACTTGATGGTAATTATAAAATAGCTGAAGAAATGACCAGGTTTTGCTGGCTTGCTTTAGAGTGAGGTGACATGGTTCTGTTAGTAGTCAGTCAAAACCCATTGCTGGAGTGTTGCACCAGTCAGGAGGCACACTGAACCATCACTGCCAAATGAGTGCCTTGCAGGAGACACACTCTGCTACCTATCCTTTACATTTGGTAAAAAAATGTGAAGTGACAACATAGAGCAAAATTAGAATCAGTCAGGAGAAGCCAAAAGCTGTTGAATGTTTTTGGAGAGAGTGCTGACTTGATAGTGTAAGTGGCATCAAGAGTCTTCAAATGAAGCAGTTTAATTTTATTCCTGAATTTCCTTCCTGCACAAAATTGCCAGTTTTAGAAGTGCTGGGACAAATCATGTGAAGTCTTAGAGATGTGAGCTGGTGCCTTCTTGGATTAACAGACAAAACATTCATTCTCTGCTGAAATTGAGATGTAAGGTATACTTCTAGAGACAAGATGGCAAAATATATTATCCAGCTCTGCTTTTTGCAGCGTGACAGTCTGAAAGTGCCCTGTCAAATGAAACACCTAATACCTACTTTAAAATTTATCTAATTTTTCAGCAACAGCATCTAAAATGGATTTAATTTAGACAGAGATGTGGGAGGAAAAGGAGATAAAGATCTATGATGATATCTGATTTTTTACTTTCCTTACTTACATAAAATTTACATAAATTTGACAGCCATGTTGTATAGTTTCTTTTGTTATTTTGTGTACATATTGAAGCTGTTCCTCTTACTGCTGTCTCTTGGGAGAGAGATTCAATAAAAAAGAATTAAAACAGTATGAAATTTTCCTAAGGACACATAATTGCAAGTTAAGAATAATGCCTTTAAATTTCTCATTTCAGATAGAAGTTCTGATGTTTTTATGCTTACAAGCTTTATTCTGTCTGATTTTTTTATCTGTTAACTTCTTTTGTTTTCTGTTTCTTTGTTTCATCTAGTCATAATAGATAAAAATGATTAGCTGTTGTTACTCACACATTAAATCAAAGGAATCGTCCCTCAAAGGAAAGAAAATGGTTTTAAAAGGTGATATAATTAGGCAGTAAGAATAAAAACTTACCCTCATATTACTTTCCTTCTTTTAATTTTGAAGAAGTCATATCCACTTTTCAGAGATAAAGGTGATCTGAACAAAAATAAATAAGAAAATCCTCTGAGATGTGAGACTGGGTGGAAAAGAATGGTTGTGCCAACACCTGAGAACAGGTCAGCTATTTAAGTCAGGTCCTGCCACATTTCGTGAATATGTCTGACATGGTGAACTGAAA
Organism: Eopsaltria australis; assembly: GCA_034509425.1. Classification (NCBI taxonomy): domain Eukaryota; kingdom Metazoa; phylum Chordata; class Aves; order Passeriformes; family Petroicidae; genus Eopsaltria; species Eopsaltria australis. Next base: position 2,918,069 of record JAVTVJ010000072.1, read on the forward strand.
GAGGTTGATGATATTGAACTATAGTTTTGTAGGGGGTTTTTTCTGTCTGAATATAAGGTTTAAAAAATTAAACATTTTAGAATATGAGACTTAGATATAACAATGACTGGGACAATGACTTAGGACGTTAGTAAAAAAAAAACAGCAAAACTAGAATTTCTCATGTGAGGAATATTTCTCTGAAAAAAAATTCTTGTTACTTTGTTTGGGATAGTTCATATGTTTAGAGGATTAATTTCTGTATTGTAGTGTAAAAAAACTTATTGAAGAATGGTAATGCCTCTAATTTGTGGAGGAAGTTATCCTCTTGTCATCTGCATGAGGTTAGCTGAGTTATTAACTTCTTAAAATCATAATTTTCATGTGCTTAGTGGATTTTCTTAACTAAGTTCTGAAAAGTTCACCTCATTTTACCTTTCTGCAGAGCACTCCAAACCTGGTCAGCTACTGAAATAACCATGTTCAGTGTTCACAAAGTGATGGAACATGCTTTGTCCTAGCAGTACAAGAACTTTTTTTTTCTTCCATGAAGCTAGGATCTGTTCTGATACCAGAAAGTTGTAAGGACAGTCCAAATATGTTTCTAGCACCTTAATTAAGACTTCTAAGTGACTTGTAATGAAAGGTGCAATCTGTTTTGATTTGCTTGAATGGAGGGTAAAGTGAAAAAAAAAGCAAAGAAGTAAGGTCCAAGAGCAGTGGGAGAAGGATCAGCTTACTCCCATGAAAGAAGGAGTATGGTTCTAAGTGAAAGGATATTAACTTCAAAATATTTTTTGTTGTAATAAAAAGTTTCTAAAACATAATAACTGCATTTATAAATATAAACACTTTAAAGTTAGAAAATTGAGCACTTCACTTCAATGTTATCATTGCTAACTTTGCCAGTTGTGCATTATGTCAGCCTTCAATTTGTTTTTATATTCTTTTCTCATAAAATACATGCTTTGTCAGAGATACTCAGAAGGAGAACACTGGACATCACGTCTTGCAAACACTGGAAGACTAAGACACTTAAAACTTTCCATAATTTGCATTAATGCTCCTTCTCACTTTCTAGATAATTAAATGGAAATGTGTAGCCTGAGTTACAAAAGTGCTAAGTGCTCACAGCTGCAAGAGCCAGCAGTGGGAACTCTCTGCTGAGCAGCGAATTCCCTAAACCAAAAGCTCTGTCTTTGAGCTGGAATCCTGATTAAGGGTACCCATGGAATTTTTTGACTGTTATGCCTCTTACATTGTGCCCATTTTGCAGATGAGAACTATGCTCCCACATGGTACTGGCAATCCACATTGCCAAGTGGAGTGTGGAAGTGATTTCTTTGAAATTTATAATTTATGGTATTTTGGAATAACATTCCAGGGAATTAGTAAGTCTGCCTTTGGTCAGGTGTTAACATGGAAGTACATGAGGAATGCCATAGATAAATAGAAATATCAATAAAACACGTAAATTAGTTAGGACAGAACCAAAGAACATTTGAGGTTGGCAGAGGTCTCTGATGGTCATCTGGTCCAATGCTTGCTGGGCCTCCCAGAACCCGTTATCCAGGGCCATGTCTGGGTGGCTTTTGAATATCTCCAAGGAAGGAGATTCCAGAAGCTCCTTGGGCTGTCTGTGCCAGTGCTCAGTCACCCTTTCTGCAACACTGTCTCCTGGTGTTTGTGCCCATTGTCTCTGGTCCTGTCACTGAGCACGACTGAAGACCCTAGATCCTCTTCTTTGCAGGCTCCCTTCAGGGTTTTGTACATATTGATGAGATCCTCTCTGAGCCTTCTCTAGGCTAAACAGCTCTCCCAGCTCTCTCAGCTCTCTCCTTTCCTCACTGGAGAGGTGCTCCAGTTGCTTAATCATCTCTGTGGCCCTTCAGTCAACAGATGTGATGGGAACAGATAATTAGAGAGAGAAAGATAATGGCTTGCATTTGAGTTGAACAAAAATGATCAGACTAATATTTTTTACAATCTAGACAAAATGTTTGAGTGCATTTTTTTGTGTGTAGTTTATAGGTATTCTTACAAGAGTTAAACCAATTATATTGTGCTTCACTATAATGGGAGTTCCACCTCCTTTCTTTTGGATCTTTAGCTATGAAGATACAGACCTATTGCTAGACTGTTCAAGCTTGACTTTAGCAAGAGAAACCTGCTATTTATTAGAGAAATTAATTTCTAGTTTTGTACAATGGGTCTTCCAGAGTCTGTATGAAACTGGGCTACCATCCTTCTCTCTAATCCTTTTCTTTCCCTCCTCGTGTGCCATTAAGAGAGAGTGTTGAGGGCAGCACGTAAGAGGTGTGATGGCAGCCACCAGTGCCCCTTTGAACTTCCAGAGATTTTATGCAAGTGCAGAAAATAAATCAGAAGGTTTTCTAATTAATTTTCAAAGAGCAGACATTGTCCTCTGATATCTGACAGAGATGAAATCTATAATTCCAAAACTGACAGAAAAGACCAAGAACTGTAATCCTGAAATTTTTACTTGTAGCAGACAATATACCATTTTATGAATTTCTGTAATTCTCTAGGAATTAAATACAACAATCAGTCTAGACAACATACCAAGCATGCAGACAGAAATTCAAGCATGCACTTAAAAGAAATCCTAGCTTTGTGTAGGCATTCAAATTAATTTTTCCTCTGTTTTTGGTCATTTTGTCTGTGCTATACCACAACAGGGATCAATTTTACTATCTGCCTATGAAATACCAAGTGATGCTACATAGTTATTTAGAAATCTTTGGTCAGTACAAATGAAGATAAATGTCCCAGTTATCTGATTGGTTTTCATCCACAGTGCATGCATTGGATCCCAAGACCCTTATTGTGGCTGGGACATGGTGATGAAGAAATGCACAACGCTGGAAGAAAGTCTGAGCATGAGTCAATGGGAGCAAAGCATTACCGTGTGTCCAGTAAGTCCCAATGCATTCATTTGTCTCTTAAAACCTTTGGTTCCATGTGAATTTCATAAACATGAGCTGGCATAGATTTTTCAAGCTCAGAAAACTGCATTTAATGCCATTTTCCTTAGGTTTTCCCATCAGATTTTAGCAGAATACCTAGTTTCTTTTCTATTTCTTATAAAACTACTTATAAGATAAAATTATTTAGAGTAATTTCAAAGGGTGATTGGTTTTACCTGTAATGTCTATTTTCCTACTTTCAAAACAAATATTTTCTAAGATTAATAATATTGACATATTTTTCTCTGCAGAATTTTTCTCCATTATGTGCTTCGAAAAAGCTGAATCACTAATGGTATAATCTTTTCTTTTAGGATTATTATTGCTAATATAAAAAGCCAAATAACATATTTTAAAATCCATTAATTAGAAGACTGAATTCCATGAGTTAAATCTCACCCACATAAATGGCAGATGTGATTATTTCAATAAACGTAGGGTTAATATTTACAGTGGTTTAACACTTTTCTTTAAAAAAGTATTTTGAATAAATTCAATATAATATAAAAAAGCACCAACATAATTGATTAGTATCTCTCATTTTTAATGTTATTCTGGTATTGTTTTAATATTCATTCTTTTCCCTCACTCCAAGGCATGCAAAAAGAGGGTTAAGAAGTGTCTTTCTTGTGCTATTGAGCTTTTTTTTTTTTTTTTGAGATTCTTGCTGCTTCGTCCTTCTGCCCATGAAGAGGGAGCCTTTCCAACTCAATTCTGCTTTCATTCCTAGTGAGGACTTCTTGATCTTGCCCCCACTCACCAGTGGGGCACATGCATCTATCAACTTATGCTCACGTGGCATTCATATTCTAATCTCTGTGTTTACAGCTCCCTTTAACCTCTTGATGACACTTCTCTCTCCTAAACTGGACTTTGTCTAGTGAACTAGAGGTGTACAAAATCAGTATAAAGCTCTTCCAGCTTTGACTTGTGCTCTTTACATGTGTTGCAGCAGCCTCGTAGATACAAACACTACACTGAATCTGAGGGCCTTGAGAATATGCTCCTGTATTCTGACTGCGTTTGACATTAAATAGAAATTTTTTAAAAAATCCCAATTTTTAAAACTTTTAAAAAACGTTTATGTCTTGTCCTGCCTTTGCATCCATCTCACAGAGAAGACTAATAAAATAGGCTTGTGTTGGATTCATCTGCACTAGCATTTGAGCTGAAATCAGGAGCAACTTTGGGGAAAATACTGTGATTACTGAGATGCCTTATTTTGTTGATATTTGCATGGGCAGCCAGCCTGCTGTGCTCAGGCTTTGAATTGTGGCACTAGGCCTTATTTTCTTTTGTAGATATAGAACACGAGGCCAAGATGGGGCTGGAGGGAGGAATAATTTAGAAAGCATAATTCCATTCTTTTCCATTCAGCTGGAAAAACAATCATTTAGTATCTATTATACGACATGTGCATAGGGTATGGCAATCTAGTCGAAGCAGGGAAGCACCTAAGACTGGCCTTGAAATTCATCCATAGCAGGGAGGCTTCTCCTGCTGATTCAAGATCCAAAGACCTAGTGAACCTGCAAAGAAATTTTGTCCTTGAACAGATTGAGCTTGCATAACATAAGGAAGATTTTAGGAAAAGTGTGGGTTTACGCCTTTACTGTTTTAAAGCTTTATACACCAAGTAACACATTATTGAACAGATTGGAACACTTCATAGAAACTTTCCTTTAAAGTAACACTGTATTCTGGCAAACTGCAATTGATTACAATTTTGCTTAGTGAGGCTTTCAAATATTTGTTTTTATAGCATTTTTATGTGCTGTGCTCACAGAATATATAAGCCAAAATGTAATTAATTTAATTTTGTAGGCAACTGAGCTATGTGCATCCATAACACATGCATTCAAGACACTGTTGCAGGCAGAACATAACAGAATATTCAAAACCTACTCTCCCTCTTTTGGTCCCAGTTGCTTCCAGTATCCTTATTGTTAGTAAAATTACTCTGATCTTTTTAACATTGTAGAAATTTTTTTAGATTAATGAATGACCTGTGTCTTCTAAAATTGGATCAGGAAGAGGTCTGTTCATTCCTGTTAATAGTTTAGTCCAGAATAAAAAGTGTGGCCAGTTGTCTCTGAGAAATTAATTCCCACAGAATTATTCATATGACTGAATACCAATAGGCATGTGCTGGTAGAGGAGAGAGGTGAATAGGAGAGATAGATGAGCATCTGTGTAGCCATCTCTAAACTTTAAAGATCAGTTTTGAAAAATGTGGTTATTTTGGTTATCTTGCTTTGATTGAATTCTCAATTTGATTTTTAGGTTATTGTTTCAGTTGGCATGAGTACAGCAATTGTGCATAAATATAGACACTAATTAATGCTATGGCACATGTATCTACTTTGATATTTTTCCAGTTTTTCAGCTATCCCTATTATTCATCCAGTATTTTTTATGGTAATGAAGGTTTGTTGTTTTTTTGAAATATTTTCCAGTGGGACAATTTGCAATCCATCACTTAAAAATATGCTGACGTTATCTAGGACCTTTTACAAAGAACATAAAAATAATTTTAAAAAATGTTTTTCAGGATTTTGGTATTGGTTTAGGAGAGTTTTTTTGGGTTTTTTCATTTTTTTAAGAGAAGTATGCTACATGAAATGGCTTTATATTTACAGGTGTTCTCAGAGAAAGTATAGTATAAGATCTGGATTCATTAGCAGCTTCAGGAAATACTTCCAAATCACTAAATTATACATAAAGTAATCTCAAACCAAAGATTTCTCATGACAGATTTAAAAACTGTGACCTTCACTAAGGATGCAGAGGCACAAAGCAGGAAGAGGAGGGGGTTGCAGAGAGACTTGAGACAAAGATGGATATTTGGAGAACATCAGGAAGGAAGGAATGTCTAAAGGTAACTGCAGAAGGGAAAGGGTGACAAAACCAAGGGTGGTAGAGAGGGAAAGCAGAGTGTAGCCATGCCAGGATAGTACAGCTATATGGTCTGATTGACTGTGATTGTGCCATCGAGGTGTCAGATTGTGAAAGGTTAATGGGCATGGATTCTGGTGAGGACTGCAAAGGCCCCTCATTAGTACATTTTGCTTTCCTGCAGCTGTATGATGAAATTGTTTGATATCACTTCTGAAAGGGAGATACAGAGAGACTGAGCAGGTGAGTCATTGGGAACAGCAGAGACCCCAGTGGGATGATCTTTGCAGGAGCAAGGAAAAATAATAAAGAAAGAGAATATGTCATCAATTTGTCTTTCTGAGTTCAAGCTTTCAGCTATGTTTTGTGTATTCTTTCTCTACCACTTAATATGTGTTATGGTAACCACAGACAACTGTAGTTTTAGTTTATAATTGTAGGTGCAACAATAAAGATGTTTTGACGCAGCACAGAAACAGAAAGCAGTAAAGGCATTTTCACATCTCTGATGTTATTAGATTGGGGACATAGAATTGTTAGTTTATGTTATGAACTATAAATATTTGTTAGACTAGTACTGTAAGAGAGAATGAGTTTACTTGTCACTTAAAAGGAAGTATTTCTTGTTGTCTTACAAAACCCAGCAATGTAAACTCTACATGAGCGAAGGTTGGTGAGTTTTTTTCAATAAATAGCTGTCATCTGATTTTGAAATGATGAATTATGGTTATGTCAGTTGTAGCTGACAGAATATACACATGGCTGTTCTTGCACAAGTGATGTCTGTAAAAAATAAACAGTGCGAATTACAATTAGTAGTGAAATTATGGTATCTTTGGCACAGTGGAAAGAATGAGCTAACGTCCAGGGTGTCAGTGGAAACATGCTTTACATTGTAATTAAATCTCTTGTATCTTCCAAGTATTTGTGAATTTTATTTAGTGCTAAAATACTAAAAATAGTAAAGGGAGATACCACTTCAGATTGTTTATGACAATCTCCAACTGTAATTCCTGTTTCAATAGCTAAGCAAGTAATAAAGTGTTATGTTCTTACACGTTGGATGAAAAATGCATGACTACGACAATATTTATTCTTACTAAGAGTGAATTTAAATGCTACTTAGCCTACATTTGTTAGTGCTGTTGACTTGACTGAAAGTTTGCATGTGGCAAACAAAAGGCAAATCCCTAGATATTTAAGTGAAAAAGTGGACATCATTTCCATTTAGGATCACAGATTTGTCAAGAGTAACACCTTGCTAAAAGAAGAATATGGAAGTCTGTCTTTGTTGGGAGCTGAATTCCCCCTGTCCTGCCCCATTTTCTTTAGAAAAACTCATTTTCTAGCTCATTTTGTTTCAGCTGGACAAAGAAGATTTTGCATTAAATGCGTTACAGCTGCTTGATGGAAACATTCCAGTCAAAATGAGAATGGTCTGAATCTTCCAGCCAAAGGTGTTGCCAATTGAATTCTGTGGGAGCAAACTGTTTCATCATGTAGGGTTAAGTGCTGCTTTTCGGAGATCTTTCTAGGATTCATACATACAATGTCATCTAATGTTTAGAGATTGTCATATTTGAAACCACATTTTGTCCTTATGAAATGGTACTGTGTGATATACGCTTCAAAATCTGTTTTCAAAAAAAGACACTCATCATGGAAATTTGAGTTTGATCAATCCAGTTTTGTTACCCTGAAGTATTACAGCATCACAGAATCACAGAATTCTTTCATTGCAAGGAAGCAGAAAGATCATCCAGTTGGAAACCTCCTGCCAAGGGCAAGGACGCCTTCTACTAGACCAAGTTGCTCAAAGCCTCATCCAGCCTGGCCTTGAACGCTTCCACAGATTGGGCATCCACAGTTTCTCATGGGGAGCCTGTTCCAGTGTCTCATCATCCTCATAGAGAATTTCTTCTTTATACCCACCTCATCCTCTGCTGGCTTTTCCTTTTGATCTTGGGTTTTACAGTCAGTATCCAGGTTCCATTTTCACCAGAAAACTTTAGGAAGTAGGGAATACTGTCATCAGAAGACAATCAAGAGCTAGGCAAGCACGCTTATGAAAGGTAACAGTCACTTGTGATTACTGTTATTGCTATGGTGGTGGCATCCATTGGCTCATATTGGTCGAAAGTTATGGAAATTATGCAGCAACAGGAGTTACAGGGGGAGATTGCTGTCCAGAAGATCTATCTCTCCTGTGGAGGCCTTTACTGTTGGTGGCTGAAGGCTAAATCTTCACGCACAGCAGAATAAAGAGGTTGTGTGAAGGAACTGAAGCTTTTCTGTTGTGTTTGTTTCTAGATGAGGAATCTGACAGTGGATGGACATTTTGGAACATGGTCACAGTGGAAACCTTGCACCCACACTGATGGTGCCAGTGTTGGCTCCTGCCTCTGCAGGACACGTGTGTGTGACAGTCCTGCTCCTCAGTGTGGAGGATGGCTGTGTGAAGGACCAACCATGGAGATTGCCAACTGTTCCAGGTATGCAAGACAATTTCAGGTTTTATCATTTGTGGTTTAAAAGTTTTTTATTTAATCAGAATAAAACCTACCCTTTGAAATCTCCCCTGAAATGTCCTGATCCTGTTCTGTGCATGAAAGGCAAAATGAGCCATTAGAAAGATCAGAATTTGTAGGAGAGAAAATGAGTCAGAGAGCAAAGAGTCATTTCAAATGCTGTGTACCTAATAACATTGTCCTCAGCTAATTTTAACAAAAACTCAGAAAGAAAAAAAAAAAAAATATCCAAAGTATGATACTTTTTCTCAGTTTTATAATTCATACAACTTTCTTTTGAGGAGGTTAGAATGGCTTACTCTTTTTGGAGGACTCATATTACCATTGTAGTCCCCCATTCTGCCCGGGAAAAATGTTTTCATTGTATCTTTCAGTTATATCATGAGAGCAAATTCTATTATCAGTCTGTATAGGACTCTTTAGCCATTCTTTTGTCTTCTTCAGACATTTAACCACTTCCAGAGAAAATCGTTGACTGCAGATCTATTCAAAGAGACTCAGAACCTTACATATTTTGAACTGCATCAGAAGTTCGTGTTTAAAACATTATACACACGTATTATACATACTCTAATTGAAAGATGAAACATATACTGGTGCATTCTGCTTATTTCCAGTGATTCTTTCTGCTTTTTGTCTTTTTTTTTTTAACATCACAATCACATCATGATAGTGAATAAAACTGATTATGTTTCTGCACAAGGTAACTGCAAGCTCTGTAAGTGAAAATAGTCAATTTTAGGAAAATTACTAAAAATGTAACAATATATTGAAAAAAAAAATAAGGTCAGGAGAATGATAGAAAAGATAAGCATGCTGTGAGGTACTGAACAATCAAACAACAGCTGTTAGGTTTAGAAGGGGATTTGGAACGTAATTTGGGAGTGGATTCACAAATTACCTTTGACATTATTACACTACTGTTTTAACACCTTACTTCTGTTAGCAATGTAAGGCACTATTTTAACTTTTGCTTTTATAATGAAACATCAAAAGCTCATTACAATTTAATTTTTGTTTATTTCTGTATATGTTCTACCAGTACAAAATCTGCAAGCTAGCCATTTAAAAGTTTTGATAACAGCTGAAGTGCGTAATATTTTTTTGCCAAGAACAGAATATGAAATTCCTTTTCAGGTATTTGGTCTATAATATTTTTTCTAGGGTATATTGGGGGGAGACAGGAGTCCTTTCTAAAATTTTACAAATGCAAGGTACAGCGTGTGAACTCTCGTAGCTTTTTTGTTACATTATAGGCAAAGTATTGATATCTTATCAGAGTAACCTGTTGAAACTGAGAAGTAACGCATTTTAATGCTTACTTTAGAGTCATGGAGTCATTTAGGCTTAAAAAGACGCATAAGATCGAGTCCAACCATTAATAAGCGCTGTCTAATCCACCAATGTCTCCAAGTACAATATTTGCAAGTCTTTTAATACCTCCAGGGATGGTGACTCCGCCGCTTCCCTGGACAGCCTGCTCCAGTGCTTGAAAACCCTTTTGGTGAATAAATTTTTCCTAATATCCAATCTAAATCTCTCCTGGCACAACATGATGCCATTTCCTCTCATTCTGTCATTTGTTAAAAGCAAGAGAGCAGCACCTGGGAGATGAAAACCCCCATGTCATTACAGTCTCCTTTCAGGTTGCTGTAGAGAGCAAGATGGTGTCCTCTGAGCTTCCTTTTCCTCCAGGCTTTAATCACTTTCCTTTCAGACAAAGTAACAAAATTTGACATTTTTATCTCCCTGAAAATGATATGTAATTAAAAGTTAGCTTCAGAACATCGATACAGGAGTTTCCTATGTAGTTTACCCAGGACAAAGTGACCAAAAGCAACTAAATGTCTTCATATTTTGTAATTCTTGTGTAAGGAGGTAATTTTGGCAGTTGCTGATTACAAAGCATGGAATATGGAATATCAGAGCACCTTTATTTTGGTTCACTATTCTTGAAGAAATGGAACATGATGCAGTATTAATGACTTCTACAGAAATATTAATAGGCCAGATTCCGCTGCCAGTCACACCTAATCAGCCGTTCGCTATGTATAACAGATGACAGAGCCTGAGCTTTTTATTCTACCAGAAATGGAGGCTGGACACCATGGACTTCTTGGTCACCTTGTAGTACCACTTGTGGAATAGGCTTTCAAGTTCGTCAGCGCTCCTGCAGCAATCCAACCCCTCGGCATGGAGGACGCGTCTGTGTGGGACAGAATCGTGAGGAGAGGTGAGTTATCTTTTTTCTATTGTCTGTTTTAATTTTCTCAACTCAGTTGCATTCCACAGAACATTTTCTCCTTTATTTGCCTTGGTTTTCCCTTCCCTTTCAGTGTCTCTTTAACTTCACTGCAGTACAGCACAGTATTCCCGTTAACAAGGCTGTGGGTCTGCAGCAGATCTTTCATCTTTTGCTTAGCTTCATCCCTCCTGAGCCACCTGAGAGCTCCTGGTAGTGCCAGAGAATTTTGCTGAAGCAATGTGCTGCTGTCCCTTGAGACCCTGAAAATTGTTTCTCCTTGAAAATTGATTGCACTGTGTTTGAATTGTAACTCACCCAGCTTCAAGACCTGGAATTCAGAGCAAAATATAATAAGGTCACAGCACTATGTTACTGATGCTGTGAGTTCATTTTTTCTATTGTAAATGAATTAAGCACTTCTGTAACGTGGCAGGAAGTTTCAAGGGCTTTGTTTTCTATTCAATAAATATAGCACACCTTGAACTGAAATATCTTTAGTAAGGTTTCAAGCCTGGTGGGTTTTTGAAATTATTTGTATATATTTTTTAGCCCCCAAGCAGATCAAGTTAGCTCAGATTTTGATTTCACCATGTACTCTTTTGGCACCAGACTAAGTATTTTGTCATTACCTCAGAATGTCAAGTTCAGGCCTTTCATTCCATTTTACGTGCACCCTAATTGCATCTCTAATTTACGTGGACTCTATATGCATCCCTAATTTTTATGTTTGCAGTTTTAAGAGGAATTAAATATTTTTTTTAAAATCAAGCTAGAATATATTCAGATAAACTGCAACTCTTGTATGCATTATGTTGTTTCCAGAGGCATACCAGAAAGTTAGATAGCAGAAGGCTAGCAGTGATGTGAGAATTTGGAGTCCTGTAGCCATCCATTCCAAGCGATGTATGCAGATACGTTTCCTCCCAATATGCACTTACAGCTTACTGATGTAGTATCCTATATACTGCTGGATCTAAACTAAATTCAGTAACCTTTATGGAGTGTTTCAGTGAGGCATTTAATTAAACACCAACTCTGGCATTTCTTCAGATTAAGAGATTCATTAAAGCAAGGTTGCATCACACATTCATGTATTAACAGATCGCCAGGGACCTGGTCTTTCTAACTCTTAAATGTAAAGGATCAGTATTACAGAACATGTGAACATTTCTTGCTGTTTCAAGGCCATGAATATTTACCGTTTCATTGCAGAGGAGAGGATTTTGTTATTTTGTAAATTGCTTTCTGAAAATAGGTTACCCAACCAAAAAGCCATCACCATCAAACATAGATCGTATCTGCTGTTATTTAGCCCTGTCTCAGCATGAATAACAGTTATTGATTTTCCTGAACTGAGAGGTCAGTCCAGGGCAGGACACAATGAGACTAAACATAGAAAAAAAATAGTTTAGTTTGGAGAGACTTTTGTGTGATGGATTATAGATGGTAATAGGAATTATTAATTTTAGTTTAACATGGAATAAAAGTTACGATAAGAAGTTTCAGAAAAATAAAGAAAAGTATGAGAAATACTTTCTTAATTAAACGAGCATTAAGACAATGGGTGCACTGTAAAAACAGTTACAAACTGGGAAGTGACTTATAATGAGTTGAAATAATAGCAGCCCAGACGGATTGAATTTTGGTATGCAACAGTTCTGAAGGAACAATAAGCTTATGTTGCTTTGCTTTTGTAGCCTGCAGGTTATTTGTCCTTTCTGTCTTCGTCCACTTCAGCAGCAATCTGGGGTGAATGTACCTGTGAGTTTACTGCAGGATGCCTTTTTCTCTCACAGTTCTTCTGTCACTCTTTCCTGTCTCTTTGAAAGATCTTTCACTCCCAATAGCCCTTCACCTTTCTCACTCACAGCTTGCTCACAGCTGACCTTCCTGCCTCTACCTTGTTTTTGTTTGTTATCCATGTTATGTCCTGATACTTTTAATTATTTTTAAGTGTTTTTAATTTTTTTTTTCCAGAGGGTGCGGTAAGTTAGGAAATTTTGTCAAATAATTTGTAAAGCAGCTAGAAGAATGAGGCATCAGTTATTTGCCAGGATTTTTGTCAGTGTTAAGCCAAGTACTTGGATAAATCTTTTCAGAGCTGTAAAAAGCAGAAAGTCCTGGGATATTTGCCAGCCAGGGCCCATCCCATCACCCACAGCAGGGGAGCAGGGCAAGCCTGGAGGTTGTGACCAGATCCAACCAAGAGTCTAGATCCTAGGTGACATCTTGGCAATGTCAGAAGTCTGAAGTCCAGGTAGGAAGCTAAACCACAGGCCAGGGTTAGGATCAGGTTAAACAGAGCTTGGCCCATTGGTGTGGGTGGAGGACCCAGGGGAAGCTGGTTGGGGCCGTTAGAGTTTTATGAGTGTCCTCATGCCTCTGCCAGCTTGTAGAGAGTTTTGAGCTGTGAGGGCACTACCAGCATTTACAGTAGTCTTATTTCACTGTTTCAATCTCATTGAGTTTCATCAGCACCAAATGGAAACAGTTCCTTTGAGCCCACTACATTTAGACAGGCTGAACAAATATTACATGTGAGAACTCCTGAGAAACATTTACTGATTTTGTATCCAAAGTGCCAAGAAGCAACTTCTCAGATTTTCTCATTTAAATCAATTGAGGTTTATAAATAGCCTAACAGTTCACTTTTTAAATTACCCAGCTCATATGTAAAATGAATATATGTTTAGTATTAGTAAAAATTTGAATTAGTTGGTTTACACATTGAGTGCATTTGTCTTTGTTCACCTTCACATGTTCAGGGGTATAAATATAGGATTCACTTTCCACAGACATCTATGTGCCAAACTTTGAAACAGCTTTTCAACAAACAGTGGTTTCAGTAGAAATCCAGTACATAACTCCACAGAAAGCAAACACAAAAAAGGCAGCTTATATCTGAGGTAAATTTACCTCCAGATGTGAATGCATATTCAGCTTGAGAGTATTTGTTCATGTGTTAAGAGCTAAATGTTTGTCTAGGATATATTTGTTTTACCTCATGAAAGCCATGATCCTATCATGGCTAATGTATCAGGCAGCTCTGGGATTGCTGGCCATTCCCTTGAAATCTATGGCAATATTTGCCAATTTAAAGCACTGAGGATAGGTTAAACTGTTTCATGCTCTGCTGCTAAAGGGGCGTGTGAGAAGGGGGTGGAAGCAGTTGAGAGATAGCAGCAAATACTCATATTACAAAGCAAATTCGCCTTGTAGAAGAAGTAGGTCAAAAGTGCAGCTGATGTGCATTTAGACAGAAAACAGAGAGGGAGTAAAAATAACATTGTAACAAAATTTGCTATCAGAAAATAATTTTGTAGTTAAGACTCCAGATGGAAGACATCCCGATGAACTCCTTAGGGGCTTAATATTTCTGATTTTTCCTGTTTAAGAAATATTCACTGAAGCTGCTGGAAATTCTCTAGATCTTAGTTGATAGAGCCTGTAGTATCCTGTCTTGGCATTATCATGGAGTTAGAATGTTTGTCCTTTCTGTGGAAGATGCTGTAGATAAGGCCTCATTAAGTCCACTGGTCCCCCTCCTATCTGTGCAGAAATGAGGGACATTAAAATCAGAATCTCTTGCTTTCAGTGGATGCACTTATCTTTTATTACACAAGAAATACTAAAAAGAAAAAAAAACACATGGCAATTAGAAAAGTAAATTGGCTGCAAACAAGGAGTAAATGTTTGAAAGCCCTGGATATTTTGCAGTGTATAAAAGATTAGAAGCAGTACATATTGTCACATTATTTTGTACACAGTTCTCAGCAAACATTCAGCTTTTGGGCTTGTTTCCATGGGAAAGAGCAACTGCTGAGAGTCAAGTGCCTGCTCTGTGTAGCACTTCTTGTTTCTGAGCAGTGTGAACAAGCCCAGTCCACTTCAGCAGAGCAGCTTAAACACCACAATGCTTTAGGCTTGCCTGTACTCCCATGGATGTCTTGTCTGCTGGGAAGTGTCTGTTCCCACCCTCCTTGCTTTCCCTTCTTCCTCCTCTTCCACAGAAGCCCCTGGGACCACATGCCACCTTCCACAGTCTCTTGGATGGGTATTTTTAATAGCGTAACAGTCTGAATCCAGAAGGGCATGTGCATTTGGGCATTCCCATCAGCCTCAATATAGTCTGTGCATCCCAGTAAATTACCAGCTGGTAATCACAACTACCCACCACAGAACAGTACATTGCATAGGAAGGGGCAGACTGGGGTGAAGGTTAGTTTGTTTTTCTTAAACACATGGTAGTATAATATAGTTCAAAATAAAGAAGTACTTGTTTAAATAACATCTCTCTGTGGAATAAAAAGGGCATATTTGTAACTGTCATGCAGTTAGCCTGTAGTATGCAATGCTGGATAGCAGCACTGAAATAGATTAAATAAATTGATGTCCTACTAAAGGTTGAGGTCTTTATAGAAACAAGAATAGTAATGCCAGTTGTACTGAAGTTATAGGTGTAAAATTTGCTGTAGGCATTAATAGCTGTGGACACAACTGGACAGAGGATGTTCACCCTTCCCCCAGTATGACAATTCCTTTATTAGGGCACTTGAACTTGGGTTCACTTCAAGGGAAATGTGAAGGGTCACTGTACAAAACCCACATTTCTCTAGGCTGTTCTCCATTCTGACCTCACTGCAGTTAGGTTAGGGGAGAGGGCAGTGGTTTCACAGATTCAAGTTTCTTGCATTGCATGTTTTGTTGAATTACTGTAAAACGTTAGCCCTGTGGTTCCTGAGAACAAAATTAAGAGGGGAAGACAGAGCAAAAGGGAAAAAGGGTTGCTGAGTGACTTGAAATGCAGCCAAGAACAGATATAATGAAACTTGGCTCAAAGCCCCATGCTGTAGCACAGTTCTCAAAGATCAATTGCAGGGATGTCTCTAGCTGTGAAAACATACCTGATGTTTTCATAGGCTAGCTGGCTGAAATGAAAATAAGATTCTACTTGTATGCTGTGTTGGTTTTTGGTTTGTTTTCCTTTTTTTTGTTTTCCTTAAAAAAAAAGGAAAAATTGAGGGTTCTGGTGTTGACTTTTTTAAAACAAATTGTTCCTTAAATTGAAGTATTTTGCATAGGGATTTTCAGGCTTTTTTTCAGCTGCATCTTTAATTAGTGTTGGATAACAGATTTGCCAGCCCTTTGAAGTGCTTACTGTGTCAGTTATTACGTTTCTTTTCTGTCTTGAGCTTAAGTGAGGGAGTGGGAGGTCAGGCACATAGACTCTAAAAGAGCCACTGCATAGTGGCATGACTGTCCTTGAAGTGAGGTCTGTCATACCTAACTTCAGGTGTTCATGAGTGTGAATGTTTATGTGTGAGTCTGAACTTCCACTGTGGTCTGTAGAAACTTAGTCAGTACAGGCTGTGGAGAGCAGTAATTTGTGTCCTTCTGCTGTATATTCCTTAACTTCCTCACATAAATCATTCTAGTCTCCCTGGTTTGTATTGACAAGATTTCCATTGGCTGTAATGGCCGCTTAGATGTCTGTCTCCCATGGAGCATTTATAGTCAATGAAAATCAATCTGTACATCCAGGGGTCTATTTATATGACCTTTGCTTTAGGGTGGCATAAATCATATTTTTAACAGGGCTGTTTCTTTCCATGAGCTGTTGCTCAAGTTGGATGACTGCTTCATTTTTTGATAGCTATACTGTATTTACCTATTTTTTAAGGCAAGACAAGTTCCTTAATTTTAATTCTGCACGGCTGAATATGGGTAATTCTCAACTTCATGGCAGATTTGCTTTAGCCTATGTGTGTATCCCAAATTAACTTAACACATCTCCATTAAGAACCAAATTTATGCAAAGTATGTACTAATTTGACTAAATAAATGCTGATGTTACATCTATATTTTATTGAATACACGTTCTCAAGAAACGATCACAGAGAGAAACTAACACACATATTCACATAAATGCATATAACAAAGAATGTGTGCAGTTGGAGTTCTGAGGGAAGAATATCCAGGCACAGAACATTCCTATGTATCTTTAATGATGGCATAATGTGAACTGTAGTGTGTATACCCAAAACACGCATTGAAGAATTCTGACACCAGATTCATAAATATTGAGGGTTTGGACATTTTTTCTTCAGTTTCCGAGGAAAGGTCAATACAAGCTGTGAATAATTTTCTTAACTCTACAGAAGCGGAAAACTAAATGTCACTCCTCTCTTTAACCCCACTCCCAATCTTTAAATTTTGATGAAGTTGCCCAGACCTAGGGACAAAGTTTGAATTTTCGGTTCCAGCATATGTGATAAATCTACTTCCATATGTTACTTACACCACCAACATTAATTTTTGCTCTCCACAGAGTTCCAAATGTTCAAATTCCTTGATAATGAAGAATTAGAACTTGCAGATAGTGGGGCTTTGTGAAAACAAACAAAAAACCTGTTGTGGTTATTCTTGTTGCAAATGACAACTGTTCATAGTGTCATTTCTCTTTCTGTGGAAAATGAATAACTAGAGTATTGTAGTCAGTTTTCACTGTAGAAGAGTGCCGAGAGATGAAAACTTGTTAGAAGGGCATGTAGACATTGGATTTTGGATGAATGGTGTAAAAACTGAGGAAATACTGTAACAGATTGATTTGTTTATTCAGGACAGTCAGTACTGTAACAAGAGCTACCCAGATGCATCCATAAAATATATGAGAATTTCTTTGGGTTGTCTGTTTCCTGACTATGCTGTGTCTCTGCTTTATCTAAGTAACATCTTGGTCTCTTAGAGAGCCCTCGTCACACTTGCTGATGGCCCAAATCCTTTGGACCTGTGTAGAGGTTCCTTAAAAAGCAGCAAATGCTATGGCTAGAATTATAGGATGGCACACTCAAAAAATCAGGAATCTTAGGTTTCTGCAAAAATTGAAAAAACTCAGCTGAAGCTGGGACCTTCCCACATGTCTGAAATGTCTTGTCACAATAATGACAACTCAATAGTGCTTCTATCAAGAACCTGCTAGGCCTCTGAATCAGTTTGCACCTACTGGAAAATCCTTTGAAGATTATAATAGCTAAAAACACCCTTTAAAAGACAAAGTAATAACTTTATTTTAAACGTGCTGTTCTTTATGCCTAGAATCAATGTTTCAGCTTTTATATTACCATAGAAGCAGAGACACTGAAAAGCAAAAGGCAAGTGTAGCTATCTGAAGACGAGAGAGATGGATCCTAATCAGTTCTTAGCTGGAAACTGATAAAAGACTGCCTGCATGAATGTTTGCCTTCTGTTTGGTTGACTGCCCCAGAGCAATAGGCACAACTGGTTTTAATAAAGTAGTTTGCAATCTTACTTATGTGACCACAGTACAATTGCGTGGCTGCATTGCATGGATTGTATAAAGTCACTGAATAAAGCAAACCAATGTTCCACCCACACGACTGCAACCTAAAAAAACGCCACTCAAATGTTTACACACTCTCTGCAGTGTGACAACTGTTAGTGCAGTGCTTAATGAGTAGGGAGAGCCCTTTGTACAAAATATTTCCCTGTACAAATATGTACGTGAATTATGCAAATGAGGCAGGTTTTGGGGGAGGTCTTGTCTTGATAATAAATAGATTCTTTGCCTCCTTGTTTCTTTTCTCACAGGTACTGCAATGAGCATTTGTTGTGCCCCCCTCATGTGTTTTGGACAGGCTGGGGGCCATGGGAGCGCTGCACGGCTCAGTGTGGAGGAGGGATCCAGGCACGGCGTAGGACATGTGAAAATGGTCCTGACTGTCCTGGCTGCAGCGTGGTAAGCAATTTCCAGCTTTCTCTTCATCAAATATCTATGGCCATATGCAGTGGATGTCTCTATGTCGTAGAATCATTACATCATTTAAGTTTGAAAGGACTTCTAAGGTTATCAAGTCCAACCATAAACCCAGCTCTGCTGACTCCTCCATTGAACCATATTCCCAGGAACTTCATCTATGTGTGTTTTAAATACCTCAGGGATGGTGACTCTGCCACTTCTCTGGGCAGTCTGGTCCAGTGTTTGACAACCCTTTCAGTGCAGAACTTTTTCCTAATATCCAATCTAAACCTCCTGTGGCAAAATTCGAAGCCATTTCCACCTGTCCTAACACTAACGCTTTATGCCCATAAAGCATCTGTGTATGTCTATAAGCTCTACCCCAAATATTAGTAGTCACCAAAATGTTTTTGTTCCTGTGTTGCTTGTGTGCTGAAATCCACACAATTTATCAATCAGAAATATATATAATTAAGCTTTTTCACTGTATCATCTAGAATATAAGCTTCTTGAGGTGAGGTTGGTGGAGATGTAGATGTTAAAGCTGAGTTTCACATTTAAATACATAAGGAGCCAATCAGTGAATGCATGGAAGCACCAGGAAAATGCTGAGGTGAGACTGGATAGCAGCAGTGATCTTGGCACAGCAGCAGCCTAGCAGCTGTTAGGCTTTGAAGCTACAGTGGGATGATTTGAATGAGTAGAAGTGCTTTATGGATACCCAATTTATTAAGAGAAACTTATGGGAAAACATGTAGGGGATCTTTCTTGTATCTAAAAAAGTATAGGTGGTAGGTAAAGTGGTAGAAGAAATTTTTTTTTCTTTTCACTATTAAACCAATTTTTACATGTCTTAATTATAGAGCGCCTTAATACTGAGGTTTGTCATAATCTGTGGTCTATTTGTTAATTGGCAGTAATTCAATACTAAAGAAAGAATAATTTATTACCTTTTTCTAATTTAAAGATTTTGTGCATTTTCCCAGGATTTGTTCTCTTTTTAAAATTTATTCTGGTGATGTAATTGCATTTTCAGTAGATTGAAAACATCCAACAGGCTTATTCTTCTATTTCAGTTGGATTTTAAGAATTAACCTAAAAACTTTGAATTCTATCAAGTTTTCCAAAATATTTGTCTCTCTCTGATGGTACACCAAAAAAGCAGACATATGGTCTAGATCTATTGTTAAATCTTCCTGACTAGCACTGAAAAGAGCACAATATGAAGGTTTTCTCTCTCATTTGTTCCTGTTTATCCTATAATAATGTTTGTGAAATATAGCAGTATTTTATTTTGCAGACAATCTTCCCATGGTCTTAAATCAAAAATATGTGGCTCTAATTTTCTTGGAAAGCTCCACGAGGAAAGTAGGAAAACCTTTAGTGTAAAAAATTCTCATTATAACTGATTTGAGATTAATGGTACCGGGGTTTGTAATTTATTAACAGTCTTAGCACATACTCTGCTGCATCACAGAAGTTACCAGATCAGCTATGGAAATGTTCTGGAAATTTTTTATTAATTAGAAAATTATTGCATTGATGGTTTCAAGCTTTGGAGTACATGGTTGTCTTGCTAAAACTTAAGCACCAATGAAATCCCATCCAGTGCAGAAATCCTCTATAAACCCTGGTGTTCCTGCAAGACAAAGGACTGTGGTATAAAGTCTGTGTTCTGTTAAAGTTTTACTGACTTTGAACCTTTGAGTAACCTGTTTTGACTCAGAGGTATTGCAGTCATAGCAGGGCCTTGTCACTAAGGAGATAAAAGTATTTTATTTCTTCTCAGTTTGTTTCATTCATGTAAGAAAGTACAATCAGGAATATTTTTATGCCTTCTTTTAACTGTTGAATGGATTTAATATTTATATTAATAAAGTCTTATGAATGGGGAGCAGGAATATAAAACTTGTCGGATATTCTTCTGCTTCAACCAAATTTTTAGTTTTATTGTAGTAGGTATGTATCTTTCCAAACAGTTAAAATGATGAATTTTTACCATAGTAAATGAAGGAGAAGTCAATGTGTCTTCATACTGCTATTTTTCATTCTTTACTGGTTATGGTGATACTCAGCTTAGGTTGTGCAAGATATTTAGTGAATTTAGTTTATTAAAAAAAAAAGAAATTATCCTGACTATCTCTGAGTACTTGAGAAGCTAAAAAATCTCGGGAAGTGCTGCAGTGAAAGTGGTAGTAATCTATACTATCTCCTGTTTGTTTTGTCTGGAGTAAAAGCTGTTATGAGCCACACACTTACCATATGAATTAAAGGCATAGTTGGGGGTAGACTCAGGGACTTAAAATGCCTGGTTCTCTCAACCATTAAATAATAGCTTTAAGGAGACTTTACAGGATTCTGGTTTACCTTCCTCAGTGAGGATGAACTCTGTGAAACGTTCACATTTGAGCAGCATGAGTTGCAGCTGAATAGTTGCAGCTTCACAAGTCTGTGGCTTGTGAAGAGGAGAAGAAAAAAGGGTAGAGAACATATTATTTAAGAAGATAGTAAAGATGTTAGGATTCATTTCATCTTGAAATGAAATTTTTGGTGCATCAGAGGTGTAGGATGGATGAAATGCTGTCTTGGCACCCCTTTCAACTGTGCCAATCCTTTGTTTTTAGAACCGTTTTTCAATAGGGAGTCATGGGAGGAAAACAACAACTGTTTCTATAAGACTTAAGAAAGAAAGTCTTACAGTCTTCTTGCCAACAGTGTCAGGGGACCAGATTTAATTTCCTAGGAGAACTTGCCTTCTTCTGTTTTCCAATCTGCAACCTGGCTGTGAGACTGCAGTATAGCAAATCCTAATCTATTTTTCTGTCCTTATTTTGGAGCTTTTACGATATTAATTGTAATTGTCTGTGTCTACCTACTGATTTATACCAGATAATTTTTAATGAACAGTGTTTCTTCCTTTTAGTTTGATTGTATTGCTCCTAGCTGCAATATCACAGCAGGCAGCTACTGCCTGTGTTTGTCTTTTTGCATGTTTCTCATCAATCGGTTCTTTGACTTTATCTGTCTTATAGCAGATATCAGCCAAGCCACTTGAATATTTTTTATCAGGACTCAGTAGAGTTCCCTACCATTATTTCCAACTTATTTTATAAAATAATAATGATAAATCTTTTGATGCATATAAATATTCCACAGAGAGAAAAACTTGATGATATCTGAAAGATGTGTCTGTTGCTTAAGTACACTCAATACATGAAAATGGATGGCCAGAGACTTAGGACTGAAGGCATTTTCACTGAATATAGAAAACCATAAATCAATATGATACAGGAGAATTAGACCATAGAGACTCATAAAGGTCAAAAAGATGAAGTTCAAAATCAAAATCTGGAGTCATAAGGACCTGTTAAATTCTTTAAGTTAATCAAAGCTACTAAAGACTGCTTAAAATTATCTAATAAGGGATAGAACCATCACAGCCAAATTTAAGAGCAGCTAAAATCTGGTGATAGAAAGCTTAAGCAGATCACAAAATAGGTATTAATCTCATGTATGCAGGTGATACAGGCACTAGAGAAGAAACTGTGGAATTCTCTGGACTGTGCTAATGTGACTCAGAGGACAAACATCTTCAGGTTTTACAGCGTACTCGGATAAGCTGTATGTTTCCTTCAGAAAATGCTTCTTTTCCCCTGGGAAGCATAATCTCACTTGAATTTGCCTGAGGCCAGTAATAAAAGAATAACTTTTTAAAAGAATTATTAATAAAATGAGGAATTTAGTTTGAGGCTCAAGTTGGGTGACATGCTTTATGTGTATATTTGTCAGTGTTCTCATTTCAGTCATGCTAACATATACATTAATCTTAGTTTTTGTACTGGAAGGCTGGTAAAGGTTATATACTTTCCACATACCAGAACAAAGCATGCTGTGTTTCACTGTGGAATAAAAAAGGAGAATATTATTTGTTTCTTAGAAAATATTAGCTGTTTTTGTATTAATTTTTTAATTGTTAGTATTACTGTAATCTGGCATTGTTCTGAACACAAAACTTCTGTAAGAAAATTTATTTGTATTCTAGAGGTTTTGTAATGAAACAGGATAAAAAAAAAAAAAGAAAAAAAGTCAATATTTTTTTCTTTCACCAATTTTGAAAGGGAATTTTAAGATGGAAGGTTTTCAGAAATATTTTGTCCACCAGAAAGAACAGTCTGCTTCTTACTTGCCATCTCACAAAATTTCTAGTCCAGAAAAGTGACCAGAAAATAAGATCATTATTATGTTTTTTTAATAGTTCTTTTAAGTTTCCATTTGAATTAAGAAAAATAATCTATTACAAAACCAGAAAACAATCTCACAAGCATGATGCATAGGAAATTGTATCATTTGTATGATGTCTGCGTGCTTTATTCTCATTTCCTTCTTCCATCCTTTTTTCTTCTGTAATGCAAATTTCATTAGCTGGTTTTTTATGTTTTAAAAGTTGAACAAAATAGATCCTCTCTCTTTTTGATGCTACACATGCTACTACAATTGTAACAAGTTATTTGAAGGGGGTAAAAACCAAAAAAAAAAATCAAAATCATAAGAAGTAGTTCCAGAAAATGCTAAAACATATTGATCAATGGTTCATGTCTGTTTAACTTGGTCAGTAAAGTGAGTTACCGGCTTGGCATTCATGGTCAAGGTAAATGTGAATTATAAACTGGTTGAACTGGTGTGCATATACGTCCAAATGTGAGCTATTATATGTGGAATTTGGGTATACATCCAGCGACCATTTTGCTGTTTCATTTATTTAATTTTGAAAAAGAGCCTAAACTGTAAGGTGCTTGCTTTCTTGCTTAAAACAGAATAGTGTGAAATACATTTTGAGCTGCTGGAAAACTGTCTCTACTTCAAACTATTCTGTTCAACCTGTGACAATTGCCACTGACTGCAGTCCTGTTCTGAGATTCCTGTAGCAAGCTCTTTCAGGCACTTCCAGGTCATGTAAATCACTTCTTGCATGGACCAATGCCATCTGACTTGTAATCTCTTTCAAATCTAATTATAAGGGTTTGCCAAAGCGAGCGTTCTCACATTCAAGAGCTTTGTATTGGGCATATGTGGATCTGCCATACAGATGATGAATGTTTGATTCAGAAGTCCAAATCTTATTAAAAAAAAAAAAAAACAGGAAACAAATTTGAGTGTAATTGTGCATAAGCTTTCTCAAGGCTTTGGGTGTAGGCAACAGCCAGTGTGTGCCTCAAGGTCAAGTGACAGCCAGGTGCCTTCATCCCATTAGGGAGTTGTACTGATCAGAGATAGGAGACCAGATTTGCTCCAGCCAAAATTTGCCCCACTGTTTCCTAAAATATCAGGCACACTGGAGTGTGTCGTGTCTCAGGTACTGCCACTTGTTGCAGTTTTCAGCAGTTCTTGTGCTGTAGATGTGGTTTTCATTATTGTTATTTAGATGTAACACTGTACACCCAGCTCTATGAGGCCCTGCGTTTGAGTTGTGGTCACTGCTGTCTCTGATAACCACAGAAAGCTGAAGTACCTGAAACCCCCTTCATTCTGTGCCTGGCAGGCACAGTGCTGGGCTCAAGGACTCAGTGTTAAGAAATATGAACTTCTACTTTACTGGATAAGTTTTGAATGTGAATGAAAAAGGAGGAAGATAGGAAGAAAAAGCTTGAGTGGCAAAGTTTTATGCTGCACTAATTTTAAACTGAATCAATGAGGGAAACCGAAATTGGAGGATATTTCCTAAGGACGTGTGCTTCAGTGAGTATGTGTTTTCTTCATTGCTGTGGACCTAGAATATTCAGATATCTCTGGAAAGTAATCCGTAACTGTCACCAAAGACTAAAAACCAGAACAAAAAAGTTGATGGCATAGTTTTAGCTTAGTTTTATCAAGTAATAGAGCTCACAGGATCTTATTGTGGCCTGTCAGCTATTCTTGCTCTTCTGCTCATAAGTAAGGCACCCACTCCCCCAATACAAGTACATTTAATTGGAGGATGGTCTTAGATGACAACATGGAATTGCAACAAGTTGCATGAAAAACAGTGACCCAGTAGAGGAAAAATGAAAACTAAATTAGTTTCTGCATTGTGAAACAGATTTGCAGCTGAGCCCATTGCTTGGTCCAAGTGGTGTCAGGTGCTGGTCAATGAGTGTAACGTATCAGCACACAGGTTGTTTGGGACTAGACACTGCATCTCTTTTAATTTTTAGCAGTTAGACTGCTAAATCCTACACGTAGGAGATATGGGAAGGGGAAATGAGAGAGGATTAAATGGATCAACTGAAAAGACTTGAAATATAAACTTAAAGGAAATTAGGCTTCATTAGTTTCAGTGCTTGTGAATATAGTTTTTTGTATTGCTTGTGTAGCTTTATTTGATACATAAGTAGTATTTCCATGAAACCAGAATTGACATAAACAAGGAGAGCTGTAAAAGAAAAAAAAAACAAAACAAAACAAAAAACAAACGAACAAACAAACAAACAAAAAACACAAAAAAAAAAAAAAAGAGAGAGAGAAAATGGTCTGTCCTGGAGTATCCTGGAGCTCTTGGAACAACTAAAACTATATTTAATATGGGGTATTTTTTCTTATGTTTTGTTTTTAAAAAGAAAAAATAGAAGTAGTAAACCTTTAACCCAAATTTAAGGAAAATAAAAATTGGTGCAGGTAAAGACAGGCTGCTTCACCTGATCTCTGATTTTCAAACTGCTGAACATCTCTAGGGTAAAACATAATTCTGATGTAAATGGAAAATGCAGTGCAATCCCTTAGGCTATTACTAATATAGACCACTTCATATCTTTCTGACATTGTTCTTCAAGAAGATAAAAGGGATTTCTGACCATCAAAATGGAGCAACTCCGAAGTAAATTATATGAAATTAACGATCGAGGGGTTGCTTCAAATTATTATTAGTTATAGTAGTTTATATATCGCTGTTACATTGATGTTAGCTTTATCCATCTTTATCCACTGGATATACCAGTGGTTTGTTCTTAGAAGGAGAAACATCAGATTATTGGGAGGTTACTCTAGATCTCCTAAAGGAATGCATTTAGACAGATGTTACTTAAAAGTGTTTTTAGTCATTTTGGAAGAAAAATTTGGATTATATTTTCTGGTGACCTGAACTTTTGGGGCATCATCAATACAAAAGTTGATTTGCATGTCATATAGGAGGCACTACATGTCTTTGAGGGCTGAAGTATTAGAAATGAAGAGTTTTGTATCATAATTGCAGTCATGAGCTTAACAGAAGCCTCTGCTTTCACCTTGAAGCACAGCAAAGAACAATACAAGAGAATGCCCCTGGTACGTCAGTTGTTTATGATTCCAGCTGTAAGCCAGAATGTTTGTGCAGTGGTGAAAAAAATTAGATTCAGTTACAGCATTTAGGAAGTTTCACCAAGGTGCTCCCAATGGAGACAAGAAAGGTACTCTAAGGATTCATATATAAACTAATCTCACAAGAGATGATTGTAGCAATCTGGACTAAAGCCAGATGAAATTACGGTTTTTGTTTCACATATTGCAATAATATGATTTCTCCAGCACTACTGTTATCTTCAATCTGAGCTTATTTTGAAGCTGAATTTATCTGACAGCTTTGTGTCAGTTACTGAAGTCATGACAGCTTGTTATGATTTCATCTACAAATTTTCAAAGTCTCTTCTATTACAAAGATATGTCTTTGTTAAGTATGGAGAAACCTTAATTTTACTGTAGTCAGTTCAGTAGCAACCTTCATTGTACAGTTGCAATCACAATGGGAAAAAAGGGTGCATGAAGCATAACATTGAAAATTACCTCAGAAACCTGATAGGGAAGTTACATAAAATTGTTCTGTAGCCATGCTTACTGTTCTTAAAGGATATGGCCTGTGGTGGAAGTGTGCTGAGCTCAGGAAAGTGCTCCAAAAAAGAGAAAAGGTTGGGATTCTCATAAATTAGAGTATGCAGGGTTCCAGTGTATGAAGGACTAATATATAAATTAATGACAGGTTTAGTGAGGGAACATTTGGATTTCTGTGTACCCTGTACTTTAATATACTGAGTTTTAAGGAAATATGAAGCCAGTGAAGGGAATTAATTTCTATCCAGGGTATTGTTAAATGATGTAACTTGTTGCAAGAAATTGTTGAGGCTTAAATCTTAAGAACCAATTAAACTCAACACAACTAAAATTGTGCAAGATATCAGGTTGAAGTAGAATTATAATAGACAAAAAATAGATTTTTGTTAGCACAGTAAATAAAATTTTAAATGTTCAAATATTTTCCCTGAATATTAACAATCAGATTTAGAGTTGTGCTTTTTGCATTCTGCTTATTTCTCTGCTGCCATTTGACAATAACCAGGGAAGGCATGTCTGATCTAGAATGGCATTTCCAATGTTCCTCTTTGTAAGTGAGTGTTGAATCAGTTTGCAACCAATTGTCCCTCTGATTTATTTTGTTCCTTTTAGTTTAGTCACCTGTACTTACAATGGTACAGTGCAGACACAGTAATTGTGTTTATACATTTTATACCAAAAGGTCTGCTCACATGCAGACCTTAACACAAAGCAGAATTTTGTTTCAGTATTCTCCAACTTGACCTCAGTAAACTGAGGTATGGATGAAGCCTTAATAAGTAATATGCACTGTTGTCATTTATGGCTTGATTAATGCAGCAGCTCTTGAAGAGTGTGAGACTGATTTGTTAGCTGAGCTGACTGACAGCAGTCCTTAGCCATCTGAGTGCAATTAAATGGAACTCCATCCAAATTAATTATATTTATGTGCCAGCTTTTATTTTTACGTAGTCTCAGGGCATCATAATAATTTTTAATTTATTTGGCTGTGGAAGGATTTTGATTTTCATTAAAAACAGTGTCAGACAGCCCTCTTCTTACACAAGTTGGGGTTGAGGTTGAGAAATAATTAAAAAAACTTCTGAGTATTTATTGATGAAGTTATCAAAATTTCCTTTTTTTTCCTCCATTCTCTCTTTCACATTAAATTCTTGACTTCGAATGCCTCTGCACCAGTAGTACAGCCATCAAATAAAAGGCATTTGGTTATTCAGAGCATCTGACATTCATCTTGAAATATGTTCACAAGCCTTAAAAAAGGCAAACATATATTTTCATTGTGTTTACTTATAGCTTATTTTGTATCTTCAGGATGTGACTCAGCCTGTTGCTGCATTCTGAAATAATAATATTTAGATCTGAATACTCCAGTAGATGGGATTGTATTCTTCTTTTCTGAGACTATAAACTAGTGCAAACACTGAGCTCATTTACCAGAATTACACAGTGATTTATCCTTGCAGCTTGAAGGGCAGGATGAAGTGTCACCGTCACCCTATCAAGATCCCTTTTTTTACTTGAAAGCAGCATCATGCTGCATATTTCTTTCTGCTAGAGAAATGCAGCCAAAAATAAAAGTATTAATCCTTTGTCTTCCAGAACAGCTTTTCTAATTCAACAATACTTGTTATTTAATCTGAAACATCAGAAAACTGAAGTCATAAAAACAGGCCTTTCAGTTTACATTATGAAAATCTTCAAATTTGTTACTTATAAAAACTTCTAGCATGAGAGATCAATGAAACAAGTAACTACCTTGTAAAGATACAGGTGTTCATTCATCTGTCATTTGAAATTTGTGACGCCCCTACGCAGACTGTGACTGGTCCAGAAACAGGTCAGTCCCAAAATGCAGTTCTTGCTTTGACATGTCAGAGAGGCTCTAGATGGAGAAAAGCAGCTGTAGACTATACCTGCATTTTTTCAGCTTTCTGATTCAGAGGAAGGACAGATTCACTTCGACCTCTTTATACTTTATTCAACCTCCAGAAGGAAAAGTGGAAAAAAACTCCACCCACAATAGTAGAGTTGACCTATGGTGCTGTGGATACCTTGCCAGTTACACAGGCTGGATTGCCAGGTGCCAGGTCAGACACGAGACTCTTACCCAGCCAACATCTGTGCAGTGCTCAGCATGAGATTCTTCTGTTTTATTGCTCTGTTGCTCTAAAGCAGCCCCATCTTTAGTTCATGAGGATTATTTCTGAAGGTAGTGGCAGATTCCAGGATTCTTTATAAAGGGCCATTTTCATGTGAGGATATTGTATGTGGCTTTGTCAATTTACTGTTCTAGTAATGCCATACTTCTGTGGATGTACCACTTATTAGCAAAAATTTCATTTTTCACAGCTGCGTTTATTCTGCCCCCATCCCCTTAGTAAAAGCTCACTGAAAAACATGAGAGTTAGCCAATAGACCCACATCTCTTGGCATTGCCTGACTTAGCAAAGTCTTTTCACAGCCTTGGATGACATCAGCAAGCAGAAATCCAGAGGGTATAGCTGGCTGTTACTCTTCCTAGAAGACCTATAATGCTGCTTTAAGCTGGAATGAAATGTACCCACTACATTTAAAGTGTGAGAAGAGATTCATTCAGAAGTTTCTGAAATTTTCAAGCAGTTATTCACCAAACTAGAAGGATACTGTATGTTTTCACATTGGAACACGTAAACCTCTTTGCAAAGGCACCAAGCTCCCTATTGAAAATAGTTAATTTATGTATCCTATCCCTTACTGAAAAGCTGATCCAGAATCCCAATGCACATATTGAAGCATTTGTGTGAGATATCTTGGCAGAATGAATATTTTGTTAAAGAGGTTTAAAGTACTTAGAAAAAGAAGTAATAGCAGTGCATATTATCTCCTTCTGAAATGTAGGGCAAAAAGGAATATTAGACATATAGTGAAATCTATCATCAGCAATTTGATATGAAGTTATAAAAATGATCCATTACACAGAACGCAAGAAAAAAAGCAACTGGTGGATTATAGGAGTTAATCCATAAAAAATCTTGCTGAGAGTCATATGAGTGTAATTTTAGCGAAAAAAAAAGGTAAAAAATGCAGTGTTGTTTGGGATCTCTAGCTAGGGAAATGTTTTCACTTCTTTCCTTTCTTTTCAGAATGACTGGTGGTTTATAATATGAGATGCCCTATCTGAAAAGTGAAACCTGGCTTTCCATTATAGTCTCAAGAAAACTAACTAATGTTGCCTTAAACTTCATAGAAAGAATAGTATCTATGACCAGAATTTCCTGTGTTGTGAGAGGCAGGTAGAGTGAAATGTGGAGAAGAAAGGAAAATCGAAATAACAAAAGTGCAAGATTTTACAGAAGTATTTGTCCTTTCTAAAGCCGCAGAAAGGCTTTGCCTAATATAGTCATACAAATAGAGATGAAAATGAACTAATAATCTTTTCCCTTTGTGAGGTGGGTACCTATGATTGTTTGGGGGAAATTTATTGATGAGTTTAGTTCTTAGAACTGCATTCTGCCTGCAGTCCCAGCCTGATAAAGAGCATGAGCTTTTCTAACTGCAACACAGCCTCCAGACCGTTTTTTTTTTTGAAAGTAGGTGCCATCTTTCCCTGCTGTTGAATCAGTTTAGCCACACAGATTTACAGCACAGACCATGTTGAACACCATTAACTGTGAAAAACTGACCATTTATTCCTCTCTTCCATTTACCGTCTTTTAAGCAGTTAATTATCTGTGAAAGTGTAATAGATTTTCGTTTAGCTTGTGGCTGCAGGTCTCCTAAAAGGGAATAATTCCTTTGAGATACATTGTGAAATGCCTTCCTGAATTCAAAGTAAACTGTATCATCTTACCACCTGTATCCATGTTTGTTGACTCCTTCAGAGGTTTTGATAGAGTCGTAGCTTCCTTTTAAGGAAAAACAGAGCATATAATTTTGTTCTCCAGCAGATCATATTTGTTCATGTTCCATTAATTTCATGCTTTATTACAATTTCCCTGATTTGCCCAATTCAGATGTCATGCTCATTTTTTTAGTTCCCCTGACCTTCCTGAAGTATCTTTTAAAAGTGATGTCACATTTAGCATCTTCCAGGCTTCAGCTAGGAAGGTAAATTTAAGTAAGAATCTGTGTGTCACTAGTATTATATTTCTTGTTTCTGCTTCTGTAGTTACATTCTTCAGTGATATTTTTTGCTCATTTTATATATTTGTGCCATCACGTCTTCAAGTAACACAGCCAGCTGTGGTCTCACTCTTTCTAAATACCCCTTGTATGCCTTCAGAGTATACTGGGTCTACAGACTCTGTAGCAATGTTTTTGTCCCTGATGTCCTCGAAGTAGGGCTGCATCTTAGACCTCACAAAGTACCTCCTTGAATTCTTTTCTGACCTCTCTCATAAAGTTTTTACATTGAATATGCTAGATTCATTATTGTCTCCTTTAATTTTTTGTTTGTACCCAACTTCAGCTTTTTGCAGGGTAGTTTCATCTCCCATCTCCCTGCTGTTTAGTTCTGATGATTTCTTTTTGCCCTTCCTCAGATTTCTTGATTGACAGCAAGCATTTGCTCTCTGCCTTTAAAACACTGTCCCTGGTGAGCTTCCCTCCTGTAGTGCAGTGCTGAGTCACATCCCTCTGCAGGTCCCTCATTAATGGTTGTACTGAACCCAGTTGTCTTCTTTGTTCATTTGCACTGTAGAGGAGGGGTCAGGGACTAGCCCCCTAATAGTGTTCTCTTGAGTCACTTCTCAAGGGAGCAGAATTCAGCAAAGAAAATTATTTTTAAGCTTTTCTGGAAAAAAAAAAAACCAACAAACCTGTTGACCAAAATGCATGTGTTTTTGTCATTTTATTCCTATTTCTTAACCTTGGCCAGTTAAACTAGTAGCCTCGTTTGCTTAGTCAAGGGTAAAAGCTGATTTTCTGCAGAGGACTTTTCACAACTACTGAACAGTTATATTACATTTAAAACCCCTTAAACCCTCCTTTCCCCACACTTGCACCCTGATAGCCCCACTCTTCCACCCTAAGGGTGGTCAAACAGGAGGACCCAGAATCCATGATCTTCGACATTTATGGAAAAAATACATCATTTGTTTTCTGTAGCTCTTCAAAATCACATTATGCTTTGTAAGGAGTCACAAACTGACACGCAAAGTGGTTCTAGTGCTTGACTGTCACTGCTAAAACAGGGTCTTACCCAAAAGGCATTGAAGTCAATTTAGTCTTCCTCTGATTTCAGAGATAACTGAGTCAGCCTCAGACTTTTTATCATTCTGACTGCTTTTTACAACAGATAAGTACTTGCTCATAAATGGATTCCCAACAATTAAAGAATTGTTTAACATTTCTATCAGAGATAATTATTATGAATTGGACGCAAGGGCCTTTTGTTTATTGGCAGGATAATTGTCATTTTAGGCATCTTTTTCTCTACACAGTTCAATGAGTATAACTTATTTTTTTAAAATCTGCTTTATTTTTTAAAATTATCACTTATCAAATCCAGTAAAAAAAGAGGTCCTTTGAAGCTTCAAATTTGTCAAGTTCTCCTGGGGAAATGACTTTAAAGGCTGTGGGAGTATGAGCAGTCCCTGATGAATTAACTTTCCAGCTCTGTAAATGCACAGAACCAAGTACTTACTCATTGGAATAAGGAACGTGATTAAGGAAGCAAAAAGCTCTAAACCTCGCAGCTGGAGCACAGATGCCAACAAACATAACTTTGATGGTTCACAGATGATTTTGAACACAAAGCTGCTCCAATTGATTCCTTCCCTGCATTTTCCTTGGAAAAACATTAAGTGCTCTGTGGTTTGTTTGTTGGTGTTCTTAAGTGGTGAAGGGATTATACTGGTTCATAAAGAAAGGGTTTTTCCTGAATGGATGCGTGCTTGTTCAATTCGATTAATTAAAGTTAACAAACCATATGTCCGAAGATTTTTAAGTGTACAGTACAAACAGTGCAGTTTTGAGGGCTTTTCTGGATGTGAGTTTTTAAAGGTAAATGAGGAAGTGATGCAGTTGTTCTGTGATAGGAAACTTGAATGTTTAATGCTAGAGAGTTTGCACCATCTCAGAAGACCTTTTTTTAACTTCAGAAAAGCAGATAAGCCCTTAAAGGCCACCTGTAACAATTGCCAATTAAAATCTTGCGGTATAGTCTAACTTTCAGTTAGTGTTGAAGTTCCAGAAGGTATCCATATATTTATAGGTATATCTGGGGCATATTCTGGGTTGTAAATAGGTAGTTTTGTAGGTGTGTAGGTGCTGATGTACATGGTAGTTGAGTATATTGTAAAGTTTTAGTAAGAATCAATAGCAAAACTGTATTGGGAGTGTAAAACAGACACCAGACACCTGTGTGCTGGGGAGCAGCTTCATCAGGTTTGTCTGGGTGACTGTCTGACGTAAAAGATACTGAAGGTAAAGGGAACTGATTAAAAAATGTCTAAAAGGATTTTTGAGCTCTGAATGTATCACTGTTGGTCCTGCTGGGATCAGGCTCTTCTTTGGAGAACTCACGCTCATCTAGGTTTCCTGAAAGCCATTTTGTTGTGGAATGGTCATTTGGGTAAAGAATAACTTCACCTGTTTCAGTTACTGGTTTAGTTCAAGTACTGTTCTCATTTCTCATACTTTGAATGATGCCAGTCATTGCATGAGCCTGGGTTTGTTTCATTCATCAAAAGCAGCAAAGCATGAATGGCTTCTCTGAATTACTACCAATCATCAGTCACCGTAAGTCCTGCACAGTCCCAATTATAATTGAAAACATTGAAGAACAGGACTTCTGAGTCATTCTGGCAGTATTTCAGGTTACACAGACAGATGAGACAAAAAAAAAGGCATTAGAAAACAAAGGTTTAGCCTAAATAGCTTCTTTAATTACAGTGCTGTTGTTTTCAGATCAGGATCCAAAGGGCAGTAACTCTACTGCCTGTTTGATGGAAGAGCTTCTTCCTGTCTTTCTGAATTATTATGTCTCCATTTTGTTACACTGGCACTGTGTCTAAGACAGGTAGTGCCTATTCAAGGATTTGAAGTACTGTAATTAATGCAAAAATATTACAAATTTTGAGGAAAGAATTCTCAACACTTATTTTTAATTCTGCTCATCTTTTAAATGGTTTCAAAATTACAAATAAGTCTTGAAAATATGTATTGGTGAGGGAGAAAGAAATAAAATAGATGATAGTGTATATTGAATGCAGTTTTCCCTATATTAACACATCCTACATATTCACAGTTCACCACTTGCTTATGTCACAGTAAAGATCTGAACAAAGGAAACCAGAGCTGAATTGTGCCAGAACCTTTGTTACTGTTCTCCTCTTCCCAATACCTAAAATTCTACAATTCTTGGCCAGTTTTTTGGTTGGTAAAAATTATTACATACTAGATCTTCACAACGTAGCAAATGAAGTAAATAATTTCACTCCTTTCAGAAAAGAAGGAAATAAAAAAAGAAAGGGGAAACCGTTTTTTACTCAACACTGCCTCAACCTTTGGTGGGGTTTGAAATATTGGAGAACTTCCTCTCCCACCTCTGCTAATCTAAGGGCTAATGACTGGCTGCCTGCAGATGAGAGAGTAGCTCTACCTGATTAAGGCCTCATTCTTAGAATTTAATTTTTGATTTACAGTATTCTCCATGACTTGATACTGATGAGAATTCCATTCTGTCACTTTTTTTCCCACTCCAACATTGAAGTAGCATGCTATGAATGAGAAGTTTGATTATTTTCTGAAATGGATATGAAAATGGAATTTTGAAGCTCTGTGGAAAAAAATAAAATAAATAAAATTTTGAATGTTAGTCTCTGCCTTACAATTCCTAGACTGTTATGAAAGTATCCACATACTCAGAAAAAAATTTAAACCTATTCAGTGGTTCTCATTATTTTCCTGGGGCTGCAATCTAAAGACAATACCATTTTACAGTCCTATTTGCACCCTCTGTATCAGATGAGCATAATTACTGTATAATCAGAATCAGGCCAGGACATTCATAGGTCTTTGCTGATATCACATGATAACAAAGACAGCTTAGATAAAGAGCATCTGGATTTTTATTTCACATTTTCTTATCTTGTAGTTTTGAATTCAAACATACAGGTGGTGAATAAATTTCATGTACTTTTGTTGGCACTGGTAAAGTCTTCATCACAATTACATCTAAGAAGCATGATTTATTTACTTGTTTAGATTTAAAGAAATTATGAAGTTGCAAACTCAAGCATTCCAATACAGGATCTAATAACAATAACAGTATTAAAGTTGCCCATGAAAATTTGAAAATATTCTTAACTGTAACGTATTTTATGAGAAATTTGTTGCAGTTGAGTTAAAGAACAGATTGCTTGGACTCCCACCTGTTTACAAACACTTGTAATTCTGTTACAGGCAAAAAAGAATACACCATTTATGAGCAGCCAAGAATTTAATCTTAGTCTGATTACATTCTTAGAGTTTCTAGCATTTGTAACAACCTTATCAAATAATTTAAACTACTTGCTGGTAACATAAATACACAACCTTTTTAGTCTCCCCCTTTCTCTGACATTAGGCTGGCCTTCCCACTGTCCCTTGATGGGGGTTGATGGTTTCAGTCTGGGGATGGGTTTACAGCAACTGCTCAGTATCCTGAGCACTTGGCCAGATGTATGGCATTGGTGTTGATGATTTCTTTTTTCTCAATTTAGGATGTGGTGGTGATCTTTTTTATGTTTGTTAAGAGGCTTCACAGCTTGCTTATTATTTGTTGATCTGCAAGTCAATATTGCAGCTGAATTTACTGTGTAACGTGTGTTTTACATATGTTGGGTGCTTGTTCTTTGTTCTCTCTGCCACCCCAAGGCTTGACGAGAATGGCTTGACGTACCTTGCTCCTGAGGTTGCATTCATTTGATGGACAGTAATTGGCCATCAGAGATGTTTATAGCCCTTGGGCTTCAGGTGTTGCTCTCTGCCAGCTCTTTCAAAGCTTCCTCTGTGCTGTGTTTTATTAAAGGGGTCTAATAGGTCATTCTACCCTCAGTAACTACATGCTACAAATGCCCATTAGTTACAAAAAATATATATTGGTGTAGACATTGCATCACACAATTATAACAGAGCTGATGAAAAGTTAAAACAAAGCAGGTAATAGAGATCTGGTAATTAGATAATTGCTATTGCTTGCAAAAACAAACCTTCAGGCAAACCAGCACAAGCGCAGGCACAGCCCAGCGGGTCTCATAGCCTATCTTGTTAGCTTAGTGAAAACCAGTGGCCAGGTGCAAATAGCACTTACTCCCTACTCACTGAGCTATAAAGCTGGGGAGCATGTTAGTGGTTTAGTTACGCTCACATTTCAGGTGGACCATTCATGCTGAAATGCAAGAGTGGCTCCTCAGATGGTTTAATGGTACTTGCCATACCCATGAAAAGAAAAAAAAACACGTTGGATTTTAAAACCTGAATCTCTTAATATGCACATCGATGTTTCAGAAATCCCATTTCATCTAAGGATTGGGATAGCTGTTTCTTTCTGGATTTTATGCAGTAGACTTCACATCCACTGGAATAAATCACTTATGTCATGAGCTTAATGCTACTTAAAGCTAGCTAGTAGCCTTATCCTATGGGCAAATAAAGATACATCTGGGTTTTTTGGTCCTCCTAGGGAACATTGGACATTCTCATTTAATGCTGATTAGCAGGAGACTGCCTTGATCAAATGCAACTGTTAGATATTCATATCTCACTGGCTGTGATGCCAGACAGGCCCACATTTGTTTTCACTTTGCCAAAAAGATGATGATACACTGTACTGATGCAACTGCACAATCTTAACATTACATGTTGCTGTTCTGATCAAAAGCTCCTCTGAGCCAGATACTTCTGTTTATTACTCAGTTATAGTAGATACAAAATACACAACTCC
This sequence comes from Eopsaltria australis, assembly GCA_034509425.1. Lineage (NCBI taxonomy): Eukaryota > Metazoa > Chordata > Aves > Passeriformes > Petroicidae > Eopsaltria > Eopsaltria australis. The sequence continues at coordinate 2,954,202 of JAVTVJ010000072.1, forward strand.
CCTTCCCATCGCTTTTCTTAAGCTCCTGTGCCTAAAATGATATATTTTTTTAAATTAATAATCTTCAGTTTATAAAAGGGGCACATGGGACCTAATTAAAAGAGTTTCAAGGAAATTTGAATTTGGCATAGTGTGAGTCCATGTGACCCTCTAGCAAGGAATTGCTTTTTTTTGTTAGAAATGCAAGCAATCTGTGCACCCACTTGTCCTTCTTGCTAGAAGAAGGGATCTCTTTAGATAAAACACAACTTTAGGGTGTAATAATCACATTTAGTACTATTATAGCAGAAGATGTTGTTCCTGTATCTCACTCAGTTTCCTCCTGTGCTAAGAATTGATCTCTGAGGCTAAATTGATGGAAGTAGTGATGGGCTTGTAAAGAGTTTGAGAATGTTGTTCTCATTTGACTTGAAATACTGAATGATTTAAATTTTCTTGAGATTTAATGTTACTGAATCATACAAAAAGTAATTTGCATTTTCTCTAATGTTTTGTGTCTTTGAGACATGTGATCGGCCATATGATTCAGATCCTGTCTTCAAGTGTTAGCTAAATGCTCTTTGGGACATTCACACAAACAAAATAAAATGTCTTTTTGCCTCTGAGCAGGATAAAGCCCTGACACGTTGTACAGATTTTTTCCAGAATCCTTGTTTAAAAACAAAAAATTATGCCAGAGATTCTTTCAAAGGAAACAGATAGTGAAGTTTCCATTTTGTAAAATCAGGTACTTTCTTTGTCATCCTGAAGACATTTCCTTTGTCATGGATTTTAAAAAAAACTTCCATAATTTCAGTAGTTTGGCTATATCAGCTAGAGTTCAAGGAACAAACAACTTCAAAGTTGTGACTTCTCACAGACTTGTCTAAGCATGAAGAGACAGAGATGTAATCTTAGGTGGCAAAACAGCTGCAAAAATATTCTTTCGCTTGTATGAAATGTAAGAGAAAGAAAAAGGCAAAGTAAAAAAACTCTGTTCCAAAATAGCACCTATTGAAACACTCTTTCTAAGCAATACTTGATGTTAAGAGTAAGAAAGCTGGGTATGATGCATGATTTTGTACTCCTTAAACAAATCTTTTGTAAGCTTAAATGTACTGTTCCTGCCTCCTGAAATCCTTTTAGGCATCTCTCTCATGCCTCCCTCTGGTACAAAAGTACCTGGGTTGAATAGCTTAGGTTTCATAAAGTATTGGGATCCATTAAGACAGAGACTTCATATGACATCCAGTGTCTGCAGAGTGATTGCTTTTATAAACCAAGCATTAATTGAACAGCATGTTCAAAACCTCATCACTGATACTAAAATATTTGCTAAAATGAAACATCTGCGCCTTGATGGGCAGCCTCTGTGTTAAGATGTACTAGAAGCTGTTACCAAAACTTAAGTCACACATAAACACATTTATGAATTACAGAACTAAAAGTTAAAAGATATACTATTTCCTGTGCTCTTTTAAAACTGTAACAGTGTAAGTAGGTAAATTAGCATGTAGGAAACCACATTGGAGCCTGCCCTTTAAGGATTTGTGAGCATTTTGTCTGCACAAAGGTTATTGAAAATTACATTCTGTCATCTTTTTTCTTCCCTCTCCCTTGGGATCCCATGGACTGCTTGCACCCTCATACTTTCACCCCCAAATTCCTACCAAATATCTGCATTTTCTTATCAATGGAATTTCTTTAACTGTAACTGCTTTTATTTTATGTGGTGACATTAACAACTGCTTGTGGGTATGCAAACAGCTCAGTGTCATTATCTTTTATTTATTATCTTTATTGCTTTTCTTTTTTTCTTTTTTTTTTCCCTTTAAGGGTCTTTTCATAGGCTTCTTAACGAAAAGTAAGAAACAAAACAGACTGCCTGTCCTATCTATTCTGGCCCAGTTTCTATCTTTACTAGTCTTACTGTTGTTGCTTTGTCTTTGAGCATCTAGAAGAAAGACTTTTTTCCTGAGAACTTCTGTATTTCAGAGACAAATTCCTGAGTATCAGAGAAGGCTGTCAGACAGAAGGTTGCTTTACCAGCTTCTCCAATTGGGAAAAAAAAAAACCATAACACAAAAATGTTTCACTATAAATAAAACCTCACTATAATATAAAACCTTTCACTATAATTTTCCCTTTCCATATGTACAACTTCCCTTGTTGTACCTGCCTTTGCACCCCTGCCGTGTTGTGCATTGAGGCCTGCTGAATGCCAAGGCTGCTCTGTTGCTCCCCTCCTCCTCCTGGCAGGCAGGAGAAAATGTAATGAGAGGCCCTTGGGTTGAGATAAGGACAGGAAGAGATGTCTCACTGAAAGATCATGGCAAAACAGACTTGACTGGGGAAATTACTTCATTTTATTTTCTTTTATTACCAGTCAGATCAGAGTATGGTAATGAGATTTAAACCCAAATCTTCAAGAAAACTTTTCCCCACTTCTCCCTTCTTATCTAAATTTCATGGGAATGGGGGCTGAGGTCAGGTCATCACACATCATCTCTGCTGCTCCAGCCTCCTCAGGGGTAGAACTCCTCAGAGTCTTCCTCTGCTCCTGCATGGGGTCCCTCCCACATGAGACAGTTCTTCATTAACTTGGTCCTTCCCACAAGCTGCAGTTCTTCAATGACTGCTCCAGCATGGGACCCTTCCACAGAGTGCAGTCCTTCAGAGATAGACTGCTCTAGCAGTGTAGCTCTCATCAAACTTACCTTCAAAGTTTTCTTTGATAGGCCAGAATTCTTTATAAACAGTCAGACATTTCAAATTTAAAATCACTGTGTGAATATAAAATACTTCCACAGAGAAAACTGCCTTTTTAGGCAAATAATAACACTAACACTTCTATTTTCCAGCTGTTAATGTCATTGTCCTGAAAATGTCAGAGAGTTGATGGTGTGCTTACAGACCTGTCAAAATGAAGCCAGCATTATGGAGCCCACAGTGTAAATTCAGGGCACCCATCCTGACCTTGAGCTAAAATTCTGTCATGTGAGATTTGCTTGTGTATTCCAGCCATGGTTACACAGTTACAGGCAGTAAGTCCTCTCCCCATTGCTAGGAATATCAGAAGTAAGACATCATGCATTACCCATCCCTCTTTTCCAATAAGTTAACATGGGTTTGTTTACACATGGCTTTGATAAGTAAGCACAACATTCCTAACTACCCAATGGCAGTCTGCAGCCTCAGCATCCTGGAGGCATGTGCCACAGTTAAATTTTCCAGTCTCGGGCATGTAACTCAACCTTGTAGTTTGTAGCTATTTATGTCCCTTTTCTGGTGGGTTGAAGACAAAAAGCTTGGTAGATGTCGTATTCACTGTCAAACTGTTGCGGTTTTTTTCTGCCCAATTTGGTCACTGCAGTGTCAATCAATCCTTGCTCATCTCCTTTTTTCTTCCTCTCATAAATGAGTTTATATGAATGTTATGTCAAGAAATGGGGCAGAGCTGGCATGCAGAAATTTGATTTGCAACAAGACTGAGATGACCATAGCTGTGTATAAAGAGAAGCTAAGGGTCCTGTGTGTACATTAAGTAGTAAAATCCTTCTTTAAGGGGTCTCATGAGTATTGTATTAAGAAAATATATTGTTATATGTTCAACTTGTTGAAACTCATAAAATGCTCCATTTGAACTGTGCTTTGATTTAATTTTATCAGGAAACCAGACTCTGTTCCTGGTCAGTTTATTTTCATTACCACAGTATTTTCTTTCCTATGATTTTTTTAAAGTCTATGATCTCCTTTTTTTGTTTTCTTCATTAACCTTCTGGCTTCAATGTCTTTAGCAGTGCCACCTTGCCCCTGTATAGTGCTTTGCCTTTCTGCTGAGCTGTCAAACAAGGTGTAAAATGAAAGAGCTTTAATCCTAAGGAATTTCCCCAGAGCAGTGGAGCAGTGTTCAGAAATCCTGAGCTGAAACACACAGGCTATTGGCAATTAAAACCTCATCTGTTTTATGCCAGGGTCATGCCACCTACAGAACAGCTCCTGTTTGAGGAGGTGCAAAAGAAGCACACAGTTATTTTTGCTGTATCTTCTTCATGCTGAAAACAGAGCATAATATGAAGTCAGCACACAACTTGTGCTTTTTTTTACTCCAGAAACATCTGTCTTACCAGGAATTGGCTGAAGATCAGAAAATGTTTTCTTTGCAAATACAGAGTTTCAAAAATAAAATGTAGACGAATTAAACCCCTTGTAAATAAACTCTATATAGAACCAAGAGCATTAAAGTGTCCAAAAATAAAGTGTTGTATGAGAGACATTGATTTATAGGGAGTTTTTTAGATAGACACAAATTAAATAGAAAATGTGAAACAGGAGGTTCAGTTCTGATGTGATTCTGAAAAACAACAGGCACCCTTGGTGGCTACAAAGGCAGGATGCAGATTTGCCTAAACTGAGACATGGAAGCTTTAGGGGCTGTGAACTTCTGGGTGAAAGTAGTAGAGATGTCAGAGGCCATGTGAGAGACCCACGTGCTTTTAGAACAATTTGGAAGCTAGGTGAGATAACCCACAGCATTTAAAATGGCAACAGAGCCATACATTTGAGAGATTTAAACCTATGGTAAATTTACATGCTTTGAGAAATTAATACCTACTCATGAGAAAATTATAGATAATTCTATATTTATAATTGTCTGTGCAGTTCCACTTACTGAGCATGTTAAGCACAAACCTGTGAAAATTTGTAGGTAGTTTGAATTTAAATTTATCATCACAACTAGAGGCATAGTCTTCAAGTATCTGTTTTTATGTTTCTGCTTTTCAATCAATAACTTGTGAAATTTGTTGCTATTATTTTGATTATCCTTTTTGCGGTATTTTTTCTTCCCATATAGCCAGGGGCTCTAGCACATGAGTTAAACTGATGCCTGCTACACCAATTTAACCAGCTCAGGTGTCCCCCTTTACTAAAGGTCATGTTTTCCCATAGCAGAGTTGGCAGAAACAAATATGTTGGCTTTTTTGTCACAGTGCTTCCTTGTCCAAGTGATTACAAGCTATAACTGAAGATGATTTTGTGTTTATCTACTTGACTGTAGCAGCAGTGATTGAGGTGTGGGCACACAGTCACATCTGTCAGTTCAGCTGAAACTTCTGCCCTGGAGAAAGGCAGATGTTTGTGGTATGATAACGTATTAAATTGTGCTTAAGTGCATTTTGGGTTCAGTTTGCTTCCACAGGCCTTGGTCATGGCCTGAAAAAGATGTTTACAGCACAATGGATTTTTTTTAACCTACCTTCTATACCTATTTGCAATAGGTGGTGTCCAGTCTCCCAGCATTGCGCTAAAGAAATATGGGGAGTGGAAGTTGTGTTTGTTTCTCTCCTTTCATTCATATATACAAAGTGGCCTTTGAGCTATGAAGACTTGGATTTTCATATGCACATTAACTTTTCATCCTTGAATTTCCTCTGAGGAGATAATTGGAACTTTCTGGTACTTGGCGTTTTTGAAGATGTGATAAAAACCGTCTGGTGCTGGATGGATCTGGCAACTGTATTTTGCCATCTTCACTGGGCTTCCAAATGCATACTCAGATCCCTTACTAAGTGGCTTCATTTTCAGAAGTGCAGATCACTTTCCTGCTTTCCTGCTACCTCATCAGAAAGTGCAGTGATCACAGTCTCATAATCTGTCCTGTTTGTGTGACTAAATCAATTTCCAATGGGTTTAAGTACTTCCACAGTTTAACACATTTCAGCAAGCAGTTCTGCTTTTTGCTGCAGCTCCTGGGTTTGGACTGGCAACTCTGAATTCAAGTTCATGGCTCCTCATCTATTCAGTTTCTACCATTTCCATCACTTACGCATTTGTTATTTAGTAACATTTTAAGTGTTACCTCAGGAGTGGTGACATCATTGGATATTTCCCCCAGCAATTGGTCTATCATTTAAGTCATCCTTTAAATGAAAAATACAGTAAGAATATTGGGATAATCAGCTTTTAGAGCAAAACCAGGCTTCAGCTTTTCCCAACATTAATTTTCTCAAGTTTTGCTTCCATTTTTTTATAAAACACAATGTATCAATCCTTAGAATTAATGTAGGAAAACTCCCCAAAAAAACAACTAAATGAGATGCAATTGAGTGCTGATTCTCAAAATGATTGCATAAGCAGCTAATACTTTCACACTATCAGGTCAGTTTTGATGTACCCGTGATTAGTGGCTGCATTTTTTTCCTCAGATTTTGATCCTAAGATGTGATAGCTCAGCTGAACCTAAAAGATTGTCTTGTTGTAGAAAATAAGATCAATGATGAACTGTAGGCTGGTATAAGCATTACTTGTAATATAAGGCTGCACTGATTATATAGTAAGTGACTATGGATAAATTAATAAGAATCTGAAAGTGCGATCTCTGGATGGATATAAAATAGTAATGACTGTTTTAATTTTCTGCATTACTTGGCAGCAGGCTTTTCACACAGTTGATTTTTCAGGTTTAAATATTATGGAAGCAAATGTGTCCTCAGTATGTACATTTCAATAACTACTTTACTTTTGTGCTTAATTTGATACTGCCTTGTTAAAGAAAGGAGCCATCTAACCATCAGGTATCTAAGAATCAAAGCTTTTCCAGGTCACAAAGTAGCCAGGTAACTCTGGTGTTGCCTGTGAAAACTGAAATTCCAGATTTGCTTCCACTTTTGGTGTTGAAAAATTTGTTCTTAGGGGTCTCCTTTTACAACAAGAACATAGCTCTCTTTGTCTTTTTAGGAATCTACATGAAGGAAAACATGAGATGAAGGTAATTTATGAGTGATAACAGATTTGCAGTGATTATGAAGCAGCAGTCTCTCAAATTGATGAGTTGATAGCCTTTTTATGCCTTTTTGACTATTGGATTATCTCCTAAAATACTCTCAGTTAATAAATAGTTGGATAACCATGACTTCCAGCAGTTTAAAAAAATATATTTTAAGTTAAAAATGACTGTTTCAGCAATTTAGAAGATTTTTGTCAGGAATTATGGGGCCTATATTAAAAATGTTAAGCTTCTCTGTAAGAGTGTTTGAAACTAATTGCAAACAATTGAGTTATTACAGCAAAATAAATCACCCATTTTCCATCTGACTTAATCCTCCTTCCTTTGCATTTGCATCTGTAATGAATAAAGCCACATGCACAGATCATTAACATGGCCCAGCTGAGTGGTAACTCCTTGAGCTGCAGAAGCTCACTTTCTTCCCATTTGTTGATCATACCTCCCAAAATGGAATTTTGAAGAACCTCCTTTTCCCCACTTCTGAAGTACTGAGTGATCAGTGATGCTGCATCTCTTTTCCTGGTCTTTTCAAATGGCACATTCCTAATTTTAAAGGTAAAATTGAATACCCTCTCTTTATATGTAAATTTATAAATATGTAATTTCAAGGCTGCTTTTTACCTGCTGATTTTAAATGCTAAAAAGATTAATTTTGATTCATTTACAAGTGGCACATCATTTACCTTCAATAATATTTATATTTCACCATCTATTTGTCATGATGTTGCTCAGATTTTGGTCCTGTCTTTCCTACTGCAGTTGAGACCTTCACTATGTGGCAATGTAGAAATCATTGTTGAGTCAGTTTTGGCAAATCCATGCAGTCATTTATAGGTGGACAATCACCTTCAGCATCACGGCCTTAATTATTTATGGTTCTGTGTGTTCTGTTTTCATCAGGTCAGTAGTATCTTATACTTCCTTTTTCTGCAGCAGTCCAAATGACAACACTCAGGGCAAAAATAACTGAATCCTTACTCCTCTGGCAGGCCCTTCTGGTCTTCTCAAATTTTATTGGGCTCAACTCCTCCACTTTTGGAGGTTCCCACCTCACAGTGGAGCTGCTAGAACAAGAGGCATGTTTATCATGTGCCAGATTGTAACACTGCATACAAAACCACATACAAGGTGGAGTTTACAAGAAGATTCCTGACTATGAACGAGAGAAAATTACCCCTGGACAATCTCCTAAGCAGCAACTTACCTGCAAAACTGTAATTTTCAGCAGTAGCAATTTCCTTCAGAAAAGTTTGATGAGTTTGACATAAAATGCAGCTTTCGACAGGGAGTTACACAAATGGCTGGTAGAAAAAGGAAAGTGATGGCTCTGTTCACTCCAAAAACTGATGGGTTTATGAAGAGGTGATGAAAGTAGGAACTTTCCTTATCGAAGTAAAATTAGTGATATTGAATATAGGAAGGATTTGAGTCCTAAACTGTCCTAATCCACTGACCTGCCCATGGGGCCTCGAACTCCGCCAGGGAAAAGATATCCAAATCCAGCCTTTAATTCCTTTTAAATTGCCCTTTACACCAATGGGGATTTTTCCACTTCTTTTCTTTAAAATATACAAAATTGAGGTAAAAAGGTGTGCAGAGTCAGTATTTGCAGCCAAAACCCGCATCTTTTTGGTTCAGAAGAAACTTATTTTCCTCCCTCTATCCATCCATTTTTAAAATATTTTTAAAAATCCATTCTGGACACAATCTCCTACCCTTACTTTACATTGCTGCAGGATCATATCTGCAGTGGGCAATAGTCTCTGGAGTCCTCGTTCCTTTGGAATCAGCAGAACTCCTCCTGTGGGTGTCAACTGAAGCTAAAACACTGCCTACAAACTAGGATGTCTTAGTGTGACAAAAATACAGTGAGCATCTCAGAAATTCTTTTAGAGTTTGTTTTCTAAGTACAGCTGTGAAATTTACAGGGTTTAATGGATTGAAATTTATGGGGTTTGGGTGTTCTTTCATGTCGTGCTTTTGAAATAGTATTGTAGCAGCAAAATTACTCTCAACTAAGGTAAATCTAATGGTATTTGGTTGAAGAAGCTGGAGTTTTAAACTGTGGAATAAATAGAAATATGATCAGGGACTTGTCTTTTGTTTGTTTTAGTTTGAAAATGCTTCTTTAAATAGACAAGACTTTACATTTCTGTTGTAAAAATAAATGAACCATTTCTTTTTTTAAAGTTCAGTTAGTGATTTTTCTGTGTTTTTCAACAATGGGAAGATAAATTTTATCTGTCTTTTGGATCTTGGAGAGAGAGAGGGTGTATTAGTCCTTCAGGAAACTTACATTTTGATGTGTAAACAGGGCCCTCTCTACATGGGAACTGTTTTTCTCTGGGGTTTTATAACATTATTGCATTCAATTTGGCCTTTGTTTTGCTTGCATGTGAGAGCTGTCCTTTCTTTTAACTACATATTGCTGTGACAAACGCAGAGACAGAGATGGCTGAGGTTCTCATATCTTACAGCCCTGTCTCATCTCAGGTGACAGACATTCTACACTATTCAATTCACGAAACAACACCACTCTTTTCTACTGGTGTCTTAATACCTGAAGGATTATTTTGGGCTGGTGGAATTGAAGTATAGCATGATGGAACAAAAAGCAAAAATTTATAAGTATTTTTAATCAATGGATTGTTTGGTGATTCAAAAAATATTTGAGAACTAATACAGTATACTAAAAGCAAATAATAAAAGATAACTCTTGGACAAAATATTTAAATGCACTCTCAATGTTGATTTAGCTGCTTTGTCTGTCACACTAACAGGTGAGAAAGAAAAACACAGATGAGAACTAAAGAAGTGCATTCCACATAGACATACTATATGCATCAAAGCAATAAGAGTTTTTTAGGAGAAATCCCTCCGTAATGTAAGCATATAAATGGGAATAGAACTCTCTCTCTGAATTCTGGTTTTAATGAAAAAATTGTACTTCAAATGTAGATAATATTTTGGTTTAGCTTTTTAAGGAGGTACCAGAGTATCATGCTGTTTGGTTAATTAAAATCAAACTTAAACTAGGAATAAAAGTCTCAGAGATTCTCAAAATTTTCAGGAATTTGACTAAAGTAGCTATGCAGAGGCAAAGAAAAATTAGTCATTTCTATGTCCTCCAGGAGAAAACAGTGAGTTTTGTTCTGTATTCTTTAGCAATAATCCCCTCCAGTTTGAAATTGAATTTTAGTTGCCCTTTTCTAAAATAATATAACCAAATAATTCTAAATAAATTTTGATATAAAATATTACATTCATATTCTTTTTCCATTATGCACAAATACTAGGAAATATTATTTAAGGATAGAAGTAAGGTGGCTGCTAATAGCACAATCATTGTCTATGTTCTATGATTCCAAATTATCATTTTAATTTATGATGCCTTTTCTCATATAACCACCAGTATTCTTCATGATATTTTTTTATTTAAATTTATCATTTTCACAGAAATATATTTTGTGAGGTATATATTTATTTGTGTATTTTGTGTAAAATTTCCAATTATCTCCAAAAAACCCCAATGTTGAATTGCTCCCTAAAATTTAGTCTTTACAAGTCTTACTGCATCTTTACCAGGTATAGCCAGGCCTAACTTCAACTGTTTCCCCTGGCTAAATCCACTCTAAACTAACAGCCATGATATGGTGAATCAGACCACAAGTTTTAGAACAACTTGCAAAGAGAACTTTGAGACTGTGGTTAAGCTTGAACTATTGCAATGATATTTTTGGAGTCTGTAAATAGCCTCAAGTAATTATTGCTCTGAGTCCACAAGCATTCCCTAAGGACTAATTTGCATAACCCATCACTTGAGCCCCTGAAGTATTTCTCTGAGTATCTAGAGAATCTCCCAGGAGAGTTTGACCCCACCTCTCCGTTCAGACCATGTGGAACATTGGAGGTGGAGTTTAGCAGCTGCTGTCTCAGCTCCTCTCAGCAGTGCTATCAAAGCAGAATGCTTCACTGCTTTTCTAGCTCTGTCTTACCACTGAGATGAGGCCTCACTGTTTCATCTGAGCCTTGTATTCATTTGAGACTTATATGTGGTTACTTGATTAATGCGCCCGTGATTCTAGCTGGTAGAATTGCTTTGGGGAGGGCCATATTCCTGAAATCCCTCTTGGGTAAATCGTTCAAACATTGGACAAGGTGATAAGAGGAGGATAATCCAAGCATAGGTATCAGTTTCCATATTCTCTCTCTCTTCCCTGTCGAATCTTTCCCGTTAGACTATGTCTTCACAACAGCATTTAATATATCCAGTTGTAACCTGAACTATGCCTTTTCTCTCCCCCTTCCTTTACTTCCAAATCTGAGGCAAAATTCAGAGCAAGTTCATTGTTCTGCTTATACCAGAGTTTTCAGCATCAGAACACATCGATGATCTCAACCAGCACCGTGCGGTTTTTGATCCCTCTGTGGCAGACGTGGTAGTCGGTAGAGCAGTGCAGCACTTGCTGTTTGTGAGAGCAGCCAAGGGGCTCTGCCAGGTTATTATTAGTGCCAGAACTCCAAGGATTCATCCATTCTGGCAATAGTCCTCTGAATTTTCTCCTGGAGAGATTATTTACTGCTGTAAATATTCTCTGTTTAAACTACGTGCACTTCTGTTTCCCCAACTTTCTGAGCCTTTCATGGTTATTATCCAGTGGTGGAATAGACAAGCATGACAGCAATCAAACTTTCATATAAGCTATGCAGCAAGCAAGAAGAAAGGAAAAACTAACAAATAGTCTCCCCAGACACCCTTCAGGAACATCTTTCTTTCTGGCTTGTGTAGCAGCATAGCAGAATCTCTGTCAGGGTGTATGAAGGGACTACACATCCTGAAGCACACTGAACACTGGCAGTCTGTCTTTCCAGATTCGAGGGATCTGACGTGTTCATCTCAGGACTGTTAGCAAAGCAACATTCAATACATTGCCACTAAATTAACTTCCTCTACTAGCTATATTGACAAAGGGTTCTTACATACCTCACATATTCTGCTTTACATGACCCTCACCTGTCTATGCCATGTCTAATAAAGAAAACCCTCACATTTCTAGCAGCTTTTGGTTTTGACTGAAAAATATCAGTACAAAAATCAATAGCAAATGAAGAACTGAAACTTGTAGACCATTGTGACTATATTCAATTAAACACTGTGGCAGCTGCTATACTGGTTGATTTTTTTTCCTTCTTACTAATAGAAAAGAGTTTGGATTTTGAGATGTTTGAAAGTAATACAGCACATGTCCTCTTCCAAGACATTTACCTTTGCAACAGAAAATAATTTGATTCAGAAAACTGCAATATGTGACAAATGTTAAATGGATTAAAAGCTGGTTCATTGACAAATTGAAAAATGTGGTGTCAATGGGCAGATATAAATTACTGGAATGTGTCTAGCAGAGTCTGCCTGAAATCAGTTCTTGGGTCAATAGCACTTAACATTTTTATCAACAGTCTAGACAGTGATAAAAGTCATTTTCAGTAAAACTTGAGCATGACAGAGATCAGTGAGGTAGTAAATAATATGTTAGATAATTGCAGAAGCTAATAAAACATATTTTAATATTGCCCAATACTACTAGCCTCTTGTGTGGGATAAAAAGCTATAGGTAGTTGTTAAGTTGTGATTCAGAAAAGGACAGGTTATCAAAGATAATTGGGTCTACTTAGATTCTTTGTACAATATTGTGAAAGAAAAAAGCGCTAATGCAATGATGTGCATATTAAACTCAGACTGTCAGGCAAATGGGGTGATGATTGCCTTTGCATGCTGTATTGATAAGAATGCTTCTAGAATGTCAAGTCAAATTTTGGTATCCAGTCTTAGGGAAAATAAGGAAATAGGACAAATGAGACACATTGGGGTGCACAGGACCTGGAGATCATGCTTTAAATCCTGTGTAGGTTTAACAAGTTCAGCTTAGTTTACCATTATATATGGGTACTTGAGCATGAAATATTTTTTTTTAGGCATCATTGATAAAGGCATAGCAAAATTCAGTGAATGGAAAATTAAATTTAGGGGGAAATGCAGCCTCATAGTAACTTGCAATTTGTTAGCTTTGTGGATTACTAAATAGCGGAACAGCTGATCGGGGGAGGTGATAGACTCATCAGCACTAGACGTCTTTAAAAAACGAAGAATAAAAAGGAGAGGGAAAGGCAGAGGGCTCTTGCTAAAAGATGCACTGTAATCCAGCCACTGGAGGTACTGCACTTTGGAGTTGAGTAGCCAGATCAGACAGCAAGCAGGGTAGTTCTGGCTGTGGCTGGGATCTGTTAATTTAATGATTTCTTTTCTTACAGTTCATGTGCTGCAAGGAGAACAATCATACATGTTCCATCCTAAGTCTAAAACATATCTGATTTAAACAGTTGACTCCTGAGGAGTCATAGAGAAATTGCTTCCCCTTTTGTACCCAGGAACAGACAGTTTTCTTGTTCTTTGCTGTCTTCTGAGCCAAGACAAGGCTGACACTTGGATCCCAGGAAGGTTGATCCTCTTTCCTAAATGGTGCCTAAGTGTGACTTGTGCTCGCCATAGTAATGATCAACAGGTTTTAAGGTGGGAAGGGACTTTGCACAGCCCTAAGGAGGGAACAAGAGTAGTTCAGCTGAAGCCTTTGGACTGAGTTCTTAATTTCCCGAATTAACACAAAACTTTGAAAGCACAAGGTAGTCACAAGTTCCTGTGGCCTCAGAACTTGAGAATATTGAACATAATGGTGGGTTCTCCGATGCATCGCTGTGTTAGTGGGACAGGGATTTCTGGGTAATTATTTTTTGAGCTCTAATAGATGGAAAAATTAGAGAGTCTTTCAGACAATAAGCTTCTTTTAGATCTGAAATAGCAACACAGCCTTTAAATTAAAATATGAGTTGAAAGGAATTGCTCTAAACCTAACTTGGTATGTTCATAAGTTAGACTATTTGTGACAAGAGGTAGTAGACTGAAGAAAGTATGAGATATAAAGGTTATTATCACCATGGGAAAGAGAGGAGCAGGTAATCTGTTGCTTGTTGGAGCATGGTGGTATAAACTGGGATAGAGTTTATGGAAGAAGGAGACAGCAGTATATGATAAAAACATTATTTCTATTGTTTTCTTATTTTTTTAGTATTTAGTGAAATTCCAAGCTCTAGTCGACTCCTTTTCAGAAGGCACTTTCTGCTCAGTGTCTCACAAACAGGCAAGAGGTAGAGAGAAATTTTAAAGTTTTCCCACTGATGCCTATTTCTTTTGATCTTTAATAATTCATCAGTGTGAATTTATTCTGATATTCAATGGTTGTTTAATTTCTTCTATATATTTTACAAAGCGTTTGCATCAGATGAAGTATATTTGGTTCTGGAAAACGAATATGCAGGACCTACAGATCTTGATGATACTCATCAGAAGACATGCATTGTGAGGTTTGAGAATACTGATAAATCTGCATTTGTGAGGACACTGGCAATTCTGCATTGGTTTCTTCGATGTCATCTGTTCCTTTTAGTGCATATCACTCCACAGAGAATTTGCTTCTGAAGATAGGTTTAGCAATTCTGGAGCTATAAGTAACATGTACTTCAGGGAGCCAGAATCTGTAATAGAAAACATATTTTGTCTGTTGTCCCTTTTGAAGTACGTAAGCAAGATACAAAATGGACAGTGGTTTGCTGATTTATATGCCATTAGATGTTACCAAGGAATTGTTTTCTGTTTTGCGTCATGTACTTGCAGTTTATCGGAATTAATTAAAAGCTTTAGCATATTTAGCTTCACCTTACTTGGGGCTATTAATTTATGAAGGATATGCTTGATTGTGGTACTTAGAGTGTTTGATTTACTGTTTTTATGGGTGTGATAGATCTAATTTGTATTGGTGTATTGTTGCTTTTAGCGGTGTGGTACTGTGATTGCATAGAAGCAGGAAAAACACTTTCAGCTTGAGACTGGTATTAAAAGCTCACTGATGATCAATGCTATTGGAAATGCTGAAAAAATATCAGAGGATATTTTTTAAAGGGTTGTCTTTTTGTCTGTTTTGAGTGTTTCTGGGGTGTTTTTAAGGTTGTTTTTGATCATTATGCTTATGATGACCTTTCTCTTTCAGGAATATCAGCCTTGTAACACCAACGCCTGCCCGGAGTTAAAAAAGACAACCCCTTGGACCCCCTGGACGCCGGTGAACATTTCAGACAACGGGGGTCACTACGAGCAGCGTTTCCGATACACCTGCAAGGCGCGGCTGCCCGACCCCAACCTGCTGGAGGTGGGACGGCAGCGCATCGAGATGCGCTACTGCTCCAGCGACGGCACCAGCGGCTGCTCGACAGACGGTGAGCAAAGCCAGGCAGGCTCATGGTGCCCCCTGCTAGTGACATGTCTGCAGTTCCATTTTCAGCTCAGAGTGGAGCTTTCTGCTTGCTGGTGTTTCATGTAACAGAACTGATAACGAAAAGGAGGGCATAGTGATCCCAGTGGGGAACCTAGCCTGTGTTTCTTCTGGATGTAGCGTCATCATTCCAACTAAGCAAGGGTCTTTCACCACTAATTATGAGATTTGCCAGGTTATTTTAATTCTCTTTATAGTAATCCTGTTCTTGGAAGATTCTGTTACCCTTTATACTCCCCCAAGCTTTTACTAGGGTGAATTTGTGCAACATTAACACATTTCTGAAATATTTTGCTAGAATATGGGGTATTCTAAAAAAAACTTCTGCTCAGTAATTTGAAAGTAACAACTGTAAGACTCATACAGGTGTTAAAATAAATAAGGAGTTTATGAACTGCATCATTTCTATTATAAAAGTTTATGTTGTGCTTTTTGCTAGCAATGTAAAGTTCTGTTTATTTCTGACATCAAAAACCAAACTCCTTCAAAATCTCTTCAACATTAGATGACTTTCAATTGGAATTACTTTGTTTCAGAATTTTCTTATTTTCCTATCAGTAATACATAGTTTTGTGTATGTATATAAAAATTAAAACTAGAAATTGTGACAGTTGTTCTAAATTTATGAATGCGTTTCATTGATTATCTAGTTTTAATTGTATATAAGTGTATCTTTTAAAGTATTACATTTTAATCACATAATCTAAAAAATACTGATTTTTTATTATTACATTATAATATTTATAGGCCTGTTTTCCACTCACATAGTCCTTTGTATCTTCACAAGACCCAGGTTAGCTAAAAAAAAAGTGTAACTGGATGCATTTGGCTTATCTAAATCACAAAGAAAGAACAGTTTCTGAGTCCTAGGACTCTCAATATTTTTCAGACAGACCAACTATTGTGAAAGTCTGTGTTAAGCTCCTGCCTGTGCTAGGTTTACATGTCAAGGTTTTGGTATCGGGGAAGGCTGCAGAGTTGGCTTCTGTGATAATATGCTAGAAACTTCCACCCTGCCCTCCCCTCCCTCTCCCCTGCCCTTCATCCTGTACAAGACCTTTATTGTTTCATTTGGCATCTGTGTCTCTTTGAAAGGGGCAGGATGTTAGTAATTTTTTTGAGAAATATATAATAGTGAACTGTGTGAAATAATAAAACAAAACCCATGGTACTCCATATAAGCCTTAGTTTTCTGCTATATGTCATTCCCATTTCAAATAGTCTACAGTATAAAATGTTGGGGGTTTTTTTAGATCTGGATAGCAAGGCAGATTTTAGCATAGAGCAACTCCTGACACAAACGTTTCTTCTATTCTGTGTTCATCCATACTAAATTTCAAACTTGTATTTAGCAAAGATTTTGCTCTGCTAGGATTGGTGTATTACATGTCTCTTGTCCTTAATGAGACTTCAAGGTGGTGCTGCTGCTTTTTGCTGTCTTCCAGCACTTAGACATGGATGAGACGTTTTTAAAATTTCATGAGATTAAATGAGAAAGAATATTTTTCTCACCAGGGAGTACAGACTTGGGAAAGTTATCACAACACATGGAAGTAGAGCTACAGGAGAATCTAGGCATAATCTGGTCTGACAGGTGAGATGGCAGCATGTAAGGAAGGAGTATACAAAAGCCAATGCATGACATAAGAGAGGGGGTCAGTAGGGCAAACCAGAGAAGAGCCAGTTTGTTATAGATAGCATTGCTGCAAGAAACTTAAACTTGGCATGGAGACACCTCTCTCAGCTCTGAAGTCATGACCATAAGACCTCTCCTGGAGCTGAATGCATAAGTTGACTCCTGCAGAATATAGGCAGAAGTAACAGACCCTACAATTTGTTAAATAAAGCATTTTTTCAGTATACAAGTGACAGGGGTGGGGATGGTGGTTCAGGTGCATTCTTTGCCTGATTAGCTTGAAAGTTTTTTTTTTGCTTCTGAACATATTTCTGAATTTCCTGCCATTGTACTTTTTTATTGCATCTTGCTGAAGCTGCTGCTTTGATTCATTTGGAAATAATTCATCACTGGAGCAATATATGTGCATGACCCCAACACTGTTGCATAGTAATAGAAATGTTCATCTGGGTGAAGGATTTTTGCTGACTAATCCCAAAACTACTGAATATTTAAGTACTTTTTATTGAGTACTTGACGGGGCAGAAACTATTATACATCTGTCTGTTCTTCCTGGTGAGTGCCCTTATGGCTTTGCCATTAATTTGCACTCATTCTTTGATTCATTTTGGCCAGTGAGTCTTTAATTATTCTGTAATGAAAGATGAGACTCGATCGGTGTTCCAAGTGGCTGCATTAACCAATACACTTCTGGTGAAAATAGCACATTTTATTTTGAGACTGTTTGCTTAGTCATTTTCTGGTTATGGATGTCAGAACAATATGGAGTGGAACATTTGTTGAGGGAGAGGTGAGAGGGCACCATTTCAATTTGCTGATGAGATGAAACTTGCTCATTGCCTCTAAAGTGCAGGATTCAGGAGCACATCCCTGCTCCCAGGTTTAGGTATGGGCCAACACACCACCACTCTACTGCTCCTTGATTTCATTGGAAGAAAACAGATGAATAAGAGTCATGTAGAGTAGCTGTAGCTTTTGGAACAGAGGGAAGTCCTGAGAATGGGAAACTATGAATTGTGGCAGATACCTTCACCATTTTTGGCTAGATAGCAAGAAAACATCATAACTTACTTCCACCTGACCAGAGCCTGGGTGCTGTGAAACATTATTTTCATTATCTCCATGTTGAATTGTAGCAATTTTGTGGCTTTTACAGAAAGATTAATTCTGGTACAGAATGCTTGGCATACCTCATTACCAAAGATGTGTTCTGCAGAGATCAGTTCTCTGTTCCTTGCAGATAGGAGCCATTTGTTAGAAATTTTCTCATTGCCTATAATCTCCCACTGTGCAACTATAGTCACGCCGTGTTAAACAGAATCATGTTTCACTGTCAGATGCAAGCAAAGCAAACTTTCTTTGCAGTCTGAGCTTAGAGATAGAACTTCTTGCCAGAAACCCACTAGACGACTCCTGAGTGTGGTAAGACTTCTATCTCAATCAAGTAAGCAGTAGCATTTGCAGACTGTATTCATGCTTTTCTGATTTGAAGTTTGATTAAGAGGAAAGAAAAATAAATCTTGTTCCCTGCCTCTGGGTTTTCATGTAGTGCTCAGATAGGAAAGAGACAGCTATTTCAAATAAACTGAAAGAGATTTTGTACATTGTTGTATGTCTTAATGTACTGTCTGTACAACCCAGCATTCATAGTATAGAAATTACATAACCCTAGGCCTTAACGTGTGCTTATGAAACATATGAAATATCTACATTAAACATGCTCGCTCTCTGTAAAATTATCTGATATATAAACAGTAATAATTTCATTGAAAACATAATTTTTTAACCCAGGGATAAATATTTCACAAGGTATGAGGTTGCCTGATTTTTCTAGGTTGAATTTATCTCACAAAGTTTAGACTTCATCATGATCTTCAAAGAGAGCTTTAGCACCCTGAGGAATGAGAGATCCATTGAAGCATCTGCTATAATGGGTGCAGTTCACCCTCTGGAGATAGATACTGCCCTCTTTCTATGGTGTACAACACAAACAGAAATGGTGGTCTTAGACAAGACACTTGACTTTGACATGGCCAGAGTTAGACCAGGTTAGCTTCCAAAATACCCTCTGAAGGGAATTAAACAAAGGCAATACTTCTAATTTCAGTCATTTCAGCCTTAAAGAGTCTTTTGTTTGCTTTCTTTTTTCCCAGGCACCTGGTTATCTGCATGTAGATTCCTAGTTGTTGCTGCTTCCTCATCTCAAACTTCAAAACAATAGTTATTTTGAAGGCAAGATGTGATTTTGTCTGAACTACTCTTCTAGCGGCTATGATCTCTCGTGAAAAGCTTGTTTAAATCTTTCTTTGTGTTACCCACAGGAAATCTAGAGTGCATTCAGAATTTATTAGAGAATAGAACATGTGCTCATAATCAGGAATGTCCTGTAGTCAGGAAGAGTACGTGTTGAGATGTTCTCTGTTATACTGTCATATTGAAGCTCAGCTGTGGTATCCTAAGTAAGAAGAAAATGAATTCTGGAAGTAAGAACTGATTTTGATGACAAATTCAAGTTTGATTAACAAAGTACAACTCAGTGGAACTTTGGGGTTAAATATTTAAACACAGAAAAGCTAGGTACAAGAAATAAAGTTATCATGCTAACATGACATTCTCCATCTTCATAGTGTTTGGGTTTTTAAATATGCTGTCTTTGCATTGCATTAGTGTTTGCCATTAAATTTTACCATTTCAATTTTACTATGTTTTGAAAGTTTATAAAGTTTTTGTAAGTTATAGGTATTCAGGCTTGAAGTTATATAAGTTTTATGCTTCAATAATATTGTCAAATAGCTTGCAGACGATCTTCAGAAAGTGACAACACTGAAACAATCTTTGCTTATCCTTGTTACCTGCTGCACTTTAAGCAGTGTTTCATGCTGTCATTTAGAAATGATTCAGGATACTTGAATTTTGGCTTCATATCATCTTTTCCTAAAGTCGTGAACCTAGACTGCTTGGATAATTGAATTTTCTTTGTTAGGTCGGAACTGGAGGACATAAGTCATAAATCAGTCAAGGAGTATAATTTATCAGGTGTCACAGCTACTTCTCTCTTACTTGGAGCTGTATTACTTAGCTACAGGCTAGACTAGGGAATTATTATTAAACTATGTGCTTTAATAGAGCCTCACTTTTAAGGCAAATTAATTGAACTTGGCTGAGAGTGTTGAAGTTTTCAAGCAGAATCAGGCCAGCCAAAGCTTCATTACAGGCTTTTGCAAAGGCAGATTTTTTTCCCCTGTGCTAGTCAGGGCAGGTGACTTTCACATTAACATATCTCCAAACAGGACTAATTTCTTGTGGATTTATGAATCTCTTTCAATTCAACCAAAATTTTTTTTTAAAAATTTACTTAGAAATCATCAAATCATCTTGGTTTAGAGCAGAATTACATAAATTAATTAGGCAATTATTTTCAGTTTTATTTGCATTATGGAACAAGTAAATCATCAGCTGAGCAGTACTGATTTCTCTGTAATTTTACTGATATTGAGCTAAACAGAAGTGCTCAAAATGAGAGAAAAGTCTTTTGTTGAGATATCAGTTCATATCTCCTGTCTTCCATGATTTTGGATGTTGATTATTTTGTCCACAAAATCACCATGATTGCTATTACTGAAGTTTTTTCAGTACTTGCTGTTACTCATGGATCTTTTCACCTTAGAGAAGCACAGCTGTCTTTTTAAAATTGTACTGGGATCAAGTAGTTAAATCCCATTTCTAGCCTCAGTGTGCAGCAGTCTATTACTTGAGTATGACTTCTGAATAACTGAAAATGAGCCTCTTGGTAAGCTGTAAGCAGAAATCAAGCTTCTAGTTCTTCACAGGGCTCTAAGACAGTCATAGGCTTTCTGAGAACAATTTAGTTTAAAACATTTGAATTATGAACCTGTCATAAAGGTCAGATTGAAATTTGACTTGCAGATGTTCTGTCTGTCTTGGGAAGACTATTCATTAGTTTATTGACGACGATATGACTGATCATTCTCTTTGTAGATTTTACAACTATTTCTGTAGATGGGCTTTAAATAAGGGGGACGAAGGTTATGTTTTGGCAACTAGACTTTTGCTGCTGCCATGCCAAGGGCATTGGCCCTCTCATCCTGGTTTGGCAATGCATTTTATCTTGGGAGCAGTGAGCTGAGAAAACCAGCTTAATGTTGGGTGGCACAATCTGGTTTCTGTCCCTGGAGGTGGATGTAGAGCAATCTGAAAGTGGCCCAAACTGCAAACAGAAGTGTCAAGGAAGAAAACCACAGTTTAATGAGACAAGTTGGAGTTTTCAGTTTCGTGCCACTTGCTCTGAAATATTACCATAATTTTCTATTTCTGCCTTCTCCTGTCAAATTTGATGTAAACTGTGTTAAGGCTAGGACTGGGTTCTGTATGTACGCTTACTTTCTGAAGAAGTTTTGCTTGGACAAATTCTAAAATGTAATGTTCTGATTAATTTTGCGTTGACCCCCATCCCCTCTACCACCTCAGTTAATAAACAAGACTTCTCAGCTGAAGGAATCAGGAACTCAGAAGTGGGCCCAGCACTCCAGATTGGCTCTGTGTCCATGCTGAATGGAGGGAAAGAATCCTTCCTTGACCTATTGGAAAAACTCTTCTCAATGTAACCCAAGTGCCTTCTTTTCCACAAGGGCAGATTGCTGGCTCTCATTCGGATTTCTGTCCTCCAGAACCCCAAGATCTTCTCTGCAGAGCTGCTTCCTAGGTGCTTGGCCTCAAACAGTGATTGCATGGGGTTGTTCCTGTTCAGATTCAAGACCTTGCATTTTCCCCAGCTGAACTCCGTGAGGTTTCTCTCTGTCTTGTCAGTGTGACACCACCCTTTGGTTTATCAGCCACTCTTCCCGGTCAAGGCAAACCTGTCCAGGTCATTAATGATGGTGTTAAGCTGGATTGAACCTCATGACTTTTCTCCAACTGGCCTCTTAATGGCTGATCACTGTCCTCTGGGCCGAGTTGCTCAGCCAGTTTTCAACACGTTGCGCTGTCCACTTACCTAGCTCATACCTTGTTGACTTGTCTAGCAGGAAGCTATGGGAATCAGTGTTAAAACCCGTACTAAAGTTGAGATAAGTAATATCCACTGTTCTCCCCTAATCTGTGCACCTTTTCCCCTCATTGTGAAAGACTTTAACATTGTTCAAGGAATGTATAGAACAGTATTTCCATAGTGCAAACTGATCTTGTCGCTCTTCGTGCTGTTAATGGCATAATGTTAATTTTTTACTGTGTAGTTTCTGTACGAACAGAAAGTTCTAAATGCCCCTTTATGAACACTGTATTAACTACTGTAAAACTGTGGAAAGACTGGTCCTTATAATAAATTTTTTAATGCTTTGGAAAGAAGAAAACTCAGGGGAACACTTGCTGCAGACCAAACTCCACGCTGAAAAGATTCTTTGGAATATTTTTCTGTTTCAGAGCTAAGCTACCTTAGAGCTTTCCCTCAGAAGATTCCTCTCCCCGGTCTCTAATTTAAATCACAAGAAATCTAATACCATAATGTCAGATAAGGGCACACATTTTCCTTAGAACTTAAAAAGCTACATGTGTCCTGTAAAAATATCTTCAAAATATCCTGGTATTGTTATGAAGTGATACACCCTGCAGTGATTTATGAATGGCATGACTGGCAGTCTGGCCTGATTAATACTTTTTTCATTGTTTGCATTGCTCTTAATTTAATAACTTAAAATCCCCCTTGATTTAGAGTTCTGGTATAAAATATACTATTATTTTGTTCTCACAGCTCACTGGGCACATAAGCTGAGCATTTACATGACCAGAGTGATACAAAATTGCAAAAAAAGAGTCTTACAGAGCAGGAAAGTGGACCTGTATTCATAATTCACATTCTGTTTCTCTGTACTTGCTCCCTTTTTTGCATTTGAATGTATGTCATGTTTTTTGAAATGCTGCTTTTAATATCTGTGTAATAGAATCTGGCTCAGCAGGAGAGAAATAGTTACCCTCTATAATTCCTGAAAGGTTTTATCCATTTTCAGTCATTTTTATATTGCAGTTCTGCTGTTTTCTTATTAATTTCACCAGTTTCTTATTACTAGTATTTCTGTGTCAATGCATCATCATTCCAATATTGCAAGTTATCAAGGGTTGAATAAAAATATGGAAACCCTCATCTTCTTTGGGATGATTGTGAATGTATTTCTTAGGGAAGAAGTTAAGCAGTATTACTAATGCCATAACCACGGGTAGAAATAGGGTGGACACTGCAAATAAGAGGCTCTTCCATCATGGTTATGCAGAATGCTGATCCTGTTCAATCCAGGACTGCTGTTGGGCAGACTCTTCACAGTATTATTTCCATCTGTTTTCACAGCATCGTTCAGTGAATCGTCTGTTTCTTTATCTCCATTTCATACTTCCACAGTGCCTATGCCTGTGGGTAGGGCACAAGACAGTTTCTTAAGAACAGACATTTGTGCTGCAGTTAGAGCTGCAAACAATCCCCTGCATTTCTCCACTGCTGATGATAGAGCAGTGGAGAAATCTGTACTTGTGCTGGCAGTACTGAAGCTCCAGCATAGAGAGCCAGCCACATCCTGTGCTGGCTGAAGTACCAGTCACAGGACTTTCTCTCATCATAGCTACTTAAATAAGTGCTTGAAATAAAAGCAGCAGTTATTGTCCATCAATCATAGAGTTTCCACTGGAAAAGGTGAACTGCTTTGGCAGCAGTAGGAAATCCCAGTAGTGTTGGTGGAGAAGCTTAGTAGTGATGCTTAGAGGTAAGGCTACAGCTCAAGAGTGATTTCAGTGTTGTGCTTAGTACAGCTGAGAGAGTCTTTTCCCATGAAGGACCAAGCCCAAAAATGACAGAGATACTCAAATGAACTGCAGATTCATTGCAGGGCTATGTCCAGGTCTATTGGTTGGATGCTGTGAACAAGATCTGTGTGTCCCCTCCCAATAAATAGCAGACTTCCTCCATTGCTGTTTAATCTAATGTCTTTTCTCTGTACTAAACTAACTTAGAAAGTATGTTTTCCACTTGCCAGATGGTTATTTTTAAAAAGAATATTCTATGGGGTGTGTGTGTGTGTGTGTGTGTCTCCAAAAGGCTGATTTCCATTGCTTATATGTGGCTTAGAACACTTCAACGCAATGGAAAATAAACTGGTTTTTAAAGTGGCAAGACATTGGTCTTCACAAAATGGCAGTTTTGCTAGACTTTGAGGAATTATTAATGGACACTACCTAAAGTCTGAATATGGCTAGGATAAGTACAGGGCACTGGATACCCATGAGCCTCTGTGCACAGCCGACTGCAGTGGAGGCAGGCTGGGTGGATCAAGTGAGCAGAGCCCTGCAGCAGGACCAGGGGATCTGGCTCAGTGAGTCATCACAGGAAGCTCAGTCCTGTCTCTTTTGACACCTTCTTCCTGTAAAACAGGGGCAATAATATCTATGTAATATATTTGGAGTTTCTCTGATTGTAATTCCTGTGGAAAAGAGAGATAATTTTTATCTTTCTTAGGTGGAGTAAATGGTCTAGTTCAGTCAATGCGGCCATAAAGTTTTAACTGAAGTGTTGGATCCAATTCTTCAGCGTAGTTCTGTGTAAGTGATCATGAAATTTTTGTTATGGAAGAGATTTTTGAGGTTAAACTCAGGTCTGGATTGTGACACTAAAGGACAAAACCCTCCTGTTCATATTACTTACTATTAGAAGTCTATAATATTAGAAGTCTACACTATTAGAAGCCTAGGAGGAAATTTGAAGAGTAAAAGGTTGTTTTGAGGTGACATACTGTTTTAATTCAATATTACTTTTTCGATCCTTATTTTACTAGGATTGTCAGGGGACTTCTTGCGTTCTGGACGATACTCTGCTCATACCATCAATGGTGCCTGGTCACCCTGGTCTCCATGGTCTCAGTGCAGTCGTGACTGCAGTAGAGGTATCCGGAATCGCAAACGGGTCTGCAGCAATCCTGAGCCCAAGTATGGGGGACTTCCTTGCCTTGGCCCATCTCTAGAGTACCAAGAATGCAACATTTTGCCTTGCCCAGGTAAGTTTCAAATTAAATGAAAGAAGTCAAAACAAAATAGCTCATCGTCAAATTTATATCTTGCAATATTTGGTTTGTTTTTTTTTTTTTTTCTGTTTTAGTTGGTGAGTTTGGGGTTTGTTTTGGTTCTTAAATCAATTACAGCTCAAATTTACCTTTATAAAGTACGTGGATTTGGGTAGTATTTCCATGTGATGTCAATAAATCACAAGAGTATTAATAGCTTTGTATTTTCTCATTTGTGAGACTGACTGTAAAAATATAATTTTAGTATGTAAACTTGTAGGGAAAAAAAGATATAAAAATTCTGGCAAGATATAAGAAATCTGGCCCAGTCTTTACTTAAATTCAAAATATCATTTTCATCACAGTTGTTGCTGACATTAAATCTGTGTTAGCTTTCAAATGCAGAGCTTCCAGCAAATAAGGTTCACGGCCTATCACCAAATTGAATGGTAATTCAAGTAGTCCATAAAGATGGTTCTTGGAATCTTGAGTTTCTACTTAATTTAAAGTTGTTTTATGATTCTATGAAAGGGATTACAAGTAGAATATATGTTTACAAGTAACTACTTTGGATTAAAAGTCATTGTTGCATCTCCAGCATACGGGGAAAAAAATCTTGGTTTCAGTCACATCTCACCTTTCATAAAACAGACATTCAAACCGAAAGGCTTTTGACCTTTGCAGAGGATTTGTGGGAAAAGAAAGGAGAAGCATATAGGAGAACACACGAAGAAAAGAATGTGCTATTGGTTTAGGAAGAGAGAATTCAAGATAAAAAACAATAGAGAGGAAGAAGGAAGGAAGACTGAAAGACTCAGTTCTTTCCAGCAACAACCAGTAAATTTAGAAACAAGCTTTCATACATCTTTATTTGTATTAATTATGTATAGCAGTGCTGCATATTTTCCTGTTGAAGACTTGAAGCTTTTATCATTTATTCAAGTGTGGGCCTGATTAATTAATATAGCAATGTACGTACTTGGTATATGTATCACTATAGTAAAGCATACATGTGTATTAACATATTCATATATGGTTTCAAATTAAGACTCTATTCCCTAAGTCATGGATACATTGGTTTTTATAATATGAGTATTTTTTCCAATTTTTTGCACTGTTTCTCTAAGCTTTTAAAGCCCTCTAACAGTCACTGTCCATTCTTTGCACCAGGAGCCAAGCAGAGGATCTGCTCAGAAAACAACACTTCCCTCTCGGGAGGACACAGTTTCTTAAAAACCTGTTTCCATCTTGAATTGAACCTAAGCAATATGTTTTGGCACACTGCCTACAAACCCAGCAGCTCTGTGAATATTCTGGCTGTTCACTGAAAGCAAATTTCTCTGCAGTTTTATTGCTAATGGGAACAGTAGGATTGTTTGACAACTTGAATACCCTGAAGCACTCAAGCCCCCAGCTCTCCTGTTGGTGGGACAGATCCATGGGGAATTTCTATTGAGGATCCCTGTTTTGATCTGGGGAAACAGCCATTGAGCCACTGAAGTTCTAAAAGAGGTACTTGGGCACAACCAGCCAGTGCTTTCTGGTGAAATTTTCTTGCTGTATCCAAGGAGGAAAGTAGCTTCAGTTTCTCACAGTGTGGTTTCTCAGTCTGGGAGTGGGAATGAGGAGATGAAGGGAAGAAACGATGCTTCTTTCTGAGCATAGGGGCATGACCACTGAAGGGTGTCCATGTTTTCTACACTAAGCTGTGTTGGAAAGAGGTGGAAGGGAACCAGCAGAGAACCAACATTTCTCAGAGAATTAGGAAATCGTGGTCCAAGTCTTCTCCATTAGTTCCCAGTCTGGAATCATAATGCTTTGCTTTTTCCAAGATAATAAAATTATAAACAATTCTGTTTCATGTAACTTCCCTGTTTAATTAGTTTAGACAGTAATTCATTAAATCAAAGATTTAGAAGACCATTGTAGCAACATGTTCAAGCCTCCCCAGGGACGTATGCAGCAGGTGAAGCAAGCTAGAATGTAGCAACTCCTCATGGGCTCTTGCTTCCCTTGCAAAGGAAATCTCTCCATGGGACACTGCCGTCAGCTTCCTTTGGAGCATGTGAGTGGTGCGGTATAGGGCACCAGCTCTGCTCACAAGCTCTGAGATACCTGATTGTATCGTTATACTGTAGTAACTGAAATGCTACAATTAAATTGGACCAGTTTGTCTATAAAAAGGGCTAGATTTGTTGTTCAGCCCTTCCTGTTGATTTTAAAATTAAACTCTATCTTGAATTTTGGGGGATTTTTTTAAAGTTAAAGTAATCCAAAGGTTTTCAGAAGTGGTATTTTTATTAAGCTCTGCAGCTATTCACTGCTACATTTTTTGAAAGAAATTGTTTTAACTAGTAAAACAAGCTTCTAAGTTTATTGTAGAGGTCCTAGTTGTTTATAAGATAGACAACACACCAGACTAAAAAACATGAATTTTAAGGCAGAAGTTAAAA
Source organism: Eopsaltria australis (assembly GCA_034509425.1). Classification (NCBI taxonomy): domain Eukaryota; kingdom Metazoa; phylum Chordata; class Aves; order Passeriformes; family Petroicidae; genus Eopsaltria; species Eopsaltria australis. Next base: position 2,981,495 of record JAVTVJ010000072.1, read on the forward strand.
CTTTGAATATGAAAATATTTTAAAAGATCAGTTGATACAAAGTGTGATGGGCCTTTCTGAAGTGAGAAATTATGCCCTAATCTATCTAATAATTTCCTTTAGAGACAAGTTTTATTTTTATTTTCAGTGCAAAGAAAATTTGAATAAAGATGTAGAGATTTAATTATTTAAGTATTATTTTAAGTATTTAGATGTATCATAGCCTGCAACAAAGAATCAAAGTTCCTCAGCTACAGAATTCGGTTTACCAATAATTAAGAAAAAACATAGGAGATTAAATAGGATCTCAGGTAAATCTGAAGGGAAAACTTTGCAAGAACTAGATGTAATTGCCTTTTTTTTTTTTTTGAGACATGGGACAGTAAAATATTATTGCAGAATAAGTCTTATCCATAAATTAGACGAGATTATAAACTTGTAGGAAGGAAATGAATTCTTACTGGAGAAGCACACCAATAAATTTGAATTCTCTTAATTTTTAATGAAAGAGACAGAAAGGCTAAAGAATGTGAGATGGTTTTGTTCTGACCTTGACCTGAAAGTCTTTTCCATAGTACTAGAAAATTGCAACAAAGAATTTGATGCTGCCTAAGATTTTCCTGAGTTCCCCCAGGGTAAGGAGAGCTGCACCTGGTCCCTTCTGGCACAGAACCCTTTAGTTATAGCCAAACCCAGCCATTACACTTCCAGAAATATTCTGGTTAGCAGGCAGAGGTGTGGTGGAAGCCATAAAGAACCCTTCCTGCCACTGCAAGCTCAGGTTCTGCTTTCCTTCCTCTTCTGCTTATTGCAGACTGGATCAGCCCCTCATGATGAAGATGAAGAAAGGGGAGTGATAGGGGAATATACTGAGCAGCATTTAAGTCATGCTGAAAGATGCATGCTGAAGATGCATGCAACACCTGCATCTTAAATATACTAATCAATATATTAATAAACAGAAATTGGTGGTTAAATGCAGGATCCCAGAACTTCAGAAAATTACTGAAGTCATCTAGACTCTGCCTTCAGCAAGTTCTATTAAACCTTTTTTAAGGCTACAGGGGAGAGAGAAACTGATTTTTTTTTCTGCAGTAGTAAGTGGTCCACTGATGGGCAGATTGGTGTCAGTCACTGGGCCTTTTGCTCATAGTATTTGAAGGCTGAATATATAATAGTAAATTGAACAGTACCAGAAAATTGCCAGAAATTGTATCCAGGTCCTGGTAGATGATTTGTCTGTATTGTTCAAGTTTTAGAATGATCCCTCATACAATTTTGCCTTCAACTAACTATCACTTTCCCAAATAAGCTGCAGAAATAGTTTGTGATCTAGTGTAGGGTAAAGGCATGTTCTCATTACTCAGTTTCCATCTAGCTAAGCTACTTTGAGGGGCAGGAGAATTTGAACTGTTGCCTTCCACTAGCAAATTATGCTTTGAACCTGTGCCTCAGCTCTTTTTTTATGTCTCAGAGATGTGAATAGCAGTAAGCTGGCAAGAACTGAACTGAACAGCCTCAGTAACTATGGAAAGGATCTGTGAATGCTCAATGACATTTCTGTTTTCTTTGAGTTACTAATATGCAGTCAATAATAAAAGAAAGTAATCTAAAATCAGTCATATCAGAGTTTTGTTATCCTTGGGGGTTTGCAAGATATTTACCTTATGAAGATAAATAGATGATGACGAGAAGTGTTGTTTGAATGGTAAATTCTGCAAATCGACAAAAATACAGGAATTTTCTGGCTAAAAGATCTGTTTGCCTGACAATAATAACCAAACATAAAGAACACTGTCCTAGTTCACAGTATTACACATCTCTTCAGTTATTTCTGTAGAAAAAGACAACTTTTCTTCATTCGTGTTTTGTTTTGTTTCTTGTTGCCTTATCTTATATTTCTTTGCATAGGGACATCGGGACACTTGGCCAATGTGCCTTAATTAGATATTTAAAGCAGAGCTGTGTGAGCAGCACTAGTAGCATGAGCTACAGGAGTTCCTGTTCCCTCTTCCCCTCAGGGCACAGTGGAGGATCAGAGGGAAAGGACAGTTGCCATCTCTTAGATTTGAAATTCTGATACTTCATGACAATATTTTTGGACTTTACCAATTTCAAATTTTTATTATAGTAGTTCTAGTTTAGTTTAGTTGTGACATTTTAGCTGAGAAGATCTGAATAAATTCATATATCACTAAACTTGCTAATAACAATAATGTCAGATACACAAAAATCCCTGAAATAATATTTAAGTTATTTATGCATCCCCTAAAGCAATTCCTTTTTATTGGTTTTGGTTTTTTATTATTTTTTCTTCATAATTGTTTTCATTTCCTCCTATTATTTTTTTCTTTGACATTATACTTGGCCACAAGAAAACAGGAATGTATTTAAAAGAATAAAATTTATCCTGCAATAGCTTTGTAAATCAGGAGGGAAAAAATTATTCCAGTAAATGGAGGCTCAAGCCCATCTCATAACATGCACTGATCTCTCTAGGCAGCTTGTATAGCCACCAAGAAGAGGGATGAACTGCTCTTTGAAGCAACTGTTGCTTTTCTAACTTAAATGTCTCAGTTACAGACTTAAGCCTGAGTGGACCCTTAGATTTTGTTATTCTTTTCTTAGAACCATTTGTTTGCCTTGTGTTTCTACATTGCACTATTTTGATTGTTTATTTCATCCAGGATTGCTTTTACGACTAAAAGGCTTCACAGAAATAAGACTTTGCCTTTGTAAACTATGATATCTAAATTGTACTTTACTCACAGTGAAACATGCAGCAGTATCCCACAGGATTGGGAAAAAGCAGTAGACTAAGTGACGTGGAATGGGATGATCTCCAGGTGTCTGGAAGGGAGCAGTAGGCTGCCCAACCTGCAGACGCTTTATAAAGGAGCCTGCAATTCTATCTGTGCTCTCATGAAAGCAGGTGAGGTCAGTGTGTCTGCCCACACTTCCTTGTAAAACTCAAAGTGCATAGCAGGGTATCCAGTTTACTTAATTGTCTCTTGGAAATTCTCCAGTAGTTTGGATGTTTTGTCATGTCCTCAGGAGATCCCATTTCTGTACGCTGTTTCTTCCTGGCACATCCTCCTCCCCATGGCGTGCGTTTTTTTCATTACATTGAAGAAATATTTATTAACCTCAACAACAGCCAGTAGGCAAAAAGTTGTTTGTTTTACTGTAAAGGAAAGAGCACTGTTTGATAGCACCCTGCTAGCTGGAAAGAGCCTTCTTCCTAAAGGGACCAACCTCAGCAATTGTCAGAAAATGTAAAGACTAAATCTTTCATTGTGGAACTACTTTAATGACTTTCTTTTGTCCAACAGCTCTACAAAATTGTTAAGTAAAGAAACTGTAGTGACTGGAACTTTCCTTGCTGCTGTGTATTTTTCCCCCTATAAGAGGCAGAAATAACATTAAGGGCTCCATGACAAAAGGAAAAAAAGGGAAAAAACCCCAGATGGTGCTGTGTTGCTAAGCAACTTAAAGAAAGATGAAAGAAACCACAGAGCTCTATTTAGGTCTTGTAAAAACTCAAGCAGTAAATACCCACTCCTTTGATCTTATTTAACCATGATGATGCCTTATGATTCTCTGCTGCTAAAACGAAAAAGTTCTGGGGACAAATAAAAGAGGTAGTTACAATAGTCCTTGAAAGGTTAGAGGCAGCCTGTCAGTAAATAGTTGCTAAAAAAACCCAGTTATAATTGCACTGTCCATCTCAACTAGGATCAAATCTAACATTGTCTATTATATTTGTCCTTCCCCACCTTCCCCAAACCCACTTGTCCCTTTACATCTGAAGTCACACCATGATCACTGCAGGTGTGGAACATGGTGACGCTCCTGGGCGTCATATCGGTCTCTGTTCTCGCCCACCTGTAGATCAATGGCAGTTTCAGATGCAGGTGCATTGGTAATTCTCACTCTGGTCCATTGAAAAATAAGTAGGGAAGTGTTGGGGGTCACTGTCTCCATTACACTGAACAATGCACCGGCAATGTTTGCAGATAATTTGTGTTCTGTGCAGTCAATCTCAGGCAGAATCAATTCTGTTTTGTGAAGGTCTATATGCTGCAGCAGACATGCCTCTGATCATTCATATGAGCTAGTCAAAGATCACTTTAAAGAAAAAATAAAAGAAGAAAAAAGGGAGTATCTAGAAAGGTAAAGCCTTAGTACCATATGAAATAAATAGCTTTGGTAACAGCTTCTGGTTTTATTTGACATAATTTAAAAAGAAAGAAAAAAGAGGCAAGTTCTGAATAAAAGATACCATGTCTTGAAATGGTTATAAAATTGCACAGTATATTTCACCTGCACTGAAGACAAATAACCTATGGCTTTTTTAGATATGAGTTTGCATGATACTGCATTAATAGAGTTATCTCAGGCAAAAAGACATATTTGTTTTCTAGTGAAAAGTATGAATAAGAAAAATATGAGTAAGAGGACAAGTCAGATATTCTACTGAGATATAGTATTTATTTATGATGGGTGATATAAAACTCTCTCATGCATAATGATTTGGTGTATGATGTAGCAATCATTGAATTCCTTAATAATGGAAATAATTTATTTAAATTGCATGCTTGGAATATAGTACCAGATTATAGAAATCCTGTCTGTCAAATCAGGCTTCAGAGTGCAGATAAATTACTTGCAAGAGTTCTCACAACTACAGTTCTTAGCAAGGGAGTGCCAAGTCCATACTTTCTTGATGTTTAGGATGGTATTGGAAACAAATAATACAGGAAATAAAATGCAGTATATGCAACAACTTCAGTTATAGGATTAGTAAGTAGTCTTAGGTATGCAATAGTGAATTATCTGTTTGATTAGCAGTTAAGAATCTGAAGCTACACTGTATCTGAAATTACATTAAAAATGAATGTACAGCTTTTAATATCAAAATTCTCCTAAGTCATTTTCTCACTGTTGAAGACTTTATATAGAAATCATTCTACTCAACTCACCAAGTGAATTTGTGATATGCAATCCTGCAAAGCCAAAATGAGTATTTTTAAAATGTTCTACATCTCCGTCTAGGAGAGAATCAAAATGCAAATACCACATAGATATTCATTGTAAGCTAGCTTTTTAAAGATTTTTAGCCTCTTTTTTTTTTTTATGGTAGGAGTTAATGATGGAATAACATTTCAGTAAACCAGTAGAAACTATCCCTTGAAAGGCTGTTTCATTAATTGAGCAGAAAAGATCAAAAAGACACAGTAAATAATTTACTTCCTTAAGAATTCAAGTGATAACACTGTAAATACAGGTTTGAAAAGACATTCATATTTTTTTGTACAATACGAAAATTTTGAAAGTTTAGGTTTTTATGTCCTTAAAAAAAAAAAAAAAAAAAAAAAGATAAACGAAGAAAATACCGAGATTTTTTCAGAAGGAATACTTCCCTGGGAGAAGTACATGTGACTTTGTCATGTGGCTGCGGGTATGAAGCCTTCGGCAGATGGGCTGCAATGTGGCTATAAATACCAGGAATGCATCCTGGAGCAGTAGCTTTAAGAACAGGGGCTCAAAGGAACCAGACTGGTGCAGGCAATGGGGTGAACTTTCATTTGAATCTTGTCTAGTGACCATGTGTCATAAACCTTCTGACAAATGGGTCTACCATGAAAGCCAGCCTACATTTCAGAAGAATGTTGTGAAAACTCTGACTGGAGAATAGTTTGACATACTTGAATTAGTAAATACAAAGGGAGTAAGGAGGGGAAGGTAAATAATAATATTTTTTCTTCAGAAGATTGGTTTAGAAACTTAAAATGGAAAGTCCTTTTTGTCAATGTGTGTTGCTTTTTAAAACTTCTGCTATTGTTCTGCTGCTGACATCTATGGTAGAGCTGTGTTAAGATTGTAACATTATATTGGCCCATCAAATCCTACAACTGTGTTAGATTATTTGAAATAGGTTGTAGGGTGAAGGCAATCCACCTGGGTTATGAAACAAATTCTGGACTTCTCCATCCTTCTGTTGCTATTATTGGGCTAAGTTTTATTTATATCAATAAAAAACTACTCTGAGCTTACAATTTTTCTGTCAAACAACCTTTGGTATTTTGTGTCCTCAAAACTGAGGAAAGAAAAAGAAAATATTTTTGTCCTTTAAGATACTGTGATACCCACTGAAAATATCTTATATGGATAAGTAATTTTGTTAGACTTTCTAGCATACCAGGGGCTTTTAAAATTAAATTGCATTGTGATAAGATTAAATTTGTGGGAACTATGTTCAGCGGCAGCTAAAAATATCCAATAATTTCAGTAGGCTATGAATGAGATCCACAGAATATGAGAAAAATGAGCTGGATTATGTCATGTCTCACATCAGCATGGAAAAATACAATATTCATTGTCTTTTCAGTGGATGGAGGCTGGTCTTGTTGGTCATCTTGGTCGAAGTGCTCAGCAACGTGTGGAGGAGGGCATTACATGAGAACCCGCTCCTGCACAAACCCAGCCCCAGCGTATGGAGGAGACATCTGCCTTGGCCTGCACACTGAGGAAGCACTCTGCAACACACAGCCCTGTCCAGGTATGGCAAATCAGCCCATCTGTTTTGTTCTTTATGTGCCACTGAATAAGGCATTCCTGGTCAGCCACATAATGCCCTTGATCTATTATGCAGAAGCAAGTAATTTCTCTCCCTTATTAAGTGCGCAATCAGCTCTTTCATGCTACAATGCTACGGTAAATCATGTACTAGCAGAATATGTTCTACAGGACACTACCTCCTTCCTCTTTAAAAATTAAAATCTAAGTTACCATATCTGGACCTTAATTAAGTAAAATTGTGTAAGATTTGAAGTGGACCATGCAAAAATATCACAAAGAAATGCTTTTGTTGCAACACCAAACATTCAAAGCAAGCAAATTGCTGAGGTTAATATTCAACACGTGTTATCACTAGGTCCTTCAAGTAGATAATGTTTGCCCCATTTTCATATAAAACACAAAGAAAACTTCATTGGGCTTTGTAAAATTCCTTCTTCAACTTCAGATGCTAAGGAACAAAGACTTGATCTTTTTAAATGACTGTGGAGTGCTTAGTAGATGCAATGTCTCAACACTCCTGCTAGTGGTATGATATTATGTATCATGTCTATTTCTGTACATTTGACTCTGCCTTTTGGCTCATATTAAAGGGAACTATTTTTTTTAAATGAAATTTAAGTGAGAAATTGAGATTAAAACCACATGAACTTTCATATATTGCTGATTAGTGGATCACAAGCAACACCAAAAGCAAAGAAGCCGCTCTGGTGCCACACTCTATTACTTGTTTCACTTAGAGCTCCTAGACTTCATAGCAAAAGTTTTCTGCTCATATGATGAGGCAGTGCATGTGAGGGCAAAAGCCCCATGAGTTTGAATGGATCATATTACTTGCTATGATTCTTTCCTTTTCTAGGCACTACATATCTTCCAGCAGAACAAAAGTACCTACTCTGTCAAAATTAGAGCATATGCAACACTCTGTATTGGGTTAAAAAAAAAAGCCAAGCATAGAAATGAGTTGATGATTTGATTTTTTTCAGACAAATAGTGTACATTTGTATGTAGAAGTTGCATAGCTGCCTTGAAATCCTTGAGGCATCTTTAAAAGGTCAGAGCTGGAGTGTTCATTGTGCTAGTATTGCAGCTATTTCTCTTGTTGTGCATTTATTTTCTACCACCATTTTCCTATAAATGACAGTTTGCAAACATTCATAAATAATGTCTTCATCTTATTTTGACCTGCCTGTGACCCAGATTTTGGAGCAGATGCAGGATGGAGGAGAAGGTTGGTTTCATTCATCTTGGTTCAAGAAAGTGGAAACTTTCATAAAACAATAACATTTCAGAGGCTTAAAATGCATTTCTCACACTCTGTAATATTTTATTGATATTTCAATCTCACTGAAAATTTGCCATAGGTTTTTGAAACAGCACATCATCCTCTAGCTGTGAGAATGGCCCTTGCCTCACATTTACAACATAGATTTCAAACCTGCTTTTTACTGCTCTTATTTCACGTGAGTATGGGTCAAAAATAACGGCAGCGCTACATAGATCAAGTTTGGACAGATGCCCGAATGCCTGCAGGGCCATTTTCTTGTGGTAAGGACCAGGTGAAGAGTGGTTCTTCCATGTGCAGATCTGAAAGCACTGTTGCTGACATTCACTGCTTGAGCAATAAGCTCAATCAATATAAGAAGAGAATGGTAATGACACTTGGAATCTAAGAACAACCAACCAACACAGAAATGCATATGCAAAAATGGAAATTATTTGTAACATTTCTTAAGTTGTGAAAAGAACAAACTATTTTTGGCATTTGAAATACTCCTTTTTTCTTTTTTTTTTCCCCAGACAAAACTAGTAGAAAACTAAACTTTCTGGAATCCTGATACTAAGGATTTGTTGAGGATATAGAGATTTAATGGCAAATCCAGCTGAAAGTATTCAAGTATGCACTTAAAAGAAAGTAACAGGCTTGTGTCTGCAAAACACATCAGTTTTTCTCATCTTTCATTTTAAAAGCTCTGTCATTGAGTTTATAGTTTTACTTTTATCCAAATGCAATCACAGCAATATGAAAGGAAGCACTGCAGTATTGATCAGTAGTGGCTGATTATCAGTAAGGGTAATCAGTTGCAATGGTGTCTGCAATATGTTGCATAAAACAGTATTTACCTTAAGTATTTACTGCTTCTGTAAGAGGCAAAAATATATTCTGTCCTTGGATTGGTAACTCACACATACAAATAATGGACAAAGCAGCTGAGCATTTAGAAATGATGGTGTAGTACTGCATGAAAGAAATTTGAAAGTTACATTGATTAATCTGATCTTTCTGCAGTGCTGCCTTCATCAAGGGATCTCTCAGGAACTGCTTTATTTTAACCTGGCTTCAAAGTCCAGCCAACACTCTGTACAAAGAAGACATGGCATGTCATGAGAAAGCCTTGCCATGTTAGAGGTGAAAAGCAGTTCCAGGTTGAACACCTCCCCAGTTCACCCTCTCTTTTACATTCTCGTTACTTCTGCACAGAACTGAGGAGCAAGTTGAGAGGAGCCTGCCTGAGGTGCAAGACAGCCTCAGATACGTTTAAAATAAAGAAATCCAAGGAATGAGGAAAGATAGCTGGGTCAGTAGAAGAGCAGGCAAAAGCTATTTTTTCAGCTTCCCAGTGGTGGCAGAGGTGGTGGCTCCACAAAGGGCAGGTCTGACAATTTGAAATGATACATCTGTTAGTCTTGGGTGCCTTACTTCTCTGCAGCTCTCTGAGCTCCCATCAACCTCCTCATACCACAGGTTTGGTGTGAGGATCCACCATTGCAGGGGTGACCCTCTGTTTCACACTTGCACTGATGTCCCCTCTCTCCTCCTCTGTGATTCTGTATGCCAGATGAAGCTGATCAGCTCAGCACCAAAACCACAGACTACCCATCCTGTAGTGTCTGGGGGCACTGCCAGACTCATAGTTTCTTTATGTGTCCCCTAAGGGGCAGGACAAAACAGTAACCTTGCCCAGTCACCCATATGTGACTTAGCATGATCCATGTGTATCCTGATGTTGCTGTTTCATCATGGGATGGATCTGCTTCAACAAAGGATCTGACAGGTCAAAAGCACATTGGACAAGATGGGGCTGCAGAGTGCACCAGCCAACGAGATTCATTTAGGATCCCCCCAAGTATTTTGGCACCTGCTGCATATATCCCAACTATACCAGGACTGGACAAGAATCTCGGCTCTGGCGTAAGCATGGTCTCTGCCACCGGTGAGAGCTAGGCCAAGATTTGTAATGAGCAACATTCCTTTAAACTTGAATAAGCAGGGCTTTATTGTTACTAAATATTTAGGGCAAAGATCCATATACTTATCTTACTTAGATCCAGCTGGAGGTGATAACAGCAGCTCCTGGATGTGCCACACTAGGTAAGCAGGAAGAAGCCTGTCCATTTGCTTGACTTCCACCTCAGATCTCCTACCCCCCTGAATTAAGATTGAACTACATTTTGACATCTGCCTCTATGCTCCTAGTACCCACTCTGCAAATGAGGCCCTCCCAGGACCTTTCCTAGGAAACAGAAAAGCCAAAAGACAGATCTGAATATTCCTGCTACTCACAATAACAAGGTCCTACAAGCTGATTGTATCAAGATACTTGTCCTGTTCAAAGAAGGCCCTATCCAGACAGTTGCTAGTTGTTCATAAATATCAATATCCTGGCTCTCCCTGAACTGCTAAGTAAATCTGTTTGATAAACAACATCTATTACTTCACATTTTTCAAGACTGTAGTCTCAAATATTCCTGCTGGAGTCTGTTAAATTTTAGATGACTGAGAGTTTTAACTTCTTTCCTGTGTGAACAAGGGGAGAGTAATGAGTTAATGAGAACCTTGTGTGCTGGAATTATACAATGTATTAGAAGGAGCCCCAAAGAGTGTAAAACTTCTTTAACTTTCCACCTGAAAGTGTAGAAAAGCTTCACTAATTCATAAATTGTAATGTTCTTAAATCTAATTTGAATCAAAATTAGAAAATGCACAGTTTTTCATTTGAGGCAAAATGAAATTTGTAAATTTGCTTCATATTGGCATAAAATCACTTAAAATTTTGAAGTAGAAACAAGTTTGGTTTTGGACAGTAGGACTATTTATTCCATATCAAAACCCTAAAATCTATCTCTGTGGGAAAGCTGACAGAAGAAAGAAAGTTTACCTGAGCTCTGTCTTTCCTATATTTGCCAAACTCAGGAGACTCCTCGGAAGGCAAAGCTTTGCCTTGAATTGTAAGAATGCTGAGTGCAGTAAACTCACAGCACCTCACGGGAATGAGATCAATTCACTTCATTTAAGGAAAGTGTGATCTGGGATCACACAGGCATGAAATAAAAATATCTTAATCAAAGCTACATGATGAGAGGAAGAAATATAGAGAAGAAATGGAAGGTGACAAACTGAATGGGGAAGAGAAGATGAGAATTTACAGCCAAGAAATGGACCTGAAATGGCAAAAGCTAAAAAAGAAACCTTAAAAAAATCTTCAAGATGCTTCTATTTTTCTGGTTAAATACACATTCAGTTTCAGACTGGAATATATGCTCTTATAGTTCTCATTGCTACTTGTAAAGTACATAAAAATACAGTGCCCTTGTCCACCCTGATGACCTAGCCTGGAATTATTCCACAGCTATCACTCTTTCAGTCGCCCCCACAGAACCCCCTGGCTTCTCACTTCCAGACACAAAGGCCATGGCAGAAGCCAAAACCATGAGATATCTGTGGCAAATTTACCATCACATCCACATTTCAGAGACTTCTGCCAAACTGCCTTTGCTTTATTGGAATGAAGGAGCTGCCCTCTGCTAGATGGTGGTAGCTGGGGAGGAGGATTTCTGAGCTCAGAAATAAAAGCTATTTCTCTCTCATTCAGTGCACTTGAACTCCTTAATCACAGTGTCTGTGTGTGTGTCCCTCCCTCTCTGCCTGTTGCAGACAGCTGGTCCGAGTGGTCCGAGTGGTCTGACTGCGACTCGTCCGGCTTCCAGACCCGTGCTCGGCAGTGCATCATTTTGTTTCCTGTGGGCAGCCAGTGCACGGGCAACACCACAGAGACCCGAGCCTGTGCTGCGGACTCCAACTTTATACCAGGTGAGATCAGCCAGCTTCTTGAAGGATTAGTGAAATCTCTGAGTGTTTCAGGACTAAGGCGCAGCACTATTCCAGACTACTCTGCAGATCCATGAGCTGAAGCAGAACTTGCCTTTAGTCAGCACAAGTATGTTGTTCTACTGTGTAGAGGCAATGTTGTTAGATTTGGTGTCTACATAAAAATCTGTCCCATGGCACTCAGTGCTGTGCAGCTGTCCCTGCTGTCACTGCCTGGGACTTTGGTTAGTCACTGTCACAGCAATTCTGCAGGTCGCTCCCATTCTACGTGGTAGTTGGGGATGAGTGCACACAGTAAGAAGAAATAGTTTGCTTTTTATTGTAAGTGTTTTTGAGACTAGGATTATTAGAGAAATGTTGCTCTAGGTTTTGTGGTTTGCGTGTACAAAATGGGTGGTGCAGTTGTTAATCTGGAAATCATTTGATTACATTAATAACTGCTCAGAAAGGTAAATACTATTAGCTGTGCCTCCAGTTCTTATCTCTCCCATGACTTCTAAGTACCTGATGTGTAGTCACTTTATGTATTATTCTATAGTACTTGTCGAAACTCATGACTGTACTTTTGTTTTTAAATCACAGGAGTAATTCAAATCCGCACAACAGTATGGGTGGTCACAATGCACTGCTGTTAGCGGTTGACTTTCTCCCTGTGTACATTAAAAAAAAAGCTCAGGGTCTTTTGACTGCCAGAAAGATTTACATTTTAATGTATCATTTGAAATGTAGCTGTGTTTACTCAGTGCAGCAACCTTTTCTTTGTGTGACTATGCAGTAAACTATAGTGCAATGTAACAAAGATATCAACAATGTCAAACGCTGTTTTTATGGATGGTGCATAATGCTTTAACTCCCAAATAGTATTTTCCTCTGAAACCAATGTGAAAAATGTCAGTATGAAAGCAAAAACTCCCACATTGCATTTTCCCTTTTCTGAGGCTTTTGAAGCTCTATTAATACTCACATTCTGTGAATGTGCAGCTTAATCCAGTGTAAGCTCTACATGTTTTTTGGAAAGTAGGCATTTTCAGAATCTGAAACAAGCCACCATGCCTCTTGCCCTTCTGGTTTGTTTGCTGCTCCTCCTCACATTACCAGCAACACAGCAGATAAGGTCATGCCCATTACTCCCACATTAGGGAATAGAACTTGCTTTCTTTGGTTCACTCAACTCATTTTTCCTCATCCTGGTCCTCTAACTCAAGGGTTTCCTCCCTAGCTCTTGGCTGAAAAGCCTGATCCCTGCAGAAGTGGCAACCTTCCTCTGTGAAGAACTGGGCACATAGTATTAGCCTGTTTCTGTATCTTTTCCCTCACTTCCTTTGTTGGTTGGAAAAGCATTATCACAGAACTTAAAATTCTGCTTTTTTGAAATCCAGGTATACTGTGTCAGCTACTCCACTTGTATACAGGTGATCCTTGACCCTTTCAGAGAGGTTCAAGAGACTGATTTGTAAGGCAGAACTTCCCTTTATAGAAACTGTGCTCTAGAAGTAAGGAGTGGAAAAGCTTGATTGCCAACAAATTTATTCCATATTTTCAAAGTAAAAATGGTAAGGATACAGGCTGAAATTACATTTTATTAGTTTACAACTGAGACCTATGAAATTGCCAGTCATCTTTTTTGAAGATGTATAAATTCTCACTTTTCACATTAGTGCTAGATGCGACTTCTAGAAGTAATGAGCACATTTGAACACAAGGTAATTAAACTATAGCTAATTTTACTTCACTAAATCAACTCTTTCTCCACAAGCCTAAACTCCACAAAGAATGTTTTCATATGCATTTCATCCTTTCCATTCCAGAGATGCTTTGAGGCAAGAATTAAAAATAAGTTGCTGCTTTTGCTTGGGAAACTAAGGAACCTGAAAATGTCATGGGTCCTCCTATTAATTCTACCACATAGTAAAAATATTTTTTACCTTGAATTTGAAGTGGATGTAATAGAGTGCATTTTTAAATCGTTACTGTGTTAATCCAACCAGAAGTCCTCTGTAGTATTTTTTCTTCTTGACCTAAGTGTTTTATTTATTTTTCTAGAAATATCTGTGGCACGATCCAGCAGCATAGAAGAGAAACGATGTGGCGGTAAGTTTTTCAGCTTGAGATGTCTATTAAATGCTGAAATATTGATTCCCCATTTTTTGCTTTTGTTTCACCTTTAGCACTCCCTTAGTATTATTCTACCTTCTAAATGCTGCATTCTCATTATTTACACTTGTGCAGAAAAAAATAGTTACTTGTACAGAAAAATGTAGTTACTACAAGATTTCTCATTAAATATCCATCTGTCATTGGTGACCTTTGAGAGTAGAACATGCATTACTGGATGTTTGTATTTTCTTCTTTTTCAGTGTGGTGGTCACCCTTGTACTCAAGAGAAATAACTATAATAATCTAGTTGTCAGAAGGTTAAAATTTGTAAATTCGTTGCTCTGCCTTTTCCAGGATAATAAGTCCACAAACCTCTTTTAAACTCAAAATAAGCAGCAGAAAACTAGCCTGCTAACATATTTAATAGCCCAGACTCTATCTGAGACTCATTTTCAGCTTCATTGCCAGAGACAAAACTAAAAAGTAAATAAAAGGTCCCATTCTGGAGAGTCATACTGCTAGAAAAACAAATTTTGAAAGGAAAAACTTTTAAAATTACTAAACAATAAGAAGAAGAAGAAGAAGGAAAGTGAACTTTGTTTGTTTTCTGTGCTGAGCTATCACTCTCAGTCTGTGTCATCATGGTAATAGCTCTGGCCAGTTCTAGTATTCTTCCATGCACAGATAAGCTGCATTTTTAACCTAATAAAGGACAATGAAAACACAGAGGTTATACAAGGGTACTTGTGCATATGGTAACTTGTTATGGGAGCCAGGATAATGTAATTTGATTTTCTTGCTGGTTAGCAGTGGTACTCTGAAAGCATTTTGCCAAGTTCTACAACCCTGGGAAACTCTCATAAAGGTGTAGAAGGATAGTTCAGTGATAGATTGATATACTGATGCAGTCAGCTGAGGCAACTAAATATTAATTCGTGTTTATAAGTCTTCAGTAGGCATGTAAAGGTTCTGCCTTAGGTTTTACAAAAAATGAGACCCATGTACTGGCCCATGTTTCTGTATCACAGTGAGAAAGATCTAAGAGATGTTTTTAAGACTAGCACCAGTGTATCAATTTAAAATCCTTCATTTGTACATTTGGGCAACAACAAACAAATTTTCAGTGATGTTAAGATGAAATTTCCAACATGAGCTTCTCACTGATATTTCTTTTCTAAAGTAAATCAGAAAGCACAGCTCCAGTTTGAAATAACAATGGAAAGCAGTGCAATTTGTTTATTTTGAGCTAATCCTACTGGTGCCATATCTGAGCTGATACCTATTGTTCGGTAACATCAGAGGATGATTGTGCTCTAGATTCCCTCCTACAGTTTCATGCAGCAATGGGCTTCCTCTCAGTTTTAATCCTTGTGTAGGTGGAGAGGTTTTCTCATGGTCTTATCCCATCATAGCTTTGAAGAGCAGAGCAGATAGGAGGGTGCTGGGCTCTAAACTGTTGACATTGCACTCTCTGGCTGCCATGATTAAAGGTATATGCAGATTCAAGGACTTCACTTCCCTTTTCCCCCCTAAAATGCTACCTTTTCTTCTTCGCTCCCCCTTAAATAAAGGAAAAATTCCAAGAGCTGGAGTAGAGAACAAATTGACCAAGATACGAAAAGAATAGTAGCAAGCAAGAATCAAAGCAGGGATGGAAAAATGCTGCTGCTGCTTCTGGGACATGCATCCAATAAAAGGGATATGGAAAACGTTTATGGAAAGCAGGAATGTGATTCAAGGATACCAGGATTTTGTCAGTTCTGCCACGAGTCACTATGTGTAAGAGAAAGAACTGTAATAGCAGCAGAGGAGGTGATACTGTAGTTCACTCAAAGAAAAAAGCTATTTATGTACACTATATACATAATTTATATATAACAAGGCTTGTCTGAAGCAAAAAAAATTACGAACTATTCAAACATACAGAATGCAATTTATTTTTCTTTTATTTGTGTTTTGAACTTGGTTAAGCATCTTTCAAAGATCTCTCCTTACAGAGATTCTTATAATTGTCCCTTCAGGGAGGTAAAATGAATTTACTACTGTAGGGATAAACCTCTGCAATTGAGATGTTTCAGGGAAACACATGAAAATTCCCTTATCCTTATCTGAATCAAGCACTTGTCTACATTTTCCCCTGAGCTGAAGCTTTTACTGCTACCACCTTAAAATTAAGATTGTCTTCTTCTCTCCGCACTGCAGAGTTCAACATGTTCCACATGATCGCAGTGGGATTAAGTAGCTCAATCCTTGGTTGCCTTCTCACCCTGCTCGTTTACACGTACTGCCAGCGGTACCAGCAGCAGTCCCACGACGCCACTGTCATCCACCCGGTGTCACCCGCTCCGCTCAACACCAGCATCACCAACCACATCAACAAACTGGACAAATACGACTCTGTAGAAGCCATCAAGGTGAGCAGAGGGCTGGGA
Organism: Eopsaltria australis; assembly: GCA_034509425.1. NCBI lineage: Eukaryota > Metazoa > Chordata > Aves > Passeriformes > Petroicidae > Eopsaltria > Eopsaltria australis. Next base: position 2,997,692 of record JAVTVJ010000072.1, read on the forward strand.
GCTGCTCTCTACACCTAGACAGCATTTCTGCTGTGTCTAAAGAATTCTCCTTGCTACTTTTCCGCAGTGGCATTTGGGCTCAATTTACACTGATTGTTAATGACAAAAGTAGATTTCACTTGAGGTATTGGAATTGCAGATCCTTTCACTTGTCAATGCCTGTAAGGCAGGAAGTTGGATTTTGCATGTGTGCATAATTTATACAGCAGGTTTTCCTGGAAAAAAGCAAATCACTCAAGTTGTTTTGTGGGATTTTTTCCCTAATTGTGTTCCCTAGTGGCTTGTTCAAGAAGCAAAGAGGGCCATTAACAATCACCATGGCATCTACTGAAGAAAATCCTTTGGCTCTGATGATCCAGTGTCAAGGGCACTGTTCATCTTCCTGCACCATGTCTCTATATGGGAGATGTATCTGGTGAATATATTCTGGGTCAGACTCTCAGCTAGCATTTATACCCAAACTACTCTGTGAAAAAGCAGTACAGGTGTACTGAGAGTCTATCATGATATCCATACTATTTCATCATTATTCCCAAATTGCTGTTTTCTTTTTGTGACCTTTTCAAATAACTCTGCTTTTCAGATCCGCTGAATTAAGGAAGGATGTGCATTCTGAAAATACCTAGTTCAGTATCTTCAGATTACACAGTTTATTCATGCAGCTGCAAAGGCTTTTTGCAAATGGGGATTTTTCTTAAATCCTACCTGGATCATCCAGTTCTTAATTTCTGCATTTTTCGTTCTAATTAAAGACATTTTAATGAAAATCATTAAAAGCAGCAAGAAAACTCTGGATCTTCTAGTCAGCAGTGGAATATGAACCTAATTTAAAGCTTTTTCAAATTCCACTAATCATCTCTCTAGCTAGCTACAGAAACAAAAAAAAAAAACCACATAAAACAACCAATCCTTTGAAAATTCGTATTCTAAATACCCATATTACTTTTTTAACAAAACAGGATTTATGCTCTTAAGGCCTTCAGACATTTCTACCAGGGAATTAATTCAGTAAAGAAAAATAATACTTATTCAGTAAAAAGATAATAAGGGACTCATTCTAATAGGAAGAACTGCATATATGCGATTAAAAATATCCATAGAATCATAAATTTTGCAATATTGGGGGGGAAATACCTGGCTTTATTAAGTAGAATTGCTTTCTGTAGGAATGTTATTACATAAGAAGATACTGTTTGCAAATGCAGGTTTCTGTAAATGTGCAGGCATTTCCCAATGCATTTTTGACTGGCTTACTAGACACAGATATTTGCCACAAAAACTGCCTTGGTGAAAGAGCACTTAGTGGTTATCTTTCCTATGTCCTTTTCATTTTCTTATTTCTGTTTTTTTCTTTTTCTTCCCAGGCATTTAACAAAAACAACCTGATTCTAGAGGAGAGAAACAAATACTTCAATCCACACCTTACTGCAAAGACTTATTCTAATACCTATTTTACAGATTTCAATAATTATGATGAGTACTAATGGGCTTGTGTATTTTCTGGCCTCCTGTAACTCCCCAGTCCCCAAGGCCTGTGCTACTCGAGTGCTCATGTGATTGAAGCTTCAGTGATGAAGTTCAGAGACATTTCAAGCACGATCCAAGCCATCAATGTCCCATTGCTGCCAAAATCCCAAACCGCCTATTTGTGACATGATGTTTTATTTGCAGAATGCAAGGTTGGCCTTCAGTGTCAGGGGCAGCTGTAGCCCCTCGGTGTTGCTGGACCACTCGTGAGGATTGCATTGCTTCGCTCAGTTGCATAAATTTCCACTCGTATTTCTCTAACAAGTGACTAAGTAATTCCTGAGTTTTAAAAAGAAATAATACTGTTACCCCTTAAACCTGTGCCAGGAGTACAAATCTAATTTTCTTTTTAGGCATTGTCTTATTTCCTTGGGGTTTAAAAAGGGAGCTTTGCTGTTAGTCCTCTGTGCAGTCTCCTGAAGCTCACGCTGCCAAAAAGAGCTCACAAGGTGCCGGGGATGACAAGAAGAAATGTGGTGGTTTAGTGATCCTCTGCAGCAGCTCTGGGCTCTGTAGGTTGATCTTCCTGGGCTGTAAATCACTCTGGCTGCAGTTCAGCTGCTCAGAGTGCAGAGAAGTACTAAGGCTGTACCGAGGGATACAATCTTGTAATTAACCCGGACACCTCCGGGGTCAGTGGTTTGCAGTTACAAGCCGAGCCCAGTCACATAAAGCCTTCACCTTGTTCAGTTTAATTTGTGTGAGGGTGTGGGAGGGCATGTCCCACAGGGAGGCCAAGGGAGGAGGGCAGAAGGGAGAGGCACCCTGGGAGGATTTTCTCCGTGTATTTACTAAACCAGCCTTGCTGCAGCACACGGGTTCTGGTGGCATTGCACAGGCTTCCTCTCTCTGGGGCGTAGCTGTGGAACACACTTATCTCTGATGGTTGTGGCACTCACCACCAGGCTGGCCACAGAGCAATACAACTGCACCATGTTTTGTGTGCTATCTCTGGCTCTTGGGGGCGTGTAGGCATAATCATAGGTCTGCTTTTTTATTTCCAGCTTTTACTTTATATGCACGTGTCCGACAAACAAAGCTGGCTCAGAGAACATAGATATATTTGCAAAGGGCTGTCTCATCTTGCTGCCGTGTCTGACCTGCATCAGTCAGCCCCTAGAGGAACATTCTTATGGTGTTTTAAGTGATGATCTTGTGGGACTTCATTGATGTAAATATTTAAAATACTATTTGAGTTTTAAGTTATCAGTTTTAATTCCTTTTGTAGTGGTAGGTGAGGAAACATAAAGTTTTATACCATTTTTCTTTGTTCTGTCTTCACCCACATTCATGGCATTGTTATTTTTGTATCTGAAATTCCAGATGTATAAGTAAAAAGAAAATGGCAGGGATTTGAGTCAGATTTTCCAGAGTATATAGTAGCAAGGAAGCATTTGCTATTCTCAGAAGCTTGTAAGAAGAAATTAAAAGTGAATATTAAGGATTAAAGAACTTGGCTTTTGTTTTCTTGCTAAAAGCAAAGACCATTGCACTGGAATACTAGGGAGGTATTCAAGGAGAAGGAGAGTGGAAATGTTTCCATTCTGTTTAGAGCCCTTGCTAATTAGGTTATGTTATGATCGGCTAATAGAGAAAGATATGTACAGATTTTAATGGTTCATAACTATATATGAAAAAAATCAAAAAGTACAAAGAAGCACTTCCATAGCAATGGTAAACACTGTATCTACTGATGGCAGTGAGCTACATTTTTCAGTGGGGATAGATCTGAATGTAGCACTATGCTTCCAATCTGTTTTGCAGAAAAATGAAAAAATTCAAAGTGGTCTTTAAAATGCTATGCAGTAAAATGAGCACACATTTACCATCTATGAAAGTAATTAAGATCAGTCGCCTATTTTTTCCAGCTGAAATAGTTCTCCCTGTTACTAACTCAGTCAAATGAAAGCACCTCACCTTCTCACCAGCTCATCTCCAGAAAGTATAGTAATCCTGGGTCTCTATAATTTGTGATTTTTACTGTACATTCGATTTGGTTTTCCAGGAATAAATTAGCTGATTGCCCTGGGTAAGAGAAAATTTTCTTTGCAAGAGATAGAGGGGAGAAAAGCTCTCCAAATCATAACCAGTATGGTATTTGAATTACTGTGTTCATGCCAAAAGATAAATTTTATATTTAAATACAATAGAATAAAACCTATGTTGCTGCTACTGCCAAGAAAAAGCAGCACATGTACATACACACACATATGAGCAACATTGTTCCTTTCTCCCCCTTGTACAAAGAGCACATTAGTCCAACTTATGGATTTTATATTTAGACTATTAGTTTTGAGACCAATATCTTTAAAATATTTGAACTATGTATTTTTATTCTACCTTTTAAATTACAATTACTGAAATTATCTTCTTTTCCTAACTCTTCGGTAGTCTGAGGCGCGCCTATCTTTATAGTGATCTATTTTCCATTCTTTTCATGGATAAATACATATGTTAGATACATGTTATATATGTGGTAATAATACCCTAGGTTAAGTCTGCATGGTCATAGATAGAAGTGCATTTAGGAGATGCTCAGTCTGCTCACACTTCCCCCTTCTAAAGGAGTAATTCAGGTGTTCCAGATCTTTGAGCAGCTCCCATGCCAAGATGTCAGGAAAGTGTTTCTTTTAATTATTTTTCTTTGTCATTTAGCTTCCTAAATTTATTTGTTCTATATCACAGGCAGAAATACATTCAAAACTCTGAAGCAGCAGGGTAAGCATGGAAATTTCACAGCACTTAAATGAGAAAAACTTGAAGGCAAGATCTCCTTGTCAAGCTAGATTGTAGGACAACAGCTTTTAAAGCCTTTAGGTATTTGTGTCTTAGGTAATTTTAAAGGACCCCAGATGCACTGGGGGTGTGCCTGTATCAGTATTTTCACCTTCTGAATTCTACATAGCTGCCCAGGTAGTTTAGAACAGCTTTTTCTAGTACACAGAGCAAAGCAAAGAGCAGTCTTTATTAATTTTCAACTTACTTTATTTAGCATTTTTTCTAAAATAGGCTATACATATTTTGGTGAAAAGCAGATTTCATAGAATTGCTTAGGATGGAAAATGTCTAAGATCAAGTCCAACAATTAACCTAGCACTGCCAAGTCTCCTATTAAACGATAGCCATTTCTTCATGAAAGCTCTTATTTTTCTCTCTGCATATAACAACTGGGCATTTCCTGCAAACCTTGTTCAAGCCAAGAAAGCTCTCAAATTTTCTCAAGTTTAAAATTTGGTTATGAAAGCATTGTTCTATTCTTTGAAAGGAAAAATCAAGTCCCTTGCTCATCAAATGCCATGCTTAAATATCCTTCATCCTTTCTCTTGGATAAAGTGATCTATTTTGGATAAATAATTATATTACCTTCAATGCCATTAGTTAATATTACTAACCATATTTACACTGATTGCATAAATTTAAAAAATTTTCTTTATTTTGAAGGCAAGGAGTTTGGCAGATAAATGAAAATTCTCTAAGTAAAGCTGTTTCCTTGTAGCCCTGCTGCATGGAGGGAGGAGGAAGCAAGATTGCCAGTCGCATCCTGCACGATATGTACACTCATTGGCCAATTCAAAGTACAGCTATGCCTGAGTTCACATTTTGTGCTTATTTTTTATGTCTGAATCATAGCATATGTTCCTCAATTGCTTAGAAAATGGACTCCTGTGCTTGCAGATATATCTTGGACTTTGATTTGAGTCTGATGATGTTTTTAAGTTACTCTATGTAGAAGCTTTTCCAGCCATTTGCAGTCACCTGATGTTGAAGCAGTGTGGTTTGGCTAAAACTAATTGAGAGATTTTTTACTAGGATTAGGAATTTCATAAGAGAGTAGAAGAAAGAATAGGGCTTAAATGGCTTTGATTTCCAGGCTATTAAGCAGTGCTGATTAAAGTCTCACATGAGTGTAGGATACTGTGCATTTAGTTAGCTCTACCAGAGATTCACACAAGCCTCTGGGAAAATACCATGCCAGCGTACAAATCAAGAGCTACTGAATCACTTATGTTAGTGAAGAAAGTTCTCAGAGCATTAGACCATATGGCTGTTCAAACCAGAAAAGAATGTAAGAGGTTCCAGATGCAAGTAAAATGTTAATAGGATTAAATGCTTCCATATTTTTTTCCTCATAATTATAGAATGGAAATATTCACTTCTTTAAATGTGGGACCAGTTTTAATAAAATCGGCGCAACATGAGCACATTCCTAATGTTGATTGTATGCATAATGGCTTTGCTGTATGAGATCAATTCTGTAAACAGTTTGGCCCAAGCTTATCTTGCTCTGCTTGAGGCATCTGGCCAATTTTAATTGTAGCTGCCACCAGCATCGTCTATGTCTCGTCTAGGAAAACATACTTAGATGGGCAAAGTTACATCCTGATGAGGACTTGTGTCTCTCCATTAACACTGCAGTGAGCCTAGAGAGATATACTTTTAATTTTCAGTGTCATTTCCAAGCCTAGGTTGGCATAAGCTAGACTCTGGAGTATCATTTTACTCATCACACAAGTAACCACACTGAAATCAATGGTATAGATGTAACAAAAACAAATTACTTACTTTAGTGTGTTTACAGAATTGAGCCCAAAATGTATTGCTTCTGCACAAATCCATGCACAGTACAAGATGACTTCAATAGTAAGAAAACAGATTCATTTAAAATTGTTCACGAGCGAATCTGCATCTTGATATCAGGGAATAATATGTGTTCATTGTGTGGGGTATTTGAATTCATTCCTTTCTTTGCTAAATAAATGAATGATAAAACAAGATACTGCTTGACTTCATTTAAAAGCCATTCTTCCAAATAAAGAAGGATTGTGGGATCTGCGGACATTTTCCCTTTTTTCTGTCTACTCTTCTCCACAAAAATGAACCTGTGTGTGGCTGAAATAGCCTTTAGCTAGACTATTCTGTGTCACTAAATGAATGCTTTGCATTGTGTTGCCATGCGACGACGTTCTCTAACAGGGATGGTACAAAGAGGGAAATATGCAAACCTGGGAGGTTTGGCAACAATTTCAGCTCCAGCAGAAGCAAGGGTAGGCAGAAGTGAGAACAAAAATGTAGAAGAATGTGACTGGAGGCTTGGCAAACTTGTCAGTAAACTCAGAGGAACCCAGAGACTTTTTGGGAACTGCCAAGGGTGAAGCTATCTGGACTGTAAGCTATAATCAAGCCAACTAGTAGCTGAAGAAAAGCAGTCTGATTGCAACAGGTATTTGTGCAAAGTTATGATTGCTACTCAGAATTCAGTGAGAAATAACCTGGTAACACATCAGGTTAACCAGAGGAGATGGAAATACTCTCACAAGCAGGGAGCACCACCATAGAGGTGGCATTTTGACAAGACCAAATATCCTCCTTGTTGGCAGGAAGGATAAGGCAGGTCTGTAGAGCTGGTGCTGAACTCATGGATTTTGGACACTCTAACAGGCTAAACACCCACAGCCAGAAAGAGTGTGTACCCCTTTAGTATCTCTCATTTACTAAAGAAAAAAAATGCACCATACAGATGATGTGCTCTGAGACTGCTTCATGGTGCAAGTTAAAGCACACTGAGAGGTGTATTGGGAACTGATAAACCTTTTGTTTCCTGTTGGCTTTTTGGATCCAGGTTGGATACTTTCTCACATACTCTTCCCCTTGCTTTTTCTGCTTGTGGGAAATTGATCACAGCTTCTACCTTTCTGAGTATTCATCAATTTGAAGGAGAGATTTTATGCCAGTAGTGAGGTCTTCTAAAAATTTTTACTGTAAAACTGACATCTAGGGCTCTGTGAAAACTGCTACAGCAATACTAAGACTGTCTGACTGTAATTGGTCTTAAACTGAAGGTCCTATAGCAATTCCTCAACTGAAGTTATCATCTGAGCGGAGATGGTAATTTCCAGAAAAACTTTCAGCGTTCTTATAATCCAGCCTTAGAGGCTGAGAATGCAGAAGGAAAGTGTTATTTGCGCTTGCATTTTGTTATTTTTTCTCCCAAGGATTCATCCACAAAACTCGGCCAACAGTAGATTTGGATTCTAAATGAACACGGAACAGTAACAAAGTAGTTTTATTCACCACAATATAAGAAAGATATTAAACTACTATAGAGCATCCAGAGGAGGGCAACAAAGATGGTGAAGGGCCTTGAGGGGAAGCCGAATGAGGAGTGGCTGAGGTCACTTGGTCTGTTCAGCCTGGAGAAGAGGAGACTGAAGGGAGACCTCATTGCAGTTACACCTTCCTCATGAGGGGAAGAGGAGGGGCAGGCACTGATCTGTGGTGACCAGTGACAGGATCCAAGGAAGTGGTCAGAAGTTGTGTCAGGGGAGGTGTAGGCTGAATATCAGGGAAAAGCATTTCACCCAGAGGTTGGAGCAGGTTTCCCAGGGAAGTGGTCACAGCACCAAGACTGACAGCATTGAAGAAGCATTTGGACAACACTCTCTGGGACATGGTGTGACTCCTGGGGTGTCCTGTGCAGGGCCAGGATTTGGACTTTGATAATCCATATGAATCCCTTCCAGCTCAGCACATTCTGTGTTTGTGTGTGACCCTCTAATATATTCCAGGATTCAGCAGCTATGTTTCCTAATACACTCAACCATGGTTTTGAATGAATTCTCAGTTTTGTTAGCTACAGCAGTAGACATTGACTGAAAGTGAAAGAAATATAAAATTTCAGATAGATAGGAAATTTAAAGTCCTGACTTTTAAGTAAAACTTTGGTGACAGGAAAGCTGCTGAAGAAATTGCTTTTATATTCTTGTGCTGATAGGGGTTTTCTTTTGTCATGACCCTATGAAATACCCTGTACAATAGAAAAATTGTTCATAATAGTGAAGCATCCAAGATCGAATAATTGATATAAAGCTTGGAGATTTTTAGCAATAGTAAACATTTTGCTTTGGTATCATGACAATGCCATTGTTTATTGCAATAATGGGAGTAAATGATCCCTATAAAAATTTTTATAGGGAATCATTTTTCCCTTCCATTAACTTCTTCAAAAGCAGCTTCGTTAGCAAAACTTTTCATGAGAGCTGCCAAAGATACTCACATTTAAGAAGAAACTTTGTGGTGGCTCAAGCATAGAAACACAGGTGCAGACATCTAAACCAGTTGAAACTGCAGCCTCATTCCACTGATGCCGAGCTCACCAGGATTTATACCTATTCTGACTGCTTATCAAATTTTTCCCAGCTTGTCAAATTTATCAGCCTGTCCATTGACTTATTCAGTGCTCCACAGATAATTTAACATAATGCTTTACTGATCATCTGTGACGCAAAGAAGCAGCTCAAATGATGGGTGATGACTGTTTTTCCATCTTACATCCTATCACATATTATCCTCTCCAGTGATGTTTTTGGATATTTTAAATCATTTAATTTGATGAATTATCTTTTATCAAATTGGATTCTAAGTTGGGGAGGATGGGGAGTTTATCACTTTTCTGGTGTTCATTATTCAGATTGATATAATTTGACTGCCTTTTTGTTTCTTGATTTAGTGTCTTTTTTCAAAATTTGGTAATAAGGATTTTTCTGCCCCATCCAGGTATTTAATGTCAGCATGACCTGAACTTCATCTTTTTGTGCTCATCTAATACTTTTCTCCAAATCAGAACACTTAAAATGTGTACTCAAATCTCAGTCACACATCTGTGGTCTTCTAACCCACACTTTTTGTTTGCCTGGTTTCTGAAGTAGTGGAAGCAGCACTAACTTGGAAGGGAACACCAAATGCTGCAGTGATAAATTTGGAGTCTTTTCAGAAGAAAAGAAAAATCAACTTCTTTACTGTTTTATATTCCCTTTGAAGCTTCCTTCCTGAAGTTATTCAGGTGCCATAGTGTATGAGTATATTTCTCTCCCAGTGCTCTTCAAGTCAATGCTTACAGTAAATGCCATGTTTATGGGATTTCTTGATCCCATGAAATGTTAAATGTGTCTGATACTAAAACAGATATAAAACTTCCCATCAACCTGTACCACAGAGATGGGGTAGAAATGTTTTGAAATCTCATTATTAGGCCCCAAATATGGATTTCCTAGACATATTCATAACTTCTCAAGAACATCCCTTGTATGGGTGGTTTTTTTTAATCCTTGTCAACTACTTGTCCGTGGGCACAATAAGCCCACCCTTGCCTATGATTTCCCATGAAACCTGAGATAGGATTTCTCCTAAGGTACAGATTAGAGTGGAAGATACTTCCTAGTAGTAAAAATGTTGCTCTTAACACACACCATGCTGTAGAAAGGCACAGTTGAAGAGAGAATTCTACTCTTCCCATCATTGGCATTTATGCAAAAAATGAAAATAAAGGAAAGTTAGCAGCTTGGCTTGGTGGGAATGATTTTGGAATATGAATTCCTCACATAGATTACAGCAATTAATGTACCATAATAAAAGCTGTCATGCAAGGTAACACTAGAAGTGTCTTCAAGGCTCTTTCCTGGGTGTAAATGGGTGCATCTATGTTTGTACCTCTGGTTTTCCTTATCTGGATGTAATCCTTTTAAAGGATAGCCATTCCTTGCTATGAAATCAAATATTTCTTCATTTTTTATTTTTATTTTTTCTCACAGAAATCAAAACTGTCCAAGTCATAATGAGATTACTTTCTGCATAGCAATCCTTTTCATCATAACTGAAAATCCCCCCCACCTGTTACCCTGTGCTACAGCACTGTTTGTGCTGTCCTCCAACCCATAGGGTTCTACAAGTTTCCAGACACTTTTGCAGTTGCCTCCATCTTATCTGTTTCCAGTCAAAAGCTGGTTTCTGGTTATGAATTTAAAATCTTTTACCTGTGTACTCTCTGGTCATCTGTGACTGGGTTGCTTCAGACTCCACCTGACATCTTAATTCCTTGATAAAAATGTGATTACAGAAGGCTCCTGTGTGTATTTAGGGATAGACAACATTATGGGAATGTTGGTAGTTTTTGAGATTAAGGTAAATATTTTTCTGAGAGAAAACACAGTAGGTAAGTGAGCACAGCCCTCCATGTTAACAATCATTTGACAGGTAAATCTGTGAATGAGATCTCAAAATCTGACCCAGCCTTTATGATTAAAATTCATAAGAAAGCTTGATAAAACAAAACCAGAAAGCAGAAAACTCCCTAAATCTTGAATAAACACATAGAAATTTCAGGAAAGGAAAGTTCATCTACCATAACTCTTCGCATGCACTTAAGTTAGAGTTCAATATCTATTGAAAATTTGCACTCTGTTTTTAAATGCTCACAAAGTCAAAGGAAATAACTAAGCTAAAACACCAATATAAGAACACTAAAAGTGTCCTTATATTCAGAGGAGCTGCACTCCTGTCCTTGTTGCAAGAACTCTGTGATGACATCAGCCAGTTATCAACCTGGAAAATTTACAAATAATAACATTTAAATATTAGGTGGCTGTTTTAGCCAACACCAGGAGCCTTCCTCAAAGCTTTCCTGGAAAACCAGACAGACTTGTGCTGCTGAGCAGGTCAGGATTTAATTTGTATCATCTGCACATTTTCTAATGCCAATAACAGGTGGCATTCAAGGCTGTTGTTTTTTCACATAACTTGTGTGTGTGTCTGTGGATGAAAAGTCCCTGCTCAAAAGACAAACTGCTGTACAACTGCCTTATGGCTTTTTACCTGCTGTTTGTAGCCTGGTTTTGAAAAAAAAAATTATATTCTTGTGTTTCTGGGCTCACATGCTCTCTCTCATATGCACATGTGCACACAAGCACATAAATATCCATCATGACAAACGGAGACTGGGATAAGGATTGCTGAAGTCACTGTCAGATCACAGTTTTAGCTTTTTGTGTGTGTAATGATATTTTTTCTTCCTGTTCCCTGTTATCGTGTTTTTTACTGATGCTTGAGAGCTCACACACCAACTGAGACCTGGTATATAAACACAAAACAGTAAATCAGGTTTCTGTGTGGGAATTCTTAATGTGAGTTACCTCAATATTTGAGCAGTAGTTGCTGACAGCCTTTGGCTTAAATAATGTATTATTATCTCTGAAGAAAAGTGTCTTGAGGGTTACTCAGACAGTCAATACAAATTCAGTTTAATATCCTCTTGATTTCCTCCTTAAAGGAAGCAGTACCAGGGTTGTAGGGACCAAATAGTGATCAATGGCAGGGGTACCAGTGCCTTGCTAGCAAGCTGATCTGCCATTCCTGCTCCAAAACATTGTTCTATGAAGTTTCAATGAGGGTCAAAAGGGATGCTAATAAAAACTAAAGCATCATGCAAACAACTTTGCCTTCTAAAGTAAGCCCACTCACAGGTGGATTCTTTTCCTAAGAACCACAAGTCTCTGTTAGATGTGGAATCAAAGCTGAACTAGTGTTTCATGAGAAAAAACACTGTGCTGACCAGAAGTAACAAGGCACCTCTAGGCCAGGAACCTTACAAGTTTATATCTAATGAAATGGGCCCAATGTAATGAACTCAGAGCTATCATTAGTGGGCAATTGTCAGCTGTGAAGCATCATGGTTTCCCTCTAATAGCAGAGTCAGAGACTGCACCTGGAGGTGCTGTTTATTAGAGCCCTGTGTCCAGATGGTAAGCTTCAATCTGCTTTTCCACATGATAATGAACTCCTGGTTTCTTCTCTGCAACAAAGAAAATTTCTACAAGAATATTAGCCACTTCAACCAGTTAGTAATTTAAATTAACTTCAGCAATAGCCATGTAAGCAACCTATAATGACCTTTTCTTCACCAAAGTCTAGATTACTAAAACCTAAAGAGAAATATTATTTCAATCTGGCTTCTATCAACTACAAATAATAAAGTTAAAATGTTCGTGTTCAGTTTTTTGTTATGCTGTCTTCTTCAGCCAAATTAACAAGTAAAGCAGACTATTGCCAAGAATTTTTATCTTTGTAAAAGCGTGTGAAATGGCATTTATCTTAAGTCTGAACAAGTGTTAAATTTTGAAAGCCTGTTTAAAGACAGTAAATGTAGTTGCAAAATAATTTCAGTCCAAGAAGACTGAAGCAGAGTTTAAAATATTGGTGGTAAATATGTTTAGAAGTCCTAGGGTGAGAATTAAAAACAAACAAATGAAAACATGGGGAATGTCTACATAGGTCTAAAGGAAACATGCCATGTAACAGGCAGGAATACTTGTGGCTCTTTCTTACCAGTGCCAGTAGCTGAGATGGGTAAATGGCCTTTTGCTTTTTTATAGTTGGATGGGTTGAAATTATTTATGTCTGAATCTCACCCAGATCATAAACCTAGTCCACAAATTGTTGTGAGGGATAATCTTTGTTCCAGTAGGCAGCTGGCAAACCAAGAAAATCTTCACAAGAATAGATTAAAGGTGGCACCTTGGTTTTGCAACAAAAATTGCAGTACTTTGTAGGACATATTTATCCTTTGTTCTGGCTGGTTAACTGAGGCTTCCAGCTGCTGGGGGCTGCTGCATAAGGTCTGACAGGTGGGATGAGCTGGTCCCAGAACTTTCTTTCTGTGATTTTTCTTTGCGGGGTGGTGCTGGCTGCCCACACCAAGGCACCAGTATTCACCCTCTGGTCAGACCAACCACACCTGACCCTCCCTGTTGGCATGCAACACCTGGCAACATCATGGCATCTCACCTACCAGTTGTCTGAGCATCAGTAGCCAGGATGAACAAGAGATGGTACAATCCCTTTTTATTGGTGGGGGGCTAGTGGCGTGGCAAGATTGAGGAGCAGTTTTATCAGTTTTATCAAGTTTTATAGAGGGCTGAATGGCTGTCACTGAAGGGAGCGTGCAGCATTAAATTTGTTTGTAAATCTAGCCCCAGATAAATTCTCTGAGATGCAACAACTTTTTTTTCTTTTTTTTTTCTTGTGGCAAAGGCAGGCATCAAACCATAGCCTCTGACACAGAGGTTTATTTATAATCCTCTATCTCAGAGAGACAATTTTGAGTTAAAATTGTCCCAAGGCTCCACATCTCACCTATAACATCCCTAGAAAGGGATGAGGTCTCATTTTTGCCTGCACGGTCTGTTATCAGAGAAAGATCTGAAACAGATCCAAGCAACCTCTGAAATCTGGATGAAAGCGTGCCACATTTTAAAATGTTCTCTAATTTTTTGTCATGCTCTAGCTCATCAACAGTTTTGGCAAAACCCACAGAGTTTTCAAACCTTTTTTCCATAATGTAGTGCAGAAATATGCATTGGCATTATGCACCTCAGCAGTAGGAAATGTGAGAATACTTGATCAAATATGAACAGTTCATCATCTCCCTCAAGCTTTTATAAATTTACCTGCTGAACTGGGATGCTATAAATCCACACATAATTAGGAAAATTCTAATGTAAGCTGAACTGTGCTGTGATCCTTGAGAAAGGAATAACCATTAGCCTGTAGGAGCTTGGACATGCTGTTTAGTGTGCTGTTATTCCCCTCTCACATTCCATGTGCTATCGCTTAGCAATTTCACTGCAAAGATAAAACAGTACCACTGGAATGAAACACATTAACCCTGGCTAATTGGTAGATCGCTAGAAAAGAATTCTCCTCTGGATGAAGAGTGTTTTTAATAGGGTTCCATGAAACCTATTTTCACCCCGATGCAGTTTTTGTGCTTTTTGTGTTAGTAAGGGTGAAAAAAAAAAGCAATATTGAGGTTGTGGACAAAGAAATACAGAATTAATCACTAAAGACAAGGAAAAGCTACAGAACTAGCACACTGTGCAAACAAACAGACCATGCAAACTCTTTGCAGAGTCTTGTGTAACATTTCTTGGACTCACTCATGCTTTCCCACCTGAAGGTAGAGCTTGATGACTGCAGCTGATTGTACCTGGCTGTGAAGCCGAATGTCATTGGAAAGCTAAGACCAGTTGTCTCACATCCAGTGACCACCTCTTGTCAGTGGAGTGACTGTGTGTCCCACAGAAGGGGATAATCAGTATCAAATAAGACAATAGGGCATAAGGAGGAAATTGGTATTTTTTGTCATAGGGTTATTCATGGTTTTGATAGGGTAGAGGCATCTAAAAATACATAGATATATTTTCCTGATGTTTTTCTATGCTGTCCCTTGCAATTACCCTGTTCCAAGCTGGATGGATGGATCATTTATTCCATAAAGAGAATTTTAACCTTGGAGTTCTTTATAAACTCTGCTTGTGTTCCTCTTGATTCTTCTTTCTCTTTCTTTCTTTTTTTTTCTTTGTAATAGCAATTACATAACTCACAGATTAATTTGGTTTGTTAGGCAGATAAAATTGGATGTTTAAAGATTAAACTGAGGCATCATTCAGATTTCCAATGGGCAGCCCATTCTGAGAGCTCACCAAGGGGTCATGCTGCCACACAAGATGCAGTCACTAAAAGAATGTAATTTTAGGTTCTATTTTAGCTTTATTTAATGGATGTTTTCTAATGGTGTAGAGTGTGTCCTTAATTTACCTCTCTGTAATGTGAAATCCTTGAATAAGGAATTCAAAGGCAAGAATTTTAATATTCTTTTCCCAGAAGAATTCTTTATTATGGAGGAAATCAGCATTAAAAGCAAGACTGTAAAACACACTATTCTTTTGGATATCTTTAGTGGCAAGATGTCAATTTGGAATGCAGGTGCTCTCTAGTGAATGACCCATAGAAAAGATCTACACACAAACATTAATAACAATGTTAGAAACAGGGCAAAGGACAGCCAAAGCTCTGAATCGAGATTTTAAACTGTACAGAAAAGCTGGAAACTAATATACTTTTTGTGTAAACAGGGACAAGGGATCACAAATGAAGTTCAGGGCAGAACCAGTGGAACTGTGGTCTCTGCCCCAGTCAATACAGTTCCCAACAGGGAGTCCTCCTGAGATGTGCAGCCCTTCGGAACAAGTCCTTTAACTGCTCCTATGAAAGCCAGAAGTGCTCATACACCTGTAAACGTAAAGCATGAGCATGGAAATAGTATTAGTGTCCATGGTTTTCTTTCCTCCAACAGACCTGCCTAAGCCCTGAAGGATGTTGGTGGGTGGATTTTCCAAAGGTGGGTGTGAACTGCTGCTGTAAAATCCAGTCTGGCAGATTGCAGTCAGTCCGTGCAGCTGTCAATGGCAATGAACGGCAGAAGTTACCAGCAGCACTATTTCCTACAGGCAGAAATAGGGTGACAAATGAAAGGCAGCACCTGGATCGACTGAAGATTTCAAGCATAGCCATTTGAGGCAGCCTGATGCTGGGAACATAAGAAAATGAAAGCTTTGCCCTCAGATGCCCTGTCGTGGCTCCCCATGCTGAGGAAGTGGCGCTCGTTCTGACAAGCAGGTGGGGTTTTCAGACACTGGGCAAGACTGACTGTAAAGCTGATGTAAAACTGGTAGAGGTCATGTGAGGTAGCTCCTAACAGGGGGCCGATGCTTGGGGGTGGGGAAATAGTTTACAGCCTGTTTCATGTACTCTGGTTTACAGAGCTGCCAGATGTCATGCTGAGAATGTGACAGCTTCCCTCCACCTCCCTATAGCCCAGCTGACCCCCTGTTCATCTGGCTGTACAGTACCACTGTGCTGTATTTGCTTTAGTCAGCTGCCAAGGACCCCTGTGCTGCTGGCTCTGCTGAGTCCCACAGCCTCAGAGCTCCCTCCCTCCTTGATCCTTCAGCCCCCTCTCACAGTTCCAGTACAGAATATATAACAGCAGTCCTGAGAGAGAAAGATGGGAACTGTCAGAAGATGATGAGAGAGAATCAAATGCAGGAGGGAGGAGAGGAGTGCAGGAGCAGTCAGTGCTATCAGGGTTGATGCATAGGGAGGGATGATGAATTGCAGCCCCTGGACTGTGAGATAGTTCTTGATAGTTCTCACATATAGTTCTTGAGACTGGTGAAAGAAAGGTGCCTTCAACACTCAGACCTCATATGGACTAATCTGTACTTAGGATGTGCCTGGTTTCACTGAGGAGTCTGTCTATTCTCAGCTGGAACAGGCTCAGGGTGTGTGTTGTGCTCAGACCCTCTGACAAAAGCAAGAGAACATTTTAAGGAACAGCCACATTTTAAAGCTCCAGGTCAGAGTTGTGGCTGCATATGCAGGTTCTCCTCTGAGAGCAGGTGATGGCAGAGATTACCAAGAAGTTATGTTGATTGTCAGCTGTCAGCAACTCAGAAAGAAATCATTCTCCACTTAAAATTAGATGAGGGTGAAGACAGTATGGGTTGGCTTTCTTCTTCACCCTTTCTCTCAAGAATGTGATATGTATCCAGGTTGTGTGTAAAAGGCAGGCCAGACTGATTAAGTATATTGCAATGATGTTGTACTTGCTTGACATTTTCCACAGTACTTTTGTATGTGACAGCTTGTGATGGCAAGAATTGGACTAATTGTATATCCTGTTTCCAGCTGCACCTCTATTGATACTTAGATTGACATACATGTGTTGGGTTTGCATGACAATTAATTTTTACTAAACTAATGTATAGAAGCAGTTCTGGGATAAAAGCTGTAAGGCTCATCAGTAATGCCTAGACTGCTGAATAATGGGGTATGGTGAATAATGGGCTGACATAAGCTTCAGAAGAGATCATTTTTGTTTCAGTCTGCAGCAGTAGGATGAAGTCTCATTTATAGAAAGTGATTGTTTCTGCACACCTTTGGTCTCTGTCATTCTTGCTTTATTCTGGAAAGCAGCTAATCACAAAACCCCAAAATTAAAATAAACTTAATGGAGTCTTCTGCTGCTATTCAATAGACTTTCATCTGGGCAAAGGTTGAATAATTGAACTTTGAAATCTCCCTCCTCACCCATCCCAAACACAAAGAACCCCTGGAATAATTCTCCTATTTATATCATGAGTGTGAATGTTAAAAAATAGTTCTTCCTCATCCCAGTCTATCTGATGGAATCTTCTAATTCTTATCAGTGCTGCCAGAACGAGACAGCACCATGTAAGCAGCCAGGACAAAACCCTTCCTTCACTTGCAAGCAACTGTAGGGGCCAATTGCTGTGAGGGAGGGGGTGGGGTTGCAAGAGTATAATGCTGTCCTGATAGATTAGAAGATGAACCATCAGTGCTGGATCACAGCTGAAAGAAGCAAGGCCAAGGACAACAAGTGATAGGGTCTTCAGCCTCAGACACACAGAAATCCAAGGAAGTCCCCCATGGTCATGCTGGAGATGGAGAGAACGTGCTTCATTACACACATCAAAGCAGAGAAGAGGGACAGGAAGGCCACCCAGCTACCCACACTTTGAGGGTAGACTGAGAAGTGAATGAAATATGGGACATTTAGGAGGGAGCCCAATGACTTTGTCAGACATATCCTCATTACAGCTGTGTCAGCCAAACCCACAGTAGGGATTCCTGGGCACCAGCTGAGTCATAGCCTCACAGGTGAGAAGCCTGAGGAACATGTATCCAAGCAGGCCCATGGGGAAGCTTGTTCCAAACATGTATCAATAGAGGAAGCAATGGAGCAATGCACTGCAGATTATAGAGCAGTGGCACTGCAGTATATTTTCCCTAGGAGCTACTGCAGAAGCTTGGAGGCAGAACAGTCGCACATTTTTGAAAGGAAAGAAAAGAAAAAATCAAAATTTTTGAGGAAAATGTCACTTTTAAGAAATTATTTGACATGGAAGTTTTGAAGTAGAGCAACAGTTCTGTGTTGACGTAGGCTGATTTTATTGCACTTTCTGTTTTCTCAAATTATTTCAGCTCTGATTTCATTTCTGCATTCTTTCCTCATGTAATTGCTCTTCGGCTAGGCAGCAGCATTTAAGCCTGCATAGAAATAGTTTTGTTTCAGCATGACTGGTTAATCTTTTGGGGGTTTGCCCTGTGCTTCCATTCCAAGGGACATGCAGTTTCCAAATTTACACATTTTACAAGAGGCCACTGTGGTGGGCTGGCAGCTGTCACTTAGACTAGAATCAGTCTTTGAAATCAGTAACAGGCATTGCTCTGGAGCTGAATGTGTGGCAACAGGAGCTGTGATTGCCAGTTTCTGTGGCTGACTCTCAGATGGGGATGTGAAACAGTGAACACTAATTTATTTCATTATATAGACTTTATCCTCCTTTCCTGAAGGGGTGTAAAATGAAATTCACATATTAGGTGTTATTTGATTTCCTAAGAAAAACTTAATACAGCATTTATCTCACCTTACAATGAGTGCTGCTGAAGTGCTGCATTAATTGGGAAGATCGCAACCCAGCTCAAAACCAACATTCTTCCATGTAAATGTTTCAGAAAAGAAGAAGAAGAAAATACAGATGGAGGATCTTGATCTTTCTCATTATGTGTTTGTTGCTGAGTGCATGTTACAAAGCGCCTTCGAGGCAATCCACGGATGAGATGAGGTGGCACAGCCCTTACTCTGCAGATAAGTAATATTCTTTGAACTGTGCAGATGCCTGTCTCAGTGCTAACATATTGCCACTGTGGGAGAGCAACTGTGGAGACTCAGCATTGAAGCAGTGGAGGGGAATCATGACAGGATTCACAGTCAGAGTTCCTGGAATATTTTTCTGTGTCACAGTCAATGGCTGATCGTAAAAATGAGTTAACAGTAATGTGTTTTGAGTATGTATTAGGGACTGGTCCTAAGATTATCTCTCACAGCTACTTCTAAAATATTTCTCTACTTCTGTTTAGGATAGAATTTAATGAAAGATGTTGTTGTTTCTCTTAACGCAAAGTTAAAAAGAAAAGCTACTTTATGTTTTTGAGAGGTGTTAGTGAATGAAATGCATGTTCTTTCCTTCCTTCACTCTCACATCTGTTATCTTAAGAAAGAAAGAAAAAAATAGAGAGAAAAGTTAAAGATATGCAAAAAGTAGTGTAGCGGTAGTTCTGAACCAGGAAGGACGAGGACTTCCGGTGGCATGTTCCACAGACAGAGAGTTTCCCCCCGAAGCTGCCAGAGGCAGTGGTTTGGACCACCAAGCCACAAACCCCAAGTTCCTGCTATTGGTTCCTTGATTTGTCTGTTATGTATCCCAGTTCTGGAAAATTCCCTGTTACCCCCTTGTTCATTCGTTGTTCTCTCTTCCCCCCTCCCCTCCCTAAACCTCATTCGACCATGCACCCTGGTCCCTCCCTTGTATTGCCCCTGTGCCCTCAGTTTATTGGATGTTATTCCTCCCTTAAATACCCATGTAATGAGCTGTTCTGGGCTCTTAGTCCCTGAGCTCCCTTGGGGGTAATAAACCTACTGAACTCTCATACTAAGAGTCCTCCTTCTTTGGGAGTTCTTTGCTATCCTGCAGTGCTCTGAGGGCATCAACTCCTCAGCCCCAACGCAGACTAGTGGAGCCCGTAGTTGGCTCTCCGGTTAAGCCCTATCGATCGGAAATCAAACGGCTTTTCAGGGTCGTGCTAGCGCTCTGCCGCTGGGACCAGAGCGGGATAAAAAGCAGGGAACGCAACAAAGTAGCATGCAGATGACTCATACAGTTTAAGATGATGACAAGGTGCTTTCTGTTCCCACTGTCATTTGGTCTGGGAAAGGTTTCAGGGGAGGAGGTACAATATTTGGAGTAAGTGCATAGACTGGATTCTCAGAGGGAGTGATGCAGGGATGCAGTGATGCAGCTGTAGCTCTCTGCTATGTATGCTTGCACCCTTAACTCTGAGAAGCAGCCAAGCGGCTGCTTTTGGATCTCCCGCTCTTGGTCAAAATAATTCCTTACAGTAACACTGAACAACGCTCCTTAAATTAATGACCTTAATTTAATTCAACTCTCCATTTATTATACATACACACATCGGTTTACTAATGACAGGAAACTGAGGGGAGTGGCTGATACACCTAAAGGGTCTGCTGCCATTCATCAGGACCTTGATAGGCTGGAGAGTTGGGCAGTGAGGTTCAACAAGGGCAAGTGCAGAGTCCTGCACCTGGGGAGAAAAAAGACCAAGCACCAGCACAGGTTGGGGTCTGACCTACTGGAAGGCAGCTCTGCAGAGAAGGATCTGAGAGTCTTGGTGGATGACAAGCTGACTATGAGCTGGCAGTGCCCTTGTGGCCAACAGTATCCCGGGGTGCACTGGGAAGAGTATGGCCAGCAGATCAAGGGAGCTGGTCCTGTCCCTCTACTCAGCCCTAGTGAATCCACATCTGGAAAACTGTGTCTAGTTATGGGCTCCTCAGCACAAGAAAGACAAGGAGTTATTGGAGTGGGTCCAGCAGAGGTGATAGAGATGATTTGGGGTCAGGAACATCTGTCATGTGAGGACTGAGAGAGCTGGGCCAGTTTTATCTGGAGAAGATTGAGAGGCGATGTCTTCTATACAAAAAAATTATCTCAAAGGCAGCTGACAAGAGGATGGTGCCAGACTCTGCAGTGGTGCCCAGAGACAGGATGAGGAGCAAGGATCATAAACTAAAACACAAGAAGTTCCAACTCAACAGGAGGAACAACTTCCTTACATTGAGGGTGGTAGAGCTCTGGAACAGGCTGCCCAAGGACGTAATGGAATCTCCCTCTCTGGAAACATTCAAAACCCACCTGGACCTGTTCTTATGTGATCTGCTCAAGGTGACCCTGCCTTGGCAGGGGAGTTGGAGTAGATGAGCTCCAGAGGTTCCCTCCAATCCTAACGATTCTGTGATTTTCGAATACTGTAAGTTATATATTTTACAATACCGTATTGAACATAACATTTTATATTTTCTCATGTACAATTGCACATTTTGTATTTATCTATAATGTAGCATATTACAACTTCCCAATGTATGAATATAAAATTACATAAAAAGCAATAATTTATTTTATAAATCACCATTGTTTTTTAGTGTTCCCACATCAACCTGCCCTTGTCCAACATATCTGATGCATTATTTTTGTCATGGCATCAACAGATACTGAAATGTCATTATCTAGGCAGACCTATTTTATGGGAAGGTGTAAGGAGTACTGTATGGAAAAAGCTGGGGAACAACACACTGGACTAGGTGCCTGACTTGGGTGAGTTCAATGTATGGTTGCTCTGATTGTAAGGACTGCAAGAAGGGGTGTAGATACAGGTATATGCATATAGCAGCAACCAGAAAATCAAACCTCAGCCCTTTCTTCATGCTAGTTATCTTAGCTAATACATTACCCGCATTTAACATCACCCCTTCCAAATGCTTCCTAAATGTTTGGATGAGAGCAAATAATTCATAATGCTGCCTCCTGCCTTATACCTAACCATTGCGCATGAGCAACCTGTACCACTGCTCACTTCTGCAGGAAGTGGTCTCTGCAGCCACTTTGTGTTGGCAGCCCACTGACAGCCCCTGCTGGCCTCTGCCCACCTGTCCTGTGCTGTCTCAGGTACCAAGCTTCAGCCAGTCGGGAACATCAGCTGATGCTGTCCATCCTCCTGAGCTGCACTGCGTGCACTGCCATGGGCCTGCCTCACCCCTGCTGGCACAATCCTGCTTCTCCAAGATCCTCCTGCTCCCTCATCCTCGTGGAAGCTACTAAGCCCCTTCTGCAGCAAAGCTGAGCATGCAGGTTTTTCGTCAAAGTATCACACCAGGTTCTTGTCTGGGGACAAAAGGGAAAGGGCACTGTGGGGGCTATGGAAGGAGAGGGGCAGGCAGACACACTGGCTGGTGTGCAGGACATGCTTCTGTAGACCACGTGCCTATCCTGGGGCCAGACACTTCCCTTTGCTCCCTGGCACAGCTCCAGGAAGCATCCTTTGGGAACCCACCTGCTGATAGCCAGGAACAGTCACAGAGCTCCCTCACAGCCCTGCCCAACTTCAATAATTCCATCTGCTTCTTCCAGGGGTGGAAAAACTGTATGAAAGCTTACACAAAACTTTTATAGGGGATCTTTTATTTTGAAATTAAACAGCTAGGGTATCTTGAATTCAAATATTGATTTTTTGAAATGAAAAGGAGTAGCTGAGATGTTGCTGGTGTCTTTCAGCAGTCAGTCATCCTTGTCCCCACCAGGTAGCCCAGCTTTTGTCCTTCTGATTAAGGAGATCTACAGATCACTGCCCATTTGATCACATCCGTGCCATAAAAACAAACAAACAAAAAAAACCAGTTAAAGCTCATACTACTGCATGCTGCTCTTTCATTTTTAATGATTGTTTAATTTGGTACCTACTTTTAGCTCACCAGAAGGACTACATACTCTCTTTTACTGCAATCTCAGTACATTCCATTCTGCTCGCTATCTCTATTTGATAATGGAAGATGGAAAAACTCCTCCAACAATTTTTTTCATGGAATATGTTCTGAGCTAATTTGCTTAGCCCTTCCCTGGTGTGATGCTCCAGGTTACTGTTCACTGTAGGCCTGAAGAGAAAAAAGACTGCAGTGTATTTTGGATAAGGGCAATAGGGAACTTCTTCAGGGTTGAAGAAGTGACGTTTTGAGGCTGACATCAACATTCACTGCATAATGAATGTGCCTGGAATTCCTGAAGCAGTATAAAAATAGCTTCAAATGTAATTGTCTCCCCCCAGAAAAGGTTTTGTGTAAGTCTCCATCCAGTTTTTAATTCTCCTTCTCTTCTAGAATGTTGAGTGAAGAAAATGGAAAATACTTACTGAAACAACTGAGTATATATTTGCCTCTCATAAAATGTGACATGGTTGGATATGAGTTGAAGCAGAATTTCAAATAAGTTTCTAATTCCAGGGTCTGCCCAGGCTTGCTCCATAAATCAATCACCTATTGAGTAAAGCTGGTTGGGAGTTCTTAAGAGGAAACATGAACCTGGGTCATGTTTAAGCAAAGATTATGCAATGACTACAACCCTCCCTAGAAATATACAGCTGACTAGGGATACATTGGAGTCAGGCAAAACTTACCAGCTTGAATTCAGATTCATTGTAGAGTTTATTCAATATAGAAATGAGAGAATAATAACTATGGCTGCTGAAAAGGTGGTTTTAATTTGGAAAAAAAAGCTAGAAGGATTTTTCAGTGAAATTTCAGCTATTTCTTTGCCAGCACTCTGCTCTCTGTGATACCTTCTCCCCTCAAACAAAACCAAACAAAAAACCAAAACCAAAACCACTCCAAAAACCATCAAACATCAAAACCCCAATATCTCAACAACAGAAATACTTATATTGTAAAATTTTGTCTAGAAAAGATGACTACATGTTTTTTCAAGTTTTGCATCTGATGGCATGTGTCCACATTCTCCTCTATTGATGTAGTTGCACATCAATATACCATGTGTGCAGGGATATAGCATTATAGCATAGTCATTCCTTTTCTTTTTTTTTTTTTTTTAGTATTCAGGTATTCACATTTTCTGACAAAAGAAATATTTAATCTTTTGCTGAAAAGTGGGCTGCAATGACAGCAAACCCCAACTTTCTGCTAAAAGCAGTTCTGGAGGAAAACTTCAAATACTCTGCCAGCCAGAACTACACAAAATGGGAGAAAGAAAGAATGTTAAGAACTGTAATCTGATACACAGCGTGTCATGGAGTATGATAATATAAAGTTTGTCATTTAATCCATTCAGGATTTGTTACAGGCTGAAATCCACTCACTGTAGGCTGCTAGCATAAATAGCAGTTGATTTGCTAAATGCTGTGCTTAAGTCATTTGTGTTTTGGTCTAATTTGAAGTGTATCTGCACCTAGAAATACTGGCATTCGTTTCTGTGCTCTCTGTTGTTGAAGACGAGCAATATTTAATTTTAAGCTCCAAAGACAGTTCCTATGTCAACAGATAAACTCCCAAACCCCCATATCTATTTGAAGCAGAATTCTTAGTGTGGCAGTGCTTAGGGAAATTAGCGGGAAACGTGGCATGCTCTGTACTTTTGAAAACAAGTTCTATTTAGATATTTCAAAATGGATTAAGCTGCCTAGTAAAAAGTTCCTGTCGTTTAAAACCTGATATTTGGTTCATAAAAGAGGGTTATGTACTTGGCTCATTCTTTCTCTTTAATGTATTCATCCAAATCGTTAAGCTTTCTTGGCTTCTCCAAAATAATTTTTTTGATGTAATCAATGTTTTGAAAAATATTTGTAACTATTAATACTGGCTATATAATAATGGCAACATCAGCAGCTACAAAACCCTCCTGTGTATGGAATATTACCTGTAAATAAGACACAGTTGGTCAGATTTCCTTGCAGATGCCCAACAAAATCTATGGATTACAAGTTTGTGCATTAGTTAGTGTTTTAGTTAATTACAAATGTTTGTAAATTTTAAAAGTTGAATAGCATAGCTGGCTGTCTCAGAGCAGGAGATGAGCTTCACTAGACAGGTTCATTTCTCTCCTGGAACGACTAGAGTATACATTGTTTTTACTTAGTTTTGATGCTGTCTGTCAAAATAGGAGAACTACATGAAAATGTTTAGAATATTAGTTTTACATTGAATTAAAATACAAAAGACTATGAAAACATTGCCTTCTTCGATGCTCTTTCAAAAAATAATTACATATTCCCCTGCTTCACCCCTTTCTGAACATCTGCACAATTTTTCTAGAAGTGTTTTGAGAGCAATAATAGCTTTTACAAGATTCAGAAATGTTGCTAATAAAAGCCAGATCATGTCCCATTCCTAAAATTTAGATTTCACATTTTGATGCAATGTGAGGTTATATCTCTTCTGTTGCAATCAGTATTTTCTTTTTTTACTTAATGGATTATGTGTTATTAAAGGGAGAAATGGAGATAAAAGAGGTAAATGAATGCTTAGCACCTGCTTTCAGAAAGATGTTTTTCTTGGTGTAGCACCTCTCAGCCAGCTGTTTGCTTTCCTGCCCCACTGTGAGGAAGGCAACATCACTTGCAGGCTTGGATCTCCATGTGGATACCGGAGCTCAGGGCAGCAAGCTGGGCTTAAATGGCAGCAGCCAGTGTTGTGGGAGCTGGTCCCCAGATGCAGCCAAATGCTCTGCATTCCTTCCCACTGGCTGCCAGCAAGGGCATCACACTTTCCTGGTTGTTTTGGCTGGCCACTATTAGGTGGTTCCATTGCTGCAGCTCTGCAATGAGCCCAGAGATGATCTTAAAGACTGACATCACTCTCTGATGTGCGGAAGACTTGTAAGCAGATCCCCTTGCTCCACATCTTTCAGCAGAGTCCCAGACAAATTCTCCTTTCCTTACTCCTTTATCATACAAGAACCCATGTGGGAAGCTGCTGCCAGACATCAGTGTGACTGCTCTTCCTGCCACATATTATGCACAGCTGGCATGGCCAGGCCCTGGTGTGCTACTGCAAATAACAAGCAATTCCCTCCTTAGGACAGGCTTCCTGTTTTGAAAGAAATGTTTCTCTAGCATAATAAAAATATGTAAGACTCAGGCCCAGACATTAGTCCCTTTCTGTACTCATTTTTTGTTTTCCATCATATGTCATAAAAGCAATTCACTTCCTTTTTTGGTTTCCTCTTCTGAGAAATCTTTGGGTAGATGGAAGAAAAAGATCTTTCAGGTCTCCATTACCCTGTTAAATGCCTTGTGCTTAAATAATAGATCAATTCCACCATCTATTACAGAAGTCAAAAGACATAGCAGTTTTTGCTTTCAATCACAGACTTAATACTGGGCAAAGACACAAGTGGGGAATGACTAGGCTTTGGTTCTCTGGATAATG
Organism: Eopsaltria australis; assembly: GCA_034509425.1. Classification (NCBI taxonomy): domain Eukaryota; kingdom Metazoa; phylum Chordata; class Aves; order Passeriformes; family Petroicidae; genus Eopsaltria; species Eopsaltria australis. The sequence goes on from JAVTVJ010000072.1 coordinate 3,023,766, forward strand.
GGGGCAGGGCAGTTCTTCTCTGAGGGGAGATTCAGATTATGAAGAATAGTAGTTCTTCTCAGAGGAAAGATATGTTTCCACATAGAAAATATTTGAAGGCCACATTAATTTTACCCGCTTACTGGGTTTTTTTTTCCCAGTAGTCTGCAGCTATCTGAGATTACTCCTCATGCACTGGGCAACAAAATTGATTTGGTAATGGTAGGAAATAAAGTGAAAACAAAAGGGAAGCATCAGCTTTTGATCTCTCTTGCACTCAAAAAAATTTAATCTTTCTCCAGGCAACATGAAGAGTTTCTACAGCTTCTGTGAACCCTAGCACACCTGATGGGAACCTGTCGATACATTGCTCTTGATAAAGTGCAGCATTTATAAAGCGATGTGGCAGAATCGTATAGACATTTTCTGACGGAAATGTATAAAATTTACACTGTAAATTTCTGTCTTTTGAAGGCAGCTGGACATGACATTCAGTCTGACTGGGAAAATTTATTCCTTTCTCTACTCCCCTGGATGTTGACAGCTACTGAGGGGTGGGATGTGGAAGGAGAAATTGGAGTAGAGGAGAGGAGAGGCAAAGACTAAGTGCAAAGTCTTTAATTAAGAAACACATCCTGGCTTTTTGACTGAATAAGCTTCTGGAAGTTATGAAGATTCTGTGCAGGAAAACAGCAACCTACTTTAGGACTGAAAGAGGTCTAAAGGGGAGTTTTACCTAATTGAAACAGTTTTCAGCTTCTCCGAGAGGATAAATTATGAAGAAATCAACGAAGAGTACAGAGAGTGAAGCACCTTTGACCAGCATGACATTGACAGTGTACCTTCATAAAAGTAGAAACGTGTTCTCTTTTTATTTGTCAAAATTAGGCACTGTATCTCCATAAAACCACTCTAATATTTCAGCTGTCTGAGACTTCACTTGCTGAATGCTCCTTTCTCTATGAAGAACTGCAGCTGAGTAGTTTCTCTTTGCCAGCCAAATTTGTAGGCACGTGGTAGTGATTGGCCTGGAAATTATATTCTCCTTCTTTCTCAGTATTTCGATCTGAATAAAAACAAATCTCTTTTCTTCATGCTGGTCTACAACTAACCTTTTCACAGCCACACAAGTAATAATATCCTTTTGATACAATATTATCATAAAATATTGGATAAAATGCTAAAACCAGAATCAACACGTGTTACAAAAAGCTTTGAGGAAAAAAAATGTAACAGCTTAAAAAACCCAAATTCTTGTATTTCTGGTAAGACAAACACAGTCTAAGAGAAAAGAAGAGCAGGTAATATCTACTTTATTCATGCTAAGACAGTTTTCTTGAGTCAGTCAGGGTGTGATATTATACATTCAATAATGTGTAAAGTAAAAATTTTAATTGAGCTGTATGCCTTTTTGTTTTAATTATTCTGGCTTATCTTGACAAAGTTAGAAAGTATAAAAGCAATGTTAAGCTAATGGAGATTTAAGATTGACATACTTCCATGATGTAAATGGGGTTTATGAAGATTATAATGAACATGCTACTTTTTCTTTTCTCTGTGTCAGTCTCCTCCCTTTCTTTGTCCCTCTGATATCTCCCATCTCCAATAATCTACTTTTTTGCTGCCTAGATCCTATCCTAAATTCCCTGTTTGTATATATTTTTTACTTTTTCCATAAATTCTCCTCCTACTTACTGAGATTTTATCTATTCTTTTCAAACAATTTTCTCTTCCTCAGGTTGGATTACAAATAAAATAAAAGCCTAACATGAGAAGAAAATAAAACATGTACCCTAAAAGATTCTGCACGCTGCCAAAGCTATGTTTTAAAGAGTTTGGTTGCAGTTGCTCATGTACCATACACCTTTAAACTAGCTTAACTGCTCAGGATAATCTCCAGCCTTGTCACTTTAATCCTTGTTATTCTTTCTCCCCCTCGAAAGCTTTCAGTGCCTTTTGCATGTTATTACACACCATTTTCTTCCTTTGGAATGCTTTTAATTAACTGGGCCATCATAAGATTTCCTCCTTGAAGCTGATGCCGTGAGGCATGAGTGGGCAGTACTAGGGGGGATGAAAAACATGGGCATGTACCAGTAAGAGATGGTATAATCGGGTTATTGCTTCATTTTGTCATCAGATTTCCTACCAATGTAGGGTGTTACACCAAATACAGAGAGATCTGTGTGAGAGAGCCATGCATGTGGTGAAAGAAGGTGTTTTTTACAGGCATCTTTGGATCCTCGTAACAGAGTTTGAGATACATGCAATTGAAATTGCATCAACATGTGCTTTGTTCATGACATCTATACTCCCAGAAAAACTACCTAAGAGTCTTTTTGGGAATTACTTTAGGGGTAATGAGGCTTTTTGCCCCGGATTAGATATTTAGTGTGACCCAGTAGTTAGCAGAACAATTATTTTGTGTTCAGAGAAAAAAAATGCAGATATACATAAAAATATAAAATTTTAAAAATTGTATTCCTTTGGAAATTCTCATTTGAAAGATTCCTTTGAAGAATTCAATTCAACATGTGAGTGAATACTTTTCTTTAAAGAAATCCTGATGATTCTAGCTGCATATCATGCTCATTTTAAGATTTTATCCTTCTGTTTGAAATTATTTTAGCTAAATTGGTGTTCTGGAGTCGGCCAAACAATTGCATAAACTGGACCAATGCTCAATGCTTCGTTTTGCCTCTATGGGAGCTAATATCACTGAGCAACTTTGTATTTTTATTTTTAACAGAGTAAACAGAATTCTTTTGTGAGTTCAGATAGCCTGGACAAATGGCATCTATTCTTAGAGGTTTTCTGATGTTCAGCAGTTAACAAATTCCATCATCAGTATTCAAGGAGTAAAGTGAAATGGAGGACATTACTCACAAGGTAATGCCTCTCTGAGTAGCGTTCTGCACCCTTTAATTAAGAATGGCAGAATATGTCACTAAACTTACCTGCCATATTTTACTCTACTCTTTTTTTGCAGTCTGTTGTCTTGATTTGTCATATTTCACCCTCATTTGCTTAACTGGATGTCCATGTTCCAAGGCTCTGCTTATATATAACGCTGTGAACTCGTGGTTTTTCTTTCATATTTCACATACACAGCTGTGTTGTGACTTCACGATGAAGAAAATAATTTTGGTTCACTTTGTATAGCTTCTTTCAGTTTAAAGACCCTTGCTGTTTTTGTCTTCATAGTAAATTTTAAGAGTAGGATTTTTAATACATGAAAAAAAAGAATTGAGGTAAAACAATCCAGGGAAACTTAGAAGTAGTAAAAGATTTCTCAGAATAAAAGGTCCTGGAAATTTTTTTTGTTGGTTGGTTGGTTGGTTTTTTAATGGAAATATTTTGTTTCATTCCTTCTCTAAATAGCGTTTATTTTGAATATATAAGCAACTTTTAGAGAAAATGCAAATAAAATCATTGTTTAATTGCAAGTGACTTAAAACACCTCTAAAATTGTATTAACTGTGTCAGTATTTTGTTTGCCCTGAATCAATGTGATAGAATAGCAAAGGCATTTAAAATAACCATTATCATTAATACATGCTCCAAATTTGAGACAAAGATAAATTTATATACCTAGGTATACCTACGTGCTACAATGGTGAACAGGCAATAGATGTTCAACTTTTCTCAATTGTGGGCTCCATAAAAATATTACCACTACATCTTGGTGAAGCATTTAAGTTTATTTGTGATGTGGCATATTTTAAACTACTAGCAACAGATTGGTGGGGTTTGTCCTGAGAAGTATGTTTAGTTATCGTTTGCAGAGTACTTATAGGAAAGGCCACAAACTCCAGTGGTCCACAGATCACAATTTTGAGCACAGATGCTTGGCTTTAGGCTTGGCCAGAGTAAAAGTCAGGTGTATTTTAAACAGGCTTTTTGTGCCATCATCATTAAAGCGTTCAGTTACCCCAAATTTGCGATGAAGCTCTCGCAGCTACAATACCACAGTCAGATTATGAGGGCTGGCCACATGCACCAGAAGTTCTGGGAAATTGCTTCCTCCTGCAATCCCAAGTATTTAAAGACTGCATTTGAATATTTGCCACTCCTTCCACAGCTCTCCAAGCCAGGATGTTAAACCAAAGTGCAGGACTTGGCTGCCTGCTTTGTGCTGCCCTGCCAAGGTTTGCAGATGATCTCTTCAGTGCCTGTCCCCATGCCGGAAAGGTGAAGCCAGGATGTGAGTGCCATTCCACGTGGTAGAGGCATGCAGGCAGGAAAGGAGGGAGAGAAGTGGAAGCAGCTGCTTGAGGGTGTGGAAAGGCTTCTTCCAGGAATCAGCTTTCTGCTCTCTGCCAGTTCTGCTAAAGTCATCACATTCTTGCAGGCCTTGCAGTGCACTGCTGCTGCAGAAAATCCAGCCTTGGGTGTTTGAACCACCAACATAATTTAAACTAAATGTAGTAGCCTTATGATAATTCTTTTATTGTTAGACTCAGAAATACACTTCAGTGGTGTTTAGGTTTCTTTTTCAGTATTGAGGAATAACATATTTTAATATTTTTCCTTTGATGAAGAAGTACTATGAAAAAACAGGCAGATTAAATGAAGCAAGTATTTGTGTGGGCATGAGGAAGTATCTAAGTGTTAGAAATTTCTTAAAATCAGCACTTTAAATCCAGGGAAATCTGAATTTAGGTTTTACTGAAAGCAAATCTTTTTTATGTTAAGATAAATGCATACACACAGCCTTTCTTCTGGCTTATACTGCTGTCATGAGTGGGGGCCACTGCGGGAGGAAGGATGCAAATGCTAATCTCGAGACCTTAAAAGTCTAATTTAATACCATGAGCAATGCTTTAATCACAGTTATCCATGGATCATAACCTATAAAATTATTATGGGGTGAGTGCATCACTGCTCCAAACTGCTGTCAAAGAGTGATTACAGGATTCTGTCAAACTAGAGGGCACATCAAGGAGGGGCCCATGAGTCTCTCTTCTTGACTCAGTAATAGGCAATACCAGCATTAAGAGTTAGGATGATGGACAATAATCTTCTTCCAAAATCTACAGATGACACCAAAGGGGAAAAAAACTGAAAATACTTTTTATAAAGTGTCCAAATCAAAGTGATCTTGATAACGTGGAGAAATAACCCCAAACCACTAGGGTGATAGTCCATAAAGCTGAGTACAAAGTATTGCATTTAAAAAGAAGTCAAAAATAGAGGAAAAACTGGTTAGTCTGCAGGCAGTGTGGAAGTGTTTATTGTGGACTAGAGACTAAATACAAGTTGAATAACACAACAGGTATGCAGAAATTGGAAACTCATTTTGTATTCTTAGCATTAATGGTTTCTCAGATGGAATACTGACATCCACTGCTCAGAGAAAAAAGAAGAAGAAAAAAAACTTTAAAAAATAGAAGTTGATAGATTATGATTTCTATTTATTTTAAAACATCAAGAATAAATCATGACCTATATGGAAACTTGAAGGAAACAGTTTTATTAAGTGTTAAAAAAAGGAAAAAGAAAATCATGACTGGGAGTGTGTTTCACAATATTTTAGTATATAAAAGACTCCTATGAAGAAGGTAAGCTATGCTTTATGACCATACAGAGTAAAACAAGGGATAGTAGGGCTTAACCAAAACTGAAGGCTGAAGAGCTGAAGACAGACTAGCAGAAAAATATTTTAGGCAATCTCACTGGTTAGCAAGAAACATTGAGAGATCTGTGTTTGAGGGAGCATAAAAGGAAACTGGAGATACATAGGAAGAACCTGCCATATATTCTTGAACCTGTCTCAGAGCAGAAGAATGCTCTGGATGATATTTTGGCATCCCAGAATTCCTCGGGTGTCCTGTGCAGGGCTTTTTTCCCCTAATGACTCCATAAAGATTTTCACCCAAGGCTCTCTAAGCCTGAGTGTACCTCAGAGGAATCAGAGATTCTGCTCTATTCCACATTTGTAGCTTGAATATCATTCCATCAAATTGTTGGTAGGCTAGTTCCCCTTCTGGTTCCTATAAATGTTTCTTCTTGGTATGTGAGGATTAAGCCCAGAGATTAATTTGTCTTCTTGACAGTTTGTCTGAGGTTGTGGTAAAGATGTATGGAGGTAGGAACCACCTGGCCAAATCAAAGGAGTAAAAGCAGGTTCCAGCTCCTTTCCCTAATGTGTCCTTGCACTCACCTGTAGCAATGTTTTGGCAGAGATTTGCATTGAAAGAATGTGATCTTTGGGGAATTTTGTGCTTTGCACAATGGATACAAGCTTTTTCATGATTAGCAGACTGATTACTCCTAAATACTGTTCCACAAAGCTATGTGGCCCAACTATTTTTCAAGGAGACAAGTCACTAAATGTTTATGTGTAAGATACCAAAACTTAACATTTTTTCCTGCAGAGATCAGTATCAATGCAGCTGATCACAAACCAGTGGTGGTTCATGTCTGTGGTAATTAATGCTACAGGTAATTTCTTGCTACTCTCAAAGTCTGAATGACTTAAGAATAACAAAATTAAAACAGTACTTTCTGAGCCATTTGGTGATAAAAAACCCCATTATTGAAAAAGTTTGCCCATGTGCAATTGTGTCTCACCAGCTGTTTCCTTTCATTTGCATTCAAAGGGCCTGCAGCCCTGCTGTTTAAATTACTCAGGGTATTGGCTAAATGGATGGAGTGGGACATGTTATTTGCATATTGATTTATTTTGTATGGAAATAATTTTGATGAGTTTTTACCTTATTAGATTGTGCAGTGTTATAGAGTGTATATGAATACAACAATCTCAGAATGGGAAGAAGTTTGGAGAAATGGAAATGCAAATACATATAAATTTTATTTAATTAAAAAACATTACAAATTTAATTAATAAACTCTCCTGAATTTAGGGACTGGAAATTAGAAAAACACGAGATTTAAGAACTTGTAGGTATCAGGTGTGAGCCTGTATCCTAAGTGTGTAGTCATCAGCTACCCTCAGCTTAGCTCAAAGATGCAGGCTGAGGTCTTTTGGGCTGCTAGCAAAGGGTTTTGCAGGCTGGGTGTTTAGTACTCATCCAGCATGCTCTCTATTCTTGCTCATGGCAATTTTAAACTTTTACTTAAAGGAGTAACCACCACACAGGGTGGCTCCAGAAGTCTATGAAGAGCAGCATATTGGTAGTAATACCAGGAGACTAGGTTTGATTAACAACTTGTTCTCCTGATTTCTCCTATGTGAATGAAAAAATCAGCAGCAGTTTCATCTTGAAAATAATTAATAATGTTTATGAATATAGATATTAGTGACTGTTTAGCTATAAATGTTTTTCCACATAAAGCCAATGAGTGCCTGCTTCAATGAGCACTGACTCAAGGCTCCTGGGGATTTAAGGACCATACCCGCAGCTGTTTGTGTCCTTAGTCACAGTTGTCAGGGGGACCATCTAATGGTGTCATGTCCAAGGCACAGCCATTCTGGCTAATTAGCTATTAGTCTGGCGGAAATCCCTCCTCAATGAAGTTTCAGTACAGCTTGTCTTACTTTCAAGAAGCAAGTCTGATACAATTTCACCAGCAGTGACCATATCCTTGTTTGCAGAGCATTGTAAAAGCCTTATTTCTTGCTTTATAATGCTTCTGTCAGACATCAAAGGGTAGCTGACCAATTGCGTTTAACTGTTTTACAGAGATGCACCTCAGAAAAACATCAGAATATGGAAACTCCAGTTAAACATTGTAGCAAAAAAGAGTGTTTATTTACATTAAATAGATCCTTCCATTCTCTAGGTTTCCTAATTATTTTGATGTTAATGTGAAGCCTCAGCCTTTATTAGTAGAACCTCTGCACTTCTATTGTTCTACTTTTTAACATGTTAACTAATCATGTAACTGCTGCAGAGTTCAGAAATATTTATTTTGTGTAATTTGCAGAGTGACTCTCGAGATCAACAAACTGCAAAGCTCAGAAATCTGCCAGATGGTCCAAGCAGAGCAAGTACATTACTCCTGCACTTTTCACAATTACGATTGAAATAGTGGGATTTGGAATGGATCTGGAATGACCTCTTGGGCTCCAAATCTTACAAAGAAAAAAAGAGATTCATTATTAATAAATTAGTATTGCTATTGTATTCCATAGCAGCATACACTTTTGCCACTGAAGATTTTTTGAGAGAGGACAATAAAGTTTGAAATTGTATACTACAAACTGGGCTGCTCAAAATCCCAGGAGTCATGCCTTTAACCTGTTAGAAATCCATTCCAGAACCTCACAGTCTGCCATTCCAGAGGTTTATGGAAGTTTGCTCATGGCTTTTGGGGAGCACTCTGGTACTCACTCCTGATGACAGGAGAAACAAGAAGGGCATGTAGTGGGTTGACACTGGCTTGATGCCAGGCACCCACCAAAGACTCTCTATCACTCCAATCCACAGCTGGACAGGGGAGAGAAAATATGAAGGTTCATGCATTGAGATAAGGACTGGGAGAGGCCACTCACAAAATACCATCACAGGAAAAACAGACTCAAATTTAGGATATTAATTGAATTCATTCCTTCTTAAATATGTTCTCACAGAGGTGTTACCACCATCACTGCTGGGCTCAGCCTTGGCCAGTGGCACATTTGTCTTGGAGCCACCTGACATTGGCTCTGTCAGACATGGATGAAACTTCCAGCAGATTCTCACAGAAACCACCCCTGTATCCTCCGCTACCAAAGTGTGGCCATGCAAACCCAGTTCAGGGAGGAAACACAGGATGAGCAGCAGATTTCTCTTCCTCATTTCAATGTTGGTGTTCTTACACATGAATGCATGTGAAGGGGCTGGTTTGGAAAATATTCAGGAATGGCATAAAGACTTTTGGTGCCTACCAGTCTTTGAAATCAATGGGAGCTTTGTCCAGTGATTTCAGAGTCTTAAATTACAGCTCTAAGTCAGTCTAGTAATGGAAGCTATCTCCATTTTTAAAAGTTCAGGGATTTCTGCTAGTTCATCAGATGAGTTCTGCAGATATAGTCTAGTTGTTAATGGTTCTCATCTGCTTTTGAAACACTGGGAATGTATATAATGTCACCTCAGAATAAAAAAAGAAATTTACAGTGGCCTGAAGTACAGAAAAATATAAAGAAGTAGTTTTTCCTCTCTTTACCTTGAAAAGGCATTTCAGAATGTATTTTTCGTTTCAAATTAAAATATCCTGTACTAGAAAGCAACCTGAGATAGTAGCCTGAAGCTATCAGAAAAAGACTGAAATTTAATTGCATTTTCAGCTCTGCCATGATGTCATTTCAAGGACATACCTGCACGATCAAAAAGTAGTGAAATGAAAAATTGCCAAAAGCTCTTAATGAATCAATGAATAAAGAGTCCAACTCTTCATTTCTAAATAACTGCACGATGATAGTGATCAATAATACAGATAATTCAGTGTGTAGGACAGTCTGACTTTTGAAGTTTAGGTTTGAATGTGCAAAACAAATTAGGACTAATGACTACTGTGAAGTTCTGTACATAACCTACGATACCCAGCATGATTTATCGCTTTTTATCTGCACCTGGTTGCAATGAATGCTCAATCATTTAGAAAGCAAATGAACCAGGCTCACCCTAACTTCACCTGTCATGGCCAGACCAGTATGCTGCAGCCTGCACTGGACACAAGCTATTACTTATTTCTCCAAACCAGCTTCCTCTTTTAATGCAAAACCCAAAACAAACCATGGCAGTTTTTCTATCATAATACCAGCTGAGGGGTATGTGTGCCATGCCACTGTTCCTCGTGTCATTCCTGTTTTCTGGCTTATGTGGGGCAGTTTCATTGGCTGTGTGATTCATGACAGTCCATTTCTATCAGTAGAAATATTTGGCAGCATAGTCTAGATCATCCAGTACATAGGAGCTTTGAGGCATTGGTATTTGAGAAACTGTCCTCAGACTTCTGCTGGCAAAAAGCCTCTAAGGTGGTTGATAAGCTGCATATTTCAGGTCTAAAAACTCTAAATGTCAGTAAACAGAGATAGAACATTTAACTTCTCACTGATTTGAGCACTATGCAATTTTGCTTTCATGTGTATTGTAAGCTTTTAATGGTGCCAATTTGAAATAAAATAGCATTATACTTTACACAGAAGAATGTAAGCACTCACCAGCAAATGAGGCTGATGTACTAGATGGTACATGGTGAGAAAGGCATAAGGTAAGCAAAAGCATTAGCTGCAGCACACTCATGGCTCAGATCACAGAGGAGATATGACCTATGACACTGCCCTTGGGAGCCACCAGGCCACTCAATGCACAGTGCACACACTCAGCTTGCTCTGTGCAAAGGAGCTCAGAACTGTAGAATTTGTCCTGGTGTCCAGTTGACATGTTAGTCTGTCCTACTTTTGAAATGAGTGCCCTATTTATCAGGTTGCTTGGAAGGTGCTGGTTTTAGTTCTCTTTCAACCTGTGTTATGAAGGAGCTGAGTGAGCCAGACTGGCTTTTTGAAACAAAATCTATTCACATACAGATTCAGTTCTGAGCAGAGAAAACATGTAAATTTTAAAAAGATATCCGATTCTCTACTTATATTCCTGGTACAGTAACCTCACGGTTAAATCCTTTAGTACTGCTGCTCAACCGGTGACAGGCATAGACTCCTCACCCTCTCTTTTTGTTGGAAGTAGTATTGTTGTCCTCCCTTATTGGTAAAAGCAACATCATTGATTGAGGCAGAAGGGCTTCCTCCTTCTCTTCTTTTTCCCCCCCTGTCTCCAATGAAGTCTTGTACGATTTGGGGTTCTTTTTTTCAGTGCTGAATCTGTAGGATCTGTTTCTTTAAAACCGTTAAGGTATAGAAAAGTGCAGTTAGCACATTCTACTTTGTGCTTCTGTGTGGTAATGCTAATTAACTACTGTTTCAGTGCTGTCCTTCAGTACCCAGTCAGAAAAAGGTAGTAGATGCAAAGAGATAATTTTGCCTTTCTTGCTGGAAATTGCTGCCAACACTTTGTTCTTTTTGTTAACATTATCATTGCTGCTTTCTAGACAAGTAATATGATTCTTCTGAGCTCTACACATGGATGCACTTTAACTTTTTATGAGTATCATAAGAGCAGGTCTCTGAGTTCATACACTCTGATGAGAGTCACAGATGAAGTTTCTACCAGCTTCCCATCAGGAGTTGTACACGAGGAGTTGCAAGAACCAGCAGGAAGTACAAGACTATTAATCACAAGGAGCAGGCAGACTGGTGGATATAGTGTGTCTTCATTCTCGCACCTGTACCCAGCAGTCAACCAAAATCATTTGGCTGAATTAAATAGTGATATCAAGACATCTGTCTTCTCTGTTTTGATGTAGTTTCAGTAGGCTACTTTGCATTGTGCAGATTTCTGTTGGAAGTTACAAACATAAAGCACTACTGAAATTAAAGAAAAAACAGGAGCCAGAAATTCTTTAGGTTTCCCCTTCCTTCAAGAGTGAATTCCATGCTCCTATCAGAAGGCCACTATGCTATGTGTCCCAAGGCTTTTTCTGTCTTTTACTCTACATTTTCCCACTCTGATAGGACTGGGAACATAGAATTAATCTTCAGAAAGACTGAAACCTTTAAAAGCAATTGTAAATATATTCAGGATCTTGGCTGGAGACAGGGATAAGAAATCTATTAGTTTCTTACTCTGGGCTTAGGTACTGCTGGCATGGTAGAATCAGGCTCTTCCAAGACAGAAAATGAAGTTTCTTTGTGTGATAGAGTCATTATCAAATTGATTGAAATAATCTGACAAGTCTCAACAAAGTGCTATATTCTTATAGCATCACTGTGGAGAGCAGAGCCTGTACAGGCACAGTTTCCCAGAAGACTTCAGGTATGAAGGTACAGGAACTACTGGGCACCTGAAGAATACTCAGACTTGATCTAAGAGAACAACAGTGTTTCTCATCCATAATCTATTAAAATTAAAATATTTTACCATGCTTTGTGATTTTTTTCCCAAGTAGTTTGTTATTTTTCTTATATTAATCTTCTCAAATTATTTTTAGGCAGATTTCATATGTGTATTTGAGCTATGTTTGCATACTTTCCATCACAGAAAGTTTTGTATAGGAACTGTAAGGTCTTTTTTAAAATTTTGGCATTTGCTACTTGGAATTTGTGACTGAGCACCTTCGCCTTTCATCCCATCTAATATCAGCCAGATTTCTAGACACAGGATTCTTCAGAATGTGGCTCAGCCCACTTGAGGTCTGCAGCTTTCACTGGCTATGCAGAACTCCCAGGGAAGCATCCAAGCATACAATTTAAACCAGTGTTATAAATCTGGAACCTGGTGATACTTTGGTTTTCTGGATGGTGTTATCATTATCAAAGGTTTTTACTGAAGCAGTTTCTTCTGTTTGCCTGAAGAAACACTGTTTTTGATTCTATTAAATGCTGTACTTCTAGGGGCTTAAAAATCCCTGATAAGCAAAGCTTCATAGTAAGCAAAATTTTGTCTTAGTACCTGACCTTGCTGTAAATTTGAAAAAGAGCATGGCAGTGCATGACAGTGTAAGTACAGGAAGAACCTGACAAAAAAAAAAGACAAAATATTGATCACTGAGGAATTTAATTATTCTGTCATTTCTTCTGAAAGCACTAATGGAAATATCAATGCAGAATATATATTTTTCCATAACTGATAAAACAAAGCAATTAGATAAAATAGAATCATCAGTGGTGGCCATCAGGGGACCTTTTAATTACAATGAATGAAGAGTGAAATGCTCATGTCTCTCTAACAGAAGAGGCAGATACTACGTCTATTATTTCTCTTGCACATTGTCCCAGAAAAATGTACCCCTAGATGTTTTGTTCTGCCTGATTTTCATTTAAGTGGCTTCTGCAAATTACGATATAATTTCAAAATGACCTTAGTAAATCCCTTGGGAATAATTATTTTAGCACTGCGCAAAAATGACATCTTGTAATGTCCTATGTTTCATGTTTGAATAAAAGAATGCATCCTCATCAATTTAAGTAATATAAGCGATATAAAATCAAAGAAATCAGGGGCTCCAGTGATTTTTTTTGCATAAATATTTGTAATAACAATTTACATTTTCAAAGAATGGCAGTCATCATAAGTTAGTCTCAGAAATCTTCTCTGAATAATTTTCAGATATTTAGCTCACATGGCTATAAGGATCTTAGAGTACCTGCTAGGAAAATTTTTCCATCTATGGGGGCTCGTAAAATTGTTTCTATGGTGGAAATATCAATATTTTATTCTGTCTTATCTATCAAAAAGCCTTCGCTTTGACATCCACAGATTACTTTAAATTTAGGCCTGATAGTGACACGGACCCAAGTATTTTCTGCATGTAAGTAGGTATCACACAGGCAGCCTAAAGAGCTACTTTATTAAGCATTTGCTATTCTTGTCTTTATTTATTCTAAATGTACTTTATGTTGTTTTTCTTAGACCATTAGACACTGTTTTGCTAATTGCTGTGCAGACTCTCCTTCCCTTGGTTTTTTCATAAATCAGCCCCTTAAATCTTGTTAATCCCTTTCATTATTCCTTTCCATGCTCCTGACACTGCGGGTACATTTCTAGAAACAAGAGACTCTGAGCTGTGCACATCATCCCAGTGCATGAGCATGTCAGGTCTTGGTTCTGAGACTCTGCTTAGGCAAGCTCGAACCAGCCTCTACATATTTGGCAGAGTTCATGATGCATCATGATAACCTGGGTGGCATTACATTACACAACAATTATGTATAATAATACAACAATTTACAAAGACAATGATATATATATTTTTAGAACTATGTTATATTCATTTCCACACTTCAGAAAATATTGTATTTTCAGAGGAAGCCTGCAAAGTATCTTGTCAATTGGAGTGTTGAAGACAGCAAATGAGAAGGAAAGAGGTGTGCCTCTGCAAGTATTTAGCAGAGCCATGGCTTTAGACCGCTCTCTGACTGTCAACAACACACAGAACTGTTTGTTGGTAGCAGCTGATACTTTTTTCAAGGAATATATTCAGTTTTCAGTTCTGCTCATCTCTCCAAAATGATCAATATACTGTACAGAGAAAAATTGTCTTGCAGGCAGCAGGGAGTGTAGCAGGGAAAAGTATATGACCATGATGTGGATGGAGCAATTGGCAGTGTAAGACCAATTGCTATTAAGCAGAAGAGACACAGGATCTTTGGTGGGAGAGGGAGGAAGTGAAAATTGGGTGCAAATAATCAAAATTCTTGAAAGGGATAAAATAGGACAAGGCAGAAAAGATGGGCAGAGTTTACACCATGGTTAGGAAAGAGAAAATGAAAAAGGAGTCATGTGATACAGGCTGCAAAAATAGAGGAACTTCTGAGCAGTGAGCGAGTGAGAAGTGGGAATAGTGTAGCCTCTGCTCCCACCAGCACAGAGAGAAGATGCAGGTGGCAACAAAATATTCCAGGTACCTCCTCAGAAGATGGAGCTGGAGACAAGGTACATCACTCAAAGAGGAAAGTGAATTTGGGAGGGAGTTTGTGGGATGAACGGCAGAGTCCTTGAAGTCAGTAGTGTTTTCAACCAATTCAAGCTCAGTGTGCTTGTATTCTGTCTCTTTATTCTGTCTCTTTATTCTGTCTCACAACCTTCATAGGCATCTCAGTCATGACAGGGCATCCTGGTTCTGGTCTAGGAAAGAGTCTGAAAGTTAGTTTAGTTCAAAACATAAATGTTCACAATTTTCTAGATCTTTACTAAATTATCTGACATCTGCACACCCGTTCCTTTGATGAATTTGATTCCTAAATCATGGAATTCTATTGATGAACTTTTTTGGAGTAGAAGCAGTGTGAGTTGAACTGTGATTAATTTATTTCTCATAAAAGCTCACTATAGGCTGATAATTGACCCAATTCTTTCCATCAGATTTGAATTGAATAAACTGGAAATAAGTTACCTGAATTCCCAAAGGTACTTTTACTTTGAAGGAAAATGAAAATGAAAATATTTGAAAAGGAACTCAAAGACACTGCTGTAATTGACACTTGTGAAAAGTACAGGTTTCTCCACTTTTACTTCTCCACCTGAATGTTTGGAGAAAATAATGAGTGCAAGCATGTCACTATTTTGCTTTGAATGATGAAACAAATGATTTGTTTAGAGTTTACTAAATTATGGAAATCCTGTGGAACCATGGAAGTGCAGGGGAGGAGAATAAAAAAATGCAAATTTCTTCTTTCAATTGTCAGCTCTGTTGTTTTGAGCATGGCCTCAGTTAACAGCAGTCATGGATCATCCAAGTACTGAAAAACCTTTGGATGCAGCAGTTCCAGAAGGCTGGATATGGTGATGCTATTCTGCCACTCTGATCTTGCTGGGATTTGGAATCAAGCATCATCAGGTCATTACAGAGGATATCTTGAAAGGAGGATGAATCGGGAGTCACAATAGCCTCTCCCGTGTGATACAGCCCTCTTGCCAGCACGAGACAAAGTCTTCCCTCACTCTCCTCCCCTCCTCTGGTCCATGAACTCACTCTGAGCTCATGTCAGAGGATCTCCTGGGGTGACGGAGGAGCATGGTACAAGAAACATGGAAAATAGATGCTGATCTCCCCATTTCTCAAGTGAAGAGGAAGTTTTAATTTGTACATTCCTCCTGCTAGTTGTGCTGGTTCTGTAGCAAACGAAAAAGCATCCAGGTTAATTACTTAAAGACAAAGTCTTCCCATCTAAACCGACACAGTTCCACAAATACAACTTGACCACTACTGTGGAAAAGAAATATTGTACTTGAGGGAAATAGCTCATATTCAGCTGACTGTAAACCTGTTTCAAAGGTTAAACTGTTCATTCTTCCTTGTCAGTTTTCAGTTGAAATATTTTGATTGGTGGGAAGAAATATTTATTTTAGTTGAGTTTTAGTTCAAGAATGCATCCAGCTGAACTTCAAAATGAAAACTTAGGGTCAGATTGAGAAAAAATAACAGAATTTTTTGGTTAGTGGCAGTTCAGTTCAGCACCTGTCTTTCCCTCTGCAGAATGATACACTTCTCTCCAGATTTCTCTTTGACTGAATAAATGAGTTTCAGCTAATTTCTCATTGTATTTACTTCACAGGTTTTCTATTTGGATCTTTTTGTATCTTCGTACATTTTGGATATCTCTAGTTCCCAGTGCACTATTCCTCTGCTCTCAGAGGTGTTTGCAGTTTCTGTCCATTTGTTTTGAGTGAATTTCATTAAGGTTTTTATTTGATCTATTCCCTAAATCGCTAAGGCTAACTTGCCATATTCCCAATGCTTATTTCTCCCTGCATTACTTTCCTGCCTGACAAGTCCCTTTGCGTCACAGGTTTCCAGTTACATGCCGGTGATTTTACAAAGACTGGATATGAATTAATTTTGAGACATGTTTTAAATGATAACAAATCCAAAGAGTTTTCATATACTCTTCCAGCTTTGCTATCAATTCTTTTTAAAAAAAATCAAATTTAACTGAAGGCATTTCTTCTTTTAAAGCTTTCTGTTTCCACCAATAATTCATTCTTAGGTTTACCTTTTGGTCAATCACTGGAGACCTTGAAATGGAAGACTATGGTACAGTTGTTTAATTCTTAATTTCATTTTGAATTAAACCAATGTTCTCTCTCTGTGTATATGTGTGCTTGTTTGCCTGAATCCATGATACCTCCTGTGCTAAGTTTGCCCTGGTGCTCCTGCAGACGGTGATGACCAATAGCAGGAGCCTTGGTTAGAAGGAAGGGCAAGGCAAACAAAGTTATTTTCCCATCACACCCTCTCAGCCTCCAGCAAGCTACTTCTCAAGGGCCTCCTGGGAGAGAGATGTCTTTGAACTGAAAAGTCTCAGTAGGACTCTTCTCTCAGAGCTTTGTCCTATTCCTTTTTCAACTCATGCATTTACAAAATCCTGTAGCTAGAAGTTTGAAAATATTAGATATGTATTATATTATGGATATTTCAGCCCAATTGTCTTGGATAGAAGTATACCCAGGTACTCAATTAAAGAAAACTCACAAGCCTTTTCGTCTCATTTCTTGTCTGTTTTCCCAGTTTCTTGGCCTTTTCCCACTTAAAATAACTTTGTTTTATAACTACTTCAAGGAGGTAAAAGCCCTGAGGACAATCTAGCTGAGGAAAGCAATTTAGTCAGTTTATGAAGCTGAGACTTTAAAAAAACATAACCCAGATAATTACCCCAAGAGAATCTATACTTTTGCTCTATAATGCAGTCAGACAGACACACTATAGAACAATAGATTAAGATATGAAATACAATTAAGCTGCAATGAAATGTTTACATTAGTTTTCACCAGAATATATTTGATTTACTTCTCCTAAATGGGCGTTTAATGGACGCAGCACTCAACCAATGACAAGTCATAAATTCCACATCTCAGGAGGGGGGCACCATGCTGGGCCAAGTTTGGAGACAGCCTGCCAGCCACAGAGCTACCTCCTGTCTCCTCCTGAGTTTGGTGGAAGCAGCGGCTACTTAGAAAGTTTAAAATATATTGTTGCCTCTCCCAGTGAATCAAAATAAGTCACAGACACCAGCTGCTGTTTCCTCACTTTCACCTGTTCTGGTACACATGCATGTCCTGATCAAATGGGAAGTCTGGCCAACTCATACAGGACTTCTCCTTTTTGCTGCCTAATCCCTGTGTACTTGAGTTACTACTGTTTCCACCAGCTTTTGGCATCACAGTCAATACTCTCATTAAAGTTTAAACCTCAGAGCACTGAACATTAGCTAGGACCTGTTCATAGACTGTGTCTGTCTGAAAAGAATGATTAACAGTTCACAGAAAATTATTCCTGTCTGAAGAGGCAAATCTTTGCCCTGTATTCATGCAAATTATGAAATATTCTTCCATTGTCAATCCTGAGATATTTGTTGGTGAGTGGCAAAAAGAAGGGAGAAATTATATGAGCAGTATAAAATATATTTTAATAAGTTAGGAAATAAAAACAAATGAAACTTTGTCTATAATATTTGAGTTTCTTCTAAAAATATGTCTTGATGTAATTTCTAGTTTCAGTGGTTGCAGGGATTTCAATCTACCGCCTTTTAGAAAAAGATTACAGCAGTCTTGGGGTAATTTGAAAGTGATGAAAGAGACACTACAGAATCTTCCTATCAAATATTAAGTATACATGGTCCAACCAGATTAGCTTTAAAGCAAACCTCCAATTTTGCACCTTTCCCAGCTTTTATTAACCACCTGAGCATGCAGATATTCTTAAGGAGAGAATAAGTTTCCTTTTGTCTGAGTACAAACCTTGCCATAGAGTTAGTAACATAACTCCTTTATATGCTCTTAAAATCATTGCACAGCATAAGAATCAAATCCCACATCAGGTTCTTTTGCTTGCATAACAAAACTAAATTTTTGATTACTATATGCATTCATTATGCTATCCAGACAGACACATTTGTAAGAGCCTAACCAGAGACAGAGAGTCCAGGGTAATCTGTAACAGATTAACCAGAGGATGGAATTGAACCTGCACAAGGAAATCCAATGATGCATTCCCAAAGACAAATTGACATTGTATTAAGGGACTGGAAAGCACCCATTATTCTGGTGTGTGTATGTGTATGAGAGACAAAGACTAGTAAAAACACTGGTTTTATCACTGTTATGATGTTTCCAAGGATTTAGAAATAGCAAACATCTATTTTATATTTTTTTCCAGCACAAGATGAGGGCAAAAGTTTCATAAATCAGTGACTAGATTTCCAAGGACAGTATATGAAGAACATGATCATAAGTTAACTGTAAAATGAGTGAATGATAGAGATTAGAAACCACTTAAATTGATGGGCCACTTTATCTAGAAAGTATATGGAGCAGCAAGAAGTACTCAGAAGTGCATAGGAAAAATAAGTAAATTTATTGCTTATGCAAACATTTATTCAATTCATGGGAACCATCAAGGATAAGAAGATGGCTGAAGTGTAACATGCAACCATTATTTCAGAAAGCCTTGGGATATACCATAAAACTGTAAACAAGATATATGAGAAGCTACACTTATATTTGGAAAGGCCTACCTTTGGAGCAACTGAACTCTGGGTGGGGAACTGCTGCAATATATTAACATTCACTTGGTGTCCAGTCTGTAAATTAAGTGGAAATTCAAGCACATTCTGTATGGCACAGTAGCTACATTAAAGAAAAGGAATCCACTAAACAGGCTTGTGTATTCAACAAGACATTAAGACCAAGAATTAGTCATCCTACAAATGTAAGTCAATTAAAGGGGCTGCACTGCTCTCTTGGGTCCTGCTGATTCTTGCTGATGTGGATATTACCTCTTTTCATTCCTGCTGCATACATATAGAAAGATATCAGCTCAGGAAAGGCTTGCAGGAATGAAGGGGCAAGAGGGGGGTACGAAATGACAATTTTATTTGTACCATGAGGAATAGCGTAAGATAAGAGAAGTCATGGTTTAGTAATTTAATTCTTGAATTTCCAGATTCTATCTCCAGTATGTCTATCAGCATCACACTGTTTGCACAACACATTTGCTAATGGCTTATGAACACAACTCTCCCACTGCAATTAAATTACTTATAATATATCAAGGTAGTCTTTAGGAAGCTCTGACAAGTGGGATCAGAGACCAAAATAAAGGGGTGGTGTAAAAAGCTAGGAGCACTGGATAGCTCTGAAATTACCTTCCAATTTAGTTGTTCATACATTTTTTCATATATAAGCTGAAATGTTCATGCAGGATCTGCTTCAGAGAGGACAACTTTGGGACATTTGGAACTGAGGCTAGAGAGAAAACCACTGGATTATGAATAATCGATATGAGTTTACTTGTAATATTCTAGTCACTTTAATTTTTGGAGAAAGAAAATAGAAATATTATTTGGAGGAGCAACAGCTTTTTAATGAGGGGTGTACTATTTTTTTACCCACCAAATCTGACAACATGGAGGGAACTGTGAGCACTCAGGGAAGGACAAAACACTGGGCCAGTGTCATGGAAAAGACAAAAAGCCTGTGACAGAGACCCTGATGAAATGGGAATGGCTAGGTGTCAGAGACTGAAAATAGTTCATGCCTCAAACATTGATATAAAGTTTTGATCAGAGAAGCCTCCCTGAAGATACCTGACTGGGACCTTGAACTGAGCCAAACTGCTGAGATTAGATAAAGGGAAAAGCCTATTGTTCAATCATCTCAGTCTGAGGGAAAGGAATGCCTCCACAGAGGCTGAAGCCACCAGCTGTACTGAGAATCATTTCTGGCTGAGTTTGGGGTGGGGGGGCAAAGCACAGCTCACAGAAGCCAAGTTTGCACAGCCCTCCCCCAGCTGAAGGGGGGAGGAGGATGGCATAACCTCTGATCAGAGGCAATACACACGCATCCTCCAGTACCCAAACTGGCCCAGTTGTGAAGCCTCCCCAACCCCACAAGCCACATCCACGGGACTCTCATGTGAGAGGCAGCTGAGGGGGAGTCACAATCTATCACAGACCCCCCAAAGTGCTCCCCAGACACCTTGCACCACAGGACTGCATGTGATGCAAGCAGAGTCTGCTGCTAGAGGCTGCCCCCTCCCCCAGGGGGACAAGCCTGGACATTTCCACCTGGCCTGAGTGTATATCAACCCATGGCACTCTGTGCTTTTGGGGGGACTTCCACCACCGAGACCACCCGAAGAGGACATCAGGACACCAGCGGGACCCACGGAGTGGTGATACTTCTTTGTCCCTGTCCCTCTCTGTCCCCCCCCATCTTTCTCCCTACTTCCTCTTTTCTCTCTTTTCTTCTCTCCCTCTCTCTCTTATTTCTCCCTACTCCCCCTTTTCTCTCTTTTCTTCTCTCTCTCTCTCTCATATTTACTATCAAATAAAACCTCATACTATTGATTGGCATTTGGTCTCGCTTGTACCTTAATTCAGGCAGAGGTATCTCTAAAGAACTTTAATAATTAGATCATAACACTAGGCCATCAAACCAGAGTCAGGATGCCAAGTCTGAGGAGTGCAGGTTGGCACTGAACTGGAATGAGGTCCCAAGGACTTTGGTCTGGAGCATTCTTCATTTTATATTTTCCTAGCTGGCTGAGCCTGCTTCAGCTGGCACTCATCCACACCAAACTGTGTCTTGCTTTAAAGACTCAGACTATGGGTCTTAAAGACCTAGTTTTCTAATGAGTTTTCCATCTGCTTTTCAGCAGTTTATCTAAACCATGTTTCCTTGGCTCATTGAGGATGTCATCCCTGTACATGACCAACATGAAAAGAATCTGAATTCTGTGATTGCGTTTTCACTTTTTGCATGGATTCCAGTCCCTCTTTGCTCCCCAAGTTCTGCATTTGGGATGAATTAGGACTTGTGATGAAACAGGCGTATTTTGTGAAGGATCCTTGCTTCAGTTGTAGCAAAAGCTGAAAGCTGTGTAGAGAATGAAAAAGAAATTGGGGGTAAAGAATGAATAATGGTCTCCTGGCTGAGGATGTTGAAATCCATCCAAAAGACTGGATTATAAGTATACATCTGCTGAAAATTTCTCAGTGTGATCCTGGACAGGTCATTCACCCAAACTTCTCACAGGTGTTCAGTGGTTATGTTTTTTACCCACTATTAGGGATCTGTATGGCTAGGCTCATGCTGTTTTGTTGCAGAAGTGCCAGGTAGTGACAAGTCAGACTGCAGGAAGTTTTTACATTCCTTAGATTAGCTAATTTCTGGTGGGTCAATTTTTATTGAACAAGTGATTTCACACTGTTTAAACAGAGTAGTCAATTTTGAGGTTGTACTATCATACAAGAAATCTATCAGCTTTTTAAATATTTGAAGCACCATAAAAAAATCAAACCTCAGTTTAGGCATTGGATAGTCTCAAAATTCAATGCTTCTGTGAAGATGAAATTTCAGTGTGTATTGAAAAGAACCATGTTTGCAAAAATCTTGCTTTCAAGATAAGCATCTATTCTAGAAGACAGGACTTCATTCTTTTCCATCTCAATGATAAGCCAATGGTGTGGGGTCTCAAACACACATAGCTTTAAAGTGTTCATGCTCTGAAAATTTAGGGCCCTGAAGTCTCAAACTGGTCACTTTAAATTAATGAGGTTTTGCAGCTTAATGGATCTGTGCCTTGGCTCTCCAGTCAAAAAGTGAGGACAATAAACTCTCGGGATTTTTCTGTGAATATTCAGAGTAACAGTAACAGCTGTAATGGGAGAGGCTAAGAAGAAGACATTATTTCTAACATTTAGCAGGATTTGGATGTCGTGCAGTAAATAAGACCTAGAGCTGTACTCTGTAAAAGGAAAAGTGTCAGGTATTTCATCAGTGATTAGACATCAGCTATTTTGTGTCCTGATGCAGCTGAAATAGCACAGACAAAGCAGTATATGATCATGCACTAAAACAATATCATAAGCATTAATCCCAAGGAACAAAGCTGTGATTTTATAAGGAACCAAATTCTGGTCTCTACTCTTTGAGAGTTCACAAATTAGGAAAGATTGCAAATTATAAAGCTTAATATTGCTGCCTGAAAAATAACCACAAAAATAATTTCAATTAAATTCAGGTTGCCACAGACTTTCCTACATTTTTAGTAAATTTGAAGGAATAGATATTTATAAATTATATTGAGAGAAAACAGTCTATATTTATTTATAGTATGCTCACTTTTTGAGCCAGATTTTTCAGGCTAATTAATGAAACCTGTACAAAGTAAGTACAACTCTAATGTTTTGAGTCCCAGCAGATTTCAGAAGTCTTTCCTATCTGCAAATCCTTATTTGTTAATTCTAGATCCAGCTGTAGGCTATGGAATGCAGTTACAGAATTTGTGGTATGCTATAATAGTAAAAAAAATTTCATAATATTGTAAAGAAAGCGCTGAATTCTATCTATAACAAATCGTCCAAATGAATGCTTTACCAGGCTTTTAAGTTGTAAATTGAGTATAACTGCCAAAGAACTGTCGAGAACAGGCAAAATCTGTTAAATTAAATGAAAGATACTCTTCTGAAAAGCCTCTCTACCGTCTTAATGAATAAAAAGAAGTAACTTTCAGGGAATCCCAAAGGAGCCAGCACTCAGATTTTCAATGCCATTCAAATCTAAGATAGAAGGGTCTTTTTTTTTTTTTTTTTCACTCTCCCATTTCCCTTTCTGAAACAACGGAAAAATTCAGTTTGAGACTAAGATTTAAGGATACTTTCAAAACGTGAAGATTATTTTTATGAGCACAATGAAGATTTAAGAAAGATTTTAAAAGAAACTACATCCATCACTTTAAAATATGTTGAAATATCAAAAATATATTAAGATAATATTTTTGTTGTTTCTAATATTATTAATACAAAGTTAACATCTTCAAATTTGCTCAATGAAAACCTGCTTGAATAAAGAACATTTGCATTCACTTGAGGATTAACTGGCTATAAGGCACTATTTATGCAGCAGATCTTCAAAAATATGATAGAAAATGCTGTCCTCTTCTGAATTTTTAAGAACTGTATGTCTGTGGGGATTGTTTATGTTAAAGAATTGCTTTAAGAATTGTAAAGAAAACGGAAACCGTTCAGAATTACTTATTTATAAAAACATGCATGTTTGTACTAACTTGAAACAGAATCTGAACTTCTGTCAAAAACTACTTGAACTAAATAAATGTATTTGAAAAAGCAGCGAATACAGGAAAAACCTGAAATTGGATGTATCCTGACATGGAGCACATGAATCGCCCTTCATGCACATGAACTGAAGAAGCTGCCAGCACTGCACCAACAAAGGACAGCAGCAGCTCACATGCAAATTTGGGGATGTCCTGGACAGATTTTCTCTCTTCTCTGAAACTATGGAACCAGGAAAGTAAACTATCTTCCAATGAAACAAGGAAAGTTAAGCACAATTCTTATGTTTCACTTTCAGTTCATTTGCTATCTCAGCACACTCCCCATACTTTTTCAAGCAAACAATCAAGAAAACCAAGGAAGGAGCTGACTGACAGCATCGTGGATTGTTACATGTTGTTTCACTGTAAATTCTGCAATATGAATATCACCTTAACCATCATCAAAGTAAAAAGAGATAGACAAAAATTATAAAAACCTACTGATTACATTTATCTCCTTCTTCTAATGATCTAAGGAATAATAGAATGTCATTTGGTTTTAAACACCATCAGAATTTCCTGCTGAACAGCAAAATAACTCAGACTATAACCTTTAGTAGATGTTACAGTAAACTCTTTTTTGTCATAAAAGAATTTCTGACTTAAGGCTGCTACTCAGACAACTGATGAACTAAATTTAAATATTCCTTTTGACTTTACCTCTCTTATTTATGATCCTTTCATTTGAGTTTTATATGTAATGTCTGAGATGGACTGACTGACAATGAATGGGGTTCTCCTGGCTGACTGCAAACTGTGCTGCTACACCACAGAACAGAGGCCAAGTCACAATTTGAGTGAAATGTGCTTCATTGACTTAGATGGAAAAGACTTCCCCCTCTCAGAGGTCACGTCAAATTATGTCTTTTATTATATCAGGGAAGTCAGTAGCAAATGCTTTGTCTCTTTTCTAATGATAAAATACTGATGATAAAAAACTTACTGTTTTGCTGCTTTTTCACTTACAATTTCGCTCCAAACGTGGAAAAGAAGTTAATTAACTAAAGTAGTGAGTCACACTCCTGAGTGGCTTTTGAGAAAAGTGGTGTTTAAGATCCAGTCTGACGCTTTCTGTTTCTCCAGACAGGTGACCTCTTGGTATGGCACTAGGTTAAAACTACAATTTGTACTCTGCCAAGGCTGTTTTAAAGGGACGTTGTCCATGAGTAACATACATGGGGGCTAACAGAAGGACTCAGAGCAGCCTGGCTTACTTTTTACTTTATATGATTAACATTTTAAGCAGATTTAGTGCTGCTAGGTTCTGTGGGAAAAATCCCATTGCACTCTGACAAGTGTTTCATAGCTGTTTGTGCTGACATCCAGCACTAATTGGTTTTTGGCACTTTGGAGGACATTTGAATTCAACCATCCACTCTGTAGATTTGTCTGTGAGAGTGCTCTGGAGCGCCGTGTGGTCTACACACAGATAGCCCCTAATTAGCCCCTCTGGAGGTATTTTCCCGCAGGTACCAGCTGAGCATGATGTTGTCTGTGTAAGCAGGAAGCATCAGGCTGAGTTAAAGTGCTTTTTCTCAATACAGAGAATACCTCAGAACTTACTTTTGCTTCACAGCTGGACTTCTGCTAATGAACACATAAAAAAAAAAAAAAAGCTTTGTTTATTTGTTAGAGAAAAGTTTAGTTAAAATTTTATTGGTGCTTTAAAGGGAGGAATTTTCAGGTTGAGTTCAGACCACCTAAACCTGCCAGGTGAGTAATGATCTGTCTTTACTCAGTCCCACAGAAAGAGACTGAAAATGCCAGTT
This sequence comes from Eopsaltria australis, assembly GCA_034509425.1. Classification (NCBI taxonomy): domain Eukaryota; kingdom Metazoa; phylum Chordata; class Aves; order Passeriformes; family Petroicidae; genus Eopsaltria; species Eopsaltria australis. The sequence continues at coordinate 3,049,133 of JAVTVJ010000072.1, forward strand.
AAAGGATGAGACAATGACTTTGCAGCTCCAAGTGATGAGAGGTTCTGCATAGAACACGAAGAGGATAAGAGCTCTGGGATTAAACCTGTGTCTTTTGGCTGATGTGTCATATCAAGGGAGATAGAAGAAGGAGGAAGCAAAGCTAAGAATAAATGAGGGGGCTGATGTTCTCATGCCACCAGCCTGCCTACTGAAAAATAGTCAAGCCTTTGGTTAGGCTGCTGGTGCTCACTCAAGGTGATGTGGGTCAGCTGTGCACCACGTATTTGGCTTGAGGACAAACTGGGGCACAGATGGGAGGAAAATCTTTGCATGCAAAATGTTCCGCTTGTAACTAAGCCAACTTGGACTGCTTCGTACTGGGGAAGAGACAATGTGTTTATAGGGTAGCCAAGAATGGAGGCCAGAAACTTCAGCATTGTCCTGCTGACTGTCCAGATTTTCAGTGACGTAATGGCACAAATCTTCTCTTAGGAATTAGCTCTTTTGCTGCCTGATCTTCTATTTCCATCCTATGTGTAGCATGAAGCATATGCTGTGGGAATAGAAACAAGGAACAAGTCTGTTTTCTTCATTTTAGATGCTATTTCCAGTTTTCTTCAGGGGAATGCAGCTGCAGATGTAGGTATATTCAGCAAGGGGGCTGAAGAAAAGGAAGTTTCCCATGTTGCAAGTGATGGAGAGCTCTTGTTTCCCCCAAACTCTGTAGATAATGAAGCAATAGCAGTGTGAGGAACTGAGAAAGAGTTTCTACTTTGTTCTGTTTATCTAGAAGAATGTGTAAGCAAAATCAGGATGTCACTACTGCTCACAAGAACTCACAAAGGCCAGAGGCTCAAGATGGACAAATCATCAGGGAGACAAAACAATGAAATAGGTGACAAAGTAGATGATGATTATTCAAGTTGCTTTTAAAAAAGAAAAGAAAGTTGGGGATAAAAGGCCTTTGTTAATAATTACTTTCCTCCTACTGACCTCAGAAAGGCTGCTGGAGAACCTTCTGCAGACTAGATAAGCATGCTAGGAAAACCAGCCGAACAAAATATTTTCATTCCATACGTGTGAATCTACTTAAACTCAGCAGAGAAAATATAAAACCTAATGAAAACAAAGTATAAGTATGGAAAATTCTAATTCAGACTTTAATTGTGCTGCATCTGCAACAGCTGTAATGTGGCTACCACAGAAAATAATTTACTTCCATTTTCTGAGCTGAACTTCTTTTTCATTCTCAGTTTTGCCTTAAAGAATATGGATGTAATTTTCTTATTTTGAATGCAGATATTGCCACTGAAGTACCTCCAAATTCTTTCAATTCACCAGGCACTGGAACAGCTGTTTACAAAGCAGTCTGTTGTCATCATCCAAAGACCTCATGAGACAAGCAGGAAAATTTGGTTTATATTCACAGTGGCAAAAAAGGCATGGTTGCAAAATGTGGAAGAAAATGTTCTTTAAAATAAGCCATTTCTTCTCAGAACAATATGACTTAGTTCAGAGTTAAGTGTTTCAAAGGAAAACTAAGAAACTTGGTATAGTTAATTGGTACATTTTGCCCTTCTTTCCTTTGTGGAGGACAAACTCTTCTCTTTCCAAGTGGGAAGGATGATTCAGAAGGGAGGGTGCTCACTTAGGATCTGACACATCTGGGTCATGTTCCTTACTGTGTTGCAGAGTTATTGCAGGAGTTTACATACGGTTTACATCTAGACCAAACTTGAAACTGATGTCAAAATGCAACTCTGAGGCATCACTAATGTTCATAAAGTCCTTGCAGAGTTTTTAGCACTGGTAACTCCTGCCTGTGCATAGGTGATTTTCTCAAAAGGTGATTGAAGTGTTGAAAGGATACGTTACTTATGGGAAGGAGCAGCTGCAGAACAAAACTTTCTGGGATGGCTGTGCTTTTTTTTAATGTAATAAAACAATGTTTAGAGTATCATTCTGGGCTTAGATCATCACTGTGCCTTATTAAAAGTAAACAAGTTGACCTATATCTCCCCTATATTGAGAGCAAACACCAGGCTCTTGAATGTGTTGAAATGTGTTGTTCACCTTCATTTTTGAAGCTGTTCTGTTTGTTCATTTTTTTGCTCTAAATAATTAAAACATTAATTATATCTAAGAATGAAGAAAGAAATCAAGAAGCTGACTCTCAAAGCCAATTGGCAGGCAAGAGAATTGAAACAAAAGTCTATTTTATACTGTGTACTTTCCAGCTGGCTGTTATACATCTTCACAGAATTACAGGATTATTGAGGTTGGGAAGGACCTCTGGAGACAATGAGTAAGACAGAGATTCTTTGAAGCTATAGATTTTACTGGCAAGCTATACCTAAACTTCAGGAAATGCAAAGACCTCCCACCTCCCAAATCCTTTTGTCCCATCTACCTGCATCCTGATTCCATGTGAGGGTGAGATTTGGGTGTTTACTTTTTTCGTCTTGACTTCCCCTTCCTTGCTGTCATTTACACAGGAAGGAATCCTCAGCATAACACAGACTGAAAGGACCCTGGGTCCTCATTTGTGAAGTGAGGAAAGTGCAACATTACCAAACAGCAACACTAAATGTGTTTTCCAAGGATTTAGCCCTTATGAAAGTGTCAGAGGAGCAATCATTTCTGCTCAATTCATGTCTTTCCCTTTGTAGTAAGTAGTACATAACAAACTTAATCTTTGAGCCTCCCACATTTCATAACATGAAGGTTTTCTGTAAGTCTTGCTCTTATGTGTTCTGCTTTCCATCTCATTTCCACACTTGGGTGACACTGTACGTAGGTTCACCTGGAAATGAGGGAGAGAGGTAAGGGGGAGCATTTGTCTTTATCTTGTTGAGAAGGATGTCCTGTGAGTCTCTGATCTGCAGCACAGGCACAGCCCTTCCCAGAGCAATGAGAATTGCCATGACCCTGCCTCTCCCAGCATCCCTGGAACAGAAACAGGACCAAGCTTCCTTCTTCCAAAGACAATCTCTTTTCTTCCAAATACAGACTGATGATAGCTTCACATACGATACATTGTAAATCTGCACATCACCGGCCAGAATGAGGTCCCAGAAGGGAATTCATTTTGTGGGAAAAGACTGAGAGAGCTGTGCTCTTTCTCAGGGGAGCGGAAAACATTTCGTGCTGAGCTAAAAGCTTGCATTTGTTATTTTTAGTCAAACTAATAAATGTTTTGTGTTGGCAAAGATAAAAGTAAGGACATGAGAAAAGAAATACATGAACAAAAGCCGTGTCATGTTGAGGGAACAAATAGGTAGAGTATCGAGAGGCTCCAGGGGAGTAAAAACATAAACACTTTCCTACATTTTATGGGAATATTCTTTTTGGTGATTTTATTCCAGTACTGAGCAAAACTGAAAATAAGCCACTATTTGTTTATGAGAGACTTCTAGCATTTCTTCCAGTTCTGCTAGGCAGCAAATTTTCTGTCTGCAGCTACAAAATTCAGACCAGATACGGTTTTGATTTAAAAAAGTAGTGATGAGAGAAGAAAGAAGAAAGGAATATAACCACCACTAGTATTTGCTATGGTGCAGTCATAGAGAGGTTGCCAAGAGACTTAGCAAACCTTGGTGCCCAAAGAAATTATAAGGAAATGCTGCAGAGGAACAACCATCTGCTGGGAAGGCTGATGGGAAAATTTCTACCATAGCATAACGTGCATGGAGAAAGAGTTTTTGCTTGCTGAATGAGTACAATGAGGAAAAAGAGAAGGTGAATATAAGATTATAGGAGGGAAAGGAGCTTTGCATTATTGTCACTGAGAAAACAAATATTTTGTCAGGCATGCATGCCAGAAAAACCTGAAGGCTTGTCCAGCGAGGCAGCTCTAATGAGATCACTTGATATATTTCAAAAACCACATCCAAGAAACAGGTACATTTTACAGTCAGTCTCTGAAAAAAGCCATATCAATGATTGATCCAGTCTAAATTAATTCTTTAAACTGGGCAATCTGTAGTACGTAAGGGCATTCTGTGAATGGAGAGAGTCTTCAACAGAATAAGTGATTGCTCAAGTAAATTTCTGGTCTTCATGGTTAAGCACTTACAACGGCACTTAAATTCTTTCTTTAAGAAAAAAACCCAATATCCTTAGTGAGTTATAGAAAGGAAGTACGACGTATAATTTCATAATTGTAACAATAATACAGCTATGGATTATTGATGTTAGCAAGATTTTCTTGCTGTTTCACAGATTAAAACATATGAAAATTGAAGGTTTACAGGTCAGAAGAATATGAAATTGGTTGGAAAAACCCCTTAAAAACCCAAAGTCATATTTCAGGAGGTTCCTTAAATGCCATTCTTGGTCCAGAACTATTCAGAGTTTTCTGTATTACAACCTACATTGACCTCAGGGGATAATTATAAGGAGACTTTCCAAAGTTGAAAAGATTGCTAATGCTTGGAAAGATAGAAATAAAACAAACAAGTGGGATGATACTCAACAAAAATAAACATTAGCTCTCCAAAGAGGATATATGGCAATTATAAATTAAATTATTTCATCAATCAGATACTTCCTGTTGCACCACTGGCTGGAATTGCTTACAAACATACCAATTTCTTTGAGTAAGAAGTTGTGATTGCAAATGTATATCATATGATGACCTAGTGCTTGTAATCTTATTCCAGGCAAAATTCACACACTAATTTAATCATGCAAATTAGGTTTGTGAAAGAACTGACTCTGCAGTCCAGATTATGAATGTTCTTTTTATTGCCAGGTGATAGAAAAGGAGTTAAAATTATAACAGGCAGGAAAACTTCTTATAAAATCCAATGTACATACACTCCAAGGAAGCATATATGATGAGAAGAGTAGGGATTTTTTCATGATTTTCCATGAGGTGCACCATTTTATTTTGTCTGGTTTGCAAAGAGAAGAACAGAATCATGCAAATTTGAGAGAACTGTTTATGTTTTTCATTTGATCAGCAAAATATTGGAATTCATAATCACGTCTTGCATCCCACCTCTCCCCCAGGCATTCATTTAATTAAATCTTGTAGAAAGTTGAATGGAATTTCACCCTACTTCACTCTAAAAAAAAGATATGACCCCAGGTTTGAGACACCATAAACTTGAGAGTGAACTGTTGTATAGGTAATTAATATTTGTCAAAGGCAAAGCCTATAAAATATTTATTACTTGAATGTCACTTGTTTTCTTCCTCCAGTAGTTCAGAGCCCATGTAGTTAAGCACCAGCAGAATGATGGATACACGTGCCACTCTCAGCATTTACACCCAGGCAGTGATTGATTAGGCACGAGAAAGGAAAGGAGCAGATAAGTCTCACATCCAGACAAAGCCATTCAATTTAGTAAGGAAGCAATGAGAGCAAGAAGAAATTCTGGGAGTCCGTGATTAAATTTGTGAAACCAAAAGGTTGTCAGTCTACGTTTGAGATAAAGAGTAAAGTCCATACTTTTTCTAAAAAGTTCAGAATTAGAGAAAAGGCATCTTTATGCTGAGGTTGGAGGGGACAATTGGTAAATGAACTTCTCCTTGAAGACAAATAGATATGAAAAAAGAAGTAAAAAGGGAAATTTTATGTACCTTTTTATTTGATGTGATGATATTATTAGAATTATTTGATGCATGCTATAAAGGTATTCAGAATATTCTTATTTTTTCCCCTCCTATTTCCTCTGAATTCATCATAAGCAACTGGAAAACTGGTAAATTTATGACATCAGATGAAATGCAGGTGTTTCCTTGAGGGAGAAAAAATTATTAAACTACCACCTAGTTTTTAATATACTAGGGAGTAGAAAAAATAACATTATGTAAAACTTTTTTTCCTATTTTTTAACTCTTTTATGAGTTACAATTAATTCTAATACCTGGAATAGCAGCTGTGAGGAAAGAAAATAGTCTCTGTTTGAGACTTGAGCTGTCTGCTCTGTTAAGGAAAAGTCTGAGATAGCTCCCCAGCCAGTCTTTAGTTAACCACAGAAACTTTTCTAACTGAGCCAGGAATTACTAAACTTGACATTAAAGATATATAAAGTGAATAGTAAAATAGTATAATCCTTTTACCACCCAGAATTTGCATTTAAAATAATTAATAGTTTACTTTGGAAGTGTCCTCTAGAGGCCATCTGATCCAAACTACACTCAAAACTGGTCTAGCTTTGAAGGTTAGTCCAAATTTAAATTCAGATTAGGTTGCTTGGAACCTTGGCTGTAACTTTGTTGATCTCAACCCTGGTTTGCTCATTCCAAAAAGCACAAGACCCATCATTAATGCTCTGAAGAAGTGTGAATACAGGTTTAAAGTCTTTTAAGTGTTACTTCTTACTCTATCCTTGAGATATGACAAAATTATGAAAGATCATAAGGGCACAAATCTGTTGCTGAAATAACCACCAAAACTCTGCTTGGAGTAATTCACAATCATGCAGGATTTAAGTGGGAATTGTGTCTGTCCTGGTGGAAGATACATCAGAGCAATACCACGTAGCCCAGCTGCTCTAAGGGGGACTGTGAACTGAATATCCCCATCCTCTTCTCTAAACTTCCGTGAATTAGTACCAAACCTAATCTAGCTGAACCTATTGTCACCTCCTGCAGCCCAGCTGCAGCCACCCTTCAGCATGCTCCAGACCATGCCATGCTCATAGCACTCCATGTGTTTGTGTCCCAGGGAGGCTGACATGCCTTTCTGGAGTGGGATGGCCAGTCTTTAGTCTAGAAGTAGCTTCTTTTATAGCATTTATCAAAGATTTAATTTAGGCAAAAAGCATTGACTACCTCCTTGATCTTCTGTGCCTATCCATGGACCACATTTTGTGTCTCAGCCATATTGCCAATTGTTAACTCTTCTAAGATATATCTAATTGCATTGCTTTAAAATCCTTCTGTAACATTTATCTCCTGTGTCATTTGAATGGCTTCTATCTCCTTATTAATTGAAATTACTCCTCTCACTTGAAATTACTGGGCCAACATTTAGCTTCCTTTATAATTTTCTAGCAACAGTACAGGAAGTTGGTTATCTTTAAAAGGGTCCAAAAACCTGTGTGCATTTATGTCCATAAGCTGCAATCCAAACAAGCTGTCTGCTCTCAATGGGTATTCATAAACAGGAGCTCAGCAGCAGTGTTGTCTCAGCTAACCTAAGGAGATCCAGCAAACTATTGCTATAGCTGTAAGACAGCCCCCTGGTTTGCTCTTTACTGACTGCCCTTTCCTAAGTACTGCCTGTGTTTGTAATTCCAAATGCTATTGATTTCTATCTGATGTCTAAGAGGGTACAAAGCCCAGCACCTCTCAGATTGTATCTTCACCTCTTAGCTGGTTATATTGTACAAATCATATTGATTTGAAGGAAAAGAAGCTAACAGCAGCACTTGTTTTTAGATCAAGAGTAGTATCTTGAAATTCTACTCCCTTTCATGGAAAGAAAATCTGTGATCTGAAAATTATTTATTTATTTATTTTCTGCAGCAGTCTTGGTGAAAACAGAGTCAAACTGTGTTCTGTGAGATGATGAAGAGCAATAGTTCATGCTTCAATCATCTCCAGTAATTTACAATATGGAACAGGACAAGGACTGATGGTTACACAGAGGGAGTACACTCTTAATGCACAAAGCCTACTATGCTCTTAATGAATACAGTATTTTATTACGTGCAAACTTCAATGCTAGCTCAGAGAATTAGTAGTGTGCTAGAAATGGATAAAATAATAATTAGAGAGAAATAAATAATGCTGAGACTTTTGTTAAACTGGAGTAGCTATTTACATATTTTGTTCAAGGCTTATCACACCTTAACACGACTGAACAAAAATATATAAACTGCTGATCTCAGTGGCAGTGTTACCTTCTTGTAGGGAATTCTGGAGGAAACGTGTGAATGAGTGATGCAGCTGTAGTTTGCATTGATATCCAAAACAGAATGGTACAGAACCACCAGAAAGTACAGAAAAGTCATTTACAACCTCTGAATACAGATGTAGTATGTAGAAATGAAAAAGCTTGTAACAGAAAACAGTTTTCAAAGTGCTGATGCAAGTAAGGTAAGAGTTCAAACAAACAGCAAGAAACTGGTGCCTTTTTTTCAAGAAATATCCTGCCTCACATTGTAAGCAAGGCTGCTTTCCACCACTGGATTTATCGGGGATCGTGTTATAGACAACATCAACTTCTGAGCTGGAAGTTCAACCTACTGCTGGAATAAGACCTCAGCCAGTGCTTGTACAACTGACCACTCTGGGCTCCTGACACAAAATGTTGGGTGCTTCCAATCCACTGTCACCTCATGCCTGAGCCCAGAATTCCATTTAGCCCAGGTTGGAGTCAAGGCTGGATGGCCCAACCAGCCCAGGAAGGACACTCCTGAGGATGGAGCAGAGGAGCAGAGTCATGTATGCCCCAGCTCTCTGCAAAACAATCACAAAATTTGTTAGAAGAGGAAAAGCCAAGGTAATTCAGAAAGAATTGTACAATTTCTGATGATTTTTATGTTCTCTGTAGGATGAAGTGTTCATGAAAGGAGAAGACGTAAGTCTTCATGCAGCTCTGGAGGAGCTGGGAATATTCCAGCTGTTTGGACAGAACCTCTAAACACATTTGGTTCTGAATATTCAAATTTCTTTAACAGTGCTTTTGAATGTATTAATTATTCCCACACAAATACTTTTTAAAAATAAATTAATTAAATGAAATTATTTGTAAATATCTTTCTCATAGTTTCCTTGGCTAAAACAGATCCATATTAATGTCCATGATTTTCATCGACAATGCCAGTTGCTGTGGCTGTTTCTGTGTCAAATAATTTGTCTTTCTCTTTCTATCACATAAACTACATGAACATTTTTGAAATTGCTGTCCCATTTATTCCTTGATGGGCTATAATACTCCTAATCAATATTGTGTTGGAGTCCATTTGGCCCACAGTGCTGTCATTTTTGCAGCAAATGGGAGTCATTTGCTGTCTTGCTGTCTCATACAAAAATAAAAAAGAGATTTATACTTTTTTATTCTCGCAGTTAACTCTGCTTGTTCTTCGTGCAGAAGGAAAATAAGAAAAAGCAGGGTTGTTTTTTCCCTTTTTTTCCTACTTGAAATCAGCAATATGTTTTCTGTAAAAATGTTGGATGGGAAGGGGAAAGCTGAAGAACCACCTACCTGCTGGACACCTTAAAAAATTGTCACTGATCATCTTCTGTAAGTGGAGGGTTAGTGCTAATAGCTGTGAGAGAGTCTTTTCCACTGTGTTCATTTTATACCCTGGGAATATCATGCTGGGCTTGACATAAATTTGCCTGGATCTCAGCTTTAATATCAATTGATTTGTTATAGACACACCAACTGGAAGGCAGGAAAGCATTTCCTATCCTTTTTTACAGTTTTTCCATTTCCTATCTTATTTCATACCAAATGCAATCAAAATTTTGCTTTTTAAAAACACAAAACTATAAAGACAAAAATATACTTGTTTCCCAGGACCTTCCCATCTTCTAAACATTCATGGCATACCTCTGGATTGAATGTCAGAGGGAGAACAGGACATTCAGAAAGCTGGGTTTTGCAGAATTTTTCAGAACATCTGCATTTAAAGATGCAAACAGAAGGGAGGACATCTTAAACTATAGCCTCCAGCTCTAGCTTCTTTTTCTATTTCTCTTTCTGCACCACTCTGATATATTCCTTCAGGTTGAGTGTTCTGGAAGGGTGTAGAGCCCCAGCATCTGCAGAATCACACAGACCTGTACATTTTTGGTGCTTTAATTTTGCAATTACAATGGAATGTTGTCCGGAACAAAGTATGTCTGCCTTTTCCTCTCTTCTACTTCTATCAAAATTTTCTATGTAGATCTATAGTGCCTGTGAATCTTTTCAAGGCTTTTTGTGCAATTTTTATGACTTAGGGACTTTTCCACTACCTGCACCCTTCTGCCTCTGCAGAAAGCCTTCATTAAAGTCTCCCAGCTCAGCTAGTCACCTTTACAAACTTGTATGTACACACAAGCAGATTAACTATGGCCCATTTTCCACAGTGCACCAGAAACATAGAAGGTTTCTTCACCACAACTCTGAATTCTGCCTCTTTACAGACACAAATGATATCAGACTTTTAACTTTGTAACATCAACTAGCTATTCTCAGACTTCTCAGTCATTACAATGCCCTCAGTATTTCATTAGCTCTGTTTTTCATTAAGTTGTTCTTCTGGTTTGTACATATCTGTATTTCATCTCAAAAATTATTTTCTTCCCTCTTTTCCTTTCTCGGCCCTTCCCCACTTTGGTATGTCATATAATCTCTATCAAAGTTAATCTCTACAGAAAACAAAGACATTTAAAAGACAATTTTAAATGTTATAAAATCTGTAGCCAAACCACATAAACTAAGTCTTTATGGACTTTAATACCAAAAATTAGTTGTTAATTTTCTGCCTCTCCCTCCTCCCTTAGTTTTCAGAGAGATTTTTAGTGATTGTATAACCGTGTCTCAAAAGACACATTCCACCTTCTTTGTTATATATCTTTTAACCTCATACAACACTTAGATTTTTCTCATCTCCCCTCCCCTCTGCAAAACAAATTATATTAAAAGCAAAGCTTTGTTTCTGCCTGTGATTTACAAATTTCTGGTGACTTCAGTATGCAGAACTACAGGCCTTCTCTCTCTTAATTAGTTTTCATTGATTGTTTTGAAGCTTTTGCTTACCAGTAGGAACCCAATACTTCAGTGTGCAGTCATCCAAAGGAAGGCAAAATTACTCATTATGTCCATAGGAAGGACTCCATATCAGCTGATATGGAGGATCTTTTGGCTAAGGTTGTTAGTGAAATCTGCTCATTTTAGAATTTGGGACTGCATGCCTTTCTTTTTTTCTTTTTTCTTTTTTTTTTTTTCTTTTTCTTTTTCTCTTTCTCTTTCTCTTTCTTTTTCTTTTTCTTTTTCTTTTCCTTTTTCTTTTCCTTTTCCTTTTTCTTTTTCTTTTTCTTTTTCTTTTCCTTTTTCTTCTTTTTCTTTTCTTTTTCTTTTTCTTTTTCTTTTTCTTTTTCTTTTTCTTTTTCTTTTTCTTTTTCTTTTTCTTTTTCTTTTTCTTTTTCTTTTTCTTCTTTTTCTTTTTCTTTTTCTTTTTCTTTTTCTTTTTCTTCTTCTTCTTCTTCTTCTTCTTCTTCTTTTCCTTTTCTTTTTCATTAGCAACAATATTGCATCCTATTAAGAAGATAAAAAATGTGTTAGGTCAACCTCTCTGGCATAAACATGAAATTCTTGGGGAAAATCCTTGGAGAAGGAGAGGGAGGCAGCAGAATCACAGCACACCATGAGTGCTTGCAGTTCATACCAAGAGAGAACATATTAAAAACAACAGGGAGCTTGCATATGCTTCTTCCTTAGTAGTATATTTTTCAACTTTATTCTGCACTTTGAGTAATAGATTTGATTCTACAGTTGCTCTTTCTCTTAAGCCTCAAACCCACATTTCAGTGTGTCTGTGCTCTGCAACCTAGTAAGCAGGTAGAACACCCTACAAATGATGTTTCTTCATTTATAAGGAAGCTCCTAATTTTCCATACCCATATGCTATACATTCATGAGCTGCATAAACCCATATTCTGATCTGGAATCTTCCTGACCAGCAGAAAATTGCATTAAAAATACTTCACTTGGACAGATACTGGTGACTCTTGGGGACAGACAAGAGCTGATTCTGTGGACAATGCCCTTTTACTCATAGGAATTTTGGCCCAAAAGCATTCCAGTGTCTTGAAAGTCCTGTGTGTGTTGTGACATCTGCATCTTTCATCTGTTTTATATTTTCAAAGGTTCCTGCTTTACACTTGCAAAAGGAGCCATTTCCACAAACCTTTTGTAACCACACTTGGCATGAAAGTCAAGGAGAACTAGGTAAGCCAGGTCTTGGCTCATATTTAATGGTTTTAAGATCAGAAGGAGCTTCGCCTTTACAAATCTCATTTCAGAACAGTTCATTTTTTTATTCCTGCTCTGCAAATAGCCAATGTCAATCAGCCAAATGCACACCTAAATGTGCTACTAAACCATGAAAAATATATCTGTCAAAAGAGAGACTTAATATTATGATTCTGTCTATTTGTCTTTGAATACTAGTGTTGATGCAGCAGTCTTGCTCGAAATATTGTACAAAATGAAGCTTTTATCTTTTCCTGTCTTTTTGGACAGGCAATGCTATTTTTTCCATTGAACAGAAAGAGGGTAAACCACGACTGTACTAGAAGTTCCAAAGAGTTGGCTGTCAGTTGTTTGAAAGAATTCTTGGGAGTACATTCAGTTTTTTTGAGAGGCATTTCATGGGCCATAAAGGTAATTGTTTCAGACTAAAAGAGGGAAACGGAGGTTTAGTAAAGGAAAGAATGGGAAAAGGTACATGTTAGGACCATTAGAGTAGAAGTCATAGTAACGTCAAATAAGGGAGCTGGTAATTTTCAGAGATGTTTTGAGAGATTCCAAGAAGACCTTCAACTAATTTATTTTGAGAGGAACCCATAGCAAAATTCCGAGATGCTTTTGTACCCAGTCATTTCCTGAAAGAAAGATTTTCATAGGACAAATTTTCAAGAAAGGTTTTCAATCATTTACCCCTAACTGTTATACTTGCAGGCCATCTTTGTGCCCAAATGCTGTCTGTACAATCTTTAGATGAGCAAGAAAACACCACTCAGAGATAAATTGCAGAAAATTGTTTTTCCATTAACTGATAATGTTGAACTGACAATTTTGATGGCTAAAAGATAAAACTAAGAATGAAAACAGGTGTTTCATGCTATAGCAAAGAGAAAGTGGAGAGAAAGTGTCACTCTTCATTTGTTGAAAATCACCCATTTCTAACCAGACTGGATTTGCAAACACCAAGGATGTCAGTAGCTGAAGATTGAACACTTCTGTGCTTTACCATGAGGCCATTTTTTTATTGATGCAGTCAGATAGGAGAAAAAGAATGACAGCAAAGACTAATACAAGATAAAAATCCTTTTTGAAGCTGCTCAGAGGTTTTAAGCCTTCGAAATAATCCTGCTAGAAGTTAGTGTGCAGAAAGCTGGCCAACAGTTGAATTAATTCTAAAACTCTGCCAGTATGCAACACAGAAAGCATGAGACTTTGTTACAGTTTCCCGCAACACCTGCAGCTAAGATTATCTGCACCTTTCTAGGTCAGAGAGCCTCTTCATTATTTAAAATACTTTCAACATTTTAGCCTTTGGTGATAAAGTATTTCTTATTTGGTGCCTGGCATTATTTTTTCTAAATTTGAATGAAAACACAACAGTTGTATTAAATGACTAATGGCATAATATTTTGTCATTACCATACATCACAAGATTTTATTTTATGGCATTCTATTTTGTCAGTTAAAGAAAGCATTTGAAATTAATTACAGGCAGAGACTAAAGTTTGCATATGTGTATCCAACCTGAGGGAAAGTAATTTCAAATGGTAAATATTAAGAATATGAAGAAACATTGATATGGTTTCATAATTTAATTTTGTCATATATTTCAGTGTTGTTTTGGAGCACACTGTGTGCTCCCTAAAACAATGAGCAGAAAATCACTGTTTGAATGCTACAGTTATACATTCATACAATGAAAAATCATTGTTTCCTTCACTTTAAATTACAGTTTTCTGACAATTAGTAATTTTGTCCTGTTTTGTCAGGTTTTGCCAATAACACCTTTCTTTGTTAATGTATTAACAATTTTTTTTTTACTTAGGTTTTCTCCCATTAATAACTAACTTACGACAATCAAAGTGTAAAGCATAATGCAGAATTATTAACTATGAACAAACTGATTATCACTGCTTTCTATAAGATTGTTCTTCGGAATTTATCAAGACTATTCTCATCCATCAGACACAGAAAAAAAAAGTTCCTGGTCCCATTTATATTATATATGCACTGTGGAGTTTGGCATCAAAAGGAAAAACTTCTCAAAGCATATTTAAATCAAAGATAGCTTTCTAACCCAACCATTGTTGTAGTTAAATTCCACTCATCCCTCCTTTTGTCTTGACAGCCTAGGAATGCTGAGAAATTACATTACTTTCCTTCAAACTATTAAAATGCAATTTGCCAAGTATCACATTTTATAATACCCAATGCAATCTTTGTTATATCATTGTCAGGAAAGAAGGCATTTAAAGCACAGACCTTCAAGCAACCAAGTCCAATGGGCCAAAGGGGAAAGAGAATTTAGTAGAAAGGGCACATAATTTGATATCTGTAGAACTGACTGTGCATAAAAAGGTGGATGACTCTTGTCACATTTACTATGTTTCACTTGACTTCCAGCTGCCTGGGTTTTATGCAATAAAAGGAGAAAACCGATATTTTCAGATGATGAATATTTTTGAAGTATTTCAAATGAGTCAGACAGAAAATGAAACATAAGGTGAAAAATATACTGGAAATGAGATGTGATTAGAGGGCATTATTTTTCATGGGGGAGAATGATAAGCTTTAGGGAAGGGAGAAAGTTTGCTCATGAAAGTCCTGTTTTTGAGGCTGTCTACAGGATTAATTAATAGCTGCTGATCACATAATCACAAAACCTTGATGTTGCTGCTCCAATCCCCTATTCCAACAGGACTACCCAGAGGTGGTTGCCCAAGATCGTGTTGAGTCAGATGGCTTTTGAGTATCTCCAAAGACAGAGGTATTATGTGCTCCTCTTCCTTTGGTCCTGTCACTTGGCACTACTGAAAAGAGCCTGGCTTCTTCTTATCAACCTTCCTTCATGTATTTATATACATTTATAAGAACCCACCTTTGATGTCAGGTAACACTCACTGTATCACTTGTCCTATTTTCCTATAAAGCAAAGAAGGTAAACTCCTTTAACAATAATCATTTAACATGGTAAAAAAAAGGGTTTTCAGGTAAGGATTAATGAAAAATACAGTAGCAAAGGATTTGGAGTAGCTACAGTTTGCTACAATGCAAACACAAAAGCAAAATGTAGAAAGTTGGGGGCAAGTGATAAATACTTGGAAATAATGGTAATTATAAGTGATTCACGGTAAATAATTAGCAGCAGTCAGATTACAATCAGAAAATGGCAGGAGCAGAGAATAATTGTTAAAAACAAAGTAGGAGCTAATTGCGGCTATCTAATATTGTGGATCAATTGTTTTAACAAAGAAAAGTATTTGGAATTAAATAGCAATTGCTTAATTGCAATGATAGAAAGAGATGGGTTTAGCAGATGGAAAATAAGAGTAGTAATGGTAAACTGATAAATCCCAGTTATAGAAAACTTGATCGGGTAAAGTGGCATAGCAGGGAGAGAGATGACTATTCAAGTTCAGTAGACAAGATGAATAAGGTAGTTATGTGAATAAATGTGGATCAAAAGTAGTGAAAGCTGTGGTTTTAGAAATATTTTTTTTCTGTGCTGCCCAACATTTTTCTAGTGGAGATGTAGATCTACAATAAATTTAAGTCTATACATATTTAATATTAATTTGTTGTATGACTACAGACTTACAGATTGGACTGAAAATTATTCTGAGAAAAGACTGGGAAACAAAAATTGCAGTTTTAAAATCCATAGATTTAGTTGTAAATGAAAATATGTGCAATGCTTGAGAACAACCATTACAGTGACAACAGTGCTGACATAAAGAAAGTAAAAGCAGTTTCTAGTGCTGAAGAAATAAATGTGCAATAAATTAAAGCAAGAGGCAAAAAAAAAGGCAAAGGAAGATGGAGATCAACTATGCCTAATGTCATAAAGCCTATTCTCATAGAAAAAATTTTTACAATTCTCTGCCTTTGTTCAAATTGCCCTTTGGACACGAGCCATGGAAGGATGCTAGTCTATTTCAATAATGTGTTTAATTCCAACCCATTTTCTGTCCACAGGCAACAGTGGAAACAAATCTGTCAGCTGTGACAATCCCTTGATTTCCACTGTGGGCTGGGTCTAAGTATAAGGATAGAGAAAAAGAAAGCAGTTTGAAGAAAGAGAGTAATTCTAGCTGGTGGATTCTCAAACTCTTATTTTAAGTTTCTGTATTTCCTTCTTTAAACTTCCTATGTCATGACCTTTCATAAAATACTCAAGGTTTTCTTTTTAATATTTACCTTAAGGATCAGTCCCTGAAATTGATGAAGAAGAAACAGAATAGTAATATAAAACTACTGAGAAAATGTTACTTGGATGGATGGTATTTTCCACCTAATAAAATTAAATGTAGGTATCTGGTGTTGAGTTACTTGGGGAAAGAAATTATTGACTTTAACTAACCCTTGTTAATACCATTGTGATAGTCTTTAAACAGGATCTTGTTTGAATTTCTCCCCAATACTCTTGCATTTAGAGTTAGGGTGTAATAAATTTCAGCTCTCCTATTCACTTTAATGTTGTATAAACATAAATGTGGGTTTGTCCAAGTGTTTGAATTAAATTTCTGTAGAGAGTCTCAAACTTTGTGTCACAAAAATTCAATATTCGCTTTCTGAAGAGAAGCAGGTAACCAAAGCACCACATGCCGACTTGTTTAAACTTTCTTTTTGAATTTGAGAATCTTTTTCTGAATAGTGTAATACTCAGCTCTTAAAAGAACTAAGGATTATGTTGTACCTTTTTTGAAGACTTAGTTATAGACTGAATGCTGCAGAAATAGTTCAAACTCTTGCTGTTCATGGAGGTTATGTTCTGAAGGACACAACATTTGGAACTTTGCAGGTGATTCCATCTATTGCAAAGAAATACAAATAGTTATCTACCTATATATCAAAATGGTATAAACAGAAAAAAGTGTAGCCATAATTCTGAAGCGAGCTGTGGCCACCAGCTTTATCACTGACAAGCACAACACACCTCACCCACGCAGGAAACAGATTTCACACAGGGACAGACTGGGCACTGAATAATGTAAAACAGACTTTTACAGACTTTACAAACTGATATCAGGGAAAAGTAATTTTTTTATTATTTGCTCTTTCTGCTACAGAAGTTCAGAATAGTTTGTATGTGTCTAATTAAATAACATGAGTAGCAAAATATTCCACTGTACTCATTCTTCCCTATGGGAGAGAAACTGGAAAAACAAACACATGGCACATGTTAAGTACATTCCTTCAGACATTACTTAGGAAGTGCTTTAATGAGATGAATGTGACATAAAAAACTTATGGCATAGAATATGTTTGATAGAAGGATTAGTGTGTAGAAACCACAATTTATGCTTTAAATGTTTTTAAAATTCCTTATAAGCCAGGAGACACACTGCTATTAAAAAAATAATAATTTCAAACACACAAGGAGTTGGAGAGACTGTAATATGAAACAAATTGTGAGAGAAAGCATGTTTTACCATTCATTCTTAACATATTCAAAGTCTCTGCGATGATCACTTAGCCTTCCTTCACACAAAGTTCTTTGTTTCCTGTCAAAACAATCAAAATATGGATAATGGAATGAAAATAAAGTATTTTAGAACACTGGTTTGAAAGCATACAGTAGACATTTCTGTCAAGTTAGAAGGATCTTCCAGGATACTGTCTTGAGCAGGCCAAAAAAAGGGTGGCATGCCCAGAGGACAATTTTGATATTTGGGATTCAGGGTTTGGCTAAATACTGCTTGGGAAAGCAAGCACCTTGGAGTCTAAAACTTGTGCCCAATAGAACAGTCAGTATAGGCTGGACTAACTCCAGGACTGCTAGAAGCTGCAATTATTTGTAATAGTGTATAACCTAGAGTCAAATGCCCTGTGTTATAGGTATGTGTTACAGACATAGCAATCTTGCTCCTTTAGAATCCTGCAGCAGCTCAGTACAAATATCTAAAGGCAAAACACATTCCAAGAAAAGTGATGCTTAAAGTAATAAGTTTCCACACGATAAGCCCACCAAATTTAACCAATAATTTATTGCTCTCTTTGGTCATTGTGATTTTAAATGTCCCCTTACAAAACCTTAAAATGTGTGCTATTTAAGAAAGACAAAACTACCAGACTTAAATTGTAATTTTGTGCTAGTATCACCATGCTGCCATGAATATTTTTTAATTATCTGATCCAATTTTTTGTATGTAGCACTCATGAATGGGAGAAAGTTTTCTGGAAGAATTAGGATTTTTTTTTCTCCATATTTCAAATCTGCAAGTGGCTCTGCTTCTTCTTAGGAAAGCAACCAAACAACAACCTAACTCCCCCTCAAAAATATAAACCAAAAAAAACAGCATGAGAAAAAAAAATTTCAGAAGAGCATGGGCATTGTGAGCCAGGTAATGTAGATTCTACAGCCCATGTGCTACCTCAGTGTTTTTTGAGGAATAAGGAGAGAGAGAGAACAGGGAAATCTGGTTTTAGGTTTCTCTTGGAAATTCTTGCTTACTTTGTTTTAAAATTCATTCTTAAAATTATAGAGATCCACCAGTCACAGTTATTGCTAGGGTGCTAGACCCTTTCACACTTTCCCAAAGGCAACATATATAAACATATTTAGACATCTCTAAGATGAAAGTATAAACTGATCAGCAAGGTGATTAAACAAACAAGTAAGCAAACAACATGTACTGGGAACAAATCACCTCTCTAGGTACATAAAACTCCACTAGACAGAAGGTTGTTATCTCAATTAAGCTGTTAAATCGCTTTTTATTAAATGTTTTTTTTCCTTCATTAAATAATAATGTGTTAAAGAAAAATGTTACTGAACTATCTTGGAAGTAATTAAAAGATATCAATAGCTATGCATTGTATTAGAGATGAAAATCAGGCTCATCATCATAGTGATGCTGTAAAGAAGGAATATTAAAATACCCATTTTGCAAGACTACAGAACTGCAGTATTATTTATGAGGAAGAGGCAACATGAATTTACAGAGCAAACAGATTATAGACAGTCACACAATGAACCTCTTCCTCACTTTGAATTGCAGATTGTCACATTCAAGCACTTATTAAGTGTCTGAGCCCCAGTCTGCACGCCCACCAAACAAATGTATAGGCTGAGATGAATTGCTTGAGGCAGAAGAAATATTCCCACTGAAATCAACAGGCACAAATGCAACACTTCTTGTGTAACCAACATTAATGTACAAACACAGTCTCCTGTTCACTGTCAGTGAGGCTGTCAGGCATCCCCCAGAGGCACAGGGAATGCTCGCTACAGTCACAGAGCATAAAACAAAACTGAGCATCAATGTTTCCCATGTTGTGCTGCTTCTTCCAGGGCACACCTCTATTCACTGCAGGTCTGCAGGTCTGGCTCTCTGACGGGGTTGGGGTGCTCCAGAGTTGGTGCACAATGTTTCGATTCTCAAGTGCCTTGTAGTGAGACTGCTTTAGCACTGCAATAGGGCTTCCAGGCTACCCCAGCTGCATTGTGCATTAGATTTCTAATAGATGGTGCTGAAGGATGTCCTCCCAGATGCTGTCCATGCACTCTTGCTGCAGCACCACAATCAGTAACAGGCAGTATAGATTTACAGAGAAGACACAGTTGAGACTCATGTTGTGAATCAGTCACTACACATCTACCAACATTATCATTATATGGACAAAAATAAACAGCTCAGGTCTTATGTTATTGTGTTAATAAATTTAATATTAATTACACTTGTCAGGTTAAGAAGAGGTCACCCACAGCACGCTCCTTGGGGCAATGAAGTTAAAAACAGCTTCAAACATTCTGCAAATTTCAGCTTACTGCTCCAAAATAAATCACTATGACAAAGTAATAAAAACTCTCTCTTCCCTTGGAGAGACAAGTAAAAGGTCTCAACAGAGAAAAGTTCTTTTGTTTGTTGGTTTGGTTGGTTCTTTTTCTCTTGCCCTTCAGTACAGAGGTTTTATTTATTTAAACTGCACCTAACCATACATGAGAATGATATTCTGGTCATTTTACTCTGGCCTTCATTCTTCTAGGAGTATCTTTCCTGTCTTCCATTTAGTTCCAGCAAATGAGTAGTGTCCTCTGTATTTTAGAAGGACCGAACCCATGCAGGAAGAAAACATAAACTGTTATATCAGAGCAAAACTTAGAGTCCAATACAAACCTGTATCAAAACATGAAAGCTATCACAAAGAGTTTTAGATCATAAGGCTTGGCCCATTGTTTATTCAGTCTAGAAGGCTATTCTGCAGTTGTCATATTGACAGATAAATAAACACAATATCCTCTGATAAATTTCCAGTGCACAAAGAATTGAAACTTTCTGTTCTTTTTTTAATTTTCAGTCATATTTTTCATCATTTGCTGGTGCCAGAATGGTTGATTGTAATGACTCTGAGTAGTATTGCAAAAAAAATTTGTCTCTCAAAAGTAACTTTCATTATATACAGCCATTTTAATTACTAAGATTGAGCTTCAAATGGCAGATATTAAATAAGTTTTCCCAAATATGTTTATATCATCAGTTTAAATCCTCATCTGAGCAGATTATTTTCTTTCCTTTTCTTTCCTCCTGCTTCCCAGTAACTTCCTTCCTTCACAAACCTCCCCATAAGAATCACAGGGATTGTAGTCCTGAAAAAATGTGATTGGCTTTTGAAACAAAGAAGTTTCTATTGAGAATAACAGTGAAAATTAAAAAAGAGCAGAATTAACAGACACATGGATGGATATGATCTCTTCGCAATGGAAAGGAGTCAACAGTATATCTGTAAAGGAAAGTCCTCCTTCTTAAATCCATTAGGGTCTCTGAAGGGATTAAAAGAAAAGGGATAAAATCCAACTGCTTTAAAGTAAACTAAGCAATGCAATGCTGTAAGCCAGGAGAAAAGGCCCTTGCTGGCATAAAAGTCAGGAAATATACAATGTGGGGGACTCACAATGTAAGTTCTTGCAAGGAAGGGAAGAATGACAGCTTTGGGATCTGCTCTCTTCCTCATATTTATAAACAACCTGAAAAAGAATACAAGATAAGAGGAGACTAAACACATTATTGATACTAAATTGCTTGGAGCAGCAAAAAAGATGTCCAGTTTTAAAGAGACCTTCAGAGAATACATGACATGATAATAATTTGTATTTGAATTTCACTGTAGATAAGCTTGAAATGATACACAGAAAATAGCGTAATCTCCTATATAAAATGATGATAGGCTTTGAATTACTGTTACCAGTCAAGACAACAAAAATCTTACAATTGAAATGTTTATTCAGTAGCACTATGGTCTTTTCTATGTTTCTTCCCATATATTTTTGAAAGATGCCTATGGGTGACATAGTTCACCAACAGCTTGAAAAATGTGAAATCCTGATTCTCTCATCTCCACAAGGATACTAACAAAGTTCAGAGAAGGACCATAAATTAAATAGATGCAAAATGAAGAGCAGGTCAGCAAAGTAGAACTGATCCATTTGGAAAGGAGGTAACTGAAGATAAATATGATAGATATTGACAAAATCGGCAATGTCACACGGCAGTTGGGTTCCAATTCAAGAACCAGGAGGCATAAAATAAAAACAATATGAGAAAGTTTCATAACAAGCACAAAGAGAAAGTTCTTCCCACACGTGCACTTGTTGTTGACACAGGACATTCTTGGTGCTACAGTTTTCCTTGGATTCTGAGAGGTTTGACAAGTTCATAGAATAGAAATCTAACTGGTACTACTAAACAGAAAGAAGTTTTGGCTTGGCTGGCACTGGAAATCCCTCAATAAGATATTACTATAAATATCTTATATAATTCCCATTTTCCTTAGCAATGTCCTCTGGCAGTTGTTGAAGGCAAGAAATAGATTTTGGTGTGCCATTTTCAGCAAGCATATACAGTGGGTCACTTACAACAAGCGTTTCCATCAGTGCCAGATCTGCATTTGGATGTCCAGTCAAACTGGAAGAGGCCTCCATACACTCAGCTGTTGTGATTGAGGGAATGGTGATAATTTTTTTCAAATTGATAATCACTTCTGCATACTGGATGAATTTAACAGATCTCCATCTAATTCACCTAGTAACCTACTATAATCCTGGATTTCATTCTAGAGTTTATTTATTCCTAGAAGCTGGCTGGTTCATAAATCACCAAGAAGTACATTGTGACACTGAGCAATGAGCATCTATTCCCTGCATTTTCACAGCCTTCTAACAGGCTGCAAATTTTGGATTTGATGTCTATGACTTTAATCACTGTGATAGAAGTTAATGCAATTAATTTTTGCAATTAAAGTAATGAATGTAAATAGGAGCATGTCTTCAAAGACCAAGTACTCAATCAGGAAAACATTCTTCTCAATAGTCTAAAATCTCTCACTTTCTACAAACGCTTTTCAGATAAAAGTGTTTACTTTCCCAAATATCTACATTGGTCTTGTTTAGTATAATCCAACAAATAGTTTGAACCTCATAAGTCTTATCCAAAAATGTAATGATATGGTGATAGTTGTTATATGTGTGTGCTCCAAGCCCGACATTTTACCATTGAAATTCAAATATTTTCCTTTAATGACTTTTGTTTTATTCCAGAAAAGGCATAATGCTGTTAATTCAGTTTCCTCCCTCAAAAATGTACTGTGTAGAAAGGCTGCTTTTTAAAAAGAAACAATCTGATATGAATATTGATGATTATTAAACCTAGAATAAAGACTTTTTTTCCCAAAGGCCCTATAGGGGGAAAAAAAGAGCATATTCTATAAAACAATATTGCAAGAAACTTCCTTAAAATGAGTTACAGTATTCTTTACTAGGCACTAGTATTGAACATTATGAAAAAGTTTTCCATTTTGCTATATCAGGCTTGATGAATAGATGAGGGAGCAAACTGATGGAATGCAAAGAGCTTTTATTTTTCATGGACAGTTGTCCTGATCTTCTGCATGCCTCTGCCTGAGACCAGCACATCAGAAAGCAGCTTTAAATTTGACAATTTAGGCTGAAATGTTGAGTTATTTCAGATCAGGATATAATTACTTAGAAACCATGCAAGAATTTGGTACCTACTGGTGAAGAAATCAGGAAGACAAATTTAGTTTAAGACTGTGACTAGAAGATTAGATCTTTTTTTTGGGTCACTCTTTTGTAGTAGCTTTATTTAACCAAATACATCAAGTAAAAACAAAATTACATACTAGGTCTCCCTCCTTCTATATTAAAAAGTAGTTTACAGAATCTTTTCAAACATAAATAAATCTAAAACAAAAAAAGAAAACAGAACACCAACAGTTCTGACAAAAATGGAACAATCATTTTCCAATAGTTCATGGTTTTCATACCAGTGTGACAAAAGGGCGACCATTTTTTTTTTCTGAGACAAAGAATGAATAAGAAAAAATAAGATTACAATATACAGAAAAACTGCCTGTGAAATATCTATTTTCCTATTTATTATGGCTGGAAAATCCAACTAGTTGAGTTAGAATATGCAGAGATTGCAAATGACTACTCCACCTAAAAAGTAGAGTCAGTGGAAATAGCAGAAGGCATCTGGGACATTTCATTAATTATTTGTTCAGCAGTTATCTTCAGCCTAATGTATAAAGACACTGACAAAGATTATGAGCCAAAATATGACTTGTTTTTGTTCTGCTCCCAATCAAATAGATGTTTGTTTCCTTTTTCTCTTTTCTTGTTTTACACTGATGCTTCTCATTAGGTGTTAACCTTGATCTATGTATGTCATCTGGTGTACATGCTCTGCGATAGAGATGAGGAACTCTGCTGTAATTTACCATGGTTAGTCCTAATGTAGAACACATCAACTGGAAATAGCTTCCATTTGGCCAGGCACATTCTTCAGCAGTTAAAGCATTTGGGAATTGTTACCAGAAATGCTGATTGCATTCCTCCAGAACAATAACTTCCGTTATCTATGTAATATTTTGGCTTATATTTAAGTTCTTCTGTATGTTGAAGGTGACATACTATAATGACATATTCTGCTTTGGTTTTTTAAGAGCTAGGTTATTTTTTCACCTTGTTCTAATTCTGGGTTATACATTTGTTGCTTTGCAGGACATCGAAATGCTATGCAAGAGACTGCTAAGAACTGAACAGCCAAGAGATAAGCCACACTAAAACATGGAATTCTGCCTCTGTACTTCAGTAGCACTTGAAAAAATTAACTACCAACATTGCAATGTAATTTACAAGGAGTAGTTAAAATCTTGAAGCCTCCTCTTTATCATGGCTTTTTTTTTTTTCAGTATTGTCTTCTATTTCCCTCCTTTTTTTGGGGGGGGTGTCTTGTCAGAAGTTTTCTTTTTTTTTAAATAGTGTAATCTCACAAGAGAAAAGGAATGCAGTTTGTCACCTAGGAAGCTACTTTCATCACTGAAACCTGCTGCAAAACTGTGGCCTAATTCAGACATCTACTGATCAACAAGCCATTGCTTAACAACTGAGATAAAATACCAATTTTTAGTTTGTTTGTCTGTTTTGTAAACAGTGAAAGTGGAGGAAGGAAACATGTTAATCAAAAGAACATTTCCAAAGCATGTGAGAGGAATATTGCTCTAAGGATCCACCGCCTTTAGCATATTTCTCTTCTGATTTGCAAAACAACAGTGAACCTGATGTATTACCAGACATTGAGCCTGGGAGGATGAAAGCAAGAAAACTGCAGCTCCTTACTTCAGGAAAAGCATCAAGACAAGAGAAGAAATGAGAAAGACTGAATGGCCCTGATCATGACCATCAGACTTCTGCAAATCAGACCATCTAGGAGCTTTAATTGTGAGGTTACCAGAGACAAAACAGTTTCATTGATCAGTTGCTACTTGGAAAGAGTGGAGTCATGAATGCAGTGCCATAATCCTGATGGCCTCACCTCTCCAGAGGGTATAGTGAGGATTCATTTCAAGCTGTTCATGACAAAATGATGATAAAAGGGGGAGAGTTAACAGTGTTTTATTCACTTTGCTATCAATTTACAAGGCAAGGTATAAATCTGTAGTGGTTTCAGTTTGCTTATTTAGGTTTGTGGCTAAATGCTAGCACACTTACTTAAATTTACTTGATTGCTTGTTGTGAGATGAGGATTAGGAGTAGGCAAAGCAGGCTCAAACTTTATAAAGTACAAAGAAGTTTTATTAATATATCTAAGACAAAGGGAAAAGAAAAGAAAAAAAAAACCCAAGAAAAACCAGAACAAACTCCTCAGACCACCCCTCCTTCCCCACCTCTCCATTTCATTCTCCCTGACAACATACAAAAGACAACACTTCGACCTCCAGTCAGTTTACCACCTCAGAAACAGCTCTTGTTCCAGTTCATTTAGGGAGAGAAGTTTCTTTTGCTTACACCATGGATCTTCTGTAAAAAAAATACAGTTTTTATGGGTCTTCTGCCTCACCATTAGCCGCCGCCCGGAGCAAAGTCCAGCTTAATGGTGGATCCCTCCCACCCCAGTAGCCTTCCCACAGCCACTTGGGTGGGTTATGAACAGTCCACAGGGTACCTGTTTTAAGGATGCCCAGTTCAATTGCAGCAACAAAGAAAATCCCTTCTTCTGTGCTTAGCAACACAGGTTCTCCTGACAACTCAGGTTCTCTAGCATTCTCCCCGGGACCAGGGCTCTGGATCACAGCCTCTCCTCTCTCTTGGTTCCAGTTTCTCATCAGGCTGTACTTTTTCAACACTTACTTGTCTGTACTTAGGTATTTCAGTTCATTGGCTGCAATAAGAACCTCACATCCCCCTTTGGACTCTATCTTCATATATTACAGGGAATTTATTAGCTCAGTCCCCAACCATGGTTCTCCAAAAGAGTTTTCAGCTTCACTCTTGAAGCAACTTCCCATACATGTCTTTATAAGTATCAGTTCTGCTTTCCTGACTGACTGTAAAGTCTCTGTGCTGCACTATGTAGATGTCCTCACTTGTTCCTCTCTCTGCGAGGAAGGATGGGTGTCTGTGAGTTTAGTCCAGGCATGGAGAGAGTTAATCTCTGTCTCTCTCTCTCCGGCAGTGTGAGGATCACGTGCTCTTTGCCGGGCTGTTTGAACAGGTCCGAGCTGGATGGAGTCCGGCCCGGTCCTTGCCTGGCCTGGAGCAGGGGCCTGGCCCTGTCTCGTGTACCTGGCACACCGGCTGAGCTGGATCTGCTAAAGATTCCAGCCGTTCCTCCCCCATGCCTGCCCGGCTGCAGCGGCACGGCCTCTCTAAACTTCCTCCCCCCCCTTTGGAAGGGGGGGGGAGAGCTTGGGCCTTACCAGCGAGAGAAGGAAGAGATGCTCCTCTCTACACAGCAGCAGGTCCAAAGAAGAAGAGCTTTAGAAAGTCTCTGCTTATATATAGTTTTTTCCTCGAAGGCAAATCAACTTTTTAATTGGTTCACTTACATATCAATCCTTAAAACTACCTAATTATTAGCTCTCTCTCCCAGGAAGGAAGTTGTATTCCTTCCTGCAGCACAGATCACTTCCTAGATTTTGACCTCTCTAGCCTAACCCAAGACAAAATCAAATTGAGTATCTTCAATATATTTAGAAAGACAAGGCGGCTGTTGATCCTCTAGTCCTGAAATTTCTCCATGTTATATGTCTGCATATGCCTACAACCATAGGAAGAGGAAAGGGGAATCTCAAAATCTGGCTAATCTCCCTTTAGGTTTCAAAATCTCTGAACTTCAAATGGGCCTGGATCATGTTCTTGTTTTGATTTATGGCTGTGTAAGTGGGAAGGTGCAGCTGTTCTGAAATTCCATTAATGATTCTGTCTTAAATTTAGGCTTTCTGAAATAAATGGATTTTGAATCAGGCCATTTTTTAAGTGGTGATTTTCAACAGCTGTGGAAACTGAACAACTTTAAGACAATAAGATGACAAGGAGGACTCAGAGCTGCCTTGTATCTATGGCCAAACTGAAATGGGAATAGCTGAATATCAGCAAATACCAGTCAAAAGTCACTGTCCAGTGGAAAAGAAGATTGGTCTCACTTTGATGAAGGGATAGGAGTAGCTTGAAGCCAGGTATAAAGACAGATAGCTGAGCTATGAAAGCACAGAGATTCCATCACTTATTTTAAAGTTTTTTAATTCTGCACAGGTTCAGTAATTTCTCTGCAAGATAACACATGTTGTGGGAATGTAGTGGAAATGTAAGTACAGGTTACAGAGTAGAGGGTTCTTCAGGCTGAGGAAAGATAAAATATTTACTTCCTAGCTTATACATTCCCTTCTTTTTCTACAGGGGCCGCTGCTATTCATACTGAAAAACCCACCCAAATTCCTTATTTGCTGCCACAATTCAGTCCTTATATCATATGTAAACATTAAGGACTTTCTTAATTCCTTTTGCAAGGACTGCAGTATTTAAATTCTGCAAGTGTCAGGAAAGATATTCTTTTTCTCTGATCTTAACATCTCAGTTGAATGGTGGGATTTTTCCATAGTTTCCTCTGACTGACATCCACCTATGTGACAAGAATGCATCCTGTCAGCCACAGGATCCTCAAAGTTGGTTGTGGAACAGCCATGTCTCTTGATGAGTCAGTTACCAACAGGACTGTTTTTTTCAAATATCTGGGATACAGAATTAGGATGGCAGAACCCACGGCAAAGGTCATGCAAGCATTGGCTCTGGGACAGAAACTCTCATCACAAGATCAACAGCAAAGTCAGGTGCTCCAGCCTCCCAGTTCTCAACTCTTTCATCCAGCTTGACTTCATCAGGGAGCTGATGTGGAATTACGAGTGCACACAATTGAACAGCAACTTTTGTTTCAGCAGTTGTTCCCTTAGTGTATGCACCTGAAGGTTAAAGCAGAATATTGCACAAGGTGAGCTGGCAGCCTAAGGGAAAGGACAGAGGCTTCCCCTTCTGCTGAAAAAGGCAGTCTTGAGTCATCTAGTGCATTTGAGACATGGTCATGCTCCTGATCATTTGGATACACTGGTGGTGCTTGGAAATTATTGCTGGGCAGAGGTCACGCCACAGCTCTAGGAGAGGCAGTAAAGTCAGCCCTGGAGGATATTCTGTCTGCCATATGAGCCATCACTTACAGGTCTGTAGTTCAAGGGATTTAGCAAGTGATGGCTAGTGTTCTCACAGTTGCTTGAAGTACATGAACAGGGAATTTCTGTGGTTTCAATAGCAACTGCCGTCTGATGTGAATAGCTGAATATTTCAAAACATTTTCATTGTGAAATACGGCCCCCTCAGGTCTTCAGAAATTGTATTTATGAGGATTAAAGCCGTAGAAATATAGAATATGCTGAGTTGGAAGGGACCCATGAGGACCATCAAGTCCAAATCATGACCATACACAGGACACCCCCAGTATCACACCATGTGCTTGAGAGCATTTTCCAAACCCCTCTTGTGCTCTGTAAGGCTTGATGCTGTGACCACTTCCTGGGGAACCTGTTCCAGTGCCCAAACACCCTCTCTGTGAAGAACCTTTGCCTGATATCCAACCTAAACCTCCCCTGACACAACTTCATGCTGTTTTTTTATCCAAGTAATTTAGGAAGATGTTGAAGAGCACAGGGCCAAGAATGGGGTGCTGCAGAACCCCACCAGTGACAGGTCACTAGTCTGATGTCACCCCATTCACTGTAACCCGTGACCCTGTTGCTCACCCATCGCCTAGCACAGTTATCCGGCTGAGTGCTGGACAATACGCAAGAGCTCTAACTGTTACTACTGTTTTTTATTCTTGGTATCAAGAACTAAAAGAAAGATGAATGCAACAGTGTTGCTCATCTCTGATTTTACTAATTGGAATATTAATTCCCATGAGTGACTCAGATATTTAAGAATATCTTAGGTCAAAGTAGTATTTGCGTAAGAAAAATGGCAGTAACAATCATTGCAGATAAACACAGTATAAGGATATCCTTTTTTATTAGATGGCTATTTTTAAAATATCTGACATAAATATTTCCATTACATCTTCAATTAAAATCTAACACAGATTAGATGAAGACAACCAATTCTCATAATTTCTTTAAAAAAACCCCAAATGATAGCACTGAAGTACAAAAATATAACTCTTGCATCAGGTAAATCCATCAAAATCTTTGGAAACCCATTTCTGGCAGAATGCAGGAGTTTACTAGTCTGAATTCTTGAAATGAGATATTATTCTCTACAACCAAGTGACTCTGCAGTAATTGAGTATCATTATATAAAACATGCTGAGATGTTCCAAGTTATAATATGTTTAATAAACCAATATACATAATTTGATAGTTTAATCAAGACATTCTGAGTGTCAAATATATTTTCATCATCTTTTTTCCAGTTGAGCTGTCTCTCTAACTTCTCTTTTCCCAGTGAAAGTCCATTATCCACTATGAAGGTTAGTTAAACCCATTTTTTTGTCTGGTTTGAAAAAAAGCTCATCGGGATACAACTAATCAAAGTGTAATGGCATAATGAAAGTGTGTTCTACTGTCTTTTTAGCTTGGGTAGTTTTATGATAAGCTCTTTCTTTCACCAGACATTTTCTTTACTGAACTCTTGTTCTAAATTTGACTTAAGCACCAAAAATTCAAGCAAAGCATGACGGCTGTTCTCCGTTTCCTCCTTGTCCAATTCTCTTCTTCATTGTGGAAACTGTTGAGTCCTTGTTGAGGCAGGCTATAGAGGAATGTCACACTCATTTCAGGTTTGTTGTGCTGGATGGAGAAGTGGAGTCAGAACCCGTGTTTCTCCCACTGTTCTGCACTCCTGTAATCATGCAGAAAACTAGAGAAGCTGCAGGATCCTGTTACCCAGTACTAGATTGTAAAATAGGAACCTATAGTCACTAATTCCCTTTAATACCCAAACTACTGTTTACACAATATACTGTGTATTTTGTTTCTCCATGCTTCCTAAGCTAAAATTAAGATTTAATTGTATCAACTATGTCCAAAGTGAAAGTGTCAATATAGCCATCTCCTTAACACTGTAACATACCTTGATTATTTCATTATGAGAACTGGAAAGGTCATGGCCTAGCGCTGCCTAGAGCATGACATACAGTTCACATCCCAAGGGAAATTATATTCGGATTATTGTGTTTCAGTGCTTATTCTGGATTTTAGTCTTACAGGATCTGGCTTTTTTTCCCTCTGTCTCCGTCATGTCAAAATTTGCCATTAGGTGACTGGAAACACCAAGAAAATCCATGTACTTGAGTGCAAGTCTCTTCCTTCAGTCACTGAGTCAGTATTCCCATGGAGCTCAGCTCAGAGCTATTCAGAATTGTCTCCCCTAACTTTAACATTTCAGAAGACAACTTACAGTTTAGCTAGCAGAACGATAAGCTGTTAGGTGACTCCTTTTTGCTATAATGATAAGAAATCTCCAGACTCACCAGAAAGACTTATGAACCAGATTATACTAGGAAGATTCATGGGCTCTGAAAAATTCACAGCCCCAAGGTAATAACTTTTTTTTTCATCTGTTGGCTGAGGAAATAAGGAACTGATGAGTATTTGCCCTTGTTGATCAGTCTCAGTGACAAACTTCAAGAAACAAATGGATTCCAATTACTAGTAATGTTCTTCAAAGCACTCCTAGAATGTCTGAAATCCAGAAAGGGACATAAGCACAGTGTACATAGTAGAGAAAACCAAAAACTCCACTAGAATCTACATAAAAGTCATAACCGGACTTTAAATACCAAGCTTGATTTTTTTTTTTTTCAGTTAGTACTCAAATCTTTTAAAAAAAACATCAGTTGTATATTGCATTTGGAATTAAATGGTGACTGCAGAGAAACTTAATGAGCTGTAAATTGCATGGGCATTTTTTATGGTTTCTGTCTCTTTTTCTTATTGACCTCTTTTGGAATGCATTAGGATTTTTACATGTGTTTGCATGCTCTTCAACTTGTTCAATTCCCTATGTGAGCAGCACCTTGATATGTGTATGCAACTCCATCCCATGGCACAAAGAGGTTTCTTCCAAAACTTTTGGAAATAAAATTGTAGCTCGAGAAATTCCTTAAATAATGCCCACTTTTCTTGGAAATATTAATATTTTAACAGAAATATTAGCGACTCCTTTCAGTCTAACACTGTCATTTAAATCTCATCTATTTCTTATTCTGAAGATTTATGTAATCTGGATTGTGCTGGAACAGCTTAATGGTTAGGTACTCGTGTCCTAAACTGTGAAGAGACAGTGCCAATGGTTGTTTCAGAAGGGCTGGAAGTTCACAGTTATTCAAAAGCACGCTTTCTACTCCTATATTCTGCTAATAGCAATTGCAGAGGATTGCTAAGATTCACATCTTTAAAATACATCAGCAGAATCTACGACAGATGTTATTCACAGGCATACAATTAAACTGAACAAGCATCATGGCTCTGATGTCAACTGGCAAGACCACAACAAACCTGGCCAAGCTGATTGAGAGGTGACCAACTAACTGGTATAGTTTGAGTTTGAAATGGAAACTATATCACTGGAAAAGAAAAAGACTGAATGATAATCATGTTTTCCATTAAGAGTGCCTTTCAACAGAACAGGTGGAATTCAAATTCTGGAAGAGAGAGCAATTTTTGGCAGAGATCTATGTATCTTCCAAGGACTTCAGCCTTTATGAAATGTCACAGGATTGGAAAGAAACTATTACAGTGCGTTGCACTCACTGTGCTTCCCAGATCATTTACATTCTTGGAAAGAAAAACAATTTAGTTGTTCAGACAGAAACACGACAGAGTAAAGAATAAGACAATATTTTTGAGTAACAGAATAAGCGGGATGGAAAAATGGGTATAAAATGAGTATGAATCCCAACTATTCTGTCGTAGTAGAGGCTCTCTAAGGGCATATTGGATTATATTCGTTCTATCAGTGTCAACTTTACAGTTAAGATAGCTTCACTGCTAGCATCAAATCATACTGGTTCAAATGTACTGTAGGGGTTTGTGGTCAATTCTGAAGAGATTTTCCAAAGCAAAAATTCTAGTTTGCATATTGCCAACATGAGTATATTTAATGGGCTGAAATAAAATACCTGTCACAGGCCTGTGTTCCACCTGAACAGTCTTTTCCCCCTTAGCATTGACTCCTTAAAGCTGCTTCTGCAGTCAGGTTTGTTATCAGTTCACTGATTTATCAAAGTTTATTATTGTATTCCTGCAGTCACACAGGAAATATTTCACCTCCTCTGTCCCAAAGGTGTGATCCCCTTTTCACAGGTAGCAGGGCCACGAGAAAAATAAATTATATGCATCTGACCGAGAACCATGGTTCAGAAGTTCTACCCACCTTCCTCTAGTATAAAATCTAGTATCACCCTGCAGCAGCAGCAACAGCAGCAGCACCTGTTTCCGGAACATTTGCAAATCCAAGCTTGCAACTCTCCAAGCATGTACATTGCCTTTTTTGAGCTTGGCTGGTAAATTAAAGTAGGGGTTATCTTTACAAAATAAAGCCTTTGAAGTGCAATGAAAAACAGGCCCATATCCAGTCATATCTTCTAATCTTCAATTTGGGCTTTGCATCATGCATACTCAACACAGCATATCTCTTCATATCTTTCTCTGGAGATGTTATTTTAACTCACAGATTCCTTCCTTCTGACTGGTAGTTAATAATAGAATCACAGATTGATTTGGGTTGTAAGGAACTTTCAATTAGAGCATTTAATTCCAAGCCCCTGCCGTGAGCAGGGACATTTTCCATTAGACCAGGTTGCTCAAAGCCCCATCCAACCTAACCTTAATTTTTATCAGCTTAAGGGCTTCACTTATCTTACACATACTCATTCAAACTTCCATTGACATTTTCTGGTATTTCCAAATGGACATCTGGTTAGATACCTCTAAATACAAGTCACCTTCTAGAAGACTTGTTACAGGCAGGAGAATTTTCAGAATCCAAAATTTTAACATAGTTATCTGTATTGCATTTGGAATTAAATGGTAACTGCAGGAAAACTGAATGACCTGGCAACTGCATAGACATATTTTGTGTTTTCTACTTCTTATCTTTACTGACAATTTTTTGGAATGAATTAGGGTTTTTTCCAAGTGCTTTTGGACCCTTCAAACTATTCAATTCCCTGTGTGAGCAGTACCTTGGTATGCATAATCAACTTCATCCTATGACACACAGCAAGATTTCTTCCAACACTTTTGGAAACAAACCTGTGGCTCTAGAAATTCCTTAAGCAATGTCTGTCTTATAAATATGAATTTTATAAAAGAAATCTTAGTTATTGCTTTCATTCTAAGATTGTAATCTAAATCTCATCTAGTTCTTATTTTGAAGATTTATGTAATCTAGATTGTGCTGGAACAGTTTAATAGTCATGTCCTAGACCATGAAGACACAGTGTTAATGGTATTTCAAAAGGGCTGGAAGTTCACTATTATACAAAAGCACATTCACAAAAAGATAGAAAGGACTTTAAATTGAGCTAAAACATTTCAAATCTTATATTCTACTAACAGAAATTGCAGATAATTATTTTAGAGTAAGGTAGGACTTAAGACAGCATAGTGTAAAGATGTTAAAACTATAACAGCTGTTTGACAGGTGTCATGATCCAGTTGGTAAAATGTTAGGATCTAGTTATTAAGGTTCTTAGAAATACTCCTGCCCAAATTAAGGTGCAAACAAGACCATATGCCAGTGACAATAGTAAGGGTTTTATTTGACAGTAAACATGAAAGAGAGAGAGAGAGACAGAAAGAAAGAAATAAGAAATAGGTGGGGGGGACAGAGAGAAAGAGGGACAGAATAAGGAAAATATCACCACTCTGTGGACCCCAACGATGCTCCATTGATCCTCTCCAGCTGGTCTTCTTGATGGTGAAGATCCCCCCAAAAGTATAGAATCCCATGGGTTTATATACCCTTGAGCCAGGCAGCAATGTCCAGGTATGTCCCCCTGGGGGAGGTGGGGCAGTCTCTTACAGCAGGCTCTGGGTCTGTTGCATCACATGCAGTCCCATAGAGCAAGGCTTAGCACTTTGGGGGGGTCTTTGATGGATTGTGACTCCCCCTCAGTTGCCTCTCATGTGAAAGTCCTGTGGATGAGGCCTGTGGGGTTGGGGGGTGCTACAGCCGGGTCAGAGGATGGGCATTCATTGGCTCTGACCAGAGGTTACACCACACTCAAAGCCTCCTCTCTCCCCCTCAGCTGGGGTGGGGAGGGGTGTCCATGTAAAGCTGGCTCTTGTGAGCTGTGCTCTACCCCCATCCCAAACTTGGCTGTAGCTGGTGGCTTTGGCCTTTTGTGGATGCAAACCTTCTCCTCAGCCTGAGATGACTGAACAATGGGCTTCATCTAATCAGCAGTTTGGTTTCAGTCCAAGGTCCCAGTCTTCAGGGAGGTTTCTCTGGTTGTAGCTTCTTTATACAGTTTTGGTTATGATGAGCAAAGCTTTATATCAATGTTTGAGGCATGAACTATTTCTGTCTCTGACAACAGGTTTAGTCGGTTGTGCACTGACAATAACCTAACACAAGTTCAAGTAACTGTTTTTTTTGTTTGCCCATTCTTTCATATGGCCACAAGACAGTAAGCAATGGAGAGGCATTGTGAAAATCAGGAAGAAGTGGAGAAATAAAATCTGGCAATGGGCTGGCAAAACATCTCCAAAATCTGTCTTTTTGATTCATCTCCACCACAGTGGCTGAACTCTGTTGTCCTGGTTTTCACAGGAATAGGGTTCATATTTTCTCTCTGTAGCTGGTGCAGGGCTGAATTTTGGATTCAGTATGAGATGCTGAATAGCACACTGATGTTTCAGTTGTTGCTGAGCAGTGCTCACCCTAAATCAAGGACATTTCAGTTTCCTGTGCTCTGCCAATGAAGAGGCACACAAGAAACGGAGAGGGAGCATAGTCAATACAGCTGAACCAAAGTGGCAAAATGGATATTCCATGCAAGAGAATGTCATGCCCAGTATATAAACTGTGTGGGTTAGCTGGAAGACAGAGCAGATCTCAACTCAGGGATGGGATTTTGGCATCACTGAGAGGGTGGTTAGCAATTGTATCATGCATCCCTTTTTTTTCCTCAACCTCTTTTTATTACTGTTACTGCTGTTATTATTATTATTGTTATTATTGTTGATATTGTTATTGTTATTGTTGTTGTTGTTATTACTATTATTATATTTTACATTATTCCAATTATTAAACTGTTTTCATCTCAACCCACAAGTTTTTATTTGGATTCCCAAAAGTGAGAAAGTGACTGTGTGGTGCTTAGTTGCTCACTGGGGTTAAACCATGACATATGTGAATTTCCAAAGGCAGCTTGGCCATTTTATTTTATCTAGTTGGAAAGTTTTCTCTTACTGTCTCCTAATACAAAAGCTTTCCTGCAGAATGCCCTTCTGAAATAATTTATCTGAAACTTTGATTTCCTTTAATTGGTAAAAAATAATAGTTACATGAAATAATGCTGAATAAATTATTATCAGACAAAAAGAGAAATTTGTGGATTACCTGCAACTAAAAAAAATAAAACAAAGTGTGTTGTCAATTTTTGCATCTGAAGGCAACTGTCTAAAGACTGAACCTACAAGAAGAGCTTCTCTTTGACAATTCAAATACTCCTGAGATGTTAATACACCTCGATATTTTGTTGATTCATCAGGCTGCTTTTGATCTTAAACTGTGACTTTCTCATTTTATATGTAGTATGATGAGTTGTCCAGTTTTTAACTAGCCCATGGAATAGATTTATTTCCTGCAGCAGATTTTGTTGGGGATACTAAGATACTGAATTGTCATGGTAACAAGAAGCAAGTAGTAGCTGATGGAATAGAGACACGCTTGTATTAACCTTGGTATCAATATATACAAATGTATTAGATTTTGAATATTTTTGGTTCATTTTATGAGTAATACTGAGGTATTTTATGTTACATAGTAAATTTGCAGTCCATGCATTACAAGGGGTAGTAAATTTCAGAGGAACAAGCATTTTATTTTAATATGTGGAGAATAATGCAATTGTCTGTGAAGAATAGTATAATTGACCGACTGGTACAGCAGACTTGTCTCTGTCTGACACTGAATTAGAGTGTGCAATTTTAGGTGATGGAGGCACTAGCTTTCATGATCTCTACTTGGTGATAAAATTATTTGCAGGTGTGTCAATGGACCCATACAGGTTTCCAGGGCAGCCATCAATACTCAGCCAAAATGCAAAAAGTAGATTTATCTCGTTACCTTGCTAGCAATGTGGGTGGGGTGGCAGAGACACACGGGGACACGGGCTCTGTTCGACTTAGTTCACCCCATGGGGGGTTGCTGCCTGCCTCACTGGAACAAAAGATTTGGGTATGTCTGAGAGTCTATTACCTCTCCACAGGAATTCTTCTCAAAACTGGCAGAGGATGTGCAACACGAGGCATAAGAAGTGGTGTTTTCCCACCGGCATTTTTAGCATTTCCAGATACAAGGTCACTTTGAAGGTATTCCCTTGTCCTTGCCAAATCTTCTCATTTTAAGCTTTTCCTCCCAACAGCAAGTTTCTTTACCCATCACTGACATGGTACGCAGCTTGTGTAGCCGCTGGTTAAAATCTTCTCTGCTTCTTTCTCTCCACTGCAAAACAGCCAGAAAATATCTTTGTATCTTTTCTCTTCTGGATACAGAAAAATAATGTCTTCTTTCAATAGCTGTTCAAGATGCCATGTGCTTTTGAAAGTAATGGTTGATAACATCCATGGCTGTGAAAATGGTAAATTCAGGGTGAAAAACCTGCTAAACCTAGCCAGAACATATATGCAAGTTGTGCTAAACTTGGTGGTTTCTTGGTGTTTGATAACACACCTGCTCAGAACATTTGTTTGGAACAGGAATCCTTCACTCGGCCCCCAAAATACTCTTGGTTTTGCTCATTCAAAGGTGTCATCAAACACAGGAAATATGCCCTGCATTATTTGTAAAGCAAACATTCATATGAACAAAATAGAAAGTTACTTAACAATCTCTTAGGAAAAGGTAGAGGCAAAACATATTGTCTATTTGTCTAATAAAACTATAAACACTTTACACAGAAGCTGTGAAGAAGAAAATTCCATGCAACATATGTAAGAAAATGTACACAGCTTTATGCTACTTTTCTGAGTTTACATTCCTGCATGACTCTAGGAGGTACATCTTCTAGGAAAGTCTCTGCCCAAAATCTTTGCTTTGTTGCCCTGTCAACTCTGAGATGAGGAGGTCCTGCTCTGTCCTAACTTCTTGATAAAGCACAGTCTTGCACTCATCTCTTGGACTGCCAGTGCTAGAATTCCCACAAGAGCACCCTTATGGCAGCATTTAGCCTCCTGAAGAAAGGCTGGAGTAGGACTGAGAGTATTAAAATGCAGGATTTCTCTTTTACTGACTCCTAGTGTCTAAACAAACAAAGCAGTGTCTTTACTGCCACTCGGCTAAACAATACTCATTTCTACTGCTGAGGGCAATTGATTACTTTTACATAAGTAGTGCTCCTTCTCTTACAAGCACCTATAAATGTCTCCTTTGGACACTCTATAGCAGTTTAATGGGGCTTTTTCTATATTGTGGCATCCAAAACTGCCCCCAGCACTCGAGGTGAGGCTGCCCCAGTGCAGAGCAGAGCAGGACAATCCCCTCCCTTGCCTGGCTGGTGATGCTGTGCCTGATGCCCCCCAGGACAGGGTTGGCCCTCCTGGCTGCCAGGGCACTGCTGGCTCATGTTCAACTTTCTGTTGACAGAGACCCTCAGGTCTCTTTCCACTGCACTTGTCCCTTTCTCCAGCCTCTTGTTCATGTCTCTACACACAACCAGGGTCTATCTGTCCCAGATATAGAGTCCTGTGTGGGGGAAAATGCCACTGAAATTTATCTTAAACATAAACACTTTCTATGAAAGCTCATGAGAACAAATAAAATTAAACTAAAAAGTATGAGATAAAAATGTTACTCTTCTTGAAAGAGTGATCTGTTTGTATTTACACACAGCAGAATAGCAACACAAACAGTTTAGAGATCTCAGGTAACACTGCAATACAGTAGACAACACACTGAAAATCTGAGGACAGGTTCTGTCCTTCAGAGAAATTCTTTACCCAAATTTTCATGTACATACTCATTTCCAACTCAATGTTTTATTTCAAAGAGAGTCTTGCATTGTAGCCATTTGAACAAAATTTCATTCTGTCTGGAATTCAGAGTTCCTGTACATGCAAAGATGAACTCTGCAGAACTGACATAGAAAATCTAGAATCCAGAATCCACCAGACCTGCTACTATGATGGGTATTTAGTTGCCATCTCTGCAGTGCTGTGGATACATTGCATTGACAGCATGTGAATAGACTGATTGCATAGGACATGCACAGCAGAAATGGATCTGAAACATGCCACCATCTTCAGGAGCAATTACACATTCTTCTGCTCAGAAACCAAAAGCAGAAATATAGAACCATTACTTCAACTATCTGAAAAAATTAATATCTAATCTTATTTTTTTCCACATGATACCTCCTGCTTCCCTTCACCCATTCTGACTTGTTTTTCATTCATCACCTATAACTGCTCTTTACTATCATAGGTGGCTTTATATGGGAGTTTCTCTTATGTTACAATTTCTACACTACCTAGAATAGTGTAGATCAATACACCTGAGATATTTCTATACAAATACAAGCCACTCTGTAAAATAACAATGATGCTTTTGTCATTTCAACCTTTCCAAATCTAACTTTCAGAACTGGGGATGATGATGATTATTATTGTTATTGTTCTTATTTGCAGCTAAAAGGAATATTTATGTCATCATGAGCACATTTCAGTACTTTATCAGTTGAAGTGCACAGGAACTTTTAGCAATGAACAATTTGTAATTTGTCATTTGTTCAGTATTATTAGGAAACAGCGTGAAATTTTATCAGTAAAAAAGACCATTGAGCTAAATATTTAAAGCATCATAAATTAGTTCAAAGCAAATCAGCTCTGATCTTTAGTGGATCCAATTCCCACTTCATTAATTGCTAATTGTCTTGACAATAAAAATATCAGTTCAAATAACAAGAAGTGAATTACAATAACTGCTCAAATGTCTGTTCAGATAAGCATGAAAAAACATAAGTAACTTACCATGAAAATTAATGTAAAAATCCATTCAAAATCCATTGGTATAGGTGTTAAATTAGAACTGCTTTTCTTCATATCAAAGAAAATTATACTCTACAGAAAATGTCTGCAAGTGGAAAAAATATTTCTGCTATTAGCACAGTAAAAAAATTGTGATGATCACTCTAGTAGTTTGGAATATTTCACCTAATTTTCTACTGTCATAGTAATACATACATAATTGTGTGGAAGAAAAGAGAAAAAAACAGAAATTAATTAGATTTGCAGCATACAGGCACTTTCTGCTGTTTTCTAATTTTTGCTGTCTAAAGCAGGTCATGAAATTTTACAGTACAGTTGAGTTTGATGCTTTTGTGAAACCATATTTCCACTCCCTCTGTAAATGTGAAAGTCTATAATAATGCCACACTTGGAGGGAGGATTTACACAGTAAAAACTTCAGCATGTCTAATGTTATATTCACATAATAATACTTCTATACACAAACCTAAACTGCTAAGATTTGTTTTGAATTCCAGTAAGGAGACACCTTGTCAAATTGAACTGAAAGTTTCTTGATTCTTCACTGTCCAACAAAGATACTGAGAGCTTGGAGAGACAATAAGCCATCACTGGAGTCATCACTTCAACTTGCTGCTGGAAAGTAAAACCCTTGTTTCTAGTGTGGCAAGATTGCTGGTCCTGTGCAGTGTGAAAGCTTTCATAATAAATTCAGAGTGAAAATTTCTCTCTTCTCCTCTCCTTGAGTGTGACTTCAATATGTTTTATTTAAAAAAAATAAAATTTCACATAGGCCTCCATTTAAAATATCACTGAATGTGTGCAGGCTTATGGCTCCTGTAGCATAAGATACCTCCTAAGAGAGTAAAAATTTATGACAGAACTTGTCTCAGAAGCCAGTCTTGAAACAGTCATGAAACTTTCTAGTTTGTCTAGAAATTCAGTACAAGTGCTGTCCCATTCATCTCCATTCTCATTTTCCTTCTACAAGCAAAGCCATGTCTTCAGCATAGTGAATACCAGCCTGTGACTCATTTATTTTAATGTCTTTGACATTATTACTCAGATTTTCAGGTTGTCAGGCTTGCAAACTCATGAATAAACTGTAGCCTGTGAAGTTCCAGAAGAAAGGTTTTTAAGTTATTATTTTCGTGCCACTTCAATTCTTAATCATACGTAATCACTAGCTCCAGAAAAGCATTTTGGCATCATTTTGCAGCTCAGACATCAGGTTACATTTGATACAGAGCCCAGCATTTCCTATCTCAACATCCTTTCTGGGCACTACTCAGAGTCACAAACTGAAAAATACGAAGTTGTTGAAGGTTGGATCTAGTTCTTTTCCTCAGGATTTTTTCTCCCATGGGTTGCTAAGACACAAATGACTGGGTACTTAAGAGAAACAAAGCACAAGGCTGTAGCCTTTCTCCTTGGCAGGGTGGGGTAGAATTGCCCCTCATGGAAGCCGGGCTGACAACGCGAGATTTAGAGAGACTGAAAAGCAAGGGCGGGGGGAGGTCACGCTCTCTTGCTCGGGACCCTCGGAGCTGGACGGTCGGAGCTGCTGTCTGCTGAACCCACGGCGCCCTGAGAAACCAGGCAAGTCTCTGCCCTCTGCCCCATCGGGAGCCGACCTGCCTGCCACCAGCCTGTCTCTCCCCCGCTCCTCCCTGCAGACAGCTCCCTGTGTCCGGGATCCGCTGACTGAGGGTCTGTGGAGCAATCCATCCCTCCAGCAGCCGCCATTGCCACCAGCTTTCCTATCTGTGACTGGAACTGCAAGGGAAAAGGTGCCCTTTGCCACTGGGGGTTCTGTTGTTGGTTAACGCCATACTGTTGTTATTTTTCAGAACTGCTATTCCTATTCCCATATCTTTGCCTGAGAGCCTCTTGATTTCAAATTTATAATAATTCGGAGGGAGAGGGGTTACAGTTTCCCATTCCAAGGGAGGCTCCTGCCTTCCTTAACAGACACCTGTCCTTCAAACCAGGACAGAAGTATTAGTCGTTGTTTGTATTTAGAAAGTATTCATTATTCCTTTTTGCTCTTTATTTAAAAATGTGTCTTGATTTCACAGTGTTACTCTCTGACTATGCCCTACGGTCAGATTTCAATTCCAAGTTTAAATACAAAAATAGATGTAAACAGAAGGTAATTTATTTCTTCCTCTGGGGTCATACAGTCCAATATCCCACTGGAAGGCAGAAAATCTTATAAACCAACTCAATCAGTTCCAGTTAACCTTGACATATGTCTGGATAAGTCTTATAAACCTCCAAAGACAGAGATGAGCTCCTTTTCTGAGTACCATTCACTGATATGCAGCAATTATTTTCCAGTTGTCATCATAGAGAACAGATTATTTCTGACTCTTGTACTTTTGAAATGGTGGAAAAAGAAAGAGAAAGAGAGATCCACATTGAAAGATACATAGGTGTCCTCACACAGAATATGGGTAATAGGCAAGTTCCAGGGTCAGAAGAAGCACCAGACAAATAACTTATTCAAGCTGCCAGAAATCAATTTCATGACTTGTCCAAAAAGCACATTTGCTAGCTGGCGTGGAACTGACTACACATCATATTTCATCTGAAACTGTGAAATAGAGCACTTGAAAATGCAGATTTGCTTTAAAATAACATCAATTTCCCTAGGCCTAGGGAAGACTAACATGCATAAAGGCTTCATATTTGGGTCCCATCCAGGATTTTTCCTGCCAAATGAAACACCACTAGTTAGGTTTTGAACTGTACAGACTTAAATTTGCCCTTAAACGAAAAAATACGCTCATGACTGAAATATTTAATAGGAGATTTTTACAATTAACACAACATCCTGGTGACACTGCTCACAGCAACTGAAATGCTCATCTCCTGCTGGCAAAGCTCCAGGCCAGCCCATACAGCCCATCTCTGCCCTTTCATTGGCATATACGTTCTACTTGCACTTTCAGAAGTACTGTTGTCTTGTGCAGACATATTTAACAGCTACTTTTCCTGTCATGAGAAACTTTATTTCAGTAAAGAACAAGGCCACTAGGTAAGGTGGTTTGGAGGAGTTTTCAGGATCATTCTGATTCTGCAAGGATTCCAAAAAGAAGAGGTAATTGCTCCATCTCTTTGCCACATTTGTTTTTCATCTCTGCCTTTGAAGACAGGAATATTTTCCTCCTTTCAGTGACAATGACATATTTAACAGCTACTTTTCCTGTCATGAGAAACTTTATTTCAGTAAAGAACAAGGCCACTAGGTAAGGTGGTTTGGAGGAGTTTTCAGGATCATTCTGATTCTGCAAGGATTCCAAAAAGAAGAGGTAATTGCTCCTATTAAGAGTTTTTAGGATCTCTTTGCCACATTTGTTTTTCATCTCTGAGCATATATGTGCCTTGCTAATGAAGACAGGAATATTTTCCTCCTTTCAGTGACAATGCAAGTCCAGCTGAAATTTAGCCACCACCATTTAGGTTTCTTTTAATTTCCTTATGAAGCAAAAGTGTTCCATGTCCATGAGTTTCTTCAGCTGCATGGAAAATTTTCCCTGTTAATATTGTTCTGAGAACAGATTTGTATTACACTTCAGCAACTAGAAAGACTAATTTCATGATATAACATCAATTGGATGTCAGCTTGGAAGCCTTGCTAAGCTCTTTGAACTTAACTGAAAAGAAAACAAGCCTCAATTTGGTGGTCTCTCATGTAGCAGACATTCAGCCACAGAGTGGGGACAGATATCAGCAGTAATGGGAACAAAACTGGGGCTTATGAACTGGAAGCACAGAACTTGAAGAATACTGTTTTAGAAGACATTTCTCATTATGAATAGAGGGAAAGAATCAGAGCTGACCTGGCAGCATGCTGAGGGCTCAAATTGGCAAGCACTTTTGACAGGCAAGAATTTCACTGAAAAATAATTGAATGGGAAGAGGGCAACCAGTCTCAGTAATTAAGTTTTCTTCTTGGGTTCAACAAGCATTGTTTTTTTTGGCTGCTAAATAAATTTTCTTCAAAGGATTACAATTGCACATTGCTTTTTTAATACCTCTGTACTTATAAATAATACTCAGTACTAAAAATAATGATGTTCCTTTATAATTCACAACCTTTCCCTCCAAATCATGGCACTTTCTTCTACTTGGATAAAATCCAAAAGCAAAAAATACTTTTCTCTGAAACACTGCTGCTCTCGGAACTCTACCTCTTATAGACCTTCTCTCTAATCAGGTCAATGCAGCTATGCTCTTCCCAAAGTCTAGCTTGCTTCTTTCCAAACTTCTCTGTAGATCTCCAGAGCTCTTCACCCTAAAATTAGTAGCAACTTCTAGAAAGCCTAGTTAATATGTGCATTTGGGTTTTCATGTATTTTTCTTTTTTTTTGTACATACACTGTAAAAATACCAACCTATTCTCTCAATTTCCTGAAGGGACAGATAGAGCAAAACTTTAATTTGAAGAACTCCTGTGACAGCAGGACTCACAGCAGAATACAATTATATAATTACACTATTACCTAAGACTTCTCTTCATCTCATCTTTCTTATTTCAAATATAAAAATGAAATTAATTTTTGAGTGTTAAAATTATATTTGAGCATGAAAAAGAATTCTTTTGTTTTCCAGGAAGAAGTGCTTTGTAAAAGGCAGTATAAGAAAACTGCCAAAAGTCTTCCAGCTGGCATAAAAAGCTGCATGACAATTATCAATGATCAATTCCATATTGTCGTGAAATTCAATCAGAAAGAATATAAATTGCTTCTATTTAGATTTAGAGTTTTGTTTGCTTTTTGGATCATGGAGACCATATTTGTTGGTAATGAGTAAGCATTCTTACTTGTTCAGTTTCATTTTCTGAAAATGAAAAAACCCACAGAGCCAGAGGGCCTGAACATCT
The DNA here is from genome assembly GCA_034509425.1 of Eopsaltria australis. Taxonomy (NCBI): domain Eukaryota; kingdom Metazoa; phylum Chordata; class Aves; order Passeriformes; family Petroicidae; genus Eopsaltria; species Eopsaltria australis. The sequence continues at coordinate 3,092,959 of JAVTVJ010000072.1, forward strand.
ACTTCTCCAGTCTGGTTTTGTTTCAGCAGCAACTGAAGTAGGTTTGAATTCTTTGGATGTTTGTACCCCATGGGAAGAATCTAGTCATCTATTTCTTGTGTATGCAAAGAAGTGACATCTTTGACAACTTTGTGTTTTCACACTGATCTGTGAATGGCTGGTTGCTTTTTCCAGAATCCATCATACGAACCTTAGGACCACAGTGTGCTCATATGTGAAAATACACCTTTATTTTCATCACCATCTTTATCTTGATATTGATATGAATGTAGAAACTCTGAAGAAAAAAATAGTTTTGTCATTACAAACACCTCCAAAATGTATAATTTTGTGTTTTATTCAGGCCTTTGAAAATCTTCCATTCTCATTTTAAAAAGATACCCAATAGCTGTATACATTTATTAAATCTGTTTGGATTTCTTTTATCAGCATTTAATTTAAGGAAACCTATTAACTCAACTTTCTTATAAGAGCCTGTGTAAATTGCTTTAGGATTCCTTTAGGATAGAATGTCCTAAAATAATTATGTCTTGGAGGTGTTCCATTTTATTTTTTCTCCATGACTAATATAATTCATATTTGATTAAACATTATTAGGCATTTTGGCTTTCTTCCCATGAAGGGGGAGTAGATGTCTAAGTGTGTGGAATCAAACTCATACCATAGGATCCGATGTAAAGTCCTAAAGGAGCAGTGTAGGTCTTACTCCAGAGGGAACCCCATCTAGGAACTTATGGAGTTTGAAAAGTGTAAATTCTGGTTGCTAATCACAATCTCAGTGTCCTGTGTAGCTCTCTGGCCAGAAAAGGATAAGCTAACACTTGTCTGTACATACAGAAAGATAATCCTTCAAAGTAAACAGGGCTGTTTGTCATTTGGCTCTTTTCTGATTTGGATAGATTTCCAGCTATGGTGTACATAATTCAAGCACTGGAAGATGGGACTTGAATCAGAAGTGTCTTGTTTTCTTGAAATGCTCATGAAAATCACCTTGTGCTTGATATCTATATATCAGGGAAGACTGCCAAGAAAGGTGAGAATACTCTTGGCATAACAGAACTGGGCAGGCAGTCAGCCTGTGAAACCCAGTGATACCAGTTCTTTTCTAGTAACTTGCTTCCTTTCTGTACCTCAAAGGCCTAATGTTAGCTAATGTGTTGCCATTTAATCACCTCTGCAAGAGAGGTGCAAACACGCAGTAACTAAACTTCCCTTAGATAAATTAAAATGGGTTATTTCATCAAGGGCTGTAAAAATCCTAGCAGGACATGATGACTTTATAGAAAAGTAAAATATAAGTCAAGGCTGTGACTTGATTCAACCACTGGAAGATGAAGGTAAAAAAATTCAGTGCTGAAAAAAGGCGTGGTTTCTGTATGTAACTCAAAAATTATTTAGCATGTATGCTAAATTGTTATGTCTGCTAGTGTTGACATTGCTCCAAATTGATTTATAGAATGCTAGAGTGTCAAATTCTTCTTACTAACATTATTCACTATGCAAGTTGTTTCAACTCAAACTACATAACTCATATAATTAGATAATTAGCGCTGAACTCATTGATGTCCATGAAGATCCCTAAGTTAAGAGAAGAAGAAGTTTATGATATGGATTGCTTACATAATGAGCTTAAAAATCTACTGTCCCAGATAAGCTTCTGACAGCATAGGTTGGTGCATTATGCTGAATCAAACTGAGAAAGGTTTTTTAACAAAAGTAGAACACTGTTCCTTTCCTTTCTTTCTGATATGACTTCTGTCATATCAAGGAAAGGGCTTATTCTTGAGAATGAAAAAAATAAATATATATCTCCTTTCATAAAATCTGTATTTTCTGGATAAGTAAGCAAAGATGGGGCATCCAAGCAGGTAGACAAAGAGAAGCGATACAATTAAGAAATTAAGCTACATCTGCAGTGCCATCTGTAGTGTAACTACATTTAAGCCAGCTGTTTGGGGTTTTCAACCATGGACACATACCGACACACCTTATCTCTTCTGAGTTTATTTTCATGTTTCAGACATGCTGAATTTGCAATCACAACACAAAAATTTCTCATACATGAAGGCCATAGTCAACTGAGGGGATTTTTAAGTACTAATAATAGTGTTGTGCTTACTTATTATTATGCACGTGCTCAATTCCAGACAAAGAATGTCTTTTTTGAGTAGTAATCTTTCTACCTACTTCTAACAGGAGTCTTTTTTAGCTACTCCATTGTGACAATGTTCACTCTGTCTGTCCATGCCAAATCTTTTCTATTAAGATTTATAGTCTTAATACTTAATCTTTTGGTATTAAACGCTAATACCCCTTGTTAGTAAGAATGTGAAATCCAACAGTGTGTATGTGTGTAGCAAACATACAAAAGAAAACGTGTTTGCCAAAAGTGGAAGAGAAAGACCACCATCAGCAGGATTAAACAGTAATGGGGGAACTTTAGAAACAAAGAATAAATTCATCTTTCATCTTGAAAGCAGTATAAAAGAATCATGAAAATTCATAGCAGGAATCAGAGACCTTGGAGTGGGAACAACAGCCGTCAAACCTGCCAGGTTCAAAGCTGCCAGAATTTGCCCCACCAGAATCATCTCTTTGCTTTGGCCAGCAAGAACAGACTCCCAGTGAGACACCATGAGCTTCCTGCTCTGCAGCTGATGGGGCAGTCGTTCAGTCAGCAAAAAACAGGGACACACACCTCAACTTTTTCTGTGCACAAGAACTCATGAGGTGCTTTCTCAACAGCTTGTGAATTAATAGGTTATAGAGCACAAAACAGACACCTATAAAGGTGTAGCATCCATTTCTTATGAGACACAATGCAGGTAGGGTAACCTGTGCTCTTGAAGGAGTGATGGTGCTTGTAAACCACGCATCCTTTGAGGATGCCAGGGGTCTGATGGTAGCTCTGTGAATATCTGTCTCTGTGTGTGTTTATGATTATAAATTTTGGGGACTGCTTATTTAAAAATATTTAGAAATTTTTAGGTGCTTGATAGATTTTGAAAGTGGCTTGTATTGTGATATATATGTTGTATTACTGATATTGACCCTGAAAATAAGGAAGATTGCAGGTTTTGTTTATGTCATTTATAAATCTATAGCTTGTTTCTGTCCTGATTCAGTTTAAACTAAATAAACTGAGATTTTTTTCTCTGTAATTTTCTCTATAATTTTTTCTCTATAGTATTTCATCAATTTTCCCCTTAACTCGCTCCAAGGAAATCTGTCTGAGTTTACTGATAGTGTAGCTCACCCTTATAACATCATGAATATTAAATCTTTTTATGTTGTGCTACCCGACACCACATTGTTTGTACAGGTACAGTCCAGAACACTGTAATTCCAGCATGCACATTAGGAATATATGAAAGCAGCAAGCTCCTCGCTCCTCAGGCCATTTTCTGTGTTTTGAAATAAGAGTACTATGAGGATGAAACACAAACTTCTGTCCTTCATCGAAGATCTTGGAAGCCTCTCCAATTGAAAAGTGTAGTTGTAAGCTGATACACCTTTTTTGGCTCCTTTTTCAATAAATAGATGAGGAGAATACAGCTGTCAGCAATTAGAGATGGATCAAAAATGAAAACATCTGGAAAAAAGTGAAAGTCTGTATCATGTTTAAGACTTGGAATGTGGAAATAACTAATATAGGTGAAATGATTTATTTACATGAATTTCAGAGTACCTAGGGCAATAAGTTACACTGGCTTAGAACTGGAGTCCAGGCAAAACTTTTATTTTTAAGAATCCCATCTTAGTTATAAACAGGGTAACTAATGATATACAGATCTTAATGATACACAGATCTTAATGTAAGTGATAATACAGGACAAGGAACAGGAACCTTAGAGTATGAAACAAGGAAACATCCAATATAAAGGAGGCCACTTTCCCTTTAAGCATCTGTCATTCTTGCATATCATTTTCCTAAAACACAGATGACTTCTTGAAGGAAAGATTAGAAACATCTGAAAATATTGATGAAGTGGCTGGTTATTATGTCTCAGCTGAATGTCATTCCATTAATACTGGGTCTATGCAGCATATCATTCTAAAGAATAAAAGTACTAGAGTTCCTGTTGAATAACAATCAGGAGTAAATTCCTTCAGGGACTGCAGATGACGTACAATTCTGAAGGCTGCTTTGTAATTGGAACAGCTCTTGAGCTGCTCTTCATTTGCTTAGAGATTCAAATTTCTGTAGGATCCTTTACATATCAAGCACAAATTTTATCCTCATATTTTGAACTTCTTCTAGCTTCCAGGTAAATAACCTGATCTTCCCAGTAAAAACTGGGCCAAATAATCAATCATCACAAATGCCTGAAAAAACATAATTAATAGAATTTTTGCATAGCATGTTATATATTTTCATGCATTATTCAGCTTGCCACTGGCAATAGCTCTGTGCCTTCATTCTGCGGTTCATGTGTCACCCTATCATGTTATCAGGTGGTATAAGTCCAAGGAACAAAATTATAGAATCACTGAAATGAAGGATAATAGAAAAGTCTACAGGGGAAGGGATCTCTGGAAATCATCTGATTGAACTCTAGATTAAATCACTCAGGGCTCTGTAGAGCACAGTACTGCATATTTCCAGCAAGGGATATTCCATCACTTCTCTGGGCAAACTACTCCAACATATAATTATTCTCATGGTGAGTGAACTTTTTCTTAATCCAGGTGGAATTTCCCTTGAAGCAACTTGTGCCCATTGCCTGTTGTCACTGTAGATACTTATAAAGAGAGTATCTTTACCTTCTCTATAACTACCTTTTAGGTACTGGAACACCAGATTCCCTGAGTCTCCTTTTTTCCCCTGGGCTAAACGAACACTGGTCCCACAACCTTTCTCTGGTTGTCAGGGTCTCCAAGACTCTGCTCATTTTGGTGGGCTTCATAGGACCATCTCAAGGCTTGCAATGACTCTCTTGATCTGGAGCAACCAACCTGGATTTCTGCTTATTACCAACATACCTGTAAAATTCTTGTTATTCTTGACATCTCTTGCCAGTTTGAGAGACAGCTGAGCCCTGCTTTGCCCTTCTGGGCCACCACACTTGCTGAGACCCAGCTAAACAGCAAACAGAAAGTAAGCACAGGCACATGCTGGTCATGTGTGAGGCCTCTGTCCCATGGGTCCCCCTGAAGCACATGATGAGCCCTGCCCTGCCCCTGTCCCCATCCCCCAACATTTTCTGTGTGTGGTTTGCTTAGCTCTTGAGTGTAGCAGCTACCACCCACCCACACCACCCTCACTACAAAGTTTAGGAAGAAATCACTGTCTATTTTTTTTCCCCAGCTGATGTATTTTTATGTATAAGCTCTTTTAAACAGTGGAGTAATTCTCAAGCACAAATTTGTTGGAGTGGGAAAACTAGGGAAGGAAAATGCCACATTTGCTGCTTGTAAGCTAATGGAAGCAGAATAGAGACAGGGCAGAAAAACACATGTATATTCATCTGTACCAGTCTAGAAAACAATAAAAGGAATTTTGTCTTTCTGTCAAAGAGAGATAGCTAGAAATAACTGTCCTGCTCTGATGATGGCAAGTAACACATCACATTATAGTGGCCGCAGAAGCAGAAGGAACACAATTATCCTCTTTAGAATAAACATTCATATACCCAAATAAACAAATTCCAGACTGGCTTATGCACTTTAAACAGTAAATGTGTTAATGTGACAGACCCTTTTGCTTTCACTTTTTTGATCAAGATATTTGTGAAGATTGCTCTGGCCAACATAACTTTAATAGATGATAAAGAATTCAAATATGCAAAGTGCATAATTTTTAACCAGTTCTCAAAAGAAACAAACACTATCAACAACAGTAATTGTATGTCATACTGCATTGCTGGTGGGTCTGAGTTGAGTGTTTACAGATGAGCAATATAAATGATTTTTGTGAATTATCGAAATTCCCTTTAACATCTGCAACGCTGAAAAAGTGTGACAAAGTCTGAAAAAGGGTGCTGGCTCTAGTATGACAAATGAGTTGAAGCAGTTGTGAGTCTGTAAACTAATTCTGCACACAGATTAAACACTGATTTCAGTAATATATGTACATGCAAATATGCTTGAACAACAGTGTAATAAAGGATAAACGGTGCATTATGTTCAAGTGTGAAGGATTTTGTCTCCTTATTCCAATATGTTCATATTACAATGTTGACTAAGTATTAGGCTGGGTACTGTACATGGAAGCCATGTCATCTTTCACTGTTCAGGCAGCATGAACATTGCAGACTGCTGTAACCTGGCCATTATGGTCATTTTTCTGGAAGAGACAACAATTAGGAAGAGGAAGAATGATTGAATCCACAATTGTTCATCACTCTTTTAGATTGCAAAGACTTCCTACCTCATCAGAAGCCAACCTCCCAATCTGAGACATTTCATATCAACACAATTGTTAAGTTTGTAGCATTTGAACTACACTGTTGTCACTGCCTAAAAATACAATACATCAAGAGATTTTTAAAAAGTCAAAACATGAGATTCCATAGACATGCAAATCTGAATGCACAGCAAAGGCAGCCAGCTCCTTTCATACACTGAAATGAGACTATCCTTTTTGCTATACTATGTAACATCGTCTTCTCTGGGTGAATCTAAGATGGAATTTCAAATATTATCATCCATTTTAGAGAACAACTAATGTATATCACTTTGCTGTAACAATCTTCAGTATTCATCATCCCTGGAAATAACATCTTTGTTATTCGAGTTGAAGTGAAATAACAGGATGCAAAAACACTTACATTCTTTTTCTAAAGGAGGCATTGGGTGGTACAATAAAAAAAAATCTCATATTCCTGAAGAGAAATTAAATGTGGAATACTCTTTTACATCAGCTGCATTATTTGTTGATATGATTAGTTGTAGTACAATATTAATAAATATTACAAATGCAAAAAAAGAAGTAAATGGTTTTAATATCATGATTATAAAGATTTTTTTATTATTTGATCTCTCTCCATATTAAATTATAATATAGTAAATGTAAAATACTAGCTGGATACAATCTCTAAATGTTCTCAAGCTTTTTCTAATAACCTTGTAAGGATCTAAAAAGATAGCAATATTTCATGGCAGAATTTCATACCTGGAGTATAACATTATGTTGTACTCAAGCATGAAATCTTTCCATTAGGTATCTAACATTAATTAAACCAGTTTCAAGTTATAATTTGACATTAGAAAGTCTAGTTTGGTTTTTCAAGGTCAGGAAGGTTTTTCTTCTGCTATTTTGTAAGAAACAAGATGTATGATTCTGAAGATGTGGCATTCTCATAAATGAAACACATTTTTTTGTGTGTTCCTTGCTTAGATGGTGAAGCTGCTGAATAAAACTTTAATGCGTCTTTTTTTTTTTTCTGTTTCAAGTTCTATGCCAAAATATTGATTTACTTATATAATTACCTCAGCCCTCATGCTCAAGGGGTTTATGTAGAGAGTCCTTCTTCCCCAGACACTCCCCCGCTATCAAGTGAGGAAATATACAACACATTTTTTAGCTCTGACTGGTGGCTGAGTGTGGAGTGGTGTAAGAGATTCTCTTTTCTGCTACTGTTTAAATTGAAAAGGAATAAAAATGCAGACCTTTCTGCTCAGTCCATCCTTTTCCTTTTCTCTCCCTCCCAGCCTCTCAGCACTACCAGGTTATTGCATGATTGCCAGAGGATCCATGCAATTCCAAATGTGGGAAACTGTATTTTTTCTTTTTATTTCATAATTTCCAATGTTTTGCCATGTTTCAAACACAAATTCAGTTTCTATTTTTTTTCTAATTAATTTTTTTTTCATTTCAGTTAATAACTGTGTCATTGGCTAAATTGTCAATTATTTGATTTAGTGTAATAAAGTCTATTTCCATACAATCTGCTGTTATTCCAGACTTTGCATTCAATTTATCAAAATCTAGTAAGTCACTATGCCCACCTTGAAATCTTTCAATTAATTTAATTCCAACAATTTTATTATATTTTCACAATAATTCTTTCACAGAGATCCCCTAAGGATCCATACAAAGTTCTTTGATTAAACTTAATCTGAAGATAAAGAAAGGATACTAAATTCTGATCTTTTGGTGTAGTAATTGGAAATTCAAGTAAGAATTAAAAACAGTGAAGTCCTATGTTCCTGTTCCTCCATTCAGGAATAGACAAGTGCATTTTAAACCTAAGAAATCACAAGATAGCCACCTACAGTATTTCTGTGTACATGGATAATAGATGTTATATAAAGTACCTCTCAGTTCCTTATCTTTGTTTGTAGTTCATAGTTGCTGCATAAATAGATTGACTTTATTTGTTCAGTGTAGTTTATTTTTATTGCAATTTTCAAAATGCAATCAGACCCTTTTTTAATGAATCAATAAGCTGATGCAAGACCAGTTGCAAAATAAAGAACTGTAGATTACTTTCTGATTATCTTGGTCCTTAGGTAGGCAAACTGGGTCTAGAAATATGTATTAGGCTTTACATCAATGTTTAAAATAGAGTTTAAAAAGCATAAAAATTTGGACTTTGAATACTGCAGAAAATGAGTGTTCTTGTTTTCACAAATAGGATGAGTACACATGTATTGATCATACAACACAAACTGTGTGAGGAGAAATCTTGTACATTGCCAATAAACATTAAATTATTTCTATTCATTATTTTTATTTAGTTATATTAGAAGAATTATTACAGATACCATATGACTTAAGCAAAGCAACTTCTTTTTTTAACTGATGTCCTTGCTGGTTTTGGACATGAATGTTGTGATAACACAACATGAGATTTTTTTAAAAAGTTTATTTAAAATATTTGGTAGTCAAGAATTTCACTCTGTTTTAAATTGAATTATATTTGCATGAATCACACAAAGCAAATAACCTTTTTATTAGCAATAGGAATTCAGTAAACCTTTTCTTTTAGATAAAAAGCCTGAAGTCAAAACATTACGTCTGGAGCACTCACCAAAATTCTATGCAATTCTGAAAAATATCAAGACAGGAGGATTATAGTTATTATATTAGGTCTCATGTAGGTTGTGAGCTGCCTGTGAAGTTACAAGGGTATCAGAAGCTGAACGTACTAAAATAAGAGCTGGAGTAGCATATTTGCTTAAGAACTTGATGTTTGCACTGAATAGCAGAGTTTGAACACTAATAAGGGGGAGGAAAAGTTTTATTGTTCAACTTAGTGAAATATTAGTGATAAATAAGAGCTAAATATTTTTCAGGTCATATTGTCACAGCTCTGGGCTGTGGGAGGATAATGATGTTCTCAATAGCTCTGTGAACTATACAAAAGAAAGCCCTATAGGAGATGGAGAATTTGACAGATGTATTCCACTTTCTGCCTACACAACAGAGAAATTTATTCCTGCTATAATGTTGCACATGTCAATAGACATTTCTGAATCTAGGACTATCACGATGAAGAAGTCACAATAATGTAGGTATAGCTCTGATGTTAACACATTTACTATACTATTTTTGATTAATAAATACCCTGTATAGGGTTTTTAAACCACCTACATTATGTCCTGCACAGTCCAATGCTGCATATCATTAGATGTGAATATATTTCTTCCTGAAAGTCATTGTTCTTTATAAGTCTTTGTTTGTATTTTCCAAAGCTGTGAGGTTTGACAGAACTTTTAAATAGTTTAGTTAGCAGTTTGGGAATTCTAATGTCCTGCTCAACAGAACTTCAAAATTTGAAAGAAAATCTTTGATGATCTGCAGAATCAGTATCATGTGAATAATTTGTAGCAACCTGTAATCTATATTACAAAAATACTAATTACTTTCCTGCCCTCCATGGTTTTACTCTGATGTAAAACCCTCTACTGATTTTAGCCAGTGTTTGTCTCATGATCTCCCTTATTTGATCTGAAATATTGCTTTGAGTCAATTCATAGGCTGATACACTATTATGTCAAAACACTTTAAATCAAAAATGGGATGAAACTTATGAGAAGAAGGAAGTTCAGGACTTGTTTACTCAACTTGAAAAAAAAGCCCAAAAACTTTTACCATTTACCTTGCCTGTTAAATGCAAGTGTGACATACAGATTTTTGGAAACACAGCAGTGCATTAATGACCGATTAACAAAGTATTGCAACTATATTAGTGCAGCAAGTTTCATGGAGACAGACCTTTGTTTCCAAGACAACTTATGTTTTTTCAAAAATATATAGAATTGGGAGATGGTAGAATTTGCTTAAATGAGATGTTGGTGACTGGCCTACCTCTGAAAATTATTGTCTCCACTGATTAAAAAAGAAGTCAACACCTCTCAGACTGAATATAAGTGCATAAAGAATTCTCTTTAATCCTTTTTCTCTGGTAGAGATATACTGTGGAGTTGCAATGCCATGGTGATGGATGAGGACCAGTTACACAACACATATTAGTTAGGCCAAAGAGTCTTGGTTGAATGAATCATTCAGAGCCATAAATAGCAGATTATAATGAGTACTGAAAGATTACTTGAAGACAAGATTCTTTATATTTCTGAAGATGACAGAGCCCTGAAATTCCAATTAGATCCACCAAATGGCTTTTAAAATATTTTTAAATATTAAACCCATTGCCTTTTTTGAAGAGCCAGAGGTGTGTGTATAGCATCCTTATCTGGACTACAGCTCATAAAAGAACAACAGCCCCTAAGGATAAATAAAACTGACATCAGCTGATTTTCTTCACAGCACAGAACAGAAAAAAAGTAAGATTGGAACACAGTGAATTGCCATGGGAGAAGTTAGAGCTGCTTTCACATTTGGCTTGTACTGCCCCAAATGTATTTTTATCGTAGATCATTTCTCACTTCAGTCTCTAAAGCCAGCTCCTCTTCACCGGATGTTAATGTGTTCAGCAGTCCCCAAAGGATCTTTAACTAGGCCAAACAGTGTTTGCCCTTGAAGAGCTGCTTTTGGACCATTCCACAGCTTTACTATGAACTTGTGGAGGTTCAGCCTTCACGATTTTGTTGTGCTTGATCCACCATGCTCTGTGCTATAGTGGAAACATCATCGGAACAAGAGACAATGGCTTACAATTCACAATACTGATGTTGAAACCAGCTTTCCCACTTTCCCATCTTCTGGAATCATGATCATCTTAGTTTTATGGCAGCAAGGTGGGAATGATGAGCAGCTTTCAGCCTTTTGCATGTCTGCTGGAGAAGAAAGTTTTAGCCATAAGCTTCTGAGGAAACCTGTCACCCCATCTGCTGGGCACTCACCTCTGTCCAGGGAGTTTTGGGCTGTGTGGTTACTGTGCTGCTCACCTGCTGCAGGGGAAGAACGGGGTCCACTGTTTGTATCTTGTTTCCCTTTAGATGTCGACACTACAGCCAGAACATCTGATCTTCAAACAGAAATTCAATTTTCTACAATAGGTCCTTAAAATAAAAAATGGATCCAAGTGAATATTCACAATTTAATAACTAAAAAGTTCCTATAACCAAATACATGGAAGTGTTTGAGTTGCAAAGATGTTACAGGGTTGAGGAGCAGGGTCAGATTTTCCATGTTATTTCAATGGCAGTATTAAATCTCTTATAGCTACACACAGCAGGCTTTGTTTTCCAAGTGTGCTTGCATAAAAGAATGTCTTAATTTTTGGTCACTGTGAGACAGCAATTGCATCTGTGCATGCATATGCATACAATATAGGATTGCCTATGTGCTGGCACATAGAAACCTAAAAATAATGGCAACCCAGGTTTTGCATCAATTTCTCTAGCCATACAAAACCATTATTTCAATCAAAATAAAGTGATTTTACAGCTTAAAATTCCAAACTTTCATAGAAATCTACCCTAAGAGAGCTATTCACAGTGTAAAATATTTAGGAATGGAAAGGCATTTGATTGTTTACAGGGTGTCGGTTGCAGCTGGAAAGGTGTTGGTAGCAGGAGAGGGGGGAGCATTTTGCAATGGTGGCCCCAAGTCAAGACTTTTTCTAGTAAATAGTGAGTGTTTTCCTTATCTTGGTTATGATCCATGAGTTTCCTCACTCCTATGCCTCCCCTTTTGTCTCCTGTCCCACTGGCTGTGTGGGAATGGGGAGGTGAGCAAGCAATGGGTGGGTCCCACCTGCCAAGAACAGCCTGGGTCAACAGCACACAGACAGCAGTTTTAAAATTCTTGGGCCTTTTAGTCATAGATGTGGAATCTGTGTAGTTGTTAAGTATTTTTTCCCTAATACATACAGTACATAATGTATTTTCAACTAATTTTAAAGGGCCAATTACCAATCCAAAAGAATTCATTCTTTTTTCCTTTTATCTTTCTGGAGTATAATAAAAATGCAATTAAAAAAATCCATTATTTGCTGTTTTGCATTGAGATTCCTGACTGATCTGCTTAAGATTGCAACCTCTTACTTTAACCTTTGTGCTGGCACATTAGTCTGTTCAACCACAGCTCCAAAAGGCTGGATGACAGCCTTTTTACATGCGAGGCAGTTCCATTTTTTAGCAGATATTTCCCATTTCTCTTTTTCCAAACGTTGTAGCTCAACTCATTTTCTACCAGACTATCAGTATAGCAGCATAAGGCAGTAATGATTCTTAATTAAAATACAGGGCTACCTGCAGTCTAATTTGAGCAGAATCCAATTGTGAGAGAAGAATTTTAGTGGAATCACAAATTTTTTGTATCTCAGAGCTAGTAAAGTGAGTTAATGTAATTGTCATTGATATGACATTAAGATGTTCAGGGTTTCCAGAACTTACAGTGCTGCAACACAGAGATAAAATATGAATTTAGCTTCCCAATGATTTGTTGCCAAGTTTTCAACAATAAGTAGAACAGTACAAACATGTACACACATGTGCTAAAAATTCTTGTTAAACTTTTGCATATGGTATTTGCAAACCAATCCTGTTACAGTCAACTGCTCTTCTAAAAATTATATACAGCAGGTATCTCAATACTGTGATTTTTACATTATAAATATTAAAATTACACTCCTCTGCTTGTTGAAAAGAGTATTTTGTTCTGATGAAGCAGAAGTTTCTCAAATCTATTTTGACTTCTTAGATATATATTTAGATGAGCTTTATATATGTAGTAGAATAGAATAAGATTATATTTGTATTTTAATTGGTGTGACTTATCTTAATAAAGAGGCTTAATAAATATCAGAGGCTAGCACTTGTAAGAGTACTTTTCAGGATTACTTTTTACATAACAAAAATGTTATTTTGTTTAATTTTGACACATGCAGTCATGATTCCATAATCTCATCTGGAACATAAAATGTAGTGTGTCTACTCAAATCCAAATGCTGGAAGTAACTATAGATGTCCACCATAACCTTAGAGCAAACATGAACTAACAAATCTTAATTTTTTATTCACAAATAATTATACTTTACTATAAGTAAAGCCTTCCTAAAATGAATGTAGTTCATCTTATGGTTCTCACTTTTTAATTTATTTTTAAAATATTTTTTTCTGAATTTTTCAGATTAATTTAAACATTCAAAGAATAGGGATTTAAATTCAATGTATAAAATGTTTGAAAATATATGGAGTATAGCTCAGACCCCTTGACTATATCTTAGGATAGAAATTTACACATAGGAAACCATTTTTTCTGCATCTCAGAGAAGAGACTATAATTCATTTTCACTTTGAAGAATAATCAGGAGAGTGTGCTCTAAGTCATGTTTTCACATTTAAAAATAAAAAGCATGCAATATTAGTTTTACTGGTAGAAGAGCTACTACTTAAATATCCCATTTAGCTTGATTCTTTCAGCATAAAGTCTTTTAAAGTACAAACTAAACATCCTAAAAAGTGCCCTGACCTGCAAAGAGTTTCTCCTTTCCAAATATTTCTCCTTGATACTGCTTCTCTCACATGCCATCACAGTACTTTACCATAGCCAAAAAAAGGCTCAGCTGATTAGTGGGGGCCTTTTACCTTCCCTTTTTTTTTCTTGGATTTTTTTCCCATTGGAAATCTCACATCTGTAACACGCTCAACTATTTTAAAGAACAAACCCCAATAAGTGAGCACTGCACAGGTTCACACAAACCAGTCACCCAGGGAGCAGCATTCACCCTTCTGGTCAAGCTGACAGGCTGATGCAGGTGTGCAACCCTCTCTGCCCCCCAGAAACCAGGAGAGTGTACACTTGACAGAGCGGGGAGAGAAAGCCTGCAAAACCTCAGGGATAATGTCCATAAAACTCTGTCAGAAAGAAGAGAAGGAAAAAGCCTGGCATCAACAGACCAGGTGACCAGAAGTAATTTGTAATGAAACTACTCTGGAATGCCTTTGTTATGCTTTCAAATGACAGTCAACACAGTGTTAATTTGGTGTCATTTTGAATTTCTAAAATCAGTATGTTCTTTTGCACAGACTTTTGGAAACATAGGTTTACGGCGTTGCTGTCCTTTGAAAGCACTTGTGGAGCCATGTCTTTGTCATCTGTCCTAGTCCCTTATTTGTGGTGGTTCCTAAAAGCATGGTGGTGGCTTACTGTGAGCCAGACCACCACTTTAAAACATCCTGGGCAAAACCAAACAGACTTTCTTGAGATTGCCAGGTCCATTCAGAATACTTCAAGTAATTGCCAAGAGCTGGGAAGATGAGAAGGATCAGAAGGGATATTGCTGAACAGCTTTGAGCAGACAAAGGCATCCCAGATGGCTGCTCCCTCTGGGTACTGAGCACAGCACAACACAAGAAAGGATGCAGCTGTAGAGGGGTTCTGCCCAGCCTGCTGCCATTCTGCGATAGAGGGAAGCCCCTGTTGCTGTCCAAGGCCACCACCTAGCACCTGTGTACCTGCTTCCAGCAGCCTCCTTTCCTGACATGCTCCTGACTGACCAGTTTGGAAATGTCTCACCTGTATGATGGGTCTTAGTTCACAGATCTTACTGAACAAAGTCTTATCCCAGCAGGGATCGTGGTACCTTGGTGTGTGAGCAAAGCCTGACTTCTCTGAGAAAGGCAGCTTCTTCTGGCTCCCATTTCTCACCAAACCTGACAAAAACCTGGCTTATGACTCCAGCTGCTACCAAGCTGGGACTATACTCCCATAAGTCTTCTTCCTCTCACACTGAGCACTTGCAGTAACTTTTGCTCAAAAATACATTTCTTCATGCTATAATGTCCTTTCGAATTCTATGGCAACTCTCTTTGTGTCTTTTCTTCTGTGTCTGTGACCAGAATCATCACCATGGCACAGAAATTCTCTTTGTTGTTACATCAGAGATTAATTTGTTTCCTAAAGCCTGTGCCACAATTGAGACATCACTCATTAACAAGCAGAGGTCTGCATTTTTTGTCTCCTGTCTATAGGCACAGAACCAAATTGTTTTCAGAACATTCAGCTGAAATCCGTACTCTTAAATTAGGTCATTGCCCTGATAAATCCCTCCTAACTATATATCCAGAGAGCTGATTAAAATCCAATCTATTTGACATTATAATTAAGCCTCACATCTAGTTTACAGTTTTATAATTACAGCTCTGCATCCTGAGAAAGATCAGAGGTCTCTCCTGTTCCGCTGAGGGATCAGAACTGTTCTGCTGAGAGCGTCTGAGAGAAGGCAGAACTGGTCTTTACACATATGTTGGAGATTGATAAATGCTTCTAAAAGAGGCCCTTGCTGATGAGCAGATCTGCCCGGACATGCAGATGTGTCCTGCAGGAGCCATCTGACATTTGGAATATGAGGGGGAGACTGATTTTTCAATGCCACTTAGCAAGTGAATGTCTGTGACCAGAAACAATGCAGGCTGATTCCTTTTTATCACTATGGTATGATCCAGTTCTCTACTAAAGTCCTTACATGCCCTTATTTGTCTAATTTTTGTATGATTCATTTTTCTAGCCAGTTTTTGCTTTTCATGTTTCTGAAAAGCAGGGGAGAGCACAGGAAAGGGGGAGAGCTGCCCATAAAACCTCAAGGTTTTGTATCACTTTGAACTTACTTAAAATGTGCCTGGAGGAGATAGAAGTTTGTGCCTTTTCTTCTTCTGATAGCAATGAGTCTGAAGTTATTTAGACATTAAGCATAGTAGACTGAGATACAGAGTCACTTCTGCTACACATCCCAACATAAGAGCACCCATCTTCCAGTAAGAGGCACAAAAATCCCTCACATTTTCCTTGCTAGAAAGCCACTTTCATTCTGCACGGGTTTCTCCTCTTCATTCAGAAGTTTCCTTTGTTCAGTCAATGCTACTTCAGTATCCGACATGAGCAGATGTTTTCAACCTCACCCACTGCTAATACCCCAGAACTTTTGCTATTATACAGTGAGTTGAAGCATGCAGTCCACCTTCTGCTGAGAGCAGTGAAAACTGGTGTACAAGAACAATCCATGTGTTACTCCCAATGGGATTTCTTTAAAAGAGTGGCAACATCTGCCCTTATATATTTTAAAGACCATTTACCCAGTTACCTGTTGAACATCTACGTGAAAAGCAGTATTATACTTTTCACCACTATTATACTGTTTGGAGTAAGTGTGAACAAGGGCACATGGACAGGGAAAAAATAAAAAAAGTCTGATATTTATATTGAGTCCAATAAAAATGAAAGCTCCATGTATCCATTTCAGCTCCTCTGTACTTCAGCTTTCCTTTCAAAGCATACCAGAGATTTCGAAATCAAATTTTGCCCAGGTCCTGTACCAGCCCATAAATCAAAAATTTCCCACTGATACATCTTTAAAAGAGAGAAAATTTTTATCATATTATTAACTTCAGAAAATTTCTGGTCATGGTAGAAAGATAATTTTCACAGCTGTTATGTGGCAGACTGGCCCATACCTTTGTTGCATTTTAGGTGTCCCAAGAGTCGGTGGTGGTTTGCATTTATTGTCTGTTCAATTCAATTGCCATTACTCAGGTTACATAGCATCATTTTGTTAGAAGAACCTTTACCTCTGTATTGCACAGCAGGATGAGGAACATGCACTGATCAAATATTTCCCGTTTTCAAACAGATGGTGTGCTACTCTTCATTACCCTGGGAAGCTTCCCAATTCATCCTAATTTTGCTCTTTGCTTTTTTACTGAAAAAAAAAAAACAAAGAAAGCAAAAAGCAAAGTTAAATTATCTCTCCAAATAAACCCATTTGTTAGCTTTGGAAATTATATTGCTTTTAGAAAGTGTGGTTCTTCCATACATAGCATTTTTATTGGATTTGTGCTGTACTGTATACATCTCCAAAAATATTAAAATATTTTCTTATACTTTTCTGATTAGTTGCTTCAGTGCCTTCAGACCTCTTTCTTACTGAATGTGAAGAATTTTGCAAAGCTATTTTGATATGCATTGGAAAATCTCAAATAAATAATTTGCTCCTGCTTTAACATGATATTGCCTGCTCTGTTTACCAAAATACTGTGTGTATTTAGGTGTTGCACTGAGGAGACTGAGGAGTATCTTCTTATCAGTGCCTTCCCCAGTTAAAATCTCATTTCCTTTTTAGTGCATGTTCCTATACAGTGATCCCCTTTTGTAAATGTATTTCTAAGTATTTGCAATTCTAGTTTTATCAAGCAAATATATATTTCAAGATGATATTAAGTGTTTCCTTTTATGATAGGAATTGGTTGCACAGATATATATTAAATTTGACTTTTTTTCTGCATATGGTCATTGGCATTCAAATTTTATTTTACAACAAACTAACCAGTACATAAAATGCACCTTGTATTACCTCTGTGATCTGCACAATATTCTGCAGTAAGACAAATACGGTTTGTTTTTTCCTTCTGCATGTCTTTCTCTTGTCAATTTTGATTGGTAATATGCACCTCTTGCTCCATGAGAACCAATCCCCTTTGTTTCTAACACTGCCTTATTTTTCTTCACGCATATAACTCAGCCTTTTATTCTTGGGGTATCCTGCACAGGGCCAGGAGTTGGACTCAACGATCCTGATGGCCCTTTCCAACTCAGCATATCCCATGATTCTATGATTCTATGATTCTGTGATTCTCTTTATTTATCCAACTTCTGTTTCCCTCTATGAGGCATGAATTAATAAAATTCATGCGTTCTGTTACCTTCCTACGACTGACACAAAGTTAATGTGATGTCATCTAAAAGAACTATTTGTCAAAGCTTGTTGTCTGAGGTTGGTTTCATTCAAAGTCCCCCTTCTCTACTGGGAACCCAGGACCCAGTCAGTGTTGTGCCTCTCAAATACAGGTCTGCACAGTGAGGTGGCAATTAAAGTTAACACAAGGAAGTTTGATCCCCTTGTTGCCATTTGCCTCCATTTAGTTAGATCAGTCTGAGTTTCTCTTTTATCCTACTTCCTCTGTGTTTCAGCGCATGGAAAGAAGCTTTGCCCTGCAATCAAGCTTGAAAGAACTGAGAAAAAGGATATTTAGCTAAGTCAATAATGATTCTTTCTAAACTCAATTCCCTCTATGCAATTAATTTAACTATAGCCTGCTCTGAGAGGCTCAGACTGAGACAATTCTTCTTACCCATTCTGTTGTGTAACCAGGAAAACATTTACAGTTGGTTGTATTGTGTTTGTGTGGGCTCTAGGCTTTTTTTTCATATCAATACTAACACTACTGGGAAAACAGTTCAACAATTTCTTGCTAGACAATTGTCTAAATCCCTAATTCCATGAAGCACTAAAATTTTATGTATAACAGTATAGAAATATGACAGTGTGTGTGTATGAATACTTTAAGTAAATAATTAGACTCACATAACTTAAAGTTCTAATAGTCTTCTGCCCTACTGGTTTATGTGGCCCACCTCTCCAATTGTTTGACAACAGATACTCCATGAAAGAGTAGAAACTAACCACACTTACTAAAATTCTGTCACTGCTTGGCGAGACAACACTAGCTACTCAAATCTGATTCTCATCTGTATTATGTAATGGCATCCTGAGGAAAGCAACTGAACATAAGTTCAAAAACCAGAATTATTTGGAAGAAAAAGCATGGTGTTTATGATTCAGTAATTTTCCCTGCACATTGACTGCTGAATTGGAATCCACAAAAAATGTGTTATAATGGAAGCACAATGACAACAAGCACAGAGCCTTCATTTAACAGTTATAATTTTTCCTAAATACTAAAATGCTACATTTTTAGAGAGAAGAGGTAGCAAAAGATGGCAAGAGAATGAATAAGCTTTGTGCACTCCTACTATTATTTTAAAGATATTTATAGTTCAATTTCCATGGCAAAAGTAGCTATATGTAAAGTTAGATATAACCTGTGATAAAGAAATAAAAGGGGAAAGTATGTAAATTTAGAACAAAAAAAACCCAACAAAAAAAAAAGTTAAAAAAAGGAAGATGCTAGCAAAGAAAGTGCTGGTACTATTTTAAACACCCTGTATATAACTTCTTTCTATTTATTCACTTTCAGAAGTCAAAATGGTCATCTAATTAGTTTCTCCAGTTGTTAATAAACATTTTTTAATGAAAGACTGGCACACAGGAGGACTAAAAACATTTTATCTAGCTAATGAGAACAACAAATTAAGCATGACAATCCAAGTGTAAAATAAATCCAGTCACTAGGGTCAAGTGCTCCCTGTGCGCACAGGATTTTCAAAGGGGTTATAACTAGGTAATTTCTATTATGATGAACATTTTAATGCAAACCTTCTTTTCTTAATGATATTTCTTTATATTCATGAATCCAAAGTCTTGTGAAATAGACAACTGTATAAGGTCAGCATGATCCTGAGCAAAATGAAGCAGGAGAGAGGAAAGCAGGAGAATGAGTAACATGTGAGCAACATCTAGTGGCTAACATCTCATTATGAAGCCTGGAGGCATTGGGTATTATTTTAAGTCTATTTTTGATACAGAATGCTTCTGTGAGGAAGCAAAGCATATGAAGGGGAAAGGCAGCACTGCCTGCTGGTGCAACCTCTGTACTGAAAGTTCCCAAGTGCTGCTCTTGACACTTCTTTCACCTTGTGGCCTCAGGTAATAAACTGCATTTTAAGGATAAGGCAATACCTCCTCATCACTGTGCTTTGGGTTCACTGGGCAGGGGATGTGACACAAGCCATTTTTGGTAGTGTGCACTATAGCACTGTGCCTCCATTCCTTCAGTGGGCTGGATCTTGTCCGTAATAGCCCTTTCTGGATATGCAGTAAAAAGAACTGGAGGAAACACCCCATCCTTGTTTTCTGGGAATCATTTTGATTCTGCCTGAGCAGTTGCTGAACTCACATATCAGCCACAGGTTGTACAAATGAGGAAAATGATCCTACTAGAATCCTGCCTCTCGTGCCTTCTCTTCATCAAAGACACAAAACTAGGGATATTTAAAAGAGATAGACATAGATATTTTAGAGAAAACTGTTTTAAAGGAATTTCTGATTACTTCATACTGCCACAGAAACAATCACAGGCAATCCAAGTGATTGAACAACCTATAATCTTGTCACCTCATCCCTCTGGAGAAACAGAGCAGCTGAAGAGAATGAGAACCCAGTTCCTCTGCCTATCAGGGGAAAAAGTCAGTACATAATCATGAATATTTTTTGTGCTTTATAATAGAAAAGCCATAGATTGCATATCCACACATGTCCATGGACAGCCCTTAAAGCAATGTAAAAAGAATACAGTGAAAAAAAGTAGCATGCTCTATGCAACTATTCTATGCTATGTCATTTCAAAAATTTTTCAGATGTACTAAATATCTGATTCTCCATGTGTATCTGAAGTAGAAAATATGAAGTAGGAACACAGACAGCTAATAAAAATTCTTGAAAAAAATTACATACGCCAGTTCATGATTGTACCCCATGAGGTAACACTGGGTGCATAATTTATTCTGAAGAGTTATAGTTTTTTTCATCAAGAATGCTATTTTTTTCTATACTTTGTCATGATTTCGTTCACAGCTCCTTCAAGCAATTTTCTATTGCTACTGAACCAAGTTTCACTCCTACAGATCTGCTTTAAACTTTTTCTAGCTATGTGCCAAAAGTGGATAACAACATGCCTTCCTTTAGCAAGATTTAGCTAAAATTGTAATAAAAATCATGTAACTTCCTTGCTTAAAATATTTTATGTTTAAGCTGTATCTCCTCCTACTACTTTTTGAGACAGAATACTGCTGTAATAGGAAAATATATTTGAGTACATTTTATAATGTTCTTAGCTTCTTATTTTTTCAGTGGATTACTGTTCACAGCCTTGTCACTGGTGCACTGCCTTCTTCTGCAGTTAGAGAAGATCCCTTTTTTCCTCTCTTTTTCAAATTCTCAAAGTCTTATTAGAAGTGGAGAAGCAGCTCTGTGAAGGCTATGCTCTGGAGGGTCAGCATACAGTCCTCACTGAGAATCCTGGAGGAATGGGAAGTTGCTCCCTGCAGTTACACAATAGGAGTGCATGGAGACAGAAGGCTCCATGACTTCATTGACCTCTTCCATATTATGGAGGCCTTCTAACGTAAAGGAATTATAAGGGATGCTGTCAAAGGACACAACTTGTGCACTAAGATCAGTTCCTGTGCAGTGAATCTGGAGCCACATGTTTGTTTTGCTGGGTTTCAATGTACAGAAATAGACCTTTTTGTCACACACTCTTACTGAATGTCCAGGTAGAATTTCAGTGTTTGTCAGAGTATTTTTCATAGTTCAGTGGGACAGCTGAGCACCAGTACCTGTTCTGTTCCCTTTAGAAATGCTGGAACCACAAAAGAAACAAAAAACAGTGAGACAGCAGAACAAATTTGGAGGCCCCTTGTGCAAGTCATAACAGTCTAGGACAAAACGGGACAGATTCCAACAGGTCTCACTCAACCCTCATTAGCTATAGAGGAAATGCACACAGTTATTTTAAACTGTTTCTTCTCATTTAAAATGCAAAGGCCTCTCCCCATGCTGTTGAGCCCATCACAGTTTGGCAAAAACACACTTTGGAGAATACATCCTTTAATTTTACAATACATTGAACACAACACCTTTTATTCCATCTTACCCTGCTTTTGGGAAAACAGCTCTGCTTGTCTTCAGCTAATAAAAGTAATTGGAAAGCTATTCAGAAACTTCCCTTATTTCTTATTTCATGTTCTCCTGGCAACTTTAAGAGGTGACCAGCTGCAGAAGACATTACCAGGTGACTTCACTGAGCCGTTGTCATCCCCATGACAAAAGCTTCCCTGGGAAAAATAAAAAGGAAACTACTTCTATATTAACTCTGAACTGTGAACTGCTATCTTTTGACATCGCATTGTATCATGAATTTAAAAGGATAATCGGAAACGTGGCAGGCCCATTCTGAATGGGAGGCTGTACAAGACGACCTCCAGACCACCCCTCAATTTCTTTAGTTCTATGAAATAATCCCACACTGACTCCCTAGGCTCATGAATCAGCCCATAAAGGAATCTAGCCAGAAGCAGAATTCAGGACCTGTGACTGAATCAGACTCCCAGAACTGTGGCTTCCTTCATCTCAGACCCTCAGAATACATCATCTAATTGCCTCCTAGCCTCAGCTGTCATTTTTAGTCCTTCATAGAAAAGTTCTGAGTGAACTCAGAAATGGGCTACTCATTTTTCTGCAGGCATCTGTCAGATCTATAGAGTTTATGCCATATTGGAAGGCTTTTTTTAAAGGGTCAACAACCTTATCAGGCAGTGCCAAAGAAATATAATCAAAGACCAACGATGTTAAATTGCAATAGATTCTAAATGACATCTTTTGCACTTTCAAAAGGTGATACACAATTTTCTAGCTCCTCAGCTGACATGTTTAAAATTGGTGCTTCAAAATGTCTGCCTTTTAGCACCCAGATGCTGACCTCAAACCTGTTATTTCTGCAAAAGGAGAAAAAAAGAGAAAAAGCAGGAGGGAAAAAAAGTATTACCTGAGAAAAGGAAAAAAAAAAAAGAGAAAAAGCAGGAGGGGAAAAAAAAGAATTACATGAGAAAAGACTGTGATAAAATAGCAGGATAAAGGGAGAAATAGAAAAGAAAATGTAGAAATGTTCAAAATCAGCACAGGACAAAAAAGGAGAAAAAGCAACTAAAATATAAAGATAACAGGGAAGGTGAATGGAAATGCAGCAAAGCTAATGCAAGAAAACACTGCCTTGTTGATAATCTTTGTTTCCTAGAGGAAGTACATTTTTCTCTGTGTATTCATGTTCTGTGGTTAATGTCAAGGTGATACTTTAAGACAATATTCAAGCAATAGAAATACGTCTTAATTCCAGTTGTCAGGCTTAGTTTCTATTATCTCTTTGTGCTCACTGGCCTTTTTTGAGTTTGAACTGTTTGGGATATGAGAGAATATCCAAAAATTTTTTGTAACAAACTTGTTCCTTGGAAATTTTACAATAAAAGAAAATGGGTATACAACAGGACAGAAGAGCTATGATTTTTATATCTGAAAGAGCGTGATGTCATGTACTTCAGGAGAGTCCAAGATTTAAAAACAAATGTTTGGGAAATCTTCTTAAGGTGTATGAGTACTTGATGAATGAGACTAAGGAAGATAGAGAAAGACTCTTCTCAGTCATTCCAGTTAAAAGGTATGAGACAATAGGCATAATTTAAAATACAACAAATTCCATTTAGACCTAGGAATTGCCCAGAGGTTGTGGAGTCTCCATGGCTGGAGATAACCAAAACATGGCTGCGCAAAGCCAAAGAATAACAAAGACAAGACTAGACACACTCAGAGTCCCTTTACAATCTCAATGATTCCATGATGTTAAGAGACTGGCATATGGGTCTTGGGAGAGTCATGTTTGAAAGTAGACTAAGTCTAGATTTGGCTGGCAAAGCAGCAGAATAGAAAAGGAAAAAAAAAAGAAAAGAGTGGGAAAATAGACTACACGACAAAAGATGCTTGGATTTGGATAAATCTTCAGAGAAGTTCTAAGAGGTGATTCAAATAAAGTGACACTGCTATGAAAACTGAGTATGATTACTCTTGGTGAAGATACCATACTCTAAAAGGCCCATGCAATCTCTGGTTTTGTTTCAGGGAACGTCAAAGACAAGGTTGTTGCATGAGTGGGGCTGAGCTGGAAAACAATGACCACATGGACAGAAGGAGACAAATTTGGAGGGAAGACTGGAAGCAAAGCGATGACATAGGACTAAGTTCTGTGTGTGAGACGGGACTGGAGACAGGCTTCATACAGAGTCTGATCAAGGTCCATCAGGAAACAAGGCTGGAGACTGCGGGGACTGGTGACAAGTACACTTACAGCATAATTAGGGGAAGCAAACAGGGCTCAGAAGTGAACTTAAATGGACCAACATGCAGAGTAGGTGTGCATGGATACCCAAGGTGAGAGCATTCAGGGGGATTAAGGACCTTTTGTGCACACAGGGCCCTGACATGTTGAGACTTTCTGGTTTTGATGCTTGGCTTTGAAGATTTTATTTTCATTAAATATTGTCCTGATATCACAAATCTTTAAAAGAACAATAAAAACACAGTGATTCAATCATGCTAACATCTACCTTGATCATCATGGGATTAACACCACTAGAATCCTTAGGATTACTACTTTTTGTGTCATTTATTGGAGATTTTTGGCATTGAGAGACACAAGGGTCTCAGGTTTTACTCATGGATCAGTTCATTCACACTCCATCATTTAGCGGGTATCAGAAATTCACTTACATAGTCAGAATAAAGAGCTGTGAAGAATTAAAAGATATTCCCTGAAAAAAGGGAAGACATTTTCCCCACTATACTCTATGTAATATCCATGGAGTATGCATGAACTGAAATTATTTTCAAAATTAATTTTGGGTAGTTTTTCACTAGGCCATCAAAAAGCATATCCATGAGCAAAGAAAAAGTATCTACTCTATTATTTAGTTCCAATATTGGTATAGTTAATGATGCACGTGTTTCTCATCACCAAATTGCCAGAACTTACTTGTATGATTCATTTCCAGAATAAAAGCAAATCTTCTCTTCAGCCTCAGGCTGAGACACAGAGAATTTCATTCCCAGACTTTACACTGATAGGGAGCTGACCCATAACAAAAGCTATCATGCAAATTATTTGATAAGATTAAGTAATGTCAACAACTCCCTTCCCAAATATTTCAATTTGAAGTATGGTTTGAAATCCTGAAGCTTCAATTTATTATCCCATTTAGTGAGCAGAAATGTCTTGGATGCAATAATACAGTACAGTTTTGCTCATACACCAGTATAAGATTCTTGGGATTAACTCTAACACAGGAGCATTTTTCCTTTTCTGAATAATACTCATCTTATGGCAATGCATTTGCCACAACTGAATCCTTATAGAAAAGTATTAAAAAAAATTCAAGTCCAATTCAATTATCAGTCATGTGTGTAAATACTAACTGAATTTGAAAGAATAATTTAGAGGAAAAAAATAGGGGTTTTTTGAGCTTTCTACTCTTTTTTTTCTGCCATGAGAAGATAATACAGTTAAAAGGGTCACATTGAGGCAGGCATAGGAGTGAGAGATATCAAAATAAAAACAAAGGTATATTGACACATTGCTATGGAATTTCTGCATCTTCTTACTTTGTATTCTGTCTAGTAAACAGTTCTTTTCCTTTTAGAAGGAAATCCTCTCCACACACATATTGGAACAGACGATAGTGACTTCCAGATGAGTGAAGAACTCAATCAGTTATGTGAAGATCTACTAACAATATTATATGTTTTTGAAAGATGAACTCAGTGCAGGATGAAATATTTAACAGCTCTATTTTGCCCCAGATACATCTGAGATAAGAAAAAAATCCTAAGAGTTTTATCCCACAGATAGAGACTGATGACTTGTTTCCTGACACCATTGAAATTAGCATTAATATTTATAATGCAAAAGGTGTAGTAACAAACTTTGGGTTCATAATCTATTTCAATTCAATTAAAGTGTCAGCTAATAACCAGAATTAATTTTTCTGCAAATATGCATCCACTCAAAGGTCACATTCAGTGAATCCTTCTGCCATTCTTTTGCATTTTGTACACTGAGATAAAATACTTTGTGGCTCCATCTATTATGAATATAATACTGCTGTATAATATTTTCTGTATAATATACTTCTGTATAATATTTTAATATTTAGATCTGATTAGTTGAGAAGTTTATTATTCTAGTTCTCTTATTTTATTCAAGTCAACAGATGATTGTTCAGGGCAAGGAACAGGAAGGTAGGAGCAGCTCAAACTGTGCCACTCAATAGTAGCTTGAAAGCACTTTAGCCACCAGTGTTGAATATTTTGCCTCCATGCTTGCCAGCCTAAAACAGTATTTAAACCATGAACAGAGGAAGCCCACAATAAATAACAAAAATCAAGGGAGCTATGGTTATTTTATGAGGAAAACTTTAGGCAGTAAAATAGGACTAATTCTTTGAAGGAACAAGATTCAGATGTGAGCCCTCTCAAAAAATATCTCTAGAAGTTTTGACATTTCCATTCTCATAATAGACCAGTGTGGAAGAATTTTTTAAAAACATTTCTCTAATGACTTGCATCTATAAATAAGAAAAACAAACTAAATTTTTGTTTTGAGAAGACTGTTCTATCCATAGATTGCATTTACAACAGCACAAGAAGCAACACATTTTGGACCTCCAAGGAGACAACTGTTCAGACACCTGCCTAGGAACAAGAGAAGTGACAAAATTCCACCAAGGAACATAGAAAGGCAAAACTTCTATCATGTAGGAGGACAACATGGACACAACAGCTAAATGTGACTCAAATCCTTTCATAGGAACTCCTGACATTTTCTGGAAAAGAGATCAAGAATTCTTTAAGTTTAAAGAGCTATGTTTTCATAGAAATGTATTATTATTCATACAATCAATCTACACATGGGATTTGACTAGAAATAAGTATGAATTTTCAAGCATAAATTTTGCACTTGCATGGGTGCTAGAACTATGAAACAAAGCTTAAGCCACCCTATTATTTAATTGCCTTTTAGTTCCTTATGCTACCTTCTTCTTGATGGTAGCTCAGAACTCAGCATGTGTGGCATGATTTATCTGTCCTTCATGAGTCAGTCTTGTCATAACCACTCTCCCAGAATGAAAGCACCCCACATTTGGACTGAGACTAACCCTTCACAGTGCTTTGTTTATCTCAGTGATGGCTTCGATCCTTGTTGCAAACAGTACAGTTGTGCCAGAAGGGATATACTGGATGTTCCCAAAAAGCTACTGATTGCCACCATAAAACTTTTGTACATCTCCTTTTATTGGTTCTAGATCACTGGGTGATTTACAAATGAAGCCTTGAATTCAAGAGTGGGGAGAAATGCAGGAAGTTCACAGTAGCCTGCAAAGGACAAAAGCTGCACCATTTCCTGGTGTAGAAATAAAATGCATTTTCCTCTATTCTCTATGTCAAATCTCACCAGTAAAGCAAAGTCAATATGTGGCAATGTGTTAAAAGTCACAACTGTATATTTTAGTCTCTCTGGTTTCATGAGATATTACCCAGTTTTTTTACTCAGTCACTTCTCCCTTTGCTGCTTCTCAGCTGGCTTAAAGACATATAAAGCACAGTTGGTTGGGTTACCCTATCACTCAGCTGGACCTTTACAGTGTTTTCTGTAAATTAGTTCATTCAATTTGGAAGGCTGGCTATACAAAATAAATGTTTACTATATAAAATCACTATTTCTATTAAAGCAAAAAAGCAATACTGTATATGAAAAATTTTGTTGCAGTTCCAACAGTGTAAATTATCTGAAAGCCATTAGGGCATTTCTCTTTGAAGGTTATTGAACATAAAATGCATTATTAACTTACTAAATGTTATTGAAATGTACAGTTAAAATAATGTGATTAAAAGACAGTGACTCTAAACTCCAATTGTCCTTTCCATTATAAAGTAGGGTTTTCTTTTTTTAACAGACCATAGAGGAGCTTAGTTTACTAGCAGGAAAAATTTTCATTATATAAAGATTATTTTACTTCTCTCTCAGGTGGAAATATTTATTCAATCTTTCAAGCATTTAAGGAATAAAGAATAAATTTCAATCGAAGATATTAAAATGTGTTTCAACATCTTTAATCTACTGATGGTAGAAGCTCATTTGTGGAAAATCATAGAATCACAGAATCATTTAGGTTGGAAAATACCTCTCAGATCATCCAGTCCAACATTAACCCAGTACTGCCAAATCCACCACTAAACCATGTCCCTCAGTGCTATATCTACATGTCCTTCAAATACCTCCACACCTTCCCTGGGCAGCCTGTTACAGTGCTTGACAACTGCTTTGGTGAAGAAATTTTCCCCAATGTCCAATTTAAAAATATCCCCTGGAACAGTGACAAAATCCTATGAGTATGTCATCCCACAGAGACATCCTCAACACACAAGGAAAGCAGCAGACCAACAGGGATGATGGACTTGCAGAGTTCTAGCTGCATCCTCGTAGTAGAAGATGCTGGCAAGCATACGTGAGATAGATTATACAGTTATACAGTTGTCTGGTTTTGTTGCAGTGCTGAGCAAGCATCCCTCACACTAGTGACTGGATGTACATGTAAGCTACATCCAAACACAGAGCCATGCACATGCAGCCTCACTAAAACTGAACATGCAGCCTGAACTAAAACTATTAGGCGCAACATCTTGCAAACACACTCCTTTTTGCCTTGCTTTATTGAGAAAAGGGAATCTGATTGAGTGACAAGAAAGGTGTTTTACAGTTCCCTAGGTGGGTCCCTTCTCAGGAGGATCAAGGTGTCAGTGCTGTTGAAAATATCTTGGCATATACTAACTCTTGATTCAGTCTAGAAGAGAATGCAAAGAGTGTTCAGAAGTCTCAAATTACCACATTTGGGCACTCTGGCAGCTTTCAGACTTCCAGAAACTAACATACCTCATGAAAACTTGGTCTAGCTGCTTTCCATGTAATCAAATCTTCAAAATCCCCTAACTTCATTTTTCATGTTACTTATCTCCTGCAAATCTTCTTTTGCAAAACCTCTACTTCTTGCAGAATATCAGTTTCTGGAAAGGATGCAAATATCATTTCTCTACTGACATATGACCTGAATGTCACCATTGTATTTATTCTGATTTGTTTTTTTATTGAGGTAGTACTAGAGAGAACCAAACACAGACCTGTGTACTGTGCTACATAAAACAAAGCAGTGTCTCACTCAATTATCTTACAGTATACTCAATGAAATTCTTCATTTGCCACTGTGCTGCTGAGTGACTCTGTGGAAGACATATATGTTAATATGTAAAGTCAAAAAGGAAAAGCCTGGAATTTCTTGTATATACTTGAATAACTCAAGTAATACAATTTTAGTGATCTATGAAGTATCAATTCACAAGGGCTTTGAAACAAATCAAGTCTTTCAGGTCACCTGGGAAAATCCACTATGTTTTACTCTGTTCTCTGCAGAACATGAAATTATGGGATGAATAATTTACAGCTTCAGAAGTCTCCAGCTGTTCTTATTTTGCAATACTAACATTCTACACACACTTCTTCATACCTCACTTGATCCAGTATCTGTCTCCCACTCTTAATAATTCACTTCCAGCTTCATAATCTGTTAATAAGCAGCCAATTCCCAAACTGATGTCTACAAGAGCTCTTCAATGATCCTTGTGTATATAAACCACTGACTAACCATACAAATGCTACAACCAGATAAGTAAAGTTGTAAATTTCTAGACAGCTTTGAAATCATTAACCTTATTTATAACATTGCTGCAACAGCTGTTATGCATCTGAAACTTGAGAGTTGGTGGTAATTGTATAATACTCTAGTAAAGAACATGTTTTATTAAATCAAAGCCATATTGAAAAGCAGTTCAGAATTTGTACATATTTTTATATTAAGACTTGGAAAGAAGCTCTTTTTGTTGGCTTTGGTGTTAATTAGGTATGCACAACATTCAAGGATAAGCTCATCTTTTTAGCAGCTCTAGTTTTCTCACTCTTTCCTGACTGTTAAAGAGGCCACATGCAACATAAGATAAAAGGAAAAACTAATACTTCTTTCAAGAACAGTACAAATTATACATTCATTGAGTTTTTCTACTTAGGCTGAAGGTGTTCACAAACTACAGAGAGGAAAACAATTAAAATAATCATTAAAATAATCAATGATGAATGACAGATCTCAGGTTTTAAACAGAGAACATAATGCAATTTCTTAATGTTTTTAGGACATCAAATGTGGAAGGTCATGTGTCCTGTTCCTTTTACCCTAATCCTAGTCAAACATATACCAAAAGCCTGAGTTTGGGCAAATGTTCGAGTCATCGTAATTCATGTGAACTCATTAATTCAAGAAGAAATGAACAACTGCCAAAAGTGTTGTGGTCTCATGGGTCAACAGGCCACCCTTTGTTGCTGCTGGCTTTCATTGTCAGCAAATGGATAGCAATATTCTCAAAAAAAAATGGGCATACATTCTTGGTTTTATTAGGATATCTTCTATTGGTTGTGTTGCATGCTGTGTTTCACTGCAGCTGTCACTGCAGTGTCTTGCACTGAGTGATGTGTATTTCATAAAA
Source organism: Eopsaltria australis (assembly GCA_034509425.1). Taxonomy (NCBI): domain Eukaryota; kingdom Metazoa; phylum Chordata; class Aves; order Passeriformes; family Petroicidae; genus Eopsaltria; species Eopsaltria australis. The sequence goes on from JAVTVJ010000072.1 coordinate 3,123,459, forward strand.
TGTTTGCTCGCAGTACTGCTGCTTGAACTGGGCAATTTTCAATTGCATGTTTATTAACTCTGTAGTTGTGCCTATGTGTTGGTGTGCAATTTAAATTATATCACCTTCTTTTCAGATTCTTGTTCAAGGTTAGCTGTTTTAACTGACTGAATAATATCGCCGTGTCTTGGCAGTATCCAGAACCTGCATGGACCAAATTAGACCAGCCAGTCACTGCTCTCACTGATATTAAATGTGGGGTTTTGGTTTGGTTTTTTTATTATTTGCATGACAAACCAATTCACTTTCTGTTTATTGCTTTATTAACACATTATTCACTTTTCACAGTGTGGTAGGAAAAAGGACAGAGAAAAATCACAAGTTCTTCAACCATTTAGCCCAAAGCCACAAATTCCAGTCTGGGAATTTTTGAGGTAGGTAAATTCAGAGTTGCAACCTCTTGGACTGAAGTGGATGAACCAGACCTCCAGATTCAGGTAAATTATTCTTATAACAGAGCCCTGTCAGGGATTATTACTTTATCATACTTGATTTTTGCTTTTAAAAATGTTGATATATGCTTTTCTCAATGGATATTTAGGAATGGCATACTATTCTGTGGTGGTTTTTATCCCTGGGATCTCTCTTTCTAGCTAAACTTGAGTCTTAGGAAGTCATGTTGTGTATGCTATCATTGTGTATGTTATTATACCTAAAGATATGTTCAAAACTTTTGACAACATGGGAGAACAACAAACTTTAATAATTTTGTCTCCATTGTTAAATATATGTTGTCACAAAATTATTCTTTTATATAGCACAATGAAGGCATTGTTTTGCTATGTGACAAATCATCTTCTTTCACCTGTAGTCCAAATATAATTGAAATATTGTTAATACTACAAGGCTGAATTCATTTCCATGTGAAGCTCCTTCTGTACCTTAAAGAGGATAAACTGTTAATTTTGGTTTTGGCATCTTATGGAGACCTCTCCATTTCTCTATTCTATCAGTTACTATCAGGAAATTTAGGCAGATGAAATGATCTCTTCTAATTTTATGTAAGAGTCCAGTCTGCCAGAGAGGTGCAGTGTATTTGCATATTCTTTTTTTTCCATAATTAATTGAATTTTTTTCCTCTGGTACTACATAAAGAATGGGAACATAGAGAGGTTATGTAAATTTCTGACATTCAATAAAGGTCAGAGTTATAGATAACTCCAGTGCCAAGCTCTGTGAATCACCGTGTGGAACTGCATGGGGTGCCTCACAGAGAGGTGGAGTCAGCAAGAAGCTGGACGGGGATTTTGCAGTCAGTCAAGGCTAACCAGCCACAAGAACTTAGAAGGATTTATGCATAACAACAGCCTTGAAAATAGCACTGTCACCACAGCTACTCACTAGGAAGAAATGTTTGCACATGCATTTAGCCAGTTGTTTTTTTAATTTGATACTACACTGCTCCAAGCCAGACATCCCCATTTCACACAGAAACAGACAAATCATTGCATCCTCCATCATCAGTGACCTAAATTACAGGTATATCATGTGTATCGTTATAGACAACTGTACCTTTACACAGATTTTTACCAAAAATCTGGTGAAAAGAGTGAAAATATTCTTCATTTCATATTTGGGTTTTTTTGCTGTAGTTGAATGGAGTTACTCTCCCAGTGAATATCAATAAATATAGAAAATATAAAGCCAAGATTTAGATCTTTAATGGAAAAAATCTTCAATACTTTCAATTTTAATTAATTTACTGATTAAAAGACTTCCCTATCTGTAGACACTATTCATTTGGAAAGAACAAATGAAAACATGTTTAATAAGACAGATTTAGATAACACACTCATAGCAATTATAAAATTAGCTCGAGCTGCTTTGAAAGGGATGATCACTGTCTCGGTGATAGTACAATGAGAAAAGAGATAGAAAAAAATCACTAGGAAAAAGAAAATTATATCTCTGTTACACTTATAAATATTGCCTAGTTCCTGGCTATTTTATAATAAGCAATTAAAATTTTTGTCCCCTATGTATATACAGCTATTCCAAAAGAGTTCATAAAATAAGCAAAATTTGAAAGTCACAAATCAAAATGTACAAAAATAAAAGTGAAGTGCGAATAAAAGTTTCTAATTTGAGAATAGGGGTTTGCTGATCATTCTTCAAAAAATAAAATGCATTTTAATATTATCTTGCTAGTAAGTTATTCATAGAATGTAATTTTTTCTATAATTACTATATCTAGGAAGTCTAGATCCAATAATACTACCTTTCATTAATGGTGAATGAATCACCATCAGGCAGTGACTTGAATGTGATAGTCATATATTCCTTGAAAAATGGATTTGCGTATTTGCAGAGATTTCATAGAACTGTTTAAAAAAATCAACATAAAGCTTACAGGCTGGAGTGAACCTGAATGGTGGATAAATAAAGAAAAAATATAATCCTCCTTACATACACCCAGTTAACAGAAGAAGCTAATTTAACTGAGTAAATTATTTGCTCATCTTCAGTCTTAAATAGCCCCGCTAAAATTTGCTAAAAATTTGTAGAGTTTCCAACTCTACAAATTTTAAAAATATTAGGTTATTGAAGTTATGTTTCTATTCCCATTATACCTGTAATAAACTTCTCTTACACTCAGCAGCTTTATCTGGCCCAATTATTGCTACAGTCTGTAAATACAGTCCTTACATTTTCCCATCAAAAATGGCACTGAAACCTGCATGGCTAAAAAATCTATGCACTGTAACTTCACTGAAATGAAACCGTAATGCTATCATAAATTGCCAGTGCTTAGTATGAAAATGCAGTCCCATATTATTTACTGATGCTTTTCATATATTTTTGTGTAAAATGCAAAAGGAACAGGAATCTGTGAGGTAATCATTTTACACCTGAGTTTTTGCAAAGAGCAAATTTTGCAAAATACATGATCTGTCTGTAATCATAATTGCTACCTAGTAAGATTATTCAACTGCTAATTAAAGGCACTGAAACCTTGGAATTGTAAAGGATTACAGATTCTGTAAAAACTACTATTCCTATTAGAAATAGTCATTCAAACCCAGGAATGGGAGGACTCAGAGCATGCATTGTGAATGATTTTTATGAGATGAATCTTAATGGGACGATAAGCATGTTGGAAATCATGAAAATTTAAAAGAGCATAAGAAAACTAAAAAACCCTTGAAAGTACAGTACACAGTGAGATCTTAGCCCAAAATATCTAAAATGCCTGAGAGTGTGTCCACATAATTAAATATAATAAATATTTGATAACCTTTTTTACTTTAGTGGGACTACAAAATATATTGTCTTCTAGCATGTCACAGCGTGCTTTTGGAGACAGAAATTCAGTCAGTGCATTTCTCTGGTGTAGTATAGTAGTTTATAAAAAATGCTTTTTATGTCTATTTTTCACCATGGAGCTATATAAGGTGGTTGATTTGTCTTTATTGGATGCAGCACTCCAGCTGAAATCTCATGAAAGTAGAATAGAGAAGCAGAATCCCCTCCCTCGCCCTGCTGACCATGCTGCTTTGGATGCAGCACAGGACAAGCTTGGCTTTCTGGGCTGGAAGTGCACATGGCTGGGTCACGCACTCCCAAGTCTTTTTTGCAGGACTGCTCCCATCTGTTCATCTCCCAGCTGTGCTGATGCTGGGTTCTCTCAACCCAGGTGCAGCACCTTGAACTTGGTCTTATTAAACTTCAAGAGATTCCCATGCATCCACTTTTTGAGCTTGTCTGAGTCCCTCTGGATGCCATCCCAACTCTCAGGTGTGTCAACTGCACCACTCAGCTCGGTGTCATCTGCACATTTGCTGAGGGTGCACTCAATCCCTTTTCCTCTGTCATTAATGAAGATATTAAATGCAGTTGGTCCCGACACAGATCTCTGAGGGACACCACTTATCACTAATGTCCATCAGGATTCTGAGCCATTGGCTACTACCCTCTGGATGCGACCATGTAACCACTTTCTTATCCATCTAACAGCTCACTCATCAAATCCTTCTCTCTCCAATATGGAGAAAAGGATATCGTGGGAGACTGTGTCAAAGGCCTTCCAGAAGTCCAAATAAATGTCATCCATAACCCTTCCCTTGTCTACTGATGTAGTCACTCCATCATAGGAGGATTCATCAGGCTCATCAACTGGACTTACCCTTGGTGAAGCTGTATTGGCTGTCTCAAATCACTTCAATATACTTCAGCCTAAATTCTAGGAGTTCCATGATATTCCCAGGCACAGAGGCAAGGCTGACAGGTCAGTAGCTCATAAGGTCCTTCTTTCTGTTCATAATGAAGATGTACAAATTCATATGATCAAAATTTGTGACCCAAAGGAACAACTTTCTCTCCCCGGCTTGTTGACTGTTGGTCAACAGCTGTTTCAACATGTGAGCTACTTATATATTTCTCTTTTTCAGGAGTACTTTCAATATGAATCCAGGAGTCTTGCCTTCATGGCCTAAACTTGAAAATAATTCACTTTTATGCCAGTCAGAAGTTTCAGAAAAAAAATATGGATTATTTTATTGTGCTGATAGTCTAAGATTGTTAGATAAGGAGTTAAGCTCCTTTTGTGCTTCTACGCTGTCTTTGTGTTCCTGAATAATTTACAGAGATGCAATTTTGAACTATCTTTTGCTACCTACACATTGTGTTTAAATTACTTTATTTCATTCTTGCATTTCAAGTTCAGAACAAATCTCATTTTTCATTAAAAATATTTTGAGCTTACTTGGGTAGAAAAGCAGCAAAAGGGGAAAACTGATACATGAGAAACGTACCTCTTTAGGAGTCTAAAAATTTTGAGTTAAGAGCCTGATAAATTGCTGCACATACTATGCATCATGTACATTTTATTTACTAAAGTAGATTGACTGAGAGGATATTTGCATTTAAATTCAGCTCTATGCTTCATTTTACCACAGGGATGAGTATATAGGCTTGGTGTAAGACAAGAGTGTTCTTAAAGTTTTGAAAGATTTGATTTGTCTTCCCATTTCTTCATTTTTTTGTACATTTGTCTTAATCTTTAAAGCGTTTCAAATGGATAATAAAAATACAATGAAAAACAGGAAAAATCAGAATCTCAAGCATTGCAAATGAGTGTATTTTATAGAATTCAAAGGGACTTACAAATATTTACCTTAACTGTGAAAGTGGCCTATTTTTTGTTTTACAATTGAGTTTAAACAAGCAGTATTTATCAAGAAAAAAAAAGAGTGCAATTATTATTATTTTTTTTTTTTTTTATTATTATTATTATTTACTACCTTATCCAGACAGTCTTAAGAAAAAGGAGAGGAAGCAAATTGCATGAACAAAAATGTGTTGAGCCAAACAAGAGGCACAGGATGTCAATCACTTACACATGGATGATGGTGTCCATCAAGTTTGCTAAAAGTCTTTTCAATCAGAGGAAAAGTATCAAAGCCTTGTAGTGATTGTAAATTGCATGGATTTCCCATTCTCATGAGCTAGCTCTGGTTTGGTTATTAAATCCACAGCCCATACAAAGGTTTCTTTATATAAATATCAATCTTTCTACCGGTGGTGCATGAAACCTACCTAGCAACATAAGGTATTAAGATCATCCATCAGCAGCCTTATAGTAATCAAAAAGGTTTCGTCACTTTCTTCAGATGGTTGGCTTTTCTAAAGGCCAAATAGAACTTACCTGGATATTCATATATCAGAGAAACTGTGGGCCATTAAACATGTCTCCATACATAAGGATTTGTATGAGAAAATGTTGACATTAGCACTGGCAGGAATAGCACTGATTAAAGCATTTTTCTTTCATTCCCAATATTTCCTTGACCAAGAAAGGACAGATTTTTAAAAACAGAGAATTCTCTCTCAAATTGCCTGTGTTATTGAAGTTCTTTGTTTCATAAATTTACTGTTTCTCAATTGTGTAACAGGGAAGAGAAATATTACCTTGTTAGCATGTCTCTCTGTCTGATAAACAAATACATTTTCATGTGTGCTAAAAGAAATGTGAGAGAAAAAAATGTGTGTAGGTAAGCAGTCATGTACTCATAAAATAAATGATTTCTTATCAAATAAAATTGAGGAAGTGAGGAAGTTAAATACAAACTGGAAAGTTTTAAATTTAATCTCAGTAATAAAAAGATTCATTCATTCTCTTCTAGTGTTTCACTCTTTCTGTAATTCAGAACTGAAAGGTCAACACATTGCTCACCATGTCACAGTCTTTCCTACAGAACAATTTACCACACCAGTAACTAAAAATATAGTAGATCAAAGTACTTGAAGATAGTCACAACTATCTTGTTCCTGTGATTGCTCATGTTTGACCAAGCTAATTATTCCTTGCTTCATTCCAGATTTACAGTAATTGCCAAAACGTGTTTTTAGAAGGATAGCTGCCATAAGGACAGAAGAAACAGCTCAGAGAATGCTAATATGACTTAAAACCAGCAGCTTTTTAAAGGGGTGTGACCTGTCATACCAGAGTATGTGACTGCTGCATCTTAAATAAGAGCAGGAGAGTTGGGCCAGTAGTTTGATTTTGTAATTTGACTTGAAACTGGTGACACTGCTTCAATCCACAAAACAGCAAAACTTATATGGCAGAGATCATAGTACTTACAATTCGCTGTGAGGAGTAGGTGTTGCCCTGAAGTTCATTTCAGTACTTCACTGGAAATATATATCTTTATGTACAGCCAGATCTATAAGTTTAAAGAAGAGAAAGACTCATTTTCAGTTGTATATATTTATTTTTGTTCAGTAGGCACTTGATTTGAAAGAGCAACCAACGGATACCATTTCATATAAACCCTGGAAAAAATCTGAGGATGACACAGCTAAATCATGTAGAAAGTGACACAGAAATAAAATTGCTAGAAGCTTTGGTGGGAAGGCTAGTTAATATTTTACTTCTTCCCACTGCAAAATAAACGCAATTCCAAATTTCTGATTAGATCAGCTACAGCATATTGCAGTACCTTGAATTTTTAATATCAGATTATCAACATTCATGAAGCAAAGTGTTTGCAGTCAAACCTTAATCAAGGAATATTTTTTAAAAGTAAGGGAGTAAATTTTAAATTCTGCTAGTTTCGAAGATATTACTCTTTCCTTAGGCATCCAAGGCAACAAAAAAGAAGTTAAAGATGAGAAGCACATTCTTTAAAATGCATTGTTTGTTTTGTCCTTTAAACACACAGACATACTGCTGAAAGCTGCAGCAGTGTAACTCTACTAACCTACATTCTCTGTTTCTCAACAATACTGAGTAAATTACTGGAGTGACATGGCAAAGAAGAAAATTTTTAGAATTTAATATTTTAATATTGTCATTAGTACAAGTCTCATAGCGATTAAGATGCTGCTGTTACCTAAGCAAAGTAGATTCTTAGGAACAAATCCATAATATAAGTCAAAACATAATATGGGTCCAGCCATGGCTGAGATTTAAAGTTGAAAAGGTGATCTGTCTTAATGCAGTAATTTGCACTAGGAAAATCCTAACCAATCCCAGGCCAAGGTTATGGGAGACAGATCCAGCTCTACCTGCAACTTGATACAGTTTAAATTCACTCATTGAATATCCTCAAAGGCTGTTGGCCATTACGGGTGAAAGCACTGAAATTGATGATTTTAGTTAAAATATTCAAAAGGCACTAGACCAGAGAAAGGAATTGAGAACAGCAGTAAGCATGACTTCAAAGATCAATGATTAAGCAGGTAAGATCAAAAGAATCATTGCTGTCAAGCTCTATTCAAAGGACTGGTAATTTTCTCCATACAATGACTTCATCTGAGAACTATTCTCAAATTTCCTATTGAGGACCTTCTTTTTGTCATGCTTTGACCACCCCATTTCATCTAGTAGTGAGCCAGAGGAAAAGAAGGATGTGCTCTGCAGACCCAGAAATTGACTAGCAAAAGTCCATTGGAAGTGCAACCTTTGTGTACACTACAGAGTGATATTCTTGTGCATATTTGGTTGCTTATATGCTCATTTTAACTCTTAAAATTCCAATATTCTGTCCATCAACATAAGAACTTTTGCTTTACTTGCCTCATTATCTGACAATTTTTGCAGTATTTCTGATTCTGCAGGATACACCTGAGATAAGTAACTACTGTTGCCAACATCTAATTTGTATTGACTGCACTTTGTAGAAAGGTTATGAAATTTTATGGTACTAAAACATTTAGTTAAGCACCAGCACTCAGCCTCCAAGCACTGTCTTGCAGGTAATATGAATTACTTTCTTCTGACATATCAGCAATTTTATTCCTTTTTTTTGGATATCATTAACACATTTAAGTGCTATAGGTAATAATGAAATCCTAAGACTCTGGGTTTCACTGTGCCACTGAAACTACTGATCAATCAGTATCTAGGCAGAGATGAAGCCAATTTACTTTAATATCATTGAAAATGATCTGCCTATACAAGATGTATGAGCTATTTAACAGCTTAAATACCCCCTCTATTGGATTAGTGTATTTTATCTGTTTTGTACAGAAGATGCAGTACAGTAGTGTCTGAAAAACCAGGTATGGTACTTGGTGTTATTTTAACACCTTTGGGGTACTCATGTAACAGAAATTCCAATTCTGATCCAATTAGTTATGGGAATAAGCTAAATGTGGGAATGATTTTCCATTTTTAATACAGTGGGCTCAGTGAAACAGTGACAGTAATGGTAATGGGGTGAAACTGCTCATATTGCTGCTTTCAGAGGATTCTTTCAATATGACCCTTTTCAGCTAGACCATGTAAGTCTTGTTGATAGCATTATATTACTGTGACTTTATTTATTGCAGAATCAAGAAACAACAAATGCTTATATTTTTTAATAATTTCTTCCTTACAAAGAAAAATGCTTGCTGTGAATGAACACCACATTGAGACTATTTATCATGGAACTGCTACAAAATATGTGGGTTTTTTTCCAGGCAGGGTTGATCTTGTACTGACATTGGTTCTATTATTTGTTGGAAAAACCCTTCAGGAGTCTCGCTCTTGCACACAGTGCTGGAAGCTTCTCTTCCACTAAGTCCTCACTGTCAGCAAATCCTTCCAGAGTTGCACAGACAATTTGAGATTCTTTTTGGGATTTGAACAGAATGGCAGTGGCTATTCTTTTTAAAGCAGAGGTAGAATAAATCATTCCCCAAACAAGGACAATTTAATCTAGCTCTTTAATTCTTGGAGTGAAAGTTACATGAGAGAATTGTCTCAATCATATGTACTTGGATTTAATGAAAGTTTGAAAATGCTGGATAAGCATCTCCTTGCAGTAGTGATGTTGATTTACAATAGCACCTGGAAAACTGGTAATGATCCAAAAGACTGAAATAAAACAAATTGTGATTTTATTTTGAAAGAGAGAGACAGGCAAGAGTAATGGTCTGACTGGAATATAATCTGCACAAGAAGTGAAAGTGGCAAAATCTTGCACATGAGGAGAAACAAGCTGATGCACTGCTGTATGCTGTGGGCATCCAGCTTGAAAGCAACTTTGCAGAAAAGAACCTGGGGTTTGTGTTGGACACCTAGTTGAACATGTCTGACCAGGAAATTGTCTGAGTCCCCTCCCCTGGAGATATTTAAAATGCGTGTAGTTGTGGCATGGTTTAGTAGTGGATTTGGCAGTGCTGCGTTAATGGTTGGACTCAGTGATCTTAAAGGCCTTTTCCAACATAAAAGAATCTATGAGCCCGTGATGTGCACTTGCTACAAAGAATCCTGATGATATTCTGGACTTCCTTAAGCAAAGCATTACCAGCAGTTAAAAGGAGGTGATCTTTCCCTGTCATTAAGCACTGGTGGGTCCATGTCTGATGTACTGGGTCAAGTTCTGGGCCCCTAGTAACTGTGACAGTGAGGACAGAATGAGGTATCTGTGACTGCTCAGGCCTGACAGTAGGCAGCTCAGAGAGGATCTTAATATAATGTATAAATGCCTCATGGGAGGGAGGAAAAAGATGGAGTCAGGATCTTTTCAGTGGTGCCCAGTGGCAGGACCAGAGACAATGGACACAAACTGAAACACAGGAGGTTCCCCCCTGAGAATCAGGGTGAGCAAGTTGGTTGCCCAGAGAGGTTGTCTGGAATGTCTGTTCTTAAAAATATTCTCATATTACATTATTTGGGTTGTTAAGGGAGACTTCACAGTGGGGTTTTGTTTTCTGGAAACAGCATTGATTGACATCGGTTCCAGACAACATTAGCTTAGTTGACAGAAAACTGTCAACTCTTTCACAGTTGCCAAGCCAACTACCTGAGCTCAGACTACCACAGGCAGAGTGAGAAATAAAGATCTAAAACCTGGTATATCCTCTATTGCCTTCTCCCTACTCCACACATGAAGGGAGACTTGGCTCTTGCTGTCACTGCATTCTCTCCATGTCCTTCTGCTTCCCTTCCTTATTTCTCATGTTTTTCTTAGTCTCACACTTTTTGCACTCTATGAAAATCCTACCTCAGATGGTAAAAGACTTCATTCCTTACACTGTTATTTTGTGCAGGCATACAGAAAAAAGATAGTATCTTGAAAAGTACCTTTGTAAAAACCTGTCAGGATTCAGAAGACCTTTGTTTCCAGAACCAAAGTTGTAGGTGAAGGTGTAAAGGTGAAGATGAACAACTGAATTTGCAAGTGAACTCCTCTGCATATTTTAGTGTTCCTGGTTTTCTCTTTCTATGAGCATGTTTATTTTATGGTAAAAAAGACAAGATCAGAGTTTTACAATGACCATGGAAACAATATCCAGCTTATTTTAAGTGACTTCCTCATTATTCAGGAAGACTAATTATAGCTACTGTAATATCATTAGAAAGGCTGCAAAACCCTTGGCTTCCTTGAAAAGTAATAATAAAGAGTCTTAAAAAGAAATCCTTACTTAATAGATCATATTTTGATATAATAAAGTTTTATTTATTTGCACCTTTATTGAAGAGGATTTTTTAAAAAATTACCAGTTGCTATGCAACTAAGCAAGTTGAGTTCTGTGCATTTGAACTGTCAAGTGTCATTTAACCATTTAATATAAATGTTATATAACTAATTAATATTGTACATGTGTGGGTTAAACTGATATTGTTATTCTTCTAGGCCAATTTATTTAATCAGAAGTACTACAGCATCTCCAAGTGCAATGATTATCCCAAAGGAATAAAACAATACTCTGATTTATAAACATGGAAATCTCAAATGGCAGCAGCTGGAGTCCCTTATGCCTGAAATTGGGACTGCAGCTGATGCTGAGCACAGTCATGGTTTCACAGCAAAAGAGGAATGTTGCTACACAGTAGCTGGATAAGTACTGAAGAAATCAGAATGATTAAATCTCTGGAAATATTTAGGGAAATATATCTTCCACTTTTGTATAATGAGAAAAAGAATAATTTTCTTAATCGTAGTCCTTACATAATGCAAAGAGAAAGAATCTTTTAATTAGAAAGAGCACTGCAGGAGCCAGTGGCTAAAAGCTGACAGTGGAAAAGTGCAAACCAGAATAAACCTGCTCTATTGTAGCAGGTATGATATTTAACTATTAAACCAAGTATACTCCTGTCTTAGACCTGAAATCAGACTATGCTGTCACAGCAGTCCGTACTAGTTTTGCAACTTGTGATCAGAGCAGTGGCCAGTGTAGAACACATATGAAACAAGGTTCAAAATCCAAAGCAGTTGCACATTTTTGTTTCATTTCCTTCTCCAGTCCTTTGTGGAAAATAAGTAAATTACTCTCTAGCCTAAGGTTCATAAAATAAATAGCTCTCTAGCCTTAGCCTTTTAAGTTGCAGGATGTACTTGGACTAGGGTAGAAACCAGGTAAATTACATCACACAGTCTTTCTGTGCCCTCCACAGAAGATTTTGTTATATTCCTAGAAAATTTTACTTGACTTTCTCCAAAAGTATAACCTAAATCACTTCTGCTGCACTATGGGGTCCGTCTCTTTTTTTTGTCTCTTTCTTTTTTTATCTAATCTTCCATATTATACCTTCTAGAGTCTAACTTCAAGAAGAACTGTTGAAGATTAGTGCTTTAATTAAGAAAATCTATCTTCCATAGATAACTTCATGGCATTTCCATTGGCATGGTACAGTCATTTCACCTTAACTTCATGCACCACAAAATTAAGACTCATTGCAGATAATTTTCAAATCTGCAAGTAACAGCATAAATATATCTGTATTATATTCATTGAGGTAGTTTAGATGATGCTACTGAAATCTGCAATGCAATTTGTCACAGTTTAAACTCAAAAGGATTTATACAGAACAGTGGACAGTGTATTTTACTCTTTAAGAGGTATCTGTCTCATTTGCATAATGTGAACACACCCAGGCACCACTAGTGTAATATTTCTGCTGTGTATACATTTCTGCATAGAAAAATACATTTTCTAAAACCTTATTGCATAGAAACATTTATTTCAGCTCACATTTAAGGATATTCCTAATACTTTGCACATGATCTGAAGAAGACAACAACTGGCAAGATGGGACTGGAAGGACACAAACACCACATCGGAGATACATAGAGCTAACTCAAAGAACTAAGCACAAGACACTTTTCTTTTATGTGATGTTTGTATATCATCTTTACTTTAGCATGTACACCTCAGATTCCACAGAACTAACTTGGGCTTAATATATGAGTGAGCCAGGTTTGCTGACTCAGCAGCTGCCAGCCAGATGATTATTCTTTAGACAAAACTTAATTTGTCTTCCTGTAAAGGTCCTGCATCCTCTCTAGGACTACAGAGTGTTGATCTTGACATGTATTTATCTTCTCGTCTTTCTGAACAAAATGCCTTATTCAAATGCATCAGCAGTTTTCAACTTGCACTTGTGAGGTGAATATGTGATAGGAACTCATAAAACGTCTGTGAATAGAGCTGATAGGTCAATGGGAGTCTTCTTTTCTAGCACCATTGTATCAAAAGTAGATATAATTTCTACACAAGAATCTATGACAATGATGAATTAAGATATGTTTAGAGTATGTTTCTACTTTTTAGTGATTCAGCCATCCTTCTTGCATGGCTACAGAGTATTCATGCATCTATTAAATTATGGTGTTCAGCAAACTGGTGTATTGGAAAAATAAATCTGGCAGAAAGGAACCTGGATTTTATGCAGGAAAAGTCCAGGATTTCATAGAAAGTACAGGGGAAGAGACAGAATAGACCAGGACTATCCTCTTTACAGACAATTTTCTGTTATATTTTGCTAGCCTTTACACAGAGACAACAATGCTTAGAGGTATGATATTACCCAAGTTCTCTAAACTTTACAGTTCTATTCCTAATTTTGATTTAGCACAAGCTAACTAGATTTGTGTAGGAGGCTTATGATGTTGCTGTTTGTCACCCTATTATTCACGTTCTGCCCACTGAAAGTCAACAGTGCTCCTTGTTTAGAGCTGGAGTGGTGCTATAGCTGGCACAGGATTAGATTTTTGCTTTTGTTACAATTTATTACACTTACTTTGCAAGGTCAGTTTGGGTCACTGTGGAAGACTTGAATGTCAGGCTCCAACTCTGGAGAAAACATAAATATATAAACTAGCTATCTATGTCACAGCTGGAGAATATGCTTAACACTGAACTTGCTGCCAGCTCTTCATGAATAGCAGTGAATTTGCCTAACCATATAATTTTGTATTATTTTTATTAGTACAGTTTGCTTCCTGCAGAGTGTTTACATACTCAATGTAAGTAGCTGTAGGCTATTTTCATAGCTATTAAAAAAAAACATTTTAAAGAATTAAAAGAATAAATACCATTCTATTTTACTTACAAATTTTAGACAAAAATGTCAGGTTTTAAGAGGGAATGGTCTTCCCATTATCTTATCTGCACAGATAAATCCCCCTTAACATATTTTGGTCCCCTCAGAATTTGTAGTGTACTGTAGAGAACATGTATATTCAGTTGGTTAGGCACAGCTATAAGTAACTCAGTAATGAGTAATACTGGAAAGAAAATTTTTAAAAATCCACTGAATTGAATCCAAATGAAACAGAGCTAAAAGGGATAGTCTGACCCGGCACTGGCTGCACAAGGAAATAAAAAATAAGAGAAATACTGTGCAGCTTTTTGGTAGCAGGTAATACAGCTCAATATTCCTCTTTTCTATCAGTGCAATCTTGTTGGTTTCCCTACTGAAAATTCAGATGCAGACAATGATATTTAAGTAGAGAAGCTTTCAGCACACTGTTGACAATTCCATTTAATGATGCTCCTCTTCACAGCTTTTATTTCAAGTGCAAATAGAAGGTGTATTTTCCACTGATCTTGTCCTGTCTCCTGTGAATATTTACTGAACATCAAAGGAAAATAGTAATGTTCTCTGAAGCTGTGGTCTCAAAGGACGTGAACTCTCTAAAGTGTTCTGCTTAGGATGTCATTGCAGCTTCTGCAAACATTGCAATGAATCCTTCTCCTGCTTCTGCAGATTTATGCCTTAATCCACTGCTGACTTAGTAATAATAATGAGACACAGTGATACGGCTGCAAATATAAAGCTAACATAACTTCCAGCTTGTTTTTCAGCTGACTTAAGGCATTTTTTAAAGCAGCTAATTCTGAGAGTGAAAATGGAGTTCAGCAGTGACCTGGACAAAGGAGTCAAGGCGCACACTAAAATAAGTTTTCCAACAATGCTAACTTAGGAGTCATTGATTCCTGCAAGGATAGAGAGGCTGTACAGAGAGGTGTTGATAGAGTAGAGAGATATCACCAATGACATTTATGACATTTAACAAGGACTAATGCTGGATTCTGTGTCTGCAACCGTGTAATCCTGCATGTACATGTGGACTGGGAGACATGGCTGAAGCACAGCCCTGAAGAAAGTGACCTGGGGGTTTGGGATTATTGTTAGCTCAGTATGAGGCAATAGTTTGTAGTGGCAGCCAAAAGGACCAGCCCCATCCTGGAGTGCACTAAGCACAGTATAGCTGACTGTTCAGGAGATGAGACTGTCCCACTATACTGGGGACTCACACTGTCTCAGGTTGAGTAATGTGTGCAGTTTAGGGCTTCCCAATATAAGGAGAACATTCATTAGAATGTGTCCAAAGGAAGTCAGTAAAGATGGTGAAAGGAATAGAGGGCATGAATTACAAAGAGTGACTAAGGATACTGGATTTGTTCAGCCTAGAGGAGAGGAGACTGTGAGGTGCCCTCATTGCTGTCCACAGCTTCCTCACTCAGGAGGGCAGAGAAGGAGGTACTGAACTCTTCTCTTTGGTATCCAGTGATAGGACATGAGGAAATGGCTTAAAATTGTATCAGAGGAAGTTCAGACGAGCTACTAGGAAAAATTCTTCACTTGGAAGGTGGTCGGGCACTGGAACGAGTTCTCAAGGGAAGAGGTCACAGCTCTGAGCCTTCCAACATTCAAGAGGCACTTGAACAGTGCCCTTAGATACATGGTGTAACTTATTGCTGTGTGGAGACAGGATTTGGATTCCTGTTTGTACAGCAAAAATTGTTTATCTTTTAAACTAAGATAAGTCATTCTACTTAAGTCTTAACTCATTTATTCTAATTTAGCAAAGTTCTTATCCAATGCATAGAATATTTACATGACAGAAAAACAGATTAACATTTCTGGTTTTGTGCTCACACAACATCCTTGTCCTTTAAACACTTTAATTACTTTTCTCATTGTATGCAAATGTTGTAGCTAAGCTAGTTGTGATGTTTTTTCAGCAGCAGGGCCTCTTGGTTACAGCAAGACAAGTCCCAAACCCAGAAATTCTGAGGGATCTCTGCTGCATGGTTATAGGCAGAGTTCAGTATTACTAGGCACAGTAAACAGTAGTACTAAGAACACACGTGCTATGCTAAAACAGTGGTTTATGCAAGACGTGCTACTTTGTATTTTCTTTTCCTTGCAGAGCTCAACATACTGTAATGACACATAGTATGAACAATTTTCCACTTCCTTTTCTGCCCTGAACTTTATGCAGAAGCCTGAGATAGTTTGTCCTCTCTCACAGTGATCAGTAGTTGCTCCGCAATCAGCCAATGCTGGCAGTGCACTGAGGAAAATCTTTGCTAGACTCCCTGTGAGTGGAAGGAATTTCTAAGAACTTAAGTTTGCCACATCTAATTACTTCATTAAGCCATATACTTATTGTGTTAGTCATATAAGCATAGTCAGTGTCTTTTAGTTGTACCCAAAGCAACCCCAGTCATGTTATATAAAGTCCAGTGCCCACACCACAGTCTGGTCCTAAATGAGCTGCTCATGGCCACATCAAAAATTTGCAGGAGCAAGACTGACAGGGTGCTAAACATGGCACACTTCTTACCCTTCAGTTCATTATCTTTTTTTACCAATTTAATTTTTAATTATTAATTAATTATTATTAAATATAGTAAGTACAAATTCCAAATTTTACAGGTCTTGTGACTTTATATATCAAGAAATAATTTTTCCTTCTCCAAGTGTTCTGATAAATCATCATACTTCACAGAACCTGCTCTATGCCCTAAAAACAGTTCTACTTCTGAAAGCAAAATTAGTAAACCTGTTGCTGTTTTAAGAGTGAGCATGTAGGCTTTTCTTACCTTTGGTAGATTGAGAATATTCATTATGAAAGAAAAGCATAGAGATATTAGACAGATAAATGAAGCAATCAACTGTTTATTTCTATTTTCTTCATTTAATAAGAACAAAAACCTGAACAATGTGACTTTCAACTAACATTCACTGTATTTCATATTAGTCTCATTCTGAGTGACAGTACAGTGGTGGCCTGATCTGAGGTAATTACTGGTCGTATGTTGTAATGGAGGGATTTTGTCCTCTGTTAAAAAAAAAGCGAAAAAACCAGCATGAACTTCACTATTTACCTTACCTACATATCCAGTTTTATACCTTCGGTACATCACTGACTTCTCTGTTTGTTTGCATTGCCTTTTACTGTTGTTTTTAAATCCTTTCAAGAGCACATTCAGCTTTACAAAAAACATTTGCCAGAGTATTTACTGATCATTGAACTATATACTATGATTACAAACCTGATTTCATATAATTTCATGTCACTTGGAAAGATTAATGTGACTGAGTAATATGTCTCTGCTGCTTACAGTCATGCAGATCTGCAAGTTCTCCTTCACTTGTGACCCCTTTCTTCAAATGCATCAATTTCCTAGACTTAATACTAAAAGCCTAGTCATAAAGTGCTCTGAAAGAATTTTCCTCTGGAGCTATTCTGAGATTTTTCCAATTAACTTAAAAAATGACTGAAGCTATAAAGGTCACATATTCCATCTCCTTTTCTGTAACACCACAATGTCAGAGAAAGATTTGCAATAGTCACATAGGATTTTTTTGGTCTAGTATATTTTTTTAATGTTTCTTTTAATTATGATGTAAGAAGACTCCAGTGTGTGCAAGAAGTGACAACAGGGGGGGGAAAAGAGCAGCAAAAAACCCCAAAAAACAACTTTTTTTTCTCATGGCAGACACCTGCATTACTGATATTAGCTTAACTTCCTAAGCAATTACAGTCTACAACTGCAGGTGCACATTTGGCCCCAGTACTTTTTGAACTGATTCAAAATATTAAAACATGTCTTCCTACAGATGTTGTAGAGGTAAGTTGAAGGGAAAACTTTCATCCCATGAAAGCCTGTCTCAGTCATATCAGACATCAGAGAGATCAACTACAGGAGACTTTCACAGTCAGCAAGGCTTCATTAATGTTGTCATATCTATAATTAATTAAGTGTGTTATTTTGCCTAAAAAATTCTAAAAAATATTGAAAAAATTCAGTAGAATACTCTTTAGAAAACAAACATTGGTTTCTTCCTGAGAAGTCAAGAATGTAGAGTTATATGGTTTGTAATTAAAATCTGTCTTTGTTATAAAATGTATTGGTATTTGCATATTTCAGTATGGTTTGCTTTTCAGATTTACAGCTAATTTGTGTTAAGTCCTTCAAATAAATTAGGCTTCGAAAGATAGTCAAGGAATTAAATAACAAAGAAAGCACTTCTTGGATTTATTTTTAGCTTTAAAAAAAGGCCTTGAAAAACTCAGGAGTATTTCTGCAGTTGTTGCTTAAGTATTTATTTTAGGCAATCTACGCCATGTTTCACCTTTGGTTTACTTTTTCTAGCAGTAAGATATTTTTATTGTAGCCAAGTTTTTTCTTTGTATCCAGTCATTCTCACCTAGCCTGGCTATTCTTCTTTGGCAGGGAACAACACAAAATATTATCAGATAATAACTCTATTGCTAGTGACCTTCATTAGTTCTTTTCACAGAAGCTGAAGATGAAATCTCATTTTTTGTTTGCCAGTGGCCCCAATTAATATATTTTGAACAGGGGTTTAGACCTGCTTCAAAGGGAAGGTAAGAAGAAAATGTGTTGGAAGTATTTCTAGAGGAGATCTACTAGCTCCCATCATGTGTCCTTGACACATTTACTGAGACCTGGTCATGGGGTCAAGCTCTCTCAGTGGTGAAAGCAAAATGTGGCTTCCTTGACTTGTGTCAAAGGTCTGCTATCAAAGCAATCTCACCAAGAAAATGGGGTACATTTTGTGAGGCTGGTATAACCTTCTATGGAAATCTGACTGATGGAAAAGCAAAAAAGCACGGAATGGTGTGTATGCATAACACTGCCTTGTACCATTACTGTGACTCTGGGAGTAGTTAAGGGCTCAGTAAAATTTTAAAAAATTATAGTCAATATTTGACAGGCTGACACAGCACTCAGAACAATAATAAAACACCTAGAAACAGTGTCCTATTTCCATCATTTTTAAATAAAGATTTGCAAAGATGAAGTGTTAGGATATTTATAGGAACATATTCTATCAAAAACAGCACAAGGAAGGATTCTGTCTTCCACTGGAGAGGCTCATGTTGTTACTGCACTCTTGTATCACTAAATGCAATGTGCCACACATTACAAAAACAAACAAACTCATAAGAAATGGAAAAGAAAATTGGAAAAGCCTCTACCGAAAGAAAGAACAAAGTACAGTAACTGCTCAGAGAATCAGTAAAGTGTGTTCCTTCACTGATGGCTCAAATTCATCTCTGGATGCAACATGGTTATAAGAATTCCAATTTTCAGATAAGCATAAGAGGCCCATGCAAGGCCATGAAAAAATGAAGAAAATCTAGAGAAAAGAAGGAGGAATTCATAAGAAGGCACTGCTATTCTGAAGACACAAAAAGAAGGCTGGAGTGTATTGCATTGGACACTTCCAAAAAAAACAGGTGTTCCTGTCGATTTTTTTTCAATGTGATGGAGAAATTAGAATTTAAATAAAATCATTTCTTACAGGTAAAAAAAAAGCAATTCTGACAAAACATCTTAACTGTTTGTGCCTGCAGTGAATCATACCACAAAGCTAGAAAGGCTGTTTCAGTGACCACTTCCAAGGCCTTGCTGGTTGCGGGAAGCAGAATGCTGAACAGTCAAGGTTGCCCAGATCTTGCCCTCGCTTCACAAGGAAGCAGGCAGTGTCATAAAAGCCTGTCTCAAGTCTTAACCTGGAAAAAAATAATTGCTCATTTTCAGATTTAACCACCCAAATGTTCTGCTTACTGGATCCACCAAAGCATCTGTCACTGTATTAAAGCACATCCAGAACAAGTGCATTAATTTTAGAGCAATGGCATGTTCTGCAGTCAGTGAGGGGAAGACTGAGATGGGGAATTATGTTGTATTCCCACTTCTTAAGGAAAAGAACCAGGAGAAAAATGGATGGTTTTCCTCAGAGTTTTTAAATTACATTAGTGAGAACATCTCTGAAATCTCCATGTGCTACTCAGAAGTAGTAAAGGTAACTATTTATTTGATTAAACACTAATTTCAGCTTTTTATACCTTTAATCATTGCATCATTTAATACAGATAATTTAGTTTCTTGTGAAATTATTTTGACGTTATTTTTCTCAACATGTATTGAAAGCAGGTGTTATCCATCAGCCTGTCAATAGGATATGACAGAGTAATTTCTGTCTATCTGTAGTGAGCTGAACAGGTCCTGACATGCTGAAAAGCAGTTTTGCAACTTAACACTCTGATTGAATTTAATATTAATAGCATTAGTATTCTGGCTATGCAAGGAAATATAATGACACAGGTTATTAAACTTCATGCTGGAGGGAGGAAGCTAACTGTCTGTAGAAGTCGGGAAAGAAGTTCCCTTTACTACAGTCTATCATCTCACAATTGGTTGCTGTATTACCCCAGAGTTCACTTTCATTTGGAGTATCAGCTTCAACCTCTCTGTCAGGGGACAATACCAGCTGATTCTATGTTCTGCCCTCAACAGGAATTCTTATATTTTTGCATATGATCACTTGTTTCTTATCAGTTACTTTTAATATTAGAGAACCTCATGTTTTACACCCTACCTGTTATGAATCTTTGCCCCAGTCATTTACATGGGAAACACATCTCCTATGACGTCTTCATTTTGGTTGAGAATGCCACTTAATTTAATGTCCTATACTCCTAAAATCACGGGCTGAGAAACTACAAAGTGCCCTTAGTAAAGCAGAAGTATTGAATATTATACAAAGTATTTGAAAGCACTTCTTCACAGTATATTGTGCCATTTATAGAGCTTAATTTCTGGTGGCACAAAGCATTGCTCCATAAATACTAATCACAAATACAAACGTGCAAAGCTGTTCAACCTATATTCAAAAAGCATGTAACAGTCAATTCATTTTCCTTTTGCGTGTAGAGACTGCTGCTAGGAAAATTCTATATTTTGATAAGGAAATGAAGTGACACAAAGGGCTATGTTTATAAAGAAACCTGCAAAAATATCTACCTACCTCACAAGAGCACATGAAATCCAAAACTCTCCAAACCACTTGATATTCCTTTGTGAACTAATTTCTCTTCAGGTTAATGTAACAGCAATACTCCTTGATGTTACTTGTAAGCTGGTTTAGCTACCTGATGTTTGTGGGTGCCACAGAGATATCAGGCACAGTGTGGGATCCAGTATTGATCCCTGTGGGGCCTCACTTGTGTCAGGCTGCCAGCCTGAGTAAATCCCATTGATTACCACTTTCTGAGTATAACCTGTTAGTCCATTTCCTACCTGTCTCATAGACACCCATCCAATTTTCATCTCGCTAGTTTGTCCATGAAACTGCTATGGGAAGCAATCATGAATGCTTTGCTCAAATACAGGTAAACAACATCCACTGCTCTTCCTGTGTTGATGGAAGATGTTTTTTTTTTGTTGTAGAGGAGTATTAAGTTAGTCTGGCATGGTTTATCTTTTGTGATGCTTCTCACCAATGTGTCTGAAAACTTCCCCTTCTTTCATTAGACGCCACTTGTATGTTGTGGAAAGGTACTTCATATTAGCCTCTAATTTGTTCAGGGTGTAGAAATCTCGTTCTGAATGTTGTTATTTTCTTCTTGAGGTGACCTCTAGAGAATAACCTTCTGACTAGGAAACACAGGCAGTGAAAGTGAGTGAGACTAACACCAAAAGGGATTCCTTGCTATTATCGAATTTTATAATTGCTTTATTTCCAGGGCAATCAGTTCTATTTTCAGACCTTCTTTCTTAGCTATCAACTATACGAGGTGAAAAGTGGAAAGAGAATTCTACTAATTACTGCTTAATGGCTGAGTCAAAATTATGTTGCACTTATCTGCCCTGCCTCTGCAAAGAAGAGAATGCTACATGCGCTTTCTCTGCTGTCAAATTCTTCACAATAAAACATCCAGAAATAAAATAAAATGGATCACTAATTAATAATTATCACCAACCTCTGTGCTTTCAGTTTTGGGAGGGGAGGTGATGAATTGTTTGCAAATAACTTTTAATTGCTAAATTTTTTTACTACTTTTAATTGCCCACTCCAGTCAATTAGAGTCAGCACAGACTGGTTGAATTTACACTGAGCTCAGAGGTCCATGACAAGCCCTTGACAAACTGTACTTGCTCTTTTCTGCTTGGTAGGCGACCAAGCAAAGACTTTAACTTACCAAATGTGTTAGCAGTGATAATTTCCTTTAATTTAGTATTTTAAAAGTCTTTCCTGTATGCAGTGAAATAATTAGTTTTGTCACAATGTTACCTTTCCATTATCACCAAGAACATTATAGCAGCAAGAAGATTGAGCAGATCTTGAACTATAAGACAATTACATTGTCAGTAGTGGAATTCTACATATTAGTATGCTTAGAAGGATTGCAAACTTTAGGTTGTTCTGAAAACTGATGGAGAGTCTCTTTGCTATCTCAGATGTTGAAATTATAGTCTTGAACTGGGAACCATACTTCAGAAATCTTTGGCAACAGCTTGTTACAGAGAAGTCAGGCTTTTCAGCAGCTTTCATGCTTCTTTTTCTGTATGTACCAAAGCCTGTTTTATCGTCTTCATATAGAGGTCCTCAAATAACCAGACTGGATTTGCAATAACTTCAAATCTAGGGGACAATGTTAACAACTGAAATTTTTTCTCAGCTAAGGTAACTTAGGCTTTCACTTACTAGTTTATAACTGGAATCAGACAACCATGGAAAGGTTTACTCTGGAAGGTAACTCTGGACATCTCTAGTCCAACCTTCTCCAAGATTATCTAAATTCAAAGCTGTATCTATTTGTTCAGGATCTCAAACAGAGGTTGAAGATCTTCAAAGATGGAGATTCCACAGCTTCTGTGGTTAGTATTTCCCATTGCTAAATAATTTTCATGGTAACAATTTTTTCCTTTATTTTCATCCAAACATATGTCCAACTCATCAACTATTTATTTGTATCGCACAATCATATCCAAAGGCTAATTGGAATTAAACAGATATGTAAGAAAGAAACATATACTGTCCCACTGAGCTATGAGAGGAGTAAATAAGAAAAGAAAGACAAATACTTACGGAACTAACTTCTTGATAAATGTAATTGTATTGGGAAGCATCTGGTTGTTCTTTAATTCCTTCTTCCTTAAAGAGATACAGAATCCTATTGCCTTTTTTGACATGGCTAGCTAATTCTTAATTCTGACTGTATTTTTCTACAAAGAAGAAAATCTGATCACAAATGAAAACTGTAAAGTTACTAACATTAAATTAAATGAACAGACAGCAATATCCAGTTTCTTTCTCCATCATGCCTGCAATTTGTCTTGTAACAGTGTAGGTGATTTGACATGGTGTTGATTTCCATCATAAGTCACCTTCTGCATTAAGCCTTCTCTTATCCTCTTTCAGTGATACACTTGACTTCCCAGGTAATGCTCAGAATGTCATAAATTTGTCATACTTAACTGTCCCCAGACTGCTAGCATATAGAAAAATTATCAATGGTTTTGATTATCTGTGGTCAGCCTGTTTTCTACTTTGGTGCCCCTTCTAGCATCGTGTTAAACCACCTGAACATTGAATCAAATATTAAGCAACCAGTGATATGACCTTTTCAAGGAAACATCATCTCAGGAACTTGAATCTAGCAGCAGCCACAATATTGATTCACTGTTGTAAGCATGTGCTTGGAGCCTCAAGGTTTATTGCCAAGTCATACGAAGTATCAAGCAGAACATAATCATGGGCAATTTCTGTTCATTTATTGCTGTATCTCAAGGGAGCAAATGCTGGCAAAACATCCCAATTTTATCTAGTATTGATGTAGTTCATTGGGTTTTTAACGTGCTGTTCTCACAGGGAAAGTTTCCATCTGCTTAATTAGAAATTGAGTGAAGCTACCTTCCCCAGTAACATTTTATATGTTTGGGGTTACTCTGACAGATTTTAAATTTGAATCAGAGACAGATCTCCATGACACTATTGTAAGGAATGTGAAAAAACTTCTAGAAAATATTCAGCAGTTTGAGAGATTTTAGGGAGAGCCCTCAATTACTGCAAAATTATTAGAAGAAGGTTCTGATCCTTAATCCAACTTTTACCTTCATACTGAAATTAGTGCTTCTTTCATATTCTCTCCAACAACTTCATTTCCTTAAACATCCTGACCTACAACATAACAGGATCTAAAAGGCTCACCACTTCAAATGTGATCTGAGTTTCAGGAAGGGGAAGAAATGGAGCTGCATCTTCTGGTGCTGCTACATGCTGATAAAAGCCTTACAGTTCAATGTGGCCTCGCTGCTTGTGTTTTTCCATAGTTGCAGCATCAGATGCAAGTCCATGTTCTTTCCCTTTCACTCTTTCATCCTTGTGCCAAAACCATCCCCTAACTAAATTCTCCGCTCTACCAAGCAGCTGTTGCGATCCTCAAAGAATGACAAATTTCCACAACACTATTTTTCGATAATATTGACATTAATCAATGGCAAAAGGAAAATGATCGTTACAGTGGCTTCCAGGATAATGTCCTATCTGATTACTCCCCAAAAGAGAAGGCATCGTGTCCACCACTTACCTCTTTCTGGTGATGAAAGACATCTTCCACGGTTCTTCCAAGCCCCTGATGGTACCCTGGTACGCGATTAATTGCAAGCTCTTTTTGCTGAGCGTTGCTGATGGGAAGTTGGTTTCTGCATTTCTACTGATAAAATATAGGCACTACTCAAATTCCAGGTTCATGACTTGGTTTTATTCTTTTTGTTACATTAGAATCTTCTTCTCAAGTGCCACAGCAGTCTTTGCTGTGGGCCTGCCCCATCCACATTTATCCTGACAAACCATGAACACCACATGAGCGCATTGCTAAGAGAGACACCACAAATGGCAGGTTGCAACCATGTCTATGTACAAGAGAGGATATTCCAAAATCACTTTTCCTCCATCCATGAGACAAGAAATAGGTACTCAGGTTTCCAAAACTCTGCTGGGAAGGTGCTCGCATTTCATCGTCAGGGTTGCCTTTCAAATAGTTTGCAAGTGTTTGCTCCATGACTGCTATACCCACCACACCAAACCAGGTCCTTCCTTCATGTCCATTATTAAGAGCAGTGCAGGCAGCATTCCTTGCTGGTATCTAGTCTAGAGGCTTCCTATTTACTTGCCTGGTAATAAACATATGGAAAATTAACTGTTTCTTCATTCTACCTGACAATTCTGACCAAATAACTTTGTTGTTTGTTCACCAGAGTATTATACTACTTAGGTCTTGCATTAATTGTGAATGTTTGTAAATGATCAGGTTGCTGAGGTTAACACAAAGAACAATGCATATGATATTAAAAGCTGTTGGATGTGACAGATAACTGTATAAAAAACTGCCAAAAATAAGATGATATACTGTGAAAAATGACTGGGCTTCACAGGTTGCTAAGGAAAAGTCAAGTGACAAAACTAACCAGACTTTACAGATCATGGAAGGGAAATATCAGAGACCTTTTGGGAAATGAAGCCATAGTGTGGACAGACAATATTTATGCAATCATATTAGTAATATGATTTACCTAGATTCAAGGTAAAAGTGTCAGAAATACGAAATTTTATTGTAGCAAAATCAGGTTTAATGGGAAGGAAGTAATTAAGAGCTGTTTATTTGGGAGGAAGCTGGAGTGGAGAAAGGATGATACAAGAGCAGTGAAAAAGAGAATTTAAAAAAATGGAAAAGGGTTAAAAAATCATATTGTGCTGTTGGTGTTCTCTGATATTACCTATGAGACAGCCCCACTTCTATCCTGCAGGTAAGGCAGGGTAACTAATCAAATCTGTTGCTCTGACCATGACACACATGTCAAAAATATTTCCACAGTCAAGAGGAATGGAGCAGAAACTTTACCTGTCTGTCAGGAAAACACCTGGATGATCAGATGGAACCTTACTGTGTCATTGCTCATGCTAGGTGGTCTGATAGCATTGACATCTTCCCAACCACTTCCAAACAGTGCATTACATCCTTTACATTTTTTACTAGTTCCTCAGGGAAACTTAGGTGATTGTTTCAGTCCAAATCAACCTCTGCTTGGAAACCCTATAGGAACTGAGCATAAGAAACATGAAAAACAAATGTGAAGCCAAAGAATCACTGCTAAGTTTTCATTTTATTGCCCTGGAGTACCATTAAGCTCTGACATTTCTCCAGTTGTTTACTGGAGAGATACAGAAAATGTAACTTTCCTGATTTGCTTAACACAATATTTGTACAGTCAAACTTTCCAATGTTCATTTTCAACAAACATTCACACAGAATAAGTGCCCACAAGTTTATGTGCCATTCTATTTAAAAAAACCTACCAATGGGAAGTACTCTCATTTCCTTTTTATCTTTCTCTTTTTTGGTAGATCTATTTTTAGTTTTTGGTTAATGTAACAGGATTATCCTGTAACTTGTCAGATATTCATGAAACACCTTCCCACAGTTCAACTGCATTTTTCCCAGGCAATGTAGAGATTTTGCTTATGTGGAAAGCTTTGCTCTGGGGAATTTGCTTTTTGGTGCAGTTGGCTATGAACATTCACATGTGTAAGTTTAAAAGATCCATGACCTGATTTATGTTACTGGTTGTGTAGGGATTGGAAAGCATTACCTACAAGTGAAGTTTCCCAGCACCTCTGGTGTTTAAATATAAGAAACTAGACACAAAATTTAGAAAGTATGAAACAAAGGGTAGGAACATTGTTTTTTTTAATTGTCTTATATTTTCTTCTATATCTGATTTGCAATACAATCTCTGATGACATGTTTGCGTAGCATTTTTCCCTTAGGACCCTGTCTTACTTGGTACCCAAAGTAGTACTGCTGTACTGATTTGTTGTCTTTAATTAAAAAGAAGTAAGGAAGTGTCTATCAGTACAACCCCTGTCTGTTTTGTTGCAGAAGCTAAAGGTTTGGTAACAAATGAGAGAGAAATTGCAGGAGCATAAAAGTGGGTTAAAGTTAATGGGTATTGGCTGGAAAAGTGCTGTAATATTCTTATATCATATCAATCTTATCCATTTTTTTTGCCTGTTGATCTAAAATATTATTAATACCCGGCCCATATTATTAATATGTAGCCCCTGTTCGCAGTCAAACTTATATAACACTAGAGGCCATATTTTTTCTTGCTCTCTACACAGCGTGGAGATTATTGCATTTTCTCATCTACTTGTGCAAATGCATAATTTTTGAAGTATTCAGGTTTCTCAATTCTCTTATTTGTTCTCCATTCTAGTTTCAAATGAGCAAATACTAGCCAAAACTGAGTTTTTCCCATAATATTGTCATGTCAGCATTTCCTCAGTTGGGGAAATATACTTTCTGACTTTATTTTTTTTAAGTCTTCCTTGTCTATCTCTGCAGAAAGTTTTTATGGACTATTTAAATCTACATTCTCTATGTGCAATGAAATCACTCCTGCAACAGGAATGGAAATCTCTTGGCCAGTCAGATTTTCTACCCAGGATTTCAATCAACAATTAATTATAATGAGGAAAAGAAAAGGTCTAGGCTCAACAAGAAATTCTCTTGAAGTGTGCAAAATTCTCCACAGAAACTCCTTTAACAATCTGCTAAATACTTAGTTCTTAAGTATTTGATATAGACCAGTGATTGTCAAAAATGGTCTTCTTCCTCAGTGCATAGGGTTAAGACTAGATGATATCCTGAAAAAGGCCATTTCCATATGTTAATTTCTATGGCTTCTATTAATGAAGCTGTATGCAGAAAACACTGAAAAAAATTCAAAATTAATTCAGTGGAGCTCCAGCTGGATATCCATACAGCTCAGCACACACACTGAACACACAGCCGTTTTCAGCTGGCAACTGCAGCAGATACAGGGTAAAATGTGATGTGGAATAAACTCTCCTTAGTATAGAACACCTTTACAGCATGTTACAGTAACATAGACAACCACCAATGGAAGATAACAATTAAAATCCCAGTAGGAATGTTTCCTAATAAGAACCAATAACAACTTTTGTTTGATTCACTTCATATTCATTTATGCATTCATAGGTTCATTTATGCTCTTGTAGCTGTTGCTTAACCTTGAACAATCTTGGTAACATGCTTTTTTATTTAATGAGTGTGTATGGAAGACTGAAGGCTAATGAGGTATTAATATGATTTATCCACCTTAAAAATGCTTAGCATGAACTATTCTGCTTGTGGTGTATCAACCTGATCTGGTTTGGTGGCACTAAAAAGGTCAACAACTGTTGCATACCCAAGTCACATAAAACACAATTACAACATCAGTGCAATTAACCCATTAGTTCTGTAAAACTAATACATAAAGATGTTACTCTGAAAGAGATAAATAGCCATGAAAATGGTTGCACCATTACTTCAGAAACTGTTAATAGCCTTTTAAAATACATCTCCTTATAATAAGGCATTGACACTGTAAGCACTTTCATTTAGTACACCAGTACAGAGGAATTAATGATGAAATCCATTTTCCTAGGTAAGCAAGTATCTTAGAAAATATATGTACAGCATGTTACTGTTAGAGGTGCTTTGTTCATGGGCCATGACTGCTGCATACAGGAGCAGTTCCTCAGATGATGCAAACTGCTGTAATACTGGTGGCCTTGTTGCCTTTTCCCCCAACCTGGAAAAGAAACTCGAGATCATTTTAGCAAGGAGGTAATATAAAAGGGGATCTTTATTTTTAAGGTCTTCAGGAGCAGTTATGGAAAGGTGTCCATAAAAGCCCACCCCCTCCAGGGGTGAGTACATATTTATAGCTTTTAGGAGATTAGCACAATTGATTAAAAGCACCAATTAGGAGAACAAGTGGTGATTCAATTCCCTCCCAGGTCCAACCCCTTCTCTGGAGCCCCCCTCTCAGAGCTGGCTTTACTTTGTTTATGAAAATATACCTCAGAGTTGTTCTTGGCCTTTGTTCCCAGGAAGAACCGAGATAGGACAGGGCCTTGCACACCCTGGGGCTTGGAGCTGTGGAATTAGTTTTGGGAAAGGCCATGGAAAAGTACAGGAAAAACTAGCTACTAATACAATAGGCTACGGAGCTACAAATATATGTACAAAAAGTACAGAGAACTTATAAAAGAAAAAGGGCAGAAACCAAACGATATCACTTTGCCAGCATTAGGGCAGCATGCAAGGGCCCTGTCCCCACGGGTTTGGTTGCCTTGTAATTCCTGGTAATTGCCAGCACACTTACAGTCTGCAGGATTAAGGCATTTGGGGTCAAGAGTGCACTAAGACCCCAAGATAAAACATGACATGACATAACATAACATAACATAACACATGTAACATAACATAACATACATAACATAACATAACATAACATAACACAACATAACATACAGACAATATATAGTACATGACTCTCCATATTCTTCCATTACCAAAAGATATTTTCAAAGAAGACAGTTTATGATAACAGCAATTTGTTGCATCGACCATAGGCACAAAACTGGGGTCCTGTGCTCTGAATGCTGACATCCTCAACCCTCTTCCAGCTCACAGAGAAGCTCCCACAGTAGCAGAGACACCTGCTTTCCTTACAGTCAAAGCTGCATGGCTTATGTCTCCCTACCTATATTATCTGGACTAGAATACAATTTTCACTCTTTTCCCTAACCTCTAGTAAGCAGGCTTACTGCTCATTGTTTTATGATTATGAGACCCCAAGCTTCCCACCCTGTGCTTAGTGAAGTAGATATTGCCATAAAATTCTCACTCTCTGTGTGCAGTTATTAACATCTGTGAATGTTTATCTTTTTGAAGGACTGACACAGAGCACTTTAATCTGGAAACTGCAAATGAGCTGTCAGTTATGTTACTAAACCTATCAAAATCCTTACTGTCACCTGTCATAATTCTAAGAGTCATGGCAAATTTCCTAAGTAGAATTCAGCATAATGATAACAATCAATGAATAGAACAAGAATATGGGACTTTAGGCACATTATGAAATTAAAATGTGAAAATTATGTACCACATATACAGCTGTATGAGTTTTGCTTATATCTCATGGTGACAGGTTATCTTTTTTCCCTTGCCTGCTACATGTTCAGAAATATTTCACACTAGACTTGAATCTATAATTTGCCTTCTGCGATATCGAATAACACCAAATGGATCTATTATTTCAACAATATTGTGTTAGATACTCCCACAATTTTACAACATATTAGGAAAGTTTTGTTAAAAGACCTTGCCTTATTTTCTGTTTAAGACAGAAAAAGAATCTTTCCTTTTGTGTGAACTTTTCATTTTTGGACAATTCATTTAATTGACTGTAATTCCCATCACACCCCAAGGAAAGGGGCTTGGGAGCCACCCAACTCTCAGCCTCACCTCTGTGCCTGAGAAGGTGATGGTAGAGATCCTCCTAGAAGTTTTGCTAAGGTACAGGGAGGTGATTTGAGACAGCCAGCATGGCTTCAACCAGGGGCAAGTCCTGACTGACCAACCTGGTGGCCTTTTATGGTAGAGTGACTGCTTCAGTAGACAAGTGAAGAGTGACAGATGTCATTTATCTGGACTTCTGTGGAGCCTTTGACACAGCCCCCCACATCATCCTTCTCTCCAAACTGGAGAGTGATAGATTTGCTGGATGGACTGTTCAGTTGGAAGGATTTAGTTGGATGGTTAGATGCAGAGTGTAGTGGTCAAGAGATCAATGTCCAGAGGGTTGTCAGTGACAAGTGATGTCCTTCAGGGGTCCATATGGGAACCAGCCCTGCTTAATCTTCATCAATTAACTTGTCAATGAGATGAAGCCAGCAAGTTTGCTGGCAAGACCAAGTGACACCAAGCTGACACAGCTGATGGAAGGAATGTCATCCAGAGGGACCTGGACAAACTTAAGAGGTGGGCCCATGCAACCCGCATGACCAAGACCAAGTCCCATACCTGGGTCAGGGCAATCCCAAGCACGAATACAGGCTGGGTGGAGAATGGATTGAGGACAGCCTTGAGGAGAAGGACTTGGTTGTTGAATCTCAACGTGAGCTGACAGTGTGCATTTGCAGCCCAGAAAGCCAGTCATGTGCTGGGCTGCATCCAAAGCATCGTGGCCAGCAGGGAGAGAGGGGGGATTCTGCCCCTCTTCTCTGCTCTGGTGAGATCCTACCTGCAGGGCTGCATCCAGCTTTGCAACATAAGAAGGACATGGACCTGTTGGAGACAGTCCAGAGGAGGGACATGATGGTGACCAGAGGGGTGAAGATCCTTTCCTATGAGGAAAGACTCAGAGAGCAGAAGTTGTTCATCCTGGAGAAGTCTCCAGGGAGACCTCCTTGTGGCCCTTCAGTACCTAAAAGGGGCTTATAAGAAAAACAAGGATGTATGTTTTAGTAGGACCTGTTGTAATAGGGCAAAGTTTTAAACTAAAAGATGATCAATTTAGACTAGATATAACAAAGAAATTTTTAGCACAAGTGTGGTAAAACACTTGAACAGGTTACCCAGAGAGGTGGCAGATGCTCCATCCCTGGGAACATCCAAGTCAGGCTGGATGGAGGTCTGAGTAACCTGACCAAGTTGAAGATGCCCCTGCTTGCGGTGATTGATCAGGGGTCATGGACTTCACACAAGATGGTGGTGTGCAAAGACATTTATTGCACAGTGAAAGTTCTTTTTAATCTATTGCGCAAACAGGAAGTAATTCACCACAGTGTGCCCCAATCACCTTATTCTATTTCACAGTATTACCTTTTATGGTAACGGGTAAACAATGCCTTTTAAGATAACAAACAGTGATTCTCACCTCTGACAGGTCCAGCTGTTCACAAACCCACAATGCTCTCCTACCACTTCTCTGGTGACCTGGATGTGCTTTCATGGGGGTCACTCTGGCTTTCAAGGCCTGTTCCTTTATCACCTACATTCTGTAACTCCACATCTGCTCATTGCAGGGGGCTGGACTAGATGACATTTACTGGCCCCTTCCAACCCAAGATATTCTATGCTTCTAAGAATAGATCTTGATGTCACAACATTGATTCAGGCTGATTTTGCAGGATTTATTTCTCTGCGCTAAGAGTTGATGCCAAGAACCTTTTAAAAATGCCTCCAGAGCAAGTATTTCTAATTGAAACATTTGTCTTTTTCCCTGTAATTATGTATTATTGACCACCCTCTGTTGATTGTAATACTTTGATTTATGGCACAGTGGAATGAAAATTTTCACGTGACTGTATATTCCTGGAAAAGATGCATCAAAGTAATTTTTTCTTTACCACTTACTTTGCCAGTGGTCAGTTGTCTCATGATTATTCTCTGAAGCTCACATATATTTTATATAGATATATTGGAGTTCAGAGATCAGGCAGGAGGCAGACTGATGCACAAGGGTTTTGCTTGGTACGCACAGAATAAATACTTGGAAGATTTCAAGCAGCATATTGTAGAAAGCTTCATAGAAGTGTTTACAGAAGAAGAGTTGTGGCTCTTTTGTCTCAAAATATGTATTACTTGTTTCTTTCTGAAATAAAAAATATCTAGGTAGAGGCCTCCTGAGTTTCTTCTTTTGACTAAAAACCTCTCTTAATAAAGCAAATAGAATTATCTCAAAATAGCCTTCAATTTCCAAACAACCTTTTCTCCTAGTGGCCATTTTCAATCATTGGTAAGTCTTTCTATTGACTGCAAGAGTGTTTACACATTATTCAGTGTGCTTTGCTAAATAAGTTAACTGGTCTTTATGCTACTGAATTTCACAGGAATTAGTTAAATCTAAGCCTCAAAATTATTCATTTTATTGTGTTCCCTATTCCTATCCTCCTGTGTATCTGTCTCCAGACTTTGCTTCATGAAATTGATGTGCCATGGACTGCAGATGAATGGTACCAAGAATTTAAATCTCAAGGTAATTTTTAGCAGTTATTGGCAGTTATTGGATTACATAAAGTCAATGAAGTTAATCAGGGCCTTAAAACCACTTCTAGTAATTAGCGTATACAACGTATGCTCTGTGGAAAAACTACATGACAGTGCAAAGGACAGAATAAATCAGATCAGTGCAATCACTGTTCCAAATTAATACAATTCCCAAAACAGTGCATAAGATCTCTGATAAAGGCTTAAATAATTTCAGAAGTTTCTATAACCAGTGAATACTTTCTAGTACACAATAAAAGACTACCCTGGAGTATCCTCATGGTGTTTCAAATTTCAATGTACCAAGATTTATTACAATAATTAGTTGAAACTGCTCAAAAATTGGAACATCTTAGCCAGATATCAGCTGTTGCTAGTGATCTCTTGAGTAGAATTGAATAGAATATTATTAAACATTGTACAAGGTGAATGGCTTAAGTTTCTAGCAAACACACAAGATAATATAAATATTTTAATATAGAATATTATAGAATTACATACACTTTAGTCAATAAAACATAGAATTAAACATATGAAAAGGCAAAATACTTAAATTCCTTCAAAACAACACAATGTCATAATTTTTCCTCTTTAAATTTTAGCCTCTCAAGTGCTACTGTAGCTCGTCATCTATCTAGAGAAAAAAATATAAAGAATGTCTATATTTATTTATATTTTCAATGTAGTCATACAAGTGTAATACTAATGTCTGTATACAGAGCAAAAGAACATGCACACTTCAGGAAGTTCTCTGTAACTCAATATGAAATATTTAACTATGCTCAGTTGTTGTTATTTTATCCCTGGGTTTTCTTTATGATACAAAAGCAGAGGAAGCCCAAGGAAGCAAAGGTATTTTCTACATGTTCACCTCGCATAAAATCAGAATAACATGCAAACCTATGAAGGATTTTGTAATTACTCTTGCTAATTCTCTGGAAAGCTAATAAATATAAAGAAATTTCATTCTTTAAAAAGAAATCCCAATAGAACACACAAAGTTAGAAGTATCACAGTGAAGCAATGCATTTTATTAAACTATTTTGCTATAAGGTTTTATACCATGAGCTGGAGGCATAGATTGCTTTCGCAGCAGTAGTAGAAAGCAATTCAATTATATATTTGCAACAGTATTTACCAGAAAACTTCCTGTTTCTCAGCAGATCCCTGTTTAGAAGCCCAACTGCTTTATTTCAAAGGGTATCAGAGAGGTGAGGAATTTGATTGCTGCCTGCTCTCTCTTTTAGCAACATCAAACAATTTAAACTGAGATGCAAAAGTGGCTGAATTGACAAAGCCCTTGTGGTCTAGAAAAATTAAGCTATTCTTATTTTAATATTAGAATAACTCTAGAGGTAGAATATACTCCCTCTCTAAGGCACAATGGAGGGTAGAAAGGCTTTTAAACATTGTACTCATCTGTCTGCAAATACAGAACTGTTTTGTGGGAAACAATTTTGCTGATATTTATATTTGTAGTTTGTGAGAAGTATTGGAACTCCACAGCCACCTTGCCTCTTGCCTGTCTTTAATGTTTGGTGGTAATTTAAGATATCACATCATCACTTCTGTATTGCATTCTCATGAAATATCTTGACTCAACCTTCTCATTACATAATGCCAATCTTCCTCAAAAGTTTTGTGCCTGATTTAGGATTGCCCCCATAAAAAACCTGCATCTTTTCACTTACTTTGTCATTCCTCCAAGGCTGCTTCTTCAGCATCTTGACTTTTTTATTATTTTTCTCTCTATTAATTTTCAGATTTTGCTGAGTTACAGCCCAGAATTGTGGTGGATACCATTCATAATATCCATGAACAGTAAGATGCTGATACCCTCTTGCTGTGTACAATTCTCAACAGCTTTGGCCCTCACCTAGGTATTTTACCCAGCAAAATCATTGATCACTTGATATTTGGTATCACCTCTCCTTGGGTCTGTATTGGTGATCTCCTTTTCTTCTTCCCTGACAATGGACCTCAATCCAGCCAGAGGTCTGAGGAAATTTTTCCAGTGGACTTTGATCCAGTCCAGCTTTAGATATTAAACGAGATTTATAACAATACAGATGTTATAAACAGGGAAAACTCTGCTTTTTTTTTTCTTTTAGTCTTGAATCCTACCACAAGGCTTTCTCGTAGATATCATTTTCATTGTATACAGATATAGGAATTTCCACTACTGAGTAATAAGCAAAAAGCCAATTTCTTATGGATCAAATGCCTTGTTTTTCAGTCAGCTCTGCTAACAAAAGCAACTGGAGTGGCAAAGATTTTTTACTAGCAAGGCACATTATTTGAGAGATTTATGAGAATGGTTCACTCCTCATAGAAATGTGGAATGCACAGAAACATGGTAATTCAACTACACATGAATTGGGTGTCTTTGCATCAGTGATTCTTATGCTCATTTTGTTCCCCATGAGTAGCTGAGTAAAAGTGAGGTTTGTATTTAGGGTTGAAAGATACAGAAAAAACCCAATGAATTCTGAAGTCTAAACCCAGCCTTCTGAATTTCCTTTCTTTATTTCCCATCTTTTGTTCTTCCTCCTAGTTTGTTTTAGATAAATCTCATTAGCGTTCATTTGGCACCAAAGTGCAAAACATTACAGAACATAATGCAATTGCCACAATTGTTGACTGACTACTTCATTTTGCTGCACAACTTGTAAGCTATGCCCTATCTCCTCTCATGGGTTCTATTTTTTTAAAGAAAGCATCAAAATTAAAAGCCTTCTATGTGAAATCACAGATAAGTGAGCATAGCTGGACCTCACTCCAAACCTCAGTGTGTTTTACATAATTTAGAAACTAAAGATTCACATTTCCTCTGTTTAAGAAACAATAACTAATCTATCTTCCTGCAGGATTTGGAAATTGTGTAGCAGAAGGGGCAAATGGCAGCACTTAATGCTCTTATTGGAATGGGGGGGAGGGGTAGGATGGGAAGAATGAAAGTGACAGAACTCATGTATTGATATAAAGGCAGTTAAAAAGGAAAAGCAAGAGCCACACATACAAGCAAAGCAAAGCAAGTAATTAATTGACCACTTTCCATGGGCAGGCAGGTGTTCAGCCATCCCAAGGAAAGAAGCGTTTGGGAGCCCTGTGATTTGGGAAGAAAAACTCCATCACTCCAAATGTCCTCCCCTCCCTTCTTTTTCCTCCAGCTTTATACGCTGAGCATGGAATGTTCCCTTGGCCAGCCAGGGTCAGCTGTCCCACTGTGGCCCTTCCCAGCTTCTTGTGTACCCTCACTCTCCTCACTGGTGGGGTGGGGTGAGGAGCAGGAAACACCCTGGCTCTGTGTAAGGGCAGCTCAGCAATTGCCAAAACTCCCTTGCACTAACAACATTGTTTTCAGCACAAGTCCAAAATATGGTCTCATACCAGCTACTGTGAAGAAAATTAACTCCATCCCAGCTAAACATAGGACATAATAAAAAAAATAATAATAATAAAAAAAAGAACTCCTAAGAGGTTTTGAGGTAATCATGAACTTACCTGGTTTTCTAAGATATCTGTGATGGCTTTTCCCCTTTTTATGTCTACAGCAGGATAATAAGCAACATGTTACAATGTATTTGCATATAAAAAATTCGTAATATTTTTAAGCAGCACCTGGATACACAGTCATCTGATTTGCATCTACGTCAGTATGACTGGAAGACATGGTAAGTGAAAGCACCTATTATGGCTTCTATCAAAAAAGATATCAGGCTCAAAATTATGGTGCACTTATCACTAAAAATATATATATATATAAATATATATATATATATATAATTTTGCATATGTATATATAATATGTGTACATATTTTGTGTGCTGTTCTGTGGTGCTCTTATGAGAATTCTTCCCTAATCCTTGGAAAGATTCTCTGTTCAAAGCAGAATTCAAGCTCTGAATATTCCTAGTGTTTTATATGGCAACAAAACTGTCTGTTTAAATGAAACATGAGGAAACCTTCACAGCAGGAGATTGCTGTGAAACACTGATGTATTCATCTGACATTTTCAGATATGTTGCCTGGGGTTACATCCAAATACTTCCCACACAGTTTTATTGAGTAGTTTGTTCCTGTGTGACAAAACAGAGATAACGTTCAAGATGCGCAAAATTATATTTCTATTATTTTCTGCTTTTAAGTATGACTGTAAGAACAAGACTCACAATGATGCTGCAAATCAACAGAAAATTCAAGAAAGTCAATATCAGCTCTTTACCCATAAAACTGTCAAAAATTCAGATGAGTGAGGAAGGAGGAAGAGCTTGGCTTCTCTTAAAACAATGAGGGAATAAACATATAATATTTCTTCCTGTGTTATCTACAGCATTTAGCCTTTTATTTTGTATGTAAAGAAGTAAAGTCTTTTAATTTATAAGCATTCAAAGTCCACTGGTACCATTTTTGACACTGTTTGCTGGTATATCCTTGACTTGGAGCCACAATTCCGATACCTATTTTCAAACATATTTGATGTGAGTCTTCTAGTCTTAGTGACCTGCAGTGTCCTCCATCTTTAGTCAGTATTTGGAATGTCAATGTCAATGAAATTTCCATCTTCATGTATTTATATAAGATTAGACATAAATTAATACATAGGTAGCTGATCACAGAGGCTTCCTTGTCTCAAGACATACAGTGTCTCATAAGAACACGTAACCCTAGTTCTTCAAAGTTTTCGTTTCCTTTTCCAGCTGCTTCTCATTTTTTTTCAGTGCTTTCATATGAAAAACTAAGTCTTTTTAAATATGCCAAGGAACAAAACAAGAATCTGGACTTTTAGTTATCCTCTACCCATTCTGATAAGCCTAGCACCGCAAACGTTTTATTTAGAGGTGGAAATGTATCCAAGCAATCCAATATCTGTTTCTCCATCCCTAAAACTATTAAAATAAAATTTAATATTGACTGATGAGGGCTAAAATATTTCCTGTTTGCAAAAATTATGACAATGTTGTGTAGTATTGTAAGAAGCCAAAAGTAATTAACGCTATTGAGAAATTATTTGAGGAAGTGATGTTTGCCTCAGCTGGTGAAAAAAAATTAAAAAAAAAAATAACCCAGACAGTTTATAAACTGGATTTAGATGAACACAGAAAGAATCCAAAATTCCACTTGAAAATGTTAAAGATATCCCAGAAATTTTAATGTGTGTTGTTAAAAACTGTTCTATTGGCAGCTGTGCATTCATAAATAAATATCCAAATGTATCAGTGGCAGACTGAAGGGTAGCCAACAGCTCCTAATTGATAGAAAAGGAACCAGGACTATCTATTTGCCTCTGAAAACCGAGGAAGTAGACATTGTTTAATAAAACAGAATTGCTGGAGACAAAAAATTAAATATGTGACTTGAATTCCTGAGTATCTCATTTGTTAGCATCTCCAATAAGAGCAAATTGTGCATCTTTGCTCTGTATTTATATTGGTATTTGTCTTATGTGAGGCTTCCTCTTGTCGCTGGTGAGAGTTAAAGAAGCACTGCTCTGCTTGCCTCTGAAACACAGCTGTGAGAACAAGAGCTGTGCTGTAGGTGGCACAAAATGGCATTGTAATCACTGATCTCTTCTCTGAGGGTGGTCAGGTGTTGGAATAGGCTGCCCAGGGAAGTGGTGGAAATGCCTTCCCTGAAAGCACTCAAAAGGCAGGTGGATGTGACAGCTGGAAATATGGTTTAGTGGTGAACACAAAGGTGATGGGTTAACAGTTGGACTCAGTCCTCTTGAAGGTCTTTTCCAACCTTAATGACTCTCCAATTCTATCTCCTACATGCTCAAGACGAATCTATTCACCAATGGGCAGGGAGTGACAGGGCATTTTCTGTGTAGGCATATGAAATCTCCTTTTGGGAATGTTAAGGGAGTCTGTTTCTTAGGAGAAAGTGGGAATTGGTATTGCAGGGTCCAGCTATGCCTGAGATTGCTCATAACTCTTTTCTAACAAAAGTTACCTCCTGCCCATGAACCCATCGGTCAATTCATATTAAATGTGGAATAGCTGCCCTGTGGAACTTTCTGGATTGCACTCCTCAAGGTGACAGACCAGATGTCTGTGGGAGGAGTGAACTCTGAGGTCTCTGCTGATACCACTTTCTTCTCATCCACTTATGAAATGAAGCTGTGACTCAGCTGCTGCTGAACTCAACTGACTAATTTCTAGGAGCAGTCTAGTGTGAGGGAGAAGAGTTGAGCTGGGAGCAGATTCAAAGAAATTCTAAGGGGGTCATAATTCTTGTCTCCATAGTCTTTATTTCCTGCATGTATTTGTGTTCACTTCAGTGCACAGCATCACCAGTCTCAGCTGGAAAGGGGAAGGGAGGGCAGGTGCAAAGTGCCTGTGACAAATCCGAGTCTGTTCATCTGCAGGCATCTCAGAGAGGTGTGGTGTGACCAATTCTATTCAGTGAGATATCCTCAGCTGAATCAGACCATGCCATGAATGATGTTTGAATGTGAGACACACAGATGAACCCCTCCCAGATACACACTACTCCTGTTGCACAGATTTAGTATTCTAATTCACTCATGGAAAGGCAGAGAGAAAGGTTCAGATCTTACATGCATCTCTAAGACTGCAAATCCTCAGAACAGATCCTTGTCCTTGCATAAAAGGAAGGGTGAAGGACTGGCTGTTTTCCCACCCTATTTAATACATATGTTCTCTTCTTTTACATCTGATGTGATGCACTCCTTTTTTTTTCCCTGCTTGCACTAATCAATCATCTCATGTCAGAGGATTTGCCCTGTCATCACTGTTCCAGACTGCTATATCACTTAGCTTCTTCTCAAAAATATATGACCTAAACAATTGCAAATAACTCACACTTGTTGTGGCTATGTATGCAGAATCTCTTGACAAAACAGCCTGCACTGCTTTAATCACCCACAGTGAGTCTTCAGGAAACGAATTGCACTGCAGCTTTTGCCTGCCCTTTGCTTGGTCTGTGTTTGTTCCCTGGCTAAAGTAAAACTGTAGTCCACATGTGACTTTGAGAGCACACAGAGGATTTTGCCTTTGAAGGAAAATGATGTTTGGACTAACTGCAATCATGCTGATATTGTGCTGTAGCTTGGTGTTGGCTCTGCAGGATAGTGATGAATAATACATTCTATAGGGAGTAAATTAACCAACAGACAGATTTCTGGTTATTTTATCTAGGTAAAAAGCCTGGCATTTTTATGTTAATGTCAAAGTTAGTGTGCCTGCAAGGATCAAGGCTATAATCATGAGGTGCTGAAGGAGTAGCCTGTTTCTGCTCTGGGTACCAATATTTAATTCTGTGTATTTTTGTCTTCTCATTATCCAAACCAGTGCTGCTGGTTTGCTTTTTTTCATACTACCAGTTTTCTTTAAATTGTAAAATCTTAACTGGTAAAGCCAGGTATCTATCTCTGTATGTCTCTATATATTTATTTAGCTATATACATATATAAAATTCAGCTGCAGAAAGCTGAAAGCCATCAAGTAATTGAACTAAAACATTAAAATAAAATATTATGAGAACACCATGAAGGGAATGCCTAAGTAACTCAAATGAAACCTTATAAGAATCACATTAGGAAATCCAAAAACACTTATTATAAAAGGTATCAAATTATTCAAAACCACCAAATAACTCTCCCATATGTTCTTGCTGTGAGTGAATGCCCTTTTTAATTAGAGTAACTTCCTTTATCTTAATGTTATTTAAAATACTGGGTGGCATGTGTTTTGGGTTTTTTTATTTTTGAGGTTTTTTTTAAACTTCATTATGAAACATGTTCTAAGAAGAGAAAGGACTGGGGCAGGCAAGCTTCTGGAAGAAGGAGAGTAAGATTGCTTGAGGCCCTGGAATAACCAGGGGTTCTTCAGAAGAAAAGGTGGACACTACAGAGTAAGTCTAAAGGGGAGACTTCCTTGATGAGCAGGGACTGAAGAGAAGAGGATGAATAGGAGCAAGCGCACCATGAGATGAGGAGCATCTTCTTGAGGACTGAAGAGGAACACACAGAATATGTTTTTTTCCAGGAAGATACAGAGTTAACAGAAACCAAACGCAAGAGTAAAGACACATGCTCTAGGGGTACAGCAGTAGGAGGACATTGATTTATCAA
This sequence comes from Eopsaltria australis, assembly GCA_034509425.1. Classification (NCBI taxonomy): domain Eukaryota; kingdom Metazoa; phylum Chordata; class Aves; order Passeriformes; family Petroicidae; genus Eopsaltria; species Eopsaltria australis. The sequence continues at coordinate 3,164,274 of JAVTVJ010000072.1, forward strand.
ACCTGCTTTTCTGTCCTGACTTAGTCATTTTGAGTTTTCTCTGTTTCAAAGTTAAATAATCTGAGTTACATTCAGTTCATATAGACTTGGATTTAAAGCTTTCTTGGAGTTACAGAAAGACCCTGAACTCACTAATAGCAAAAAGTGTAGTTCAGCCCACTTCATAACTCTAGCTGATTTGTCTTCCTGTGACAGAGATCATCGTGGTTTATTAAATAATGTTTTAAATAGTGTGTAAGCGTGTTCACAAGTGTGTGTATATGTTTTGTTTGCATTACACTAGAAATAAATTGGAAATCTGAACACTTACGGACAAAAATTGGCTGACTATCATAAATTACTGTCTCTGTGATTTTACAACTTAAGAATTATCAGTTTTTCACCACTTATTTATTTTCTATTCTTTACCATAGAAATAATGGTCTTGACCTCCTTCTAGGAAGCACTTGAAATTCAAAGGATGTAGCATGTAAGGGTAAGGAATTATTAGTTACAGCTACTCTTAATACACCCCTAGCACTACCATGATACCAGAGATATTCAGTGAGCAGCTGTTTCAAGTGATAAACACACTGGTCCATGTTTGATAAAAGAGTTTAACAAAGAGAATATCCCTTTCTCTTTACAAACTTCCTCTTCTTTTCCAAACATTGGTGATACACAAGCAACATTTTATTGGTGGGCATTATAAAATAATGTAAAGTCCTTTATTTCCTCATGTACAGAATTAAATTTTCCTCTCACATTCATTATTTTCTATTTATTTCATTTCTATTTCCCCCCTTCTCTTTACCTCTTTCTAGGGCCTTTAAGCAGGTCTGGCTTTTAAAGAAGGCAAATTCTCAGGCTGATTGAAACTATTTGAAATTAAATTGTAGGATTTAATTATTTTCTGCAAATTCATGAGATGTTTAAAACACAATCAGACTTTGGACATTTGTATAAAAACAATAAATTAAAAAAACTTAGGTGGGAAGTGTTTTTTTCAGTGATTAATTTGTTCCTATTTGCTGACCACTTTATAATTTGTCGTGGGAACAGTTAAATTATTTCTCTCACCTTTTCTTTTTTTTCCACAGAAATTCCTTAGCACAGTTTTCAGCATGTTTCAATATTTGCAATTTTAGCAAATATATGCTTTTATTTTGCTTTTCTTGTGAATAACTAAGATATCTTTTCACAAAATCAGAGAAAGAGTGGGTAAGGTTGGAAGGGACCTCTTCCTGCCTTCCTCAATAATGCATCAGAGATGCTAAGGCATATTCATGATCTAAATATTCACCTCAAGAGAAGATGCCCATTGGATTGTTTGTTCACAGGTGCTGTGAATTGTGAGTGTCCACAGTGCTGTTTTTATTTAAGTAACAGCGTATAACTTATGAACACCTCCTTCAAAAGAAACTACATTTTAGGTTTTTTCCTCCTAATGGTTCTGACCAATCAAGTTTTAGATGTACTCAATTTACATTTTCTAGATTAAAATGCTTCCTAGGCTATTTACCTTATCATTAAAAGTTGCTGATAGTATAATCCCTTTATAAAAAATCACAGTACAAAGTATTTGAAGAGCAGTTAACAGAAGGATTTAAAGATAATAACTTTTTCTCACACTATATTAGGAGCAGAAAACTTAGTTGCAAGTAACTTGGACTAATTGGAGAACATGGAAAAGGAGGCTCAGAAAAGATCAGGGTCTTGCACAGGCACTAAATCAGTTCTCTGGGTTTGCCATGACAGAATCTATAAAAATTCCCATGCTTGATCCCTTTTTTCCCGAGTGAATAATCAGACCATTTGCTGAAAATGGAAAAGAGTATAGAATAGGATAAGAAACAAATTTATAAAATGTACAATAAAAAATTTACCAGAGCCAGATGGCATTTATCCAAGAGTTATAAAAAATGAATGGAGCCAACTGTAGAACTATAAAGGTTGGCATAGTGTCTCGCTTGAAATTGTCTTGGTCTGACATCAGCTTCTAAAGAGGCTTCCAGTGCTGCTCTGGGAACAATAGATCTGTAAACCTGATGTCTCTAAGGGCCCAATAGCAGGGAATTTAATAAAGCAGAGAAATGGTGAGCACTGGTAAACATTATCTATAACAAAAGACAGCACAGCTTTTCTGAAAAACCAAGGCAGGACTAGAAGAAATCACCACAGTTCTTTGAATCATTAAACAAAGAGGAGGATAAATGAATCAAATTGGATTTCTGAAAGACTTCTGACAAAGCACCTCACCTACAGGCTTTTAAGGAAATTAAGCAGTCATGGAATAAAATGGAAGGTCCTTGTTTGGATAAATAACTTCTTAAAATAAGGAAAACAAACAGAAAGGATAAACAGATCTTTTTTTACTGTGAAGAAAAGCATTCAGTGAAGTTCTGCAGGATTTTGTTACTGTTTGGGTATTGAAGTTCTGCTTGTCTTTCATATGACATCATGTCTCTATGGCCATTAGTTGTTGCTATATAATTCCTCTGCTTACCGACTTTGGCTGACTATTTCTTCTCTAAGAGTCCTTTGTTGATTGAAAATCAATCTTTATTTCCTTTGGTCATGGAGGAATCTTTAACTTGATCATTCTGAACTTCTTTTTTTTTCCCGATTATTCCTCCTTTCTGTCTATTCATGTTTTACAAAGTTCAGGGTAATTCCCTGTAGAAACAAACTGGGTGTTTCCACTGCTTTGCCACAGCCTTCACAACGGCATGCAAGATGACAGTGCTGATTAGCACTGCTTAAAGTATTGTCAGAGCAGTGGTGCACCATCTCCATCATCAGTAACTGGCTGCTGTCAACAATGTTGCTTCATCCTTTCCTGGACTGAAGAATGGCAGCCTCAACACCACTTCAGCCTCCAGCTTCAAATGCTTACATTTTAAGGACCATTAGTTATGCTTCTTGGTATTTATTGATATATTCAGAGGATTTGGTGATTCTCCCTGGTGACATGGCCGAGAACCAAATGTGCTTCTTTTCTATGTTCTCATCTGGATACAAATACCTTCATCTACTGACCTGTGGAATACTCCCTATGCCTACCTAGCAGTGAAAATAAACTCCAATATATTTCATCTTCCTCTCACAGATACTTTGAAATTTATTACTTAAAACCAGAAAAATTCTTTAAAAAGCCCAGGTGATTTTTCTTCTTTAGAATTAGATTCCTAGCTTCTCTGCCTATTGGCAACAGAAAACAAATCTTTGGTTATAGAAATAATTTGAAATTGATTATAGGAGCATTAAAAGCTGAGCTTTTTCTGGTGTCAGGAATTAAATATGATGTCTAGCAATCTATCCATAGGCGGCAATTTCTGGGTATGGCTGTGTAAACATTAGCAATTGTTGCCAAAAATATCTCAATGAGAAAAAGTCTGCTAAATTGAAATATGATAGCCTTTTAAAAATTACATCCGTATCTGAAATATGGTGCTGAAATATTGATATTCAATATGGAAAAAACTTTAAATGGTATCTCTGATGCTTCATTTCTTTAACAAATCAACACTGATCAAAAAGTGATGTAATCAATTGATTCTAAAAGTAAGGAAAATAATTGATTACTTCTAACATTAAAATAAACACAATTTCTGACATGGGAAATGCAGGGGGGCTTTATGATAGTATGGTATAACGGAGATTTTTTTAATAGTTTATTTTTAGATTCATATGATTCATCAGATTTTGCCTGAAAAGCTGTTAAAATTACTACAGGGGGAAGGTACTTGCACAAAGGCAAGCAGAATCTGAATTTATTTCAGCAATGAAAATAGTTCATTTTATGAAACAATGATGGAACTGCAGCACAGGGTGAAAGGCAGGGAGTGCTTGCTTCGTGGATGTAGGTCCAAGAAGCTACTCATTAACAACCTCATCTTTATTTTAATTTATTCACATATTTCATCTATATTTACAGTGCATTAACATTAAATCACTGTGTCATATAACCCTGTCCAAATTCTCTGTCAAACCAGATAGTCATCTGTCATATCTCCCCTGCTATGAATCATTGTTTTCCCTCCTTCTTGTGTAACTCAGCTGTTGTACCACAGCACAAGGAGAATATTCTTCAGTCCCTTCAACCCAGATTTTCACAAGATTGATGACCCAACTCCTCAATTAGTCAAATACAAATTCTATGTCAAAAGTAAATCATACTTTTCCTATATTCAAATCAGAGCTTGTAGCGGTGGTTCTGAACCAGGAAGGACGAGGACTTCCAGTGGCATGTTCCACAGACAGAGAGTTTCCCCCCGAAGCTCCCAAGAGGCAGTGGTTTGGACCACCAAGCCACGAACCCCAAGTTCCTGCTATTGGTTCCTTGATTTGTCTGTTATGTTCCCCGTTCTGGAAAATTCCCTGTTACCCCCTTGTTCATTCGTTGTTCTCTCTTCCCCCCTCCCCTCCCTAAACCTCATTCGACCATGTATCCTGGTCCCTTCCCTGTATTGCCCCTGTGCCCTCAGTTTATTGGATGTTATTCCTCCCTTAAATACCCACGGAATGATCTATTCTGGGCTCTTAGTCCCTGAGCTCCCTTGGGGGTAATAAATCTACCGAACTCTCATACTAAGAGTCCTCCTTCTTTGGGAGTTCTTTGTTATCCTGCCGTGCTCTGAGGGCATCAACTCCTCAGCCCGAACGCAGACTAGCGGTGCCCATCGTCGACTCTCCGAGGAAGCCTTCCCGAACGCGAACGGCTTTCTAGGATCGCACTAGCGCTCTGCCACCGGTACCAGAGCGGGATAAAAGCAGGGAACGCAACAAAAGCTTTACTTTACTATTTTTATAATGCTAGAGTCTTTTCTAACTTATGTCTAAATAAAATCATCTGTATGAATAGCAAATAAAGATCAAACCAATGCAAATAAACATGAAACAGTTGCCCAAGGAATTTAAAACTTCTTAGGTTGTAAGCACTTCAAATCATGTTACTAGACTATATGTGATGTTTCTGGACAAAATGTGTTAGTATGATCTGTCCACAAGGTACTGTGAACCTGGGAAGTCTTTCCAGCATCTTGGTAAAAATAAAAATCCCCTTCAGAGTTTTGCTCCTATTTTCTTGAAACCTTTGTTTCACACATAAAAAAGTGGAATCACTGAATTTCAAAAGACATATACGTACAAATATATAAAATAAACCTTTGTGTTTTCCTAATGGAGACACAGGTTTATCTTTTGCAGTCTATGTTAGCAACAAATTGCTAAGACAAGGCAGGGGGGAGGGTGGCAGCTTACTGAGTCAGGAATAACTCTTGGTTTCTGAAACTGCTACTTCTTCCCTTCATTCTGTGGGCAGTGAATTTCCCTGGAGAACACATCTAAGAGACTGCAGCTTTAGCACTGACATAGTAGCTCAGGATTCTGTTCTCCAAATGAATCACTGCACATGACTTTCACAGAAGTTCCACACAACTGTGAAAATCTTTCTGCTTCTCTGGTAGTTTGGGATCTCAACTAGAAAAATATTGTATTAATGCAAAATAAATAAAATGGTCTGGAGGGGAAGCCATACGGGAAGCAGCTGAGATGACTTGTTTATTCAGCCTGGAGAAGAAGAGGCTGTGGAGAGAGAGAGCCCATTGCAGTCTTGTGAGGGGAGGAGGAGGGGCAGGCACTGATCTCTTCTCTATGGTGACCAGGGACAGGACCCGAGGGAGTGGCCTCAAGTTGTGTCTGGGGAGGTTTAAGCAGGATGTTAGATAAAGGTTCTTCACCCAGAGGGTGTTTGGGCAGTGGAACAGGCTCCACAGGAAAGTGGTCACAGCGCCAGCCTGACAGAGCTCAAGAAGTGTTTGGACAATGCTTCAGGCACAGGGTGCAACTCTTGGGGTATCCTGTGCAGGGCCAGCAGTTGGACTGTGGACTTGTGGATCTCTTCCAACCCGAGATATTATATGATTCCATGAAATTAATTGCAAAATGATTAAAATTACTTTTGCCAAATAAAAACAATCTCTGTACATGATGAAAAGTCTGATTGGTCCAGAAATTGCTTCTGTTTTTAGTTATAAGTTGACAGACTAACTTGTAAGAAATGTTTTGTCCTAAATTTTCCCCAGTGTCCTGATGACAATTGACCCCCACTGACCAAAGAGTGTTCCATACCATACATCATCATTCTCAGTATATAAAGTGGTGGGAAGAAGCAGAAAGGGGTTGGGAGAATGGGGCGATGATGTTTGTCTTCCTAAGCAGCCATTGCACATGATAAAACCTAGCTTTCCTGAGGGTAGCTGGATCCCTGCTGTCCATGGGAAGTGGGGATTGAAGTTCTTCTTCAGCTTTGCTTGCATATGCATCTTTTGCTTTCCCTGTAAAATTGTTTTTATTTCAAAACACAAGTTTTCTCACTTGTCCTTATCTGACACTCTCCCCCATCCCGTTGTGGGGTAGTGAGTGAGCAGCTCTGTGGAATTTAGTTGCCAGCTGGGGTTAAACCCCAACACCCATTTTTCAAAATATGCATGAATACTTATAATATCTTTGAATATGTTTAACAAACAAAATATTAAGTCTACTTGGAGAGTATTTGCAGGTGACTGACTTTTGATAAGTTTTAGTGCCAGTCTTTGAACACATGGAAGTGTATGACAACTTTTCTTTATGGGGCAATTATGCAACATTTTCTAAGGAGAATACCTAAAATTTAAGATTTATTTAACATATCTAAAAACCATATTGATACATGATTGTGAAACTGTCTCTTTTTAAGCAGTCACACTGACTGAAATACAGTTAAATACTTGAAGTACATCTGGCTGTAATTTCATTTTGAAGTTTCCAGAGGGTCTCATGTTATGCGCAGCACCACGAGAGCTTATGGAAACCACATGTGAAAGGCAATATACAAGCACAGCAGCAGTGAATACACTCAGAAGTTCAAGAAGATATTACTGTCGGATTCTACAGTGTTCACCAACCTCTGTTGCTAATGTCAGGTGCTGTTCGTGAAAAAAGTAAAATGTCTCCATTCAGCGTAAAAAAATATTGTATCAAAGTGGTATTTAAAGTCTACCTGTGACCTTCTGTGGAAAGAGATCTTACTTAGTTCTCCAAACTTCAGATATGGCTTTACTGTTACTAATATGTACAGAGAAATTAAACCAGTGCATGTTAGTTTGTTTATTTGTTTGTTTTACTGGAAGGTAGGATACTTTCCCTACCACTTTAGGTTTCTACCAAGGTAGTAACACATCTTTTATTTAATGTAGATGTAATGCACATTTGCCAGCACTTTTCAGTCACTGTGGTGCCGGGATATGAATAAACTGGGTTATTGTCAGCAATGAATTTAATTTACAGTAGTATAGTTATGGGCAAGTAAATGTAAAATTGAGAACACCCTAGAGGATAGGATCATAGCATAATTTAAATTTAAAAGGGTCTCTGGAGTCATCTGGCCTAACTCCCAGCTTACAACAGGCCTAAATTCAAAGTCAGATCAGGTGACTCAGGACCTGTATTTCTCACTTTTAAGGATCAATTTAAACTGCTGTAATGTATGATTACACAGAGTACTGATAACATGTATTGGTACTGAAACTGTGGATTGGAGGTCAGGTAGCCATTTCCAGAATGACAATGTCTGCCCCAAAAGGTGTATAACCTATGTCAGCAGAGGAAGTTGAATAAATAATCCAGGTGATCTGATGCAGGCAACACAAGCAGTGCCAAGACAGTCAGCACCAGTAAGTAATTATCAATGTCTCAGCTTTTTAATTTCTGAATCCTGCACAAAAATGTTTAGCACCATCAGTTTTCAGTCTTGGCCAGAAGTAGATGGATAGATGTTTTTTCTTGGAAACATATCACAGAGATCAAGTCCTGCAGTAACTGCAGAGACCAAAAGAGGTTGACATTGCAAGTAGTAGTGCTCCATAATGTAGTGAAAAAAGGAAGCAAGCCTGATAAAGCAATGATAAAGTCTGACTGTGGCTTCATGGGGTTCCCCAAATTAGCATTCATTTAGCTATATCAGATCCTAACTGCAGTGGAAATAACTTGTGGATTAAAGGTGCTGTATTGGATATCCTAGCACAATATGAAAGCTATTAATTTAATACTCTCCAGTAAAGTCTTTGAAAATGTGAAATAAATGATTCTTTTTACAATCAGCTGGGGCTATGTGTATCTCGGTCTTGTGGGACTGACAACAAATGTGAATGTTGTTCACTGATGTAAAATTAATAACTTCAAAGTTATTAAACTGTGATTTATTTTGCTACAACAATTAATTGGCTGAACTCAAGAGGTTCAGTGCAATTTATTATTGATTATTTTAGATATATAACTTAATTTTGCTCTTGGATCTAATAGTTTAGTTCCACAACGAGTCTAATTTAAAACTATAAGTCTAAAATACCATTTACGTTTTAAGAAAGCTCTGAGGAATGGGAAAAAATACTTGCAATTTTCTTTCCCTGAAATACAGGGCCCACACTAAAATCTAAAATTAAAATTAACTTTAAATTAAAATAATCCACTGCTGAATAACAGCTCTTTTATGCATTTGACTCCTTTATTCTACAGAAAATTTATTTCTAACTTTGCATTAGTTTGCCCAAAAAATAGTTATTTTATACAGCCTAACTCTAAGGTAATCAACACTCTATTTGAAGGCCACTTTAAGAAATTAACTATGAAGAGTCAGCAACTTTATGAATTTGCAATACCATGGCTTTACTCCTCACATCTTGATGAATAATTCAACTTCATCGTGCAAGCAACATAATGAATTTCAAGAGAATTACTAGTGAATAAACGAAGATGATTAAGAAGGACATGGACCTGTTAGAGAGAGTCCAGAGATGACCAGAAGGCTGGAGCACCTCTCCTATGAACACGGGCTGAGAGAGCTGGGGAAGAGAAGGCTCCAGGCAGACCTTATAGCAGCTTCCAGTACCTAAAGGGCACCTGCAAGAAAAACGGAGAGAGATTTTTCACAAGGACATGCATCCATAGGACAAAGGGGAATAATTTCAAACTCAAAGAAGGTGAATTTAGATTAGATATTTGAGAGAAATTCTTTGCTCTACTCTTCAAAAATAATTCCCTTTTAAAATATGTTGTGAACTTGGCTGAAACTTGCTAAAAGACTGGGACATGGCAGGAGAAAATATTTTTTATCAAATTTACTGTTTCTCAAGGGTGAAAAGAAAGTCCAGTCAGAAAAATTTGTGGGTCGATTCAATTCTGAAATCCAAATTACAAATAGCAGCAGCATAAGTAAACTCAGGTCTAAAATATTTTCTTTTTGTTTTCTCTTGTAACAGGAAATTAATTCAATTAGTTGGAATAGACCAAGCATGTTTAATGTGGCAATTTGAACTGGGAGTGTTACCTTTTAGCCTTGAGAATTCTAATGACATCATTAAGGTTGTTTATAGAAATCTACAAAATTAAATGATTGCTATTAAACACCATCCTTTCCGAGATGGAAGCTAGAATGGCTCCTGGGTCTGATAAGAGAAAACAGTCTTTCATTTCTAGATCATTGCTTTGAATTCATGCCAGGATAACAACAATGAGAAGTTATTATCAACAAAAGACAGGCAACATGCACTATGAAAGGAGATTATGGTGTCAGGCAGTTTCTTAGGGTGCTGATACCTTCTTGGGAAGCGTGTTTTGCATGCAGTGCTGCTTTACAAGGATATTAAGATCAAGCTACTGCCTAGCTGAGAGTACAGTCATTGCTCTGCAGAGAGATCACAGCTCCAAGTATCATAAATATCCATCTTCCACCAAAATTAAAGCAATTTTATAAAACAGAAAGTAATGACCTCTAGAATACAAATTGTTCATGTTTATGAGAAAAAGTAATCTACAGCTACAGACTAAACAGCCTCTGGGATGGGAGAAATCCTAAAGACTATCCCTGGGTGAGACTGGCATGTATATTCTTGATCTGGACCCTAATGCTGACCCGTAGACTTAATTTCCTGCCTTGTCCTTCTGGAGAGCATTGAGCTGTGGCTGACCCTGGTTGCTGTGTCTGGATCTGACCTGGATTGTGGCTGTGCTTTGCTGGCTTGACTTCTCTGTTTGATTTCTTACTTATTGAGAACGTATCAGGGATCTGGACTTGTGACTGGACTCAGTGACTGTCGCCATTCCTGTCCTGCTCACCTTGCTCAGTTCTGTGGGATTGTTCCCTTGTCACTGAGGTCCCTTTGACTTTGACTGCTTTGTTCCTGTGTGTGCTCCTGGCTACCTGTCCCACAGCCTTGCTATCCCAGAAGCATGGGACAGCAGCCTTCTCCTGCTGCTTGCTTGCCCTTTGTATTAGGCATAATCAGCAGGGTTTGTGTATCAGGAACTGTGGGTGCCCTGAGCAGAAGGAAGTGATGAACCTCCCTGTGCCAGTCAGTCAGCTCCCACTGGCTTGGCAAAAGCCAACACCTTTCCACTGCATGCCAAAACATCAGTCAAAGGACAGTACAATGCCCCTGCTGAAATGTATTTTTAAGGGATAGAGGTGGGAAGGACAGAATGAGTTCCTGCTAGTGTCAGGAGACACTTGAGATGTGAGGACACCCACAGGAAAGGACACAAAGGAAGATGCAGGAGGAGGGATGTGAAAGATGACAAGCTGAGGGACAAAGCTGGATACCCTGCCTTAGAATGAGGCACTCCTTGCTAGAACAGGAACTACCTGAAGGGACCTGGAGCCAGTGGAGGATCCACGGTAAACAACAGAAATGAGTAAGAAGGAAGGAGCAGCAGGAAAAAGGAGAAAGGAGCAAGGAATAAGAGAAAGAAATAATTTTGTTTCTTAATACCTGAATCAGAAATTAAAAGTTTATGTTATTAGGAAATAAAATAAATTCATTGTAATTCCCATAGCAGAGGTTTGTTTTACTCATAACACCCTGGCAAGGCAAGTGACACCAAGTTACCAAAACTTGTTCTAAAAAAGCCACTGCAGCATTGACTCTCCTAAAACCTTGGTGTGAAAGGTTATGTTTAGAAGACTAGAATGATTCTAGATATTCCAGAGACTTCCCTTTAATGACACTGTTAAGATATAGCTGGATGAAAGTTTCCTACTCAGTGCTTCTTTCTGGAGCTCACCTCGCAGATCTGACCAGTCTTTAATCCCATTCTGCAAGATACTACAAATTTCTACCATGCACATTTGGAAATGATAACATGTTACCGAGCCTTTAAAGATCAAGGAGTATCTTCTAGAGGAACAGATGGCAGTCCCATTTCCTTACCATAATAATACATCCTCTACAGAAATGAGCGGACAAACAATGCCACAATAATGGTGTTAAAGGAAACATCTCTTCTTCACTCAGTTTGGACTTTTAAACTCAGACATGCCATTTTTAAAATAAAAATATTTTCATTCAAGTGACTATTTATAGAATTTGGCATGCTTTTTGGGCGTAAACATTAAGAAATTAATTTTTATATGCAGAAGTCTATATTTATGGCTCTGAAATTAGCTGAGAGAAATGGCACTGAGCTAGTTTAAACTGTTTCATTGTGCAATAGTTGTTCTCAAGGAGACTCTGGAAGTGCAGATTATGTCCTTGCTCATGTTTTTAACAGCTTCTCTGAGTTACAGTGTGCTAGTACAGACTATATGAAAGGATCATTCTTTGACTGCTGAAGTCTCTGAAAAGACTGAATGGGTTAATAGTTTCATTTCTCTTTACAGAATACTTCCATCTTGATGTCATTTAAACTATTCTTTTTTTTCCCTCCTTCCAGAGCAGTGTTAGAAAGTTGCAGTGGTTATAAATCCTTCACTGTGTCTTTTGAAGCTGGAAATGCCAAGGTGCATTCACCATTTACCTCAAAAGGCCTGTTCATGGCAGCTGTTACAAATGAGGTGAAATATATGTCAATGTCATACAGCATTATTCTGACTTATCACTGAAGCTGTCTTTGTAAATAACCTTTACAACATCAAAAATAGAATCTTTGACTATTTCTAGTATTTAAACACTTGTTTTTAAGTGGCATTTCAACAAATTGCAGGTATCTTTCAATTGCAAACAAAGGACTACTGCCTGGAAGCAAATGAAAATGCATGGCTCCAAGTTATCCATATTGTTAGATGGATTCTGAGTCCTGCTTTGCAGTGAACTGACCAGCTCCCTGGGGGTCCAAACGTGGGATAGTTGTGGGGAAAGGATTTTCAGAAAACCCACCATACAGGTGATAGTGCTGAGATTGCTCAAGGACATCTTGCTGCACTTAGCACAGTCCTCTCAGTCTGTGCCGACCAGCATATTTTACCCTCACAGTATTGCTTCAAGGAGTTCTACCCCACAAAAGAATCGCATCATAATAAAACAGTACTCTGAGGCATTAGATCACATCCAGCCATGCATGGAAGCTGCATGAAGACTTAGAGGAATGTTGACAGAGGTTTCTATCTCTCTATCTGCAATTGCAGACACACGGAGCTCTTTTGCATGCAAGTGTCTCCAGACACTGACATATACACACTATGGGACTCACACATAGGATAGACAGTGGGTTTATACAAGAAAATTTGTTAAGGAGAATAATTTAATAGGAAGATTGGCTAAATTGAGGTGGTCAGGAATAGGGCTCAGACAAGCTAACTGACCAGCAGACTATTCAAAGAGCCTATTTTTCTACATTTCCCTATTTTTTCAAGTTTCTTCCTCTTAAATCCACCTTAATCACAATATCTCAGCCTTTGGTCCTTCCTTTAGGCTTTCCATAATGAGTTTTGTAAAGTCCACAGGGGCCCCTTGGGCATCCCATAATAGTCAGCCTTGTTTCCACCTGCTTATCTGTAACAAGGTGCAGCTTGACCCACTCCAAGACTGTGCCTTAGTAGTTTTTCAGTGAACTATCAATCACTGTCTGAGCAGTTCTGGTTTTCATTACTGTCTCTATTATCACCTACCCGTCAGATTTGTGTATCTGTGTGTTCCATTTATCACCTTTCTTGTTATTTATTATTTAATTTATAATGAATAGTCAGGTAATTAATGAAGCAGATGGTTTCACATTCCCCATACTCTTACAGTGATCAATCAGCCTGAATGGTCTGCAAATGAAGTCCAGGATGCATCATGTGTGATAACGGGCTTTTTTTTTCTTCATGTGCTCTTTGATTTCTAGAATGCAAACGGTACATTTCTGTGAAGTAATGTAAAATGTTGTATGATGTGCTTTGTGAGGACTGGGTGGACTTCCTGTATGGCCTTCTGCTGTGTCAGTGAGTGAGCTGGCCCATGGAGGCACATAACCACAAATGGAGTACTTTTATGTTTATCTTTCTTCTCTGACACATGTTGAACTGTGCCAACTGTCCAATTTCAGGCTGGACATGCTAAAGCTGAAAGGTCAAATGCCACAGAAACTGGTCTGTAAGAAAGGGCAGTAACATTCTCACACAGGTTGTGCCAAATGTAGCCAGAACTTTGCTCTGTTCAGGAGATCTTGGTGTCCAGCTTCTCCTCATCCTTTGCCACCTCATAAGCAGCTGGACATTTGCACCTGCCAGATTTCTCACCCATGAGCACCCCCAAGTCCTTCTCCTCAGCCCCTGCCCTGCTCAGCTTCCCGTCCCCTGCAAACATGTTGAGGGTGAGTTCCATCCACATCAGGACTATCAGAGACTGAAATGTTATGGTTAATGGCTTAAACATTGTTATGAAGGAGTTTTGCCCATTATGGCAAAACTGTATAAAGAAGCTGTGACCACCCAAGCCCAGCCCTCCTTGACTTGACCAGAACTTCAGACTGTGAGTTAAGCTGCCTAAGGGAACTTGATATTAGATAAAGGTGACACTATTGTTCAGTTACCTCAGGTCTAGGGATAAGTAAAAAAGACCAAGGGAGAAGAATGTATCCACAAGAAAGCCAAACCTGGCAGATGTCCTGAAAATCAACCCTGCCTCTGTTCAGGGTGGGGGAGGCCATAGCCCACGGGCTCATCTGCTGAGGCCAGGTTTGCAGGCACTCCCCCAAACCAAGGGGGAAAGAGGAGAGTTTTGGGGATGTGACATAACCTGTGGTCAGAATACACTGAGCAAGGGCTGTTCCAAGAAGCCAGTAGCTACTGTGAACTCTCTGACAGGAATGAATGCATCTGGAGCTGACAGATCCTCCCAAGGAACTCCATAGGATCCTCAGCTCTTCCAGCCTATACCATCTGCAGAGCAGTGGATGCTGGTTGTCTGGATCCCAGATCTCTCCACACCATGGGAAAGCTGTTGGCCCCAGCAACTCAGGCAGCCCACCAGACTGGTGCTACTGACCACAGCTGGCACACTGCACTTTCAGCAGTCATTCTGGTGGCTAGCCTGCACCTCTTGGATGTCTTGCTCATATGGCACACAGGCAACTTGCCAGATGTTATAGCAGACAGTGAGAGTTCTGCCAATGGTCTGCAAAAGTGCCAAACCAGCCTGGCAAAATGCAGCAGAGGCCAAAGTATCAGAGTTACCAGCAGCCCGCAGAGCAACAGCTGATGCAGCAGGGAGCCTGGCTTCGCTGTAGGCAGCAGAATCAGAGTGCCTGGCTGCACCCCTGTGTGGAGGTTACTGAGGAAGTCACATGCCACGCAGGGAGCTAATGAGCAGCCAGCACATTCCGTATTGTCCTGGTAAAGCACTTCCACTAGAAGGCACAAAGCTCTTTGTCATGTGGTGCAGAGAAAGATATCCCTTCAAGTGCAATGCACTGTGCATATAGCACTTCTCTCTAGAGTGCTTGCAGCAATGTAGACATGAATGAATCCACATACGCAGTCCAGAGGGGCAGTGAAAACTCTCCAAGCTGAATACTCTCAGCAGCACAGGCACAAAAATAATGAACTTAAGATGGTAAAGAACAAAGAAATATCCCTATTTTTTCATTATTTTTTTAAGAGCCAAGTAGATCATACACTTTTTTCTTGATCAGATTGAGACACTGTAAAGAAATAAAAATGCCCTTTGTAGGTGGAAAGTAAAGCAAACTAGATGAAATAATGCCCTTATTATTTTTGATGCTGAATTGCAATTCCACAGTACTGTTATAGCAGGATGATTTAGCTCAGTATAATGCTCCCAGTTGTCTTATTTTCCTGTTAACAATGTTTGTTTCTCTCTGTGGCTGAAGTAACTCTTCACGTTTCCGCAAGAGTGATGTATGGAAACTTCTGCTAGTCAGCAGTGACTGCTAGTGGAGAAAACACTAAGGAAATATTTTTCTTCATCCGCACTCTATTATCTAGGACATAAACCAACATTTCCTAGTGAAAGGGAGCAGATAAAAAACACAGGAGACAGGGAAAGACAGGGAATGGCTGAGAAGGTAATTTTAAATTATCTGCAATTTTTTTCAGTAAAACATTAATGTGGAGAAGTTACAATAATGTCTGGGATAAGACAAGTCAACCTTCAGCCATTATTGAAATTAAGTGCAGAATATCAAGGCACTTGCATTTCCAGTAGCCTTGGATTAGCTCTTGGGTTGTGCTGTCATATGTCTACTTAAGGCTCTAAAACAAATGTGTGCAGGCAATAGCCCTAGATTTTAATTTTATTTTTAGCTAAAACAGGAGACTTCTACTGCAACAACCTCTGCCATGGACACAGATTTGAATTTATTTGGAGTTGGAGAAGGAGGAATTTTGTGGGCTCTGATCCTCTCCACCTAGTGGGGAGAATATTCCTGTGTCTGTTTCCGGTCCCTCAATTCTTCCCTCTTCTCTTACATGTTTAGACTTAACTGTTTGCCCTTAATCTACAAATTCAGACTCCATGGAAATCAATATATTTGCTATTGATTTCAATTATTTCCACATGTACCCTCAGTGCTTTTCTGGCACACCCACACATTCAGTATGTTTTAGGAATACACATCCAAGTCACAGCAGGAGGCACTCTGGTGTGCTCTTTGATGGAAAAAGCAAGGCAAAAACATCTGTTGATGCACACAGGTGTAAGTGTGTATGAAGAGGGAAACATGGTCCATTCTGTCTGCCTGAGGTCTTCACAAGAAGTTGATTTGTGCCGCAGATATCTCTAAACATCTTTGAGGTCCCTAAAGTTAAAAATTGAAAGATGGCTTCAGTTTAAAGAAGAATTTGACAATTTGAATATATCTCCATCTTACATAAATCTCTTAGCTAAACTTAAAATATAATTTTTCATACTATCATGACAATGTCTGGTACTTCTATACCTTTGTTTCTCATTCATATTGGCTGACAAAGAAGGGAGAAATCATATACTGATGTCTTTGAACACCATATCTGGAGAGGACTACTTAAAATGTAGCATATGGAAAAAGCACTTTGATTTGTGGTACTGCTTCAGACTTTTATATTCACAAATTTAGTGAAAAATCATACTCTCCATTTTGCAGCATTCTATTCTTTTAGTTTCTGACCCACCAATATGAATAATGTCAATTTAACAAAAAGATACAAAATAATTTCTCTTTAGATACTTAAAATATAATGTATTTTCTGTAGCTTTCAGAATGTCACTCACAGATTTCCCTGTGCTGGTTCACAAAAGGTCAAAACAATTTCAAAGGTTAGGTAATTAATGAAATGGTACAGTCCTTTTAAGTGAAATCATTTCAGAGCATTCCTGTATCCCATTGAAAAAGAGAAAGATGTGTCTTACAGAGCAGATCCTGAGATCAGATATGGCATTCATTTCTTAGACTGCTTGTATCAGCATGATGGACTCAAGACCCAAATCCATCAGTAAGGACTTTGAGCAGATACTTTGTACATGCAAGTTGTCCTGTTGTGTTCATCACTTCCCATCTGTAAAAATGTGAAGCAATACTGCCATTCCCTGTGACAGTATAAAGATGTCACTTAAAGCTTATAAAGATGAATTAATTAAGCATTTGAACATCCCAGCAATAAGTGCACCAAAAAAAAAAAAGACTTAATTATTTCTGTTGGAGAGGGATTTGGATGTGATTCAGTAAATAAAGCATGCAGCCACATGCCTAATGAGTATAAAAAGACATATAAAACAGCTGGTTCCTCCCTTGAGCAGAGCCGTTCTCTGTTGTAAGGCCATAATCTAAAGTCAGTGATTGTCACAAAAAGGTTTTAGCTAACAACAGTCAGCTGCGGACTAACCCTTGGCGAGCAAGGCATCTGCTCTAAAATTAGCAGCAAAACGTGTCCATAGACTTAGAACATATATTGACACAAACAGGAAGGATCCTGGAATCATGGAATAATTTGGCTTGGAAGGGACCTCTGAAGGCCTGCAGCCCAACATTCTGCTCCAAGCAGGGCCAACTTAATTGCTAGAACAGGCTGCTCAGGATCTTTTCCTTTTAAGCTTTTAAAATCAGCAGTCTCTTTAAAGCCAGCAGGCAGTCTGTTCCAGGGCCCAGACACTCTTGATGTGAAATCCAATAGGGAATCATCCTTCAGAAACTTTCCACCTTTTTGGTGTTAAATTTTGCAGGTGTGCTTTTAGAATAGTTACTTTTTCAAGTTTATATCTAGGGTCATTGTATATATGTGGGTAAGCTCTTTGCAAGGGAGCTGCATTTTGCACAAGCTTTGATAGAGTCCATTCTTAATTGGTGAATTTGTTAACAAGTGTAATATCAGCCATAAAATCAGGATGTAAGGTAAGCAAGATATGTTTTATATTCTATGGCACTTTGGGTATTTCAAGCCTCTGTTCCTTGCTGCATTAAAAGGTTCTTTGCCCTGTAGATAGGAGTGATGTGGATCCTCCAAGAAATCACTGACAAAACTGAGAAGCACTTTAAAAAATCCCTTTGTTCTCTAATGCAGACAAGAAGGTTTTCCTATGCTAGGACACAGAAACGTGAGATTGCATATATTTTCAATTTAATAATGCATAAGGAAAGAAATTTCATGGGGAAGAAAATCAGCTTTTCTGTCATTAGATCCACCTAAAATCACTGGGTGGTGCAGCACCTGTAGTGGCACAGCTGTTCGTTCAGAAGAGAACTGAAATCTGCCTTCAACATACACACAAAACAACAAAGCATTCTTTCCTCTTGTCGAATCAATTTTATAGATTTAACATTCTTGGCTTATTATAAAAAACAAATAATTTCTTGTTGCCTGATTGATTTATAAATGTTTACATATTCTGTTTTTCATTGCAATGCTTATCCATGGTCTTTGACTTGGTAAAAGTTGTTAGCCAGTTTCAAAAAACAGACTTGCTCTATGGACTGCAACCAGCACATAGTATCAGACAGTTTACATCAAGTCTCATTTTCTGGTGTGTTTGCTTTTTGTGGGCCATTTCATTATCATGCAAATGGAGTTAGGCCATTTTGCAGACAATCTAATTGTTGGCATAATATGTCCTCATTATTTGTATAGCGCAGCAGTTTGCATTAGGCATTACCAAGTGTAACAGACATCAATATAACAGCATGATTTTTGAGAAACAGAGGCTACTTTTCATCAAAGGCTGTGCATACTGGTTACTAAATCCAGTCCAGAATCACCAACAGCCCTCAGCGAACCTAAACTGCACAGCTCTTCCACAGCCTAAACGTGCACTGTTTGTGTCTATAGGAGCAACATCACTTTCCTGACCTATACATTTGAAGTTTTCATTCTCTAATGCTTTCATTTCTGCACAAGCTTTAGCTCTTAAATGTTGAAGATAGTATTATGCTATGCCTACATAATTGCAGCAAAGGAATAAAGATAAATAAAGCACTACTAAAATAGCAAATGGAAACCAAACTGTTCTCTTTTAGCTAGTAATAGGAATGCAAAGCTGAAACTTTCATCCTGTTTCCAAACAGTAAATCTTATCTTTTCAGAAAATGCTGCCAATTTAGCACTGTTGAACTTTGGAATACAGCCATCCACACATAAACACATTTGCACATTATTTTGGTTGGCTCTTGCTACAGCCATATGCTAGGGGTTGTTTTTAATTAAAAAGACACCTCAGAAAATCTTGCAGTGTTCACACAGAATAAAACATCCTTAAAGGTTCTAAAATGTCAACAAAATACTAAAGGAGAAAGAACAGTTTTCTCCCCTCCACTAATGTAACTAATGTTTGCAGAGTGAATTTTAGCAGCCATTTTTTATGTGTTTATGAAGACACTTCAGTCACTTGTGTTCTGACATTTAAAGTTTTGATGCAGGAAGGATCAGTCACTTCTAAACCCCACTGACAGAAAACAATCAATCCATACTTTGCTGGTTACCAGAGCTGTAAACTTCATCTGTGTAGTGTAGAGTATCAAAGGACCTAAAGAGTAAGGGCTGGTTTTCATTTTTGAACAGTATGCAAAATTACTTAATGCAATTGAGTAGATGAAATCTGAAGTATCAGAGGATTTCTATTTTTTCACTCTCAATTTCCAGCTAAAAAATGTACCCTGTAAATATATATGTTGTGCTAACTAAGAATAGACTGCAACCGCCATGGTACCTCAAATGTAAAGGGATTTGTTTCTTGTGTCTTTTCACTTTTGGCACTAAACTTGTGGATTATTGAACAATAAGATCTACAATCTGCTGTATGTAGATTGGCCTCTTCTAGTCACCCGGAAGTGATCAATCACTATTGAACTGCGGATGTAACTGCAGGGTATCGAGCTGCCATCACTGGTGCCACTGTTTCTCATCCATGAGAAGGGACAAAACAAATTCCCTTTCCTTCCTTGCACAAAACCTCCAACATTTAAACACAGTTCTCGAATCTTCCAATAGCTTCCAGTTTGCCAGTCTCTTTCCTGGAAAAGGCCTGAAATTTTTTCTTTAATGAAACCAAACATTTATTCCTTAAAAAGGACAGACAAAAAGAACAGAAGAATGAACCAACTATGTGGGGGGGACTCCATTTCGAGTCCTTTTTCAAGTTGCTTCCAGCAACAGCTCTGCTGCTGGTACTGCTGGAGTAGTTACAAGGAACCATGGCTCCATTGCCTGCACTGGGGAGGGTGAGTGGAAGTTTTTCCCTTTGGTATGAACGTGAGGAAGAACATCTCCTCTTTGTTCCATACAGATCGGTGATCTCCTGAGCATTAATCAGACAGTGATTATTTTAAATGAAGATTTATGTCTACAGCAACCCACAGCAGCACAGAAATCTAAATTCTTTAAGGAGCAACAGATGTGCTGTCCAGAGGATGTGTACACACACACTGCTACAACTATGGTAGACTTCTGTAGTATCAGAGGAAGCAGTAATTTAGTGTTTGTTCTTTCCTCCTGTGCAGAGATTTCTGTATCCCCCTTTCCTCCCTGGTGCTGGTGATGGAAATGCTGGTGACCTCTTAATCATGTCTCAGGATGTGGGTGGGTTTGGATGTGAGTCAGTTTCTATAGAGCAGTGGCAGCTGGAACCAGTCATAGGCTGCAGGCTGATACTGTTTGCCTCACATTAGCAGATTCCTTTGTACTGTCGTCGCTGCTGCCTCACCTTCACAGGACTGAGTTCAGCCTTGGCTCAGATCTCACAGCATTTCTGCAAATGCCTCTCAGAGTCTCTTCATCTTCTCTTCCAAAGCTTCCTGTAGAAATACTGGCTGGTTGCAGTATTTTTATAAGAGATAAGAAATACATTGCTATACAGCCCTCCAGCAATTTGATTTATAGCAGTGTGAACACTTTGGTAATTGTGTGTAATAATTCACTGGTCCAGACTACAGTATCTTACACTTATTAGCGCTGATTTGTAAAGATTCTCTGAGTCTTGCTAACTTTTCTTGGTTAATTTTTGACACCTTTTTAAAAGGATACTTTATTACACTGGACAAACTGTCTGATGGGAAAGTCCTTCCTAATGTACTTTTTGTTTATACCCTCAGACAAAAGATTTAGAAAAAATATTTTAGATATATTTTTTCACCATGCATATTTTCATCCAAAAGGTCAGTAAAAATTTCTAGTAAAATTTTGGACTAAATGATGGTATAAAAATATAAGATTCACAGTTATAAATATTTTTGTTTATCAGTGATATGATCACATCATGTGAATTGGTCTCTTCTTCCTGATTTGTGGAAAAGCGTAAACACTTTACGCTTTCCAGCCTTTCTGTTTCTTCTTGGATTCATTATTAATCTTGGATTTATTTTGTTTGGCAATGATGTTACCACAGGGAAGAATCTGAATGTATTCTGTCAATGTACAGAATAGTTTTATGTTTTTTTAACTTCTCTGTGTTTATTCCTCTCTTTATTCATTCTCATGTTCTTTGTGGAGCTAGGACTTTCCATTTGCAACTCATAACAACCCACAGCTCTTTCCACCTGTTGCAGTTATTCTAGAGTCCAGGAATACATTTGGTGGTCAATATTCCTCTGGAAATCATATTTATCAACAATGAACCCCACCCGATGCCAAAATTTCTGCTTACCTGAACAGATAAATTTGGGATTCTAAAAAGCCTCCAACTGCCATAGTCTAAATAACACCCAGCCTTGTTAACATATCTTAGAGTGGTTCAGAAATCAGTTTTGTTGCCTTTTTTTATCAGAATTTTAGAGAAGCTGTGAATCCCAAGTCATAACAAAAGATCACATAGAAGTAGTAGATGGCGGTCTTCATCGGGAAGCTCTGAAAGAGCTTGAAACTAAATTGTTCCATTCATCAGGCAAGAACGCAATAGCTAAAAAATGTTTCTGCTAGAAAAACTGGGAGACAAACAGATTTCTTCCTCTTTGTACAGTGATTACTGTTCAGGCTGCCCAGGCAGGTAGCTTTGCACTTTGCTCTGCAAAAGTACGATGCAAAACTAGGGAGAACTGAAAGAGCAAGGGAAAGAGCTGCTGATTTTGGTGAAATGGAGAAACAGTCTGAAAAAAAATGCAAATTAATTGCATCTAGATGCAATTAAACAGTGGCACATATACATGGTGAGGTCCATTAGGAAAGGCTCTGAAAGTTATTGTACCTGAAACATACAGGAGTACAACCTGCAAGAACAGTAAACAGGGCTCTTGCTGTACTTGGTAAGTCTTGAGCCAGGAAAATGTTCATATTGCAGTGCCAGTGAGTAGGCTAGGGGTGCACAAGAAGCTGGAAAAGGACACAGCTGGGGAGAGTTGACTCCAGCTGGACAAAGGAATATTCCACACCATAAAGTGTCAGGCTGAACAGTTCAACTGGGGCAGGCTGTGCAGTGGTTGGTGAGCAGCTGCAATGTGAATCCCGTGTTTTGTATATTGTCTTATAATCGTTATTAACATTTTCCTTTCCTTTTCTGTCCTACTAGACTGTCTTTATCTCAACCCACGTTTTTTACCTGTGTTCCTATTCTCTCCCCCATCTTTGGGGGACAGAGTGACCAGATGGCTCTGTGGTGCTCAGCTGCCTGGAGGTTAAACCATAGCAAAGGGAGAACAAGTTGTATGTTAGAAAAAGAGAAATCTTTCTAACATTCAGCACCAGGTGGAATTGCTGAAGAGGCTGTGAAGCTGCAGGAGTCCTATAAAACAAATGTCTGTTGTGAATATCTTGGGGCATGGCATAGCTGGGATTCATCTTGCCCAATTCTATCTGTCAAAAAGCATTTACCATTCAGCTTATCCTCTGGGAAGCCTTCACGGTTAGTGGAGGCAGACTTAACGCCACAGACAATTTATCTTATGCTAAATGAGGTATCTAGACTCCATGGAATGATGGGCTGTTTGCTTGGTTAACCCAAAAGGAGTCTGTAGGCACCACAGAGTTTTGGGCCTGTGACCGGCTTCTATAGTATTATTTTAATGGTTGTAAGAAAAAGGAAAATTATTCACTCTTTTTCAAAAACCAGGAAGAAGAGACCTATTCACATGATGTGATGACACCACTGATTAACAAAAAATATTTATAACTGTAAACCTTATCATTTTATACCATCATTTAGTCCAAAAGTTTGCTAGAAACATTTATTAACTTTTTGGATGAGAATATGCACAGTGAAAAAAGATTGAAATGTATCTAAAATAAAAAGCCTTATGTTGTGCTTTTTCAAGACATCTACATCTTCAGGAATCTGTAAGTGACACAGGTTGTTAAATTTTCCCTCCAGTGAATGTAAAAATGAATGAGTATGGTTTGAACCAGTTGTTCATTTGAATAATGGTTCAACTTATAGAAATAACTGAGGAACTCCCAACATTTCAAAATCTTTAGCATACAGCTTTCTCTGAAAGATGCAATTGTTAACAGCTATGTTTCATTACATGCTACTTGCTCATGTTTTGGAAAGCTTAACTTGTGCAGACAGAGAGAAAAGCTTAAGTGGAACTGTTGTGACTGTCTACACACCAAAGAAAATGAATAGTTTAAGATAACCTACAAGAATTCTGTGACAATAAAGTAAGTCATGTGTTTTGTACTTGCAAACCATATCTGCATTCAAAAATGAAGACAAAGACTATCATCTTTGAATGGTTAATTTGGCATGAGATATTTTGCTGTCATTAATAATTACAATAATATAACTGATAATAATTTAATAATAAGTAGTGCAGGAAAAACCCAAGCACAGTAAGAAGGATAAGGTATGGAGGAACATTGATCCTGAGCAAAGAACCAAAATTCCAGGAACAACTTTCTCACTGTCTGATGACTTTGTAAAGTTGGTGTAAATAGGACCACAATACCTTAACTGACACCCACATGAAGTACCTTCCATTTGTAAGGAGCTCATGTGGGAGACTAAGCCAGAATGTGTTAAATGTGATATCACCATTGTATATGAAATTTCTTACCTTAGAGAAATACAAACACTTTGAAAAGAAAAGGCCATGTGATTACCATCATGGTAATTATTATTGATGAGTTCACTAGCAGTAAATTTGGACCCTAGATATAAGAGAAAATCATAAAAAATACAGCTTTTTCCTTCCCAAGCCAGACTACTCAAACAGGTTTGCAGTCCAATAGCTCCAGTGCATGTTAATAAGTTCTGAGTCCATACAGCTGTTGCTCTTATACCCCATTTCAGGTTAGTAACATAGAAAAAATTTCCCTTTTACCAGTAGTAGGTTAACACATGGCTGATGTGGGAGTAGAGGGAATACATCCTCACTTCTGACCTGACAGTGCACTGGAACCATAAGCTGTCAACTCTCTTTCACATCAACTAGCTACAGCAAGAAAACCTTTGAAACCATTAAAACTTTGATAAAAGCTTTGCTCTAAATCAGTAGAAATAAAGGATTAATTAAGTGTACCCAAAATAATTACTTTAAAATTAGCTTGACATTCACACTGGACATACAACTGGAAGGAGATGCTTTCTTCAATATAGAATTGAAACAGCAAATTAGATTTCACTCAGGCAGAAAAACTTACAGATTCTAATCCAGGAAAACATATGCTTACAAAATTGACCATGGGTGTAGTAACTGCTCTTGGACAATTGCAGTGTAATAGGCTGTCATCCCTTGAGGACTTGTCCTAAAGCTACTAGTGAAATCTGGCCAGGCCAGTGACTTGGAAAAATTACATTAGGGTTTTTTTTTTTTTTTATGAGCTTTTTGAAAGATTACAGCTAAAATAGGAGAGGCACATACCTTACACAATGGTATAAAAACTTCCTGGGATGACAAAATCCTAATAAATTAGGGGGACACTCTACTGGGAAATTCACAGTGGAAACTTTTTCTACTGACACATAAACCCAAGTTTAAATCAATATGAAGTGGCTTTTGTGTTTGTTTTTTAAGTTGGGAAAGAATCAAATCATAAGCATTATCACCATAAAGTGACCTACACATGGAAAATAGCATGTAGGCAGAAACATGGAAGTGTTAGCCTTTGCAATGTACAACACATTATCCAAAGGATGAAAAGACAAATTGCAACTGCATCTATGTACATTAGAAAGATGCTTTTGTTCTTCTTTTAGCAATACATTTGACAGAAAAAGAACAACTCACTAAAATGTCATGTCTGACTACACCTTATTCCTGTGGTGTCTCATGCAGCTTAACACAGAGAAAATACAGGATGCCACAAAGACATGGAATTATAAATTATGAATTTAAAATGCCAGTCATGTCACTCTTTATAATATGAAATAATGCAGAGTATAAACTAATGTCCTGGAAATGTTAGGGTTGAGATTCATCTGCTACAACTTCAGACAGCTTTTCAGTAACTATCTGATTTATGTTGGAAACCCACATTCAGAAAAGAAGAATCTAATTCTGAGATTCTCTCTTTCTATACCCAACAATAAAAGGAGTCCAAAAAACTAACAGTGTATTAAACACCTGCAGTCTAATACTGCATTATTGCAATGCACATTGTAATGCTGAAAAAATCCCTATGTGGTCAGGTGAATATCAGCTTCAGAGTGTTTCTGTGAATTTGATAATTTTAGAATTGCTTGCATTTCATTAGCATAGCAGAATGTCTGTGAAAGCTCTCTTCCACCTCAAAGTCTCTTCCATCTCAAAGTATTGTACGTATCGATAGAGGACAGAATACCTTTATCTTCAATTCTCAGCACACCATACAGTCTTTAAGGGTGAGCCTAACAGAAGGAACAATGGTGAAACTTTGCAGGAAGCATGTGGGCTGTGTCTTCCACACACGATGGGCTTTCCCTATGGGCTCAGGCAAAACATAGGACTCATGGAGTTGCCCAGAGCAGTAGCCCTAAAGATGCAATGCTAACTTCCACACATGCTCTTTGAACCAGTGCTCCCTTTGCAGATTTCACTTTGTGTTGTATTGGGCAATGTCAGTAAGTACTGATTATGAGAACCTGGTACATGAGAGATAACACCAGCTGCCTCAGAAATATAATGTGTTTCAGAAGTGAATCAAAGAAGAAAGAGTGAGGGTTCCCTTCAATCATGTGGAGTAAATCTGAGAGTGAGCTTTCTTATATCTGCAGTGTCAGTCACACCAGAATCACAGAGTAGCATCCCGGCCACCAAACTGAACCATAACACTGCTTATGAGACTCAGAATTCCTACAACCTGTACACAAATGTTTGCATTCCAGACCCAAGCTTTTTCACTCTGTGAAAGAGCCCTTCCAAGCAAAGGTTATCTGTGAGCAAACAGAATTAAGTGTTAATTAACAAATAGCAAATACTTGAATTAATAATTATTCATTCTTAAATCTTTACTGTGAAAAAATGTCTTAAATAAATTATTGTTTGTTCATTTAAACTTGGTTTATATAGAGAGAGGTCAAAGAGGTCTGTGTGGACAAGAGGTCATAATCCACTGCCTCAAGTAAGCCATCAACACTGTTTCAGTATCTGTGTGTAGATAGACCAAGTATGTGATGGTATCAGCATTCTGTGGTAGTTGTAAAATCTGCATTCTCAGGAGGCATTAACATCAACGCCAGAAGTTCACGTAACGCCACAGTGGCTGCTCTCTGTTATATGCGTATTTTAAAACACCTGCCAGGAAAATTTAGCTGCAGTTTTTCATTAAGAAGAACATTTCTGCAAAACCTACTACCAAAAGCTGTGGCTTTTTCTCCACTTTTAGTCTTGACTGAAATATAGCATGTTTTTGTTTTATCATGGTGTGTTATTTCCATGCCTTGCAAATCTGAAGGTGAGATGGTGTTCAGTTGTGAATAGCATTTTTTGTGTTTCCTTGAGCTCAGTAGAGCTGTTAGAGGTTTAGAGGGTCACAGCAATGCTTGCTAAATGACAGTACTGCAATCTGCCTTTTTACATTGTTGAAGAGGAAAAAAAATTACACCTATTGCAAATGCAGTAGCCGGTATTCCTTGGTCAGAAATTGGGTGACATGAAATCTCAGTGTATACATGAAATAAGACTTTGGTCTTTTAACAGGTAAATTTCTAATGCATTTCAGAATTCCATTGTTTGGATGATGCCTAGGCTTCTGGAAACATATATCCTGACTAATTAGGAGTGTTACTTGTGTTTGTTGCTGCATTTTTTTATTAATGCTTTCCAAACTGTAAGTTGGAACAATCAATTCTGTAAAGCAGTCTGGGCTTCTCCTAAAAGTATGTACAACACCAAAACTTTAGTCAATCCAAGTATTTCCAGAAATGCTATGTTCTTGTAGTTTACAAGTGTCTCCAGAAATGTTATGTTCTTGTTGATTATGTTAGTGGCTGATGGTTTATGTTGGCCATGGTTTCAGTTTTGCTGTCATCTGGCTGTGATCCTCCTGAAGACAGAAGGGATTTCATGTGATTAACTTAGATTTCTGCAGGCTGTGGATAATATCTTGATTGAACTTCACGTAGTCTGGGTCCTTGCCATCACTTGCATTTCCAATTGTGTTGAGTTGATGCAGGTTTTATCATACAATCATCTCTTCAATAACAGTGCCTCCAAAAGTTATTGTTCTTTTGCTTCAAACTTTTCATTAACTGGCCCTAATGGAAAATATAGACAGAAATGTTTACAGCACCTGGGTGCATACTTGAGAAATATATCTTGCTCAAACCAAATTCCACATATATGCCTTCCTTATCCATAACAATATTTTTAACTGCTTTTTGGGCTCCAGATGTATGTCAGTCCAGAAACAGAAAAGTTCCAACTCATTTTAGCCTTGATTAAACTGGTGGAATCCAAAAAATGCTAAAATATGTAATCTCTCTAATCATAAATACCCCTAAAAAAGTAACACTAATAATAAACCCTAATGCCTAAACAAAACAAAACAAAACGGAACCCTGATCTTTAATCCTTACCCTAATACTAAAATTTTAAAAAACCCTAAATATAAACATAAAACCTTAATTCTAACCCAAATTTTAAACCTAGCCTTAATCCCACCCATCAGCCTAAGACTACCCTCACTCAAACACAAAATCCGAAATTTAAACACAACCCTAATCCTAAACCCTACCATAATGCTAAAGCCAAACTCAACGAGAATGCTATCTAAATCTGAATAATACCAGTGAATCATAACGCCAGCCTTAAATGTCCCTCTTTGAAGAGTTGGAGTAACCCTGATCCTGAACGCTAAACATAAAGCCAGACCATAATCCAAATTGTTGTGTGCAAGCACAGACATAACTTCTAAAACTAATCCTAACCCAAACTCTAGTTTTGCTCTGCCCAAACCCATAATTTCAAGCCCTAATTAACCTGACAAAAATCTTGGCCACCCTGTTACCTTCACCCCAGCAATTAATCAAATCCTCAGCTTGACATGAAGCATTAACACAAAAACAAACTTACTGAATGCTAAGCTAACTCTAATGCTATCCACAAGATTAGATTTAGGGCTTTGGTATTACAGCATGAGTGTGGGGCTGGGTGTTAGAGGTTAGGGGTTTGGTTCTGGTTTGGGATTAGGGCTTTAACTATGGGCTGATTTTTTTCTTAGGATATGGTTTATGATGGGATAAGTGATTGAAATTTTTGATAGGGTCTGGGGCTTTTGATAGGGGTTAGAAGCTGAAGTGAAGATTGCCATTACAGAGTGTTTTTTCATGGCATGGGGAATGTCATAGAAGAATAAATTTTAAATTGAAATGTAAATAGAATATTCAAAGAAAAAAAGGTAGTGATTACAAATCACTGGCTCAAGACAATTTTCACTCAAGCATTCCTTAAAAACTGTAATGTAAAGTAGCTGAGTAAGTAAGCCAGGCTTGTAGCATCTCACATAAAATGGCCAGAAAACCAGAATACAGTGTTAATTTTTAATATTATTGGGATTGAGTAAGTACAGACCAATACATCTGATGCTTACACAGTAAAATTACTGGCAATCATGATGAAAAGATAGAATTAGAGAAGTCATAGGTAGATACCGGGCACTGGGGAAGTCTAGAAAAGTTTTGTAATGTTAAATTATGTATAATTTATTGCTAAAAAACATATAAAGGGTTAGAGATGATAGATATACAATTCACAAAGTCTATGTAGACTTGCAAAGGGTATTCAAAAAAGTTGGTCACCAAATGCTCTTCAAAAAATTATTCTATGATGGGGTAAGAAGCAAATCCTTCACACGACAGAATAACAATTAAAAGGTTGGAATCAATTATCTGGTTTTGGAATATATAGAAGCTGCAAGTGGAATACACACTGCATCACCATATTGATACCTATTACAGTGACAGAGTTTGATACCTGATATTCGGGATTTTAAAGATAACAAATGAACGTGCAGGAAGATCTAATGAGACTGGTGGATACAGAAGAATGAAGGAGCAAAATAACATTCAGTGTGAAATGGATGCAAAAGGACAGAAAGAAAAAATAACTCAAACATTGTATGCAGTGTGATTGGCTCTGCATACATGCTGAGTGGTAATTGATAACTGGGACTTAAACAAAGTTCTTCAAAGCATTTCAGAAAAAAACAATAGAAAATGGACTAGCACTACACTCTGCTCTGAAAGTAAAAAACACAGAGCAGAAAACATAATAGTATCAATGTATGCTGGAAATACCTACCTGTTCTTGGAGTATTCTGTGTAGTTCCAATACCTCTCTGACAAGAAAGGATGGAGTAGATTTAGAAAATAAAAGAGTGAGAAGTGTAACCAAACAACTGATTTGGTTTCAGTACAAGACCAAATTAAATAGACTAGTACTCTTCAGTTTTGTAAAGAGAGCAGGGTTGTGAGCAGCCGTTCAGGGTCTCTTCCAGAATAGGAACAAGGTGATACCAAATACAACTAGATTAAAAAGTAATATAAAAAATATAATGTATAGTTAAACTCTGGAAACACTTTCCTGTTGAATATTGTGGTAAAGTTGACAAGAGTTCACAGAATGGATGGCTGATACATTGAAGAAAAGGTGATTGCATTGAGAAATGCAGAGATATGTCCAACTCAAGAATCTTAATTTACTTGCAGAATTTCCTCAGTATAACAAAATATTTTCACCTGTGTATCTATGGTCACTGGCCACAGTAGGAGATAAGATTCCAGCCTAATAATACACTTTGATTTATCTTGAAGTGACACTTCTAAAACTTCTGTTTGGTAGAATGGATGAGGAACCAGACCAGAGTGGATGGATAAAAAGGAAAATTAGAAATTAATCAAAGCAAAAGCAGAATGAAAAATAGGTTAGATCACAGAATGGAGAATAGGGAAGGATGAAAAAGGAACAGCAGAGCAATGATGGAGAAAAATGGAATTAAATACAGCAAACAGGACAAGCATCTTTCAACATGCATGATCTTTGACTGTAACAAATGCAAAGAAGGACTGCTGGGATAAATAGGAGAACAGGGGCATGTATTACAGGAAAAAGCAAAAAAAATTAACAATTTGCAGTTCCACCAATCTAACTGAAAATTGAGTAGCTCTATGACTGTTCTATACAAATGAGTTTACCTACATCAGGAGCATAAGCTGGAGGACAACATCACGAGAATGAAAAGGTGTAAGTTGGCAGATGCACCCATGGCAAATCAGTCAGCAGAGCAGTGAGGCTGTGAAACAGACTTTGATTTGGAATAGCTGGTGCTGTTTCCAGAATTGTGAAAACAGGAGACAAGAATCTGTGAACTCATAGTCCATTACAGTTCTATGTTCCATGTTTTAAATGCCAGCAAAAAATTCAAGGCAAAAAATGTCAGACTTGTCTCAGGTTCGGGTTTTTGGGTTTTTTTTCCTAGGATGTGTTCATACGTCTCTCTACCACATAACAAATAAATTCACACAGTGTAGAGCTTGCAGAGACCGTTCAGTCACCTATTTTGGTGTCCCGTGGTACCGGGCCATTACGCTTCCTCCAGTTGACTCCCTCTTGAGTGCAATAAACTTCCTTTGCCCAAAACACAATTTCTAGGTAGGTATCTGTGGTCATTTCAAGGAATTCAAAAGACTGAGAGTACACCACTACCTTCAGAATTTATGTCTCTGGATGACCATGTGCACAGTTAAACTTATTTATGGAATATTTCTAATTTGAACTTCTTTGCCTTTAGGTCTGTACTATTCTTCAAGAGGTTAAAAATTATCTTGAGAACTAGTATTTTCTGCATGTTCAAGTTTTCATACAATACAACCAAGTAACTCAAATCTGGAAAAGATACAAAAGCCTGAGTTAAGCCACTTGTTGTAAAGTATTTCTGCTAATCTACAAATACTGCTTGTATATCTCTTCTAATTCTTGTTATTTTTGCAGCAATCTTCTTGAAATATGGAGAGCAGATTCATTTGTACAAGTCTTCTGTGCTGGGGTTCATATTTTGGTATCATAGGTCCTTCAAATACAGACATATTGAAAAGTTATGTATTATTAATCTACAAAATTTAGCAAAAACTGTTATATCAATGTATCCTTATTATACGCACCTGTTTTCCTGGCTCTGTGAGTGACAATTTTTGGAGAAAGCACTGAAAAGATAAGGGGAATTGCTGTGAATCATTACTGAAGTACATTCACCTCTGGAAATTTCCACATTCAAGAGGCTTAAAAAACTGTGCGCAATGAGAGGACACATAGATAGCAGCAACAAAGCAAAGTGTGTGATGAAGGCCTGACAAACCTGTATTAGCATCAGAGTCCACTATTCTGACCAATATGTATTAGCTATTCCACACACTGAGGATTTGAAGTTTAACATCAAATTTACTGACTTGAATCTCTTTTGACATCACATGGAAATTTGATTTTGCAAGGTGATACAGGAACACACCTGAATCAAAACACAAGCACAAATAATCAGAGTACACAGCTTGAATAAATAGTTGAATCACAGTACTAACATAATTCTCAATAATATGCTGGCGAGATATATGTGACAAGAATCCAGGTCATGTCTGTCACTCCCATCAGAGTCCTTTTTGTTGTTCAGTTTTTATACTCTGAGTTGTTCACACTTTGTATTGGGTACCTTTTTAAAAGTTGTGTGACTATTTCTGCTCTTTCTGTTAAACAAGGAACAAAAAAGTGGTTGATCCATTCAGATTCTGCTGTTGGTTGATTTGCACAACTGGTACAGCCAGTTGGTGCACTCCACCAATATAGGTGGCTGGTCACAGACCACAGAATATTCTGAGTTGTAAGGAACCCACAAGGATCACCAAGCCCATCTCTGAAGTGAATGGCAGGGGTTGAACCCACAACCTTGACACTATTAGCATCATGCTCTGACCAACTGAGCAAATCCACTCAACTGATGTAGCCATTTACACAGAAGAAAGACAACCATCCAGTCCTCTTTGGGCTGAATTCAGCTTTCTTTGAAGCCATGACCATTCCCTACATCCCTCTCTGAGCTTCAAGGGCATGCCACCATCCAAATCTCCTGTAAGCCTTCTGACATTGTTGTGGGTCATTTATCAGTCACAGCCAGATAGCCTCTGGACAAATTGTAAGGTTAGGAACATAATAATTGCCTTTTTGTTAATTTGTTATCTGCTATATGACCTGCATTTGCATTCCAAAACCTAGTCATCACTCAGTAATTAAATCATTGCTTGAAAGAAAAGGTGAATTGCATTTTCAGATCAAAAGTTGGACCTGAGGTGATGGCAGATGGGCTGGAGTCATAATG
Organism: Eopsaltria australis; assembly: GCA_034509425.1. Lineage (NCBI taxonomy): Eukaryota > Metazoa > Chordata > Aves > Passeriformes > Petroicidae > Eopsaltria > Eopsaltria australis. The sequence goes on from JAVTVJ010000072.1 coordinate 3,196,684, forward strand.
CTGGTCTTGTTGGACATGAACATTAATTCAATTGAGAGAGGTAAAGTTAGAAGATTACACAAGGCAGCCTTGAGTCCAAAGTAAAATTATATCTTTTATGTTTATGCCATGCAAAGTAAGTCATCTCAGTGCTTCTTCCTCATACACACAAGTTTATGTTATCCTTAAATTGCCACGTTACATGAGAGCTAACAGTGAGTTGTCCATCAGTTGTGTTCCTTAAATTGTTTTCAATGACATTGCTTTCCAAGGTAACATCCTCCATTTTAACTCAGTTGATCAGAGCATGGTGCTATAAACACGAGAGTTGTGGGTACAATCCCTATATGGACCATTCACTTAAGAGCTGGACTCAATGATCCTTCTGGGTCCCTTCCAACTCAGGCTATTCTGTGATTAATTTCTGTGATTTGTTCAGACAGTCTTAAATATCATGTTCATTATCTTAAAAAATATACAGCGTAATCCAGATTTTTCTACCTGGAAAGCTCCTTTTCAATACACCCTCTGACTAAAGGGAGATATTGCACTCCAGGACAGCTGCTCTGTCTGTCATGGCAGGGACCGTCAAGGAGCACTCGATGCCACCTAACTCAGCCATGAGGAGCTCTAATGCCCTTGAAAGCTGCACCAAATTGTGCCAGATTGCCATTCCACAACCCAATGGAGCAAAGGGACACTTGTCTTTGTCTGCTATCAGGCAGTTTGAGCCTATATGTAAAATTTGCTCTGTGCTAGAAATGAATGTCATAATAGCCAAGACTGGTACAAACAGGCAAGACAGAAAAGGTTTGACTAGTGGCGGTGGTTCTGGTTTGAAAGTTATAACCAAAGCAATGAGAAGCTGAAGAAGAAGAAGAAAATTCTAGAATAATTGAAAAAAAACCCCTCAAAATGTATAATTTTTACATGATAGAACTGCTAACGAAACAATCTGAAAGAATGGTAAAAATTTCTTCACCAACAGAAGGCGGACAGGAGGTACTGGCAGATTACATTCCTGTGATTCTGTTCAATATATTCATGTAGCACATTACTATATTATATATAAACTGGAATACAACGACAAAACTAGGTGTCTCCAAGTCTACAAAGCATATCAGACTTGTAAAAACATTAGGAATATTTTTGCAGAACTTCACATTCCAATTTACCTGAATGTGTTACAGAGTTATTACTAAAACATATGACTTTATTTTAAAGGGGTTATTTTTTTCATCTCGAGGTTTTTTTTATTTGTTGCTCAAATAAACTAATAAAATTGAATAGGAAATATGTGCTGAAAAATGGATAAAAACCTTTCTATGGAAGAATATCACATGCTAAAATAGTATCAGAAACTCAGTCCAAGGAATACTGAAATGTGAACATGGAAATAAATGTAATCCACATACCAGATGTTATGTTAAAAAAAGAACAACCTCCTTGAGGTGGATTCTATTTTTGCTTCAGTAAATATGTGGGTTTTCTTTATTTGAATTGGGACAGATGGCTAAAAAACTTCTTAAACATAGTAAGCTATACTATACAAAGCAGTAAACTAACATGCATACATACAAAACTTAGAAGTAAAATAGCAAGGTTACAATACAGTTGCTTTTAGTGTGCACCTTTAGATGCTGTAGTAATGTTAACATTTTACAAAGAAGTATGCACCTGGCTAACTCGCTGAATATCAAATTTGCTGAATGGGAACTTGGCTAAAATTACTACATCAGACTCAAAAGGGCATTTTTTGTCTGTTGTGAAACAACCTCCACAGAAGAAATGCAGTTTTTAATGATTTGTTCAGTGCATTTAACAAGTAGGTGGAAATCTGCTCTTACAATCTGCAGTGGATTCCAGAAAGCACAGCAATATTTAGCAGTCTGGACTGTTGAGAAAGAATCGGCAGTATCTCAGTGTTTCAAAGTGGAAACTACCATGGCAAGATACAAAATCCAAAATATAGAAAGACATAACAAGGCTATTCAGGATGTTTAGTCTAGTTAGGACCTCATTGGGAATTGTCATGGCATCAAATGCAGTTTTCAGGGTAGCTGGTTTTGGCTGGAGCTAGTGCAAGGCAGCAACTCAACAGCAACTAATTTCCAGCAAGGTAACTCTTCACCCTGTCTGGACAGCCAAGATGTCTTTAGACATCTTGCTAGGGTGATGAGCATGCTCGTGTTTAGCCTAATGCTCTTTGCTCACAAAGGGCTCTGCAGGGATTGGGAACCCAAACGACTCCTTTCCTGCTGCTTCTTTTCTCTGGCTCTCCAACAACAAATTTATGGTGACACGATCAAGCATTTATAGCTACAGTTCTTATTTGTTAGAAGCTGTCCTGTTGGAAGCTGAGATATGTTGCCAACTGCTGCACTGGGGAGGTGAGGAAGGTGTAGAAGGATCATTATAATCTTTAGGTTCTCTTCAAGAATTTGACTATAGAGGAACTGAGAGCATCCCAAGGGAGACGCATTGCTGCAGGGACTCCCAAGGAAAGCACAGAGCATCCGAGGACCAGCATGTTATATAGAACTAGATTCTACAGGAAATGGGGCAAAGGGATCAAAGTCAGGGGTAGATTTCAAGTCTACCTTTGCCTTGTTCAAAAGAACATGATACACCATAATTCTAGGTGTCTTCAGTCTTCTGTGAAGGTCATGACTAGTATTGTCCAAAATCTGGTGTACAAAGTCTGTCTTTCCTTCTTGTAGTCCTTTTGATCGTTGCAAAAATGCAATTTTTCTCCTCCTCACTGTCATAAATTTTCAGCTTACCACTTATAATTCTGTCTCGATAGTCTCATATCACTGAGTAGCAGTAGATGTGTGTCACATTAATCCATTGTATCCAGCTTTATGAACTTCTCAGAACTCATGTCTGGTGCCAATTTGTGTCCCTTTGGGTGACTGGACAGATGAAGGCAATGCATTCATGTCATCGCCTTGATGCACAGTGGTCAATTGCGTGCTGTTTGCACAAACAGGACTCTTACCCATGAAGGCTGTCACCCCTGTCATTGCATCAGGTCTCTTTCAAGACTCTAAGCCCCAAGGGTGTTAGTGGAAATATTTTTTCCACATCTTAAGATTGTGCCTGATTAACCTCCCTGTACAGTCTGAATCTTAATCTATTGCATTGATCTGTGCAAATATAGTTATATTTAAACAACTAAACAAAAACTCTGAAAGGCCATAAACCTTAGAAAAGAGTCCTGAGGGCTGTTTCTGCCCGGTACAGAACTCAGTCTATAAAACTACAGTAGTCAAATAGATAAAAGTGAAGAATACACAGCTATGCACTAGGAAGCAAAATATTTAGGACCATTTTGTGACATCCTTTGAATAGAAGTATAAGTGGAGAATAGCAAAAAAATAACAAAAAAAGCATGAATAAATGCTTTTACATTTCCTGATGTTTCATAAAAAAGAGAAAATCTGCTTCTTCTCTGTGTGAAATGAATATTAATTTTTGAGTTCTGATAATCCACTGGGAAGTGGTAGTGAAATATTTTTATGTTAGGGAAATAGTTTCTTTTACTTGTAATGAAATAGTTTTCTTTAATTTTGAACATGCTTTGATATGTGAAGCAGTCAGAAAAAAATTAATAAGCAAAATAATTTAAGATCAAATCAACTAAACATTTTGTGGTTTGATTTTTTTCCTTCATTGAATATGTTTATATACAAAGAAAGTTTCCATTCTTCCCTGGAAAACATCTGATAACTCTAGAATGCATCAGAAATAAATAGGCAAGGTAAACTGAATGTTTTAAAGGCACCAGGATACCCATTTGGGAGGTTAAAGATCCAAATTCAAGCTGTTGTTTTGAATTAAGCAACTTTGCCCTTATGTTGGCTCTGTGTCAGGCAGCACTCTAATCACAATTTTTTTCTAAGATGAGTGGCTTTCACTTTCAACAGAGATGCATGATATGCTTATATGAAGCACTTCACAGTACTAACAGAAAACATAAACTGCAAAAAACAAAGGAGGAGAGGATATAAACAATTTGATTACCGACCTCTGGCTCAGCGACAGTCAAAAAGTTGCACTCATCCAAGCTCTTCAACCCAGTGTATTTCAGAAGGTATTTTTAAATGATATCTTGAATTTCAGAAATAAAATTCCCAGGAGAATGTATGAAAATTAGGCTTGTGTGGCATTGCTTTGAAGATCTTGATCACTAAATTGTTAAATGAAACCAAAATAAACAAACAAATACTCCCTCCCCCTTAAAATAAAAAAGACAGTATTTTTGTCATATTTGCAAAGAAAATACAATTGTCATCACAAGCTCTGTTTCAAAATTGAGAGCAAAAACAAAAGTAAGTCTTTGAGTAAAATTTCCAGTTAAATCCTAATTTTTAATCAGACAGGTTTCTAAAAAAATTCAGGGATTTTTTTTTACCTTTATGTATTTCAAAATACACATCAAACTGCCAAAAATTTAAGAGACCAGTAACTCAACACCTATTTCCCTGTGGAAACTGGGTTCCTCATGTTGAAGTGGTACTTCCATCAGTTTTTCACACCATGCAATCATTTTCCAAATAAACACATACAAAATACCTAGAGAACAAATTCCATTTCAGCAGAATAAAACCTCACCAAAAATGCTCTAGAAACTGAAACATTTGCCATATGAGCAACACCTGAGAAAATTCTCTGCCATAAACAGCAGAGAAAGACTAGAGTAAATGTTGTCATTTACTCAGTTTTCAGGTCCTTGACCTCAACAACTTTTACAATTATGTGGCATTAAATTATAACACTCCAATTACTTTTGTTAGTCCACCCAACTATGTAAAACATATAAGGACAACTAATTTGTCATTTCTTTTCAAATTTACATTTCTTTTATGAGAATTATTGATTTTTTAGATTAAAATAATTTCTTGCAAGTGAAGGTGCTACTTGTGTTGTCTCAAATAAATAATTCAAGTTTCCTGTCTTATTCTCTTTTTTAACTGACCTTTGCCACACCTCCTTGTGCACTATACTTGATGTTTTTCTGCTAAGGAAAAAGATTAATAATTTGAAGGAGGTTGTATTTGCCAGCTCAATAAATCAGGTTTTTTTGCTGAGTTAGTTTAATGTATGCTGAATTATGACTTTCCCATGCTCACTGGAATCAAGACAAATGAAAAGAAGCACATTCTGAAAATTCATCATTTTTCTAGCAAGCTACAGTCATATAAGAAACTGTTTAGTATGCACAGAGTGGTTACAATTAATTTTTATATATTTGGTTAAGCTTAATAAGCCCTTTCTTCCTAGCATATTGTGACTACCTCTTGAATTAAGAACCATTTAAACATACTTATAAGATGGATGTCAAATATGAAAAGGGTAGACCTTTTTTCTTTGTCTAGCAGTATCATACACAGCAAATTACAGAAAGGGCTTTTTTGCCTTTAAAAGCATTAGTGTCCCCTCCACTAGGGACACTGCTCCAAAATTCAGAACAACCTTGGACAAGCCCAGACATATCAAAGGGAGCCCATTCCAGTGCCTTACCACCCTCTGGGTGGAAAATTTTTTCTAATATCTAACCTAAACGTCCCCTGACACAGCTTTATGGGGTCCCTGCAGGTCCTATTGCTGGTCACCAAAGAGAAGAGATCAGTGCTTAATCATCAACTGGCAATTGCTCTGAAGTAAGGAGGAAGTAGTGCATCTCCCAGATGCTGCTGAACTGTAAAATATACTTTCCTAGGGTAGTAATTTTTTTGTATCCCACTGTCTCTTTAACCAATGAAGATAATATAATGTAAGGGGAAAGGGGGACAGAAATCAAAACATGACTACGGCACAGTGTCTACATTGCTATGGTCGTAATTGATAATTACCTTCCTTTCTTCTGCTGAGAACCCTCTATTGTAATTTATAAAGCAGTTTACTAACAGATTGAAAAGAAAATGTTTACAAAATGTGAGACCACAAATGAAAAAATGCAGAGAATATTGGAATTCTGTTAAAGTGTTATGATTATTTTTATTATTGTTATTATTGTCATCTGTTCTTAGCTAGATTCATATGTAACTACAAGTTCAGTCTCTGTCCACTAACACCATAAACCACTTTAATATCTAGGTGTATATTTCAAAGACAAACATCTATGCATTATTATAAATAGGTCTCTATTACACTGAAAAAGTGTCAAACATTTCAATGCATTAAACAAATAAACATTCCAATGGCATTTTTTTTCATAATTTCTTTCATGACAGAAAAAAAAAGGTCAGATATTTTCTCCATTTACACCAGGCTTCAAATTTATTTGAGCGCAATTGTGTCTCCAAACTTGTCAGCTGGACTTGGGAGTTCCTTGATTTCTTTCACTCACATTGTAGTTTTCCCACAGGCACTGAAAAGAAGGAGTAGATACTACTTAGATCTCATTTCTCTCTGTCCAGTCCTACCACTTGCTTCTCTAAACATTTCCCAGCATCCACAGGGGTGTAGTGCTGTGGTAATCCCATGTCAGTTCCCTAGCTCACTGCACTGATGCATCACCAGAAGAAGTCCTCCAGGGATAAGATCTGTGCATCCAATGCTGCACAAAAGTGGGGTTACCAGCATCCAGAGTGATTTCAGATTTAACTGTTCTCTATATTCCCTTTTTTACCCTACCATTTTATTGCAATCTTATTAAAACCTCTGTTTTATTCAGTCATTTGTTTCCAGGCCTGTTTCATTGAACTCAAGAAAGAATCTACACTTTCTCTCTTTCTCACCACCTGTACTGGTGCAGACCAGTTTCAATCTCTGCATAAGCGTGTGTGAAAATGTCTGAAGAAGCAATTCTGCTTAGAACTGTGTTTTTTAGTGGTCCTATTTCCCTCTGTCTTCCATCTTAGTGTGCAAACAGTGCACAGCAATAACATCCATACTTGTAATTTTTTAAAAACTGACATATGGACGAATTTCAGTCATCATTTGGCTTTTCTAGCGTTCTGAGTCCTCTTTCCAGCCCCATGCTGAAATAAATATCATCCTTGTTTGTTAGGGTTGGCAGTTAAATTTAAAAACACAAATAATCTTCAGCTAGCTATTGGAGGGTTCTCCTCTTTATGATGTAAAGAAATATTTCAATTCAGCTCCGTTTGTGCCTGGCCATGTATCCCATTGGTCCAGATACTGATCCCGGGGGCTGGTTTCTCAGATTCACCTCAGACCTCCCTCATCACTGTGGGCTTACACGATGATCATTGGGCCATGGTCACCATCACTGGACCTGTTCACAGCTTGACCTTGCACTTGCCTTCTCCCCACGGTCTTACCCAATGCTCTGGACCCCTGGGTGACCCTGATCTCCTTCCTCAGGTCAGTCCTGCCTGTCTCAGGGAGGTGAGGCTGAGCCTCAGCTGTCAAGGTCTCTGTCCTGCCCTGATACCATGTCTGGGTCACCCACCACCTATTGGAGAGCAGCTGTCGTACAGTCTGTCGTGCAGCTGTGTACTACATTGTTTGATCACCATGTAAGTTACTTGTTATTGAGCACTTTAAAGGACAAAATTAAAACTGATGTGCTGGCTGCACAAACCTCCTGGACCAGAGGGGAAAAAAAAAGCAGATTGAAAATAAAATGAAGGCTCAGTTGAGTGGTTCATCTAACATCATTAAAAAAGCAAGAGGATATAAAAGTGAAGGAGAAAATTAATAAATACTGGGGATAAAACTGACAGGTTTTGACTGCATCTCAAACTTTAAATAATTGCTAGAGGCTAGAGGCTCCTGGGATGATTTACAATGAATACTAACAAAAAAACTTGTCGACCTTAAGTAAATAAATTCATGACTCTAAAGGGTTGTGCTGGTCTCACATAATTCAATACACATAGTATTAAAAAAAATGTGCAAACTACTCAGCTCACACCTCACATAAAGTAATAGATGTTGTCAGATGAACACTGAAGTCAGGACGTTATTGGTTCTTGAGAGAAAGTTACTTCCAGAACTCAACTCACGCTCATTCTTCAAGCCTTCTCTAGGGCACTGTTTTGTAACTATACAAATATATACGTCTGCTTTGCCATTTCATGGTATTTGAGAAATGTTATTCAGATCTCTACTGTTTAATGAAAATGCCTAAAAACACTAAATGTTTCAGCAAATGAATTTGAGTCTAACTGCCCTTTCCAGTGAAAAAGTGATGGCAAGGATGGAAAAATCTGAGACATGTCTCAGAGACCTAGCTCTTCAAGGAAGCTGATCATTATCTGTCGGGAACTCCTTTTGAAAGACAAACAGAAGGCTGGGGCGGCTCTGTGAACAAATGGGGATACAAGGCCTTTATCTTCTAAAAATTAGATATCAGTGAGGAAAAGAGACTTTAAGATACTGTGAGTCTTGCATCATCTTACCTCTGATAGCAGGAGACTTCAACGATCATACTGTTATTGTTCTCCCCATATTTTCTCCTCAGTCTTACACCGGAAGATGAAGGGTGAAAGTTAATGGTGCTAAAAGTAGATTAATTTACATCAATTTTCCGACTTTCATTTCAATAGTGTGTTAGAAGACAGAATATAATGTCAAATTCTGCATGTCTGACCCTTACCACCTGAGGAAAAATGCGCAGGGCTCTCAATTGGCCTTGGCTACTGGTACTTTGCTACTGTTCATGCTGCCCCTATGCAATAACAGGCTCAGTCAGGATCAGGTCCTACTGTGCTGTGTGCTGTAAAACACAAAAGAGATAATTTTGCTCTAGAACTGATATATTTAAAATCAGAACAAGGGCAAAATGCACCCATGCACTATAAGGTGAGTTGAAAGTGTTAAAACACCACAAATCTTTCACTGAAATTGTGTTTAAGAGTCATTCATCTATTTGCTAGAAATCACCTTGAAATTAAGATACAGGGAGTGAATTGCTAACAGAAATAGTAATTATATATACAATTCGTATCACTTTTACAGACTATAAATCTTCGGAGGTGTTTGCTCACAACTTCAGCTCTAATAGGTCTTTTTTTAATGTCTTTATTAATTTTGTCTTGTTTACTGTTATAAATGTATCGCCATTCTCCTGCTCACTGAGACGAAACTACATCTTTTTTCTTACTGCTGCTTCCCAGGTATATGAAACATAAATGAGTTACACCTCATCAAACCTCACATTTTTCTTCTGTGATATAGCTAGTCATGTTTTCTTGCAGGTACATAATTCAACTTGCAGATGTCTGATCAGCCTCCCACTCTCCTTGACAGCTGTCAGCTGTTGTCCTCTTGGTGAAGGTGTTCAGTGCATTATTATTCCAATCTGAGGAAAGTCCTTGGAAAGTGTCTGAGTATGGTGTGTAAGACCATTGACATACAAGCTCATACCTTTCTCTAAGCCACTGTTCAGGAATGGCATGAGTCAGAATGCTAAGGTGGTAATGTGAAACACTCATTACATCCCTTATGCGTTAGAGACAAATCAAATTACCACAGGTTCTGAGGATCCTGGCCCTGCAGTGAGCTCAATGCATGTAATTGAGAACCTTGGATCATAAACTTGCATAGCTGGCTGTAAGATTTTATTTTTAATTACTTGACCTGCATGAAACTACTTAGAAAGTCGCCAATGTTTTTTTTTTTATTTCAGCATTGAAATAGGGCATGCAAAAAACCCCATGCTACACCATAGTTATTACATGGCATGCTTTAAAGGGCAAGAGTAGGCAGCTTGAACAACCAGTAAAGGTTGAAAAAAAATCCTGAAGTTAAGGCATGTTACTGACAAGGACTGATGGCCTAAACAGAGATGTCAGTGGCTCTCATAAGTAAGGAAAGGACAAATGCTGACAGGTGAGATTATCACAATTTTTTCAGAAAATTATAATCTTCAGGTTTTGTACAGTAACTTTTTCTAGGCATGTGATCTCTTATAAAGCCAGTGCAGCATTTCTGAACCATATTCGATTGAAACACACAGAGAAATAAGTGATAGAATCACAGATTGTTTTGGATTGGAAGGGATATTTAAAGCTCACCTTGTTCCAGCCTCACTGCGATGGGCTGGGACACATTCCACTAGACCAGGCTCAAAACTCCCTGTAACCTTGCCTTGAACAGCTCCAGGGATGGTACATCCCCAGCTTCTCTGGGCAACCTGTTCCAGTGCCTCACTACCCTCACAGTAAAGAATGTCTTCCTAATATCTAATCTAAAGTTACCCTCTTTTAGCTTAAAGCCATTGCCCCTTGTTTTATCACTGCATTCCCTTGTGAATAGTACCTCATCAGCTCTCTTGTTGGTCCCCTCTAGGTACTTGAAGTCCTCAGCCTGAACTCACACACAGAAAACAAAAGAAAGCAGCAACTTCAGGCCTGTTCTCAAATGACCAAATCTTGGAGTGACAGAATATTTAGCCTCAAAACTGTTTCAATGCCTGACCTCTGAATATACTGCCAAGCAGACAGCAGTGCCAGTTACATTATCTACTTGTTTAATGTAGACATCTGTCAGCTGAAGACTATCCACTATCTATATTTCAGTGAAGCCACCAAAAAGCTGTCACTCAGAAACATGTTTCAAAGACAAGCCTGCCCAAGCCTAGAGTGAAATGTACACTTCGCTTTCTTCAGTCAGGTTTTTACCTTTGCAAATAAAGGCAAAAAATACTGCACCAAGCATAAGCACATAGAAAAAAAAAATCCATCAGACACTGCAAAGAGTCACACAGGGCTTTGAAACCAAGAAGATAAAGATATGACAGACATTAGAATTAAAGGAAGGATATGACAGAATCAGATCAACAGGGCCTCAGAGACCAAATTTTATAAAGGGCTGGATGATGGGTGCATTTGGAACAGCAGGAAGCAGAAAGGTGATGATACTCATTGATCATATGTGAGCCTAAATGGGAAATTTGGAATAAGGTGATGAAAACAAGTAGAACTGGGGTAATGTTGAAGATGAAAATGCATCAGCACAGGGACATCTCATGGTTATCCAATGTAAATGAGTAAAACATGACCCTCAGATTTGGTTGTTCAAAGTTGTCAGCTAAAACAGAGATGGAGGGTAAGAGCAGCTATGAAATAAACTTAAGGTGTTGATTTTTGGTCATATTGAGTTAAAAATGATGATGACTCATCCCGGGTGAAATACTGGGGGTGCCACTCTCAGCATAAGATTAGAAAATACATAAATCAGCACAGGGCAGATGTGTATGGATGAACTGTCAGAAATAATGTACTTAGTGGGACAAACAGAGAGTGAAGGATAATGCTTTGGAGTACCTCAGGGACAGGAGGAGAAAAGAGATGCCATCAAAATAGCTGGTAAAAGAACAGTTAAAGGAAAACAAAGTGAATGGACTATTATCCTGAAAGCAAATGGCCCACAAGCACCAGCAGCATTGCTAACAACTCTCAAAGAGAAGAAATAAAGTCAATTCCCTAAGATGCAATAGCAACTAACACATTATGGGTTCTGCTTAGGGCAGTACTCAGAATGCCAGCAACAGGAGACCACCAGAAAATCAGCAGTATCCATCTCAGTTGAAACGAATAAAGATGATGGAGCTCTTATTTTAGGGCATGAACAGACATTAGCAGCAGTAGATATGTATAATATATATTTAGAGGAGGGAAGTCAACACGTAAACAGTGTTCCTGAGAAACAAAAGGAAATATAGATGAAAAGGCTGTACTTTGCCTAAAATATTTCTTTTAAAGAAACGAAACTCAACCAAGTTATTTGGTGCTACAAATCACTATTTCAGGAATCTCAGTTAATAAACACCTCAGAAGTATTCATCCACCTATTTCCTGGAAATAAATGCAGTTTACGAGTATATGCCCATGTTTGCATAAAAATTTGTCCACATGTATATCAGGAGAATAAACAATAAAAGAGAAATAGCTTATAGACCATAAAAGAGACTATATAGAATTATATAGTTATAATATTATTATTTATTACAGAAGGGCAACTAAAATCTAGTCTAGAGTTTTAAAGTCCATTTACTGAACCTCAAAGTTTTTGTTAAGAGACTCTTAACTGCAGTAGGCCGCAGAGCTAAACTGTTACATTTAGAATCATAGAATTGTTTTGGTTGGAAAAGACCCCTAAGTTCATAAAGTCCAAATAATTTCACTCTGTTGGGTGCAGAACATTATTACCAGCAGCTCTATTTACTCCAGAAATGTTTGACAACCACCAATGCCTGAATTCTACATGGCTCTAGGGGCTTCACAAAGAAGTAATGGTTTTGGAAAAATGAGCAGTATTTTTAAAGTAAACTTCTGGTATTATAGGAAATGAATGCTAAAGGCAATCTGTGACACAAACACAGCTTTCTGTAGTAGTGTGATTATTGCTAATTTTGTGCAGGAAAAATCCAGAACAGCCAGAAACAGTTCCACCTGTCAGCTGCCATATCATTTGTAACTTCTTATGTGTTTATGCTCCAAGTGCCTCACTCCATATAAATTAGTTCTACATGTGTTACATTAAAATCAACTCTTTTTACGCTCAAAAAGTATTCCAAGATTACTGTATCTAAAAATAAGTATTTAGTGTCTTAACCATGTTAATAGAGAGAACTCCAATAAAAAGATATCATTCTTATTAAGTGAAAAATAAACAGATTGAGGAGTAGCTTTATGGGGCATTCAGTGCTGAACTCCTTCCATTTAAATGAGCTCTGTCACTAACTTCAGCTGGAGCAACAATAAGCCTGCAGTTATTTGTTCTCAGTTTTCAATAAGCTTTGATTGACATATGTGTACTTTGCTGAATTCAGCAGTACAGCACAGTAATCAATGAATTGTAGAAGTAAGCTATTATTTCAGAAGCACCTGCCTCTCATATCAAATTGCAAAAATTCTTATAGAATAAGCAACTTGTTTCATATGGCTCTGGGAACAGATACTTAAGTTGTATCTATCTGCTTGTGTATTTTATGTGACATCCTCAAAGAAAAGTATTTCTTAAACTGTAATCTCCTATATTTTATTTTCATTATATTTAAATTAACCTTCACATTTCAAGATAATTTAATTATTTTAGAATGCAAACTGTAGTTATATTACCAAAATCACCAAGAAAAACTAGGTTTGAGTGTTTGGTCTATAGCACAGAGCTGAGGGAAGATCAACATAAATCTGTCCCAGAGAGATTTTGCACAGAATGCTGAGCTCAGACACATGCCATGGAAATTGCTATGCAGGAGATGTACTGTGAATTGTAAACACCATATCACAAAGCTGATAGCTTCAGGCTGTGGGCTTGCTTTCTTTTTTGATAGAACATTCATTGGTGGTTTCAGAAGACAAAATGGGTATTATTCCCACATATCTACCTCAAAAAGTTAGCCAAGATACAGCATTCCTGCATTATTTCTTTTTGGGTTAATTCAAACAGAAAATTTTAAGAAGTTTATTTAACAAGCAAATAAACCTCTGTATGCATGTCATCATCCTCCTAGTACTCAAAAAGGCTCCTGTAGCTCGGGCTCAAAGGACAGTGTTATCCCTGAATGAGAAAAGGGCAACATTCTTTCTCAACTCAGCTAATCTACTGCAAAGCTTTTATAAGGAATAATTATCTTTTCTGTAATAAGAAAACAAGAACAAGTTGCTTCTATGAAATGTGTTTGAATATCTGGGCAATAACAACAGCCTTAGACCAACGTCAAAATAAGATAGAAACTGCTGCAAACATTAATGTTTTGAGTCTAAAAATAATAAAAAATAAGAAATTTTTAATTTATAATTTTTTTCTTCTAATAAGAAGTAGTGAGAATTAAGATATGGATTGGGGCTTTTTTTTTTAATATACTTTTTTTGCTATATAGTTCTGTTATACAGATAGTGATAGAAGGAGTGATAATGCTGAAAATAGCACAAGAAATCTTCTTTCCCAAACATTTTCACTAAGGTCATAAGCAATATTCACATCTGGTTGCTCATCCAGGGGAAAAAAAAGAGAGATAATGTAGCTCAAGAAATTTAGAATCTCCTCCTTGAGCTTTTCATACAGGAATGGACTGATGACTTACTCTGCCAGGATTTTCTTGCTTCCAGAAACCCCATCCAGTTATCAGTGCTAGACTCAGCTAGGCACCCAGAGACCCTCAAGAGAGAAGAACCCAGGAAAAAGTTTTCTTGGACACCCAACTGAGTAACACAAATACATTTTCTTAGCATCAGTAAAGAGGTATGTTTCTTTTAGCTATTACAATCTAATTAATTACAAGTTGGTCTGCTAGCTAACATCAATCCTCCCCTAAAACCTTTTACTCTAGAATAAGCAGACTGCTAAGGGAGAACCATCAAAGAAAAATGAAAGATTATAAAATTGCTTTGGAAAAAAGAGCAGAGATCTTTGGAATTCTTTCTTTTTTACACAACATGGTCTTCAGGTAAGCCAAATTATTTTACTACAAAAAAGATTTAAACACAATAAGTGGTTACCAGGGAAGCTCCATTTAACCAGCAATTCACTGGATGAAGAGAATGAATGAATATTAATAGTCCATCTGAGTCTATGAGTGTCTGATTTTGCCTACTCACTTCTGTGGTCAAAAGTGCTTCAGATACACAGGAAAATCCTTAATTAGATTGATATTTTATGATGTAATTGTGACCCAGTGAATGCTTTCAAATCAGACTCAAATGTGAACCTAGCATATGGAGAATCAGGGGCATTAATTATACTTAGGGAGTGCCTAACACTGGTCCCATGCATTTAGACATAATAAGGTCATAATCCAGAGGTGCAGTCTAATAATATTTGAGATTGAACATTCTCTAACATACAATATTTTAAGGTATTTTTTTAAACAAAATATCCCAATTATGTTTGACCATTTCTTCCTCTTATATTTAATGAGGCAGGGGAAATGAGTGCAGACTAAAAGCCAATATTTAAACACATGTCCACATATATGATATGTGTTACATTGGTTTTTAAAGTTCTATATACATGAGTTCAACCTAAAGCAGAATGTGTTTGAATACATTATCTTTTCCAGAACAAGAATTAATAAAAATGTGTTAGTTATGTATATAAATTGAAAGTAAGTGTCCTATCAAATATTATTTTTAGTACTGGTGTTCTGAATTACCATAATTCCCAGTGACTTAGTGTTTGCTTTCCTTTTTTTTTTCTTTTTTCCTAGTTAGTTGCTTGTAAATGAATTTGGTACTTAAGTAAATGTTAGTCTAAGTATTCAACAAACATTTGATCCAGGATGCAGATTTTCATCATTTTTCTCTGAAAAATTAATAAAATCAGTCTCATACTGTCTTCCAAAATAAATCACAACAGTTTTGTTTTAGAAGTTTTCCTTAACTTCCCAAATGAGAAGGAATTTCAGTGAATATTTTTTCCCATAAAAAATATTTTTCACTATTCCAGAAAAAACATTTTATGCAATTCTTGCTTTCTCTCAGTCTCTTTTTTTTTTTTTTTTTTTTTTCCAATCTCCGTGTTGGTTATAGGTGAATACATGACATAGCACTTAGCAATTAGTTATTAGCAATGTGAACTTTTTGTCCCAGACACATTGCC
The DNA here is from genome assembly GCA_034509425.1 of Eopsaltria australis. Lineage (NCBI taxonomy): Eukaryota > Metazoa > Chordata > Aves > Passeriformes > Petroicidae > Eopsaltria > Eopsaltria australis. The sequence goes on from JAVTVJ010000072.1 coordinate 3,212,185, forward strand.
TTTGATTTCTAATGGGCAATTTTCATCAGCTCTGGTGGGAAATATCTCAGACAAAGTGAATATATATATTTATATATGTGAATGACTCTGTTGACTGTAGCTTAGAGTGGCCACATGTGCCCATAACTGCTGACAGTCTTTACAAACCTTCCTGTAGGTAAGGAAGAAGGAGCTTGAGGTATGACCAGCAACTAGTTTACAGCAGTTTTTAAACCTCTCTTCTTCAAAATACGATACAGAAGAGCAGCTTTGGGTCTTTAAACTCAAATAAAACTGCAAAATCTTATAAAGCTGGACATTATTGCAGTCCTTCACTAGAAAGTGTTTTATGCTGACAAATTCAACAGATATTTAGAAAAACCTACATCAAATTTGTATATCAAAAATCGTATCCCTTCCTCTCTGTTGTGGTTTATCGGTTTGGGGGATCGAAACTTGGTAGAAACATTAATTTTGTAGCCAAAAGTATTTGATTTTGTTGTGAGATAAGGATTAATAGTAGGCAAAGCAGGTTTATACTTTAATGAATAAAAAAAAAAAAGAATTTTATTAACAGACTTAAAACAGGAATAATAATCAGGCGTCAGCACAAACCCTGTAGAATACTCTTTTCCTCTCCATACCCCTTTCATTTCTTTCCTACTGACCATACAAAAGGTAACACTTCGACCTGTAGTTAAATCACCACCTCTGGAAAACAATAAGTCTTTTCTTAATTCATGTAGAGAGAGAAGCTTTCTCCCAGCAAGCAACCCCTCCCTGAAGGAAAAGATTTGCTTTTCCAGACCCCTTCCCATTTCAGTAGCTTTCCCAGGGCTACTACCAATGGACATATGATGGTCATTGAGGTGCTTTTCTGAGGATGAACATTACTATTACAGTGGCAGCAAAATCCCCTTTCTTTAATATCAGCAACACAAGTCTTCTACTATTCCTGGGGCAAGGAAATTTTATACACAAGAGTCTTAGCCTACTGCTTACAACCTAGAACGTTACATCCTCCTTTCTTCACCTCTTTTAGACCATTGTCCATATATTACAGAGTATATTATAGCCAAGTTTATCAACATGTTTTTTACAAAAGAATTTTCAGCTTTAAAGCACTCCTCATCTCTCTCTTCTTTGGATATAAGCTTGGTTACATTTATTAACTTAAAATCTCTATGTTGTACCTTTTGTAGGTGCCTTCATTCCTGTGCTCTTTCTGTGTGGGGGGGGCAAATGAATGCCACCATGTCCCATCCTGATATTGAAAAGAAACCAGTTGATTTGCCTTTTGGCTGGGCGATGGTCACACGGCTTTCACCCGCATGGTTTGGGTGTAGTAAGTCCATGTCTGAACTGAGGGAGAGGAGTTCCTTTTGCGCTGCTCTCCATCCGAGCCACGTTTGAGTAGTAGGAGCCCGGCAGGACCGCGTTCAACTTTCGGGAGCCTGGTGGGACCGTGTTCAGGCTGCAAGGAGAGGCTGGCCCCGAGCCCTCTCCCCGCTGGGCCGCACTGTGGGGAGCCTGCCCGGCCCGGGCTAGGCGGGGCAAAGTTGGTAAAGTTCCAGAGACAGCAGAATAAAGTCTCTGTCAGCTCGGATGGAGCCGAGCGGAGTCGATCTGGTTCCCTTTCGCATGGAGCCGCCATGAGAAACTGAAAGAGTTGCCTGGGTTCCCTCTCTCTTCCCCCTCCATGCCATGCTGGCTGGCAGCCCCAGGCCATGTGGTCTGGGGAGACCTTACCCAGCTTGGCACAGAGAGGGAGAGAGCAATGTTTTTCCTCAGCGAACTGGAAGCCTCAAAGAGAATCTCTTCAGGTGTTCTCCTGGTTTTATGAGTTTTCTGTAGGTGGAACTTGTAATACCGGATACCTCATTTCTGGCTCCATCTCCTCCTTTCTGTGTCAGGAATTTTGAGTTAAGGTTATTCTAAGACACCCTCGCATCTACCCCACAATTTATGAGACTTGGTTCCCTGGGTATATTCCTCAAACACATTTTAGCAAATTTTCTGGTAGATTTCACCTGATGGTTTCTTTGGAGACATTGAAAAATGGGACAGCCTGAGTTACTTTAATTTTTCAAATTTGGTGTTAATAAAAGTGACTACTACGATCGCTATAAAACGTCTATGGATTTATCTTTTTTAATTTGCTTAGCTAAATTAAGAGCAGCTAAGTTCATGTCCTGATTCATTTTTTTCTGTGTTCATAATATAATCATTTGCATAAAGCAAAGAGGGAAACACTGACTAAACTTTCAGCAATTTTAAAACCCCCTAAGGGCACATTATGATTATGCCAAGCAATACAGGGGAAGGTGCCAATATTAAATAATCATATTCATACTATATGGGCAATGGATTCATGTTTGAGTTTATCTGTCATAGGAAACCCAAGGAAAAGACTTGTGGGATTTTTTCCCATTTTATAATAGAGAAGTATATAACAGTAATGGCTATACTGTTATATCACAGATTCCCAAGAAATCTTCTTAGGTATTGGAATAAAATTTCAGTAGAGTTGCCATTCTTGAAAAGTCATTGACATAGTTTTGGTCAGGGCCAAGGTGAACACTCCAAAACAATTTCTACTTATGGTTCAGGAATTAAAATGGGCAAGTGTCTGTTTCTAGCAGTGATTTAAAAAGTGGTTGCCTAGTTTTAGGATTTCAGGGACTAGATTTTGTTAGCACACTCATGAGTCAGAAATTGTCCAAATTTTAATCACTACCATAGACGTTGAAGATCTACAGAAAAGTTCAGATCAGTAGCAATTAATGAGATGTTTTTAGTGAAAGACTGGAAATGCTGAATAACAGGAATAGACTAGACCACAGCTATGCATCCAGCAAGAGCTTTGTCCTCTCCATCTGGCATTTGCATACTTGAATAATATGTAGAAACCAGCAACAATTTGTATAGTATAGCTACCAGATTCCCCTTTGTTAAAGACTTGTTCTGTATCATGCCATGATTCCTCTGCTGCATTGGTAAGGAATGTTTTCAGTTTCATATTTTCTTATTGGCTTCCAGAGTTAGGGGCTACTACCTAGCTAACAGAGATTTCCACTGTCTTGCCTTTTCTTCTCACTCAGGTTGCAGAGATGCTGACTGTTCCTTCTCCTGAGAGCTCATGGGCGATACATGTTACCCTGGCTACTCATTTCTCTGTTTTGTTTTGTTGGTAGGGTTTGGGGTTGGGTTTTTTCTGGGGCAGGAGGGGTAGTATGGAGGAGCAGGCTATCCACACAGTCTAATTTTTCAAGTTTTCTTCCTCAGACTTTCTGAACTTTTTATCTTATTACTTTTCCTAGTTTTGACTATTTCAGGTATTCATCTGAATGTCTTCCATCATTTAATTTAACAACACTCCTTCAAAACATGAGAAAAATTTTGATACTCTACCTGAATGCCACAATTAATTTAATCCATCACATGCATTTTAAAATTTTTTCAGCTCATGTTCACATTCTCTACCTTACTTGTTGGACACTCCAGAAGTTGTCTTAGTTCCAGCATATGCTATTAATTTAAATTAGAGCTGCTGTAAGAAATTCATCAACAAACTGGTGTCTGATGAAAAAAGCTTCTTCACATTCTTGTATAATACGATTATAGGTGTCCTTTTCTGAGCTAGAGAAAAAATGCAGACCAGTGGAGGGAAGAAGAAGGCGGAAGTGGGGAGAAAATAAGTTAGAAATAAATTAAAATCATACTAAACAAGCTTGGAAAGACAAGCTGCACCAGTATGAAATTCAGTGAATTAAAACAGCTGCCTGTATTTGCAATTACAGACTTATGATGCAATTGCCTGTTAATGGCCTAGTTAAATTGTGAAGTAGATAAAAATATATTAGTTGCACAGATAAGAACAGATATCTTAGGCTATAAATTTGATTTATATGAGGACTGTTTTCCATGACTTCATCAATGCATTAGCATAAAGTCTTCACAGGAAATAGCTGCTGAACTGCTAATTCTATCACCCATTCTCTATCATTCCACTTGTGCAAGAGTAGGACTCACTTCTTCTGGGTCACTACTGTTGCATTTATAAATGTAGCAGTGCTTGATTCAGTAAATCTATGGATATCAGTAGTTTTCTCATTTTTCCTCTAAAGCTACCGTACTACCAGTTTGGCCAGTGCTGGACTGTTCCTTCAGGATACAATACTCAGATTATACACGATACAATACTCAGATTTCAGAGAGATAGTTATTCCACTATAAGCACAATTCTAGCTGCACCCCTCATTCTGGATTAAAAACAAATCATATAACTCGACACATCTCCCAGAAGGGATCTGGAATATACACCTTTCAAAAGACTGTCTCTACAACACCCGTGATTGTATGCTGATTGCTACATAGCTCTGGGGAACAATAACTTCTGAAGCTCCCAACACATTTGTTTGGGCAAGCTATAAATAAAATCAGGATGGAAAGTTGATGCAAAAGTAAAGCAGCATAGAAACCATGTTTACTTTGCATGCAGTACCACAGGACTCCTCTGCAGCTCAGTTAGCAGTAGCCACAGGGTGAAGTCAAAGCTAAATGTCTCTGCAGTCAGAGGGCCTTACATTTGCAGCCGTGGGCCAAAGTTCACCTTTCTGCTCGCTGATATTTCAGACATTTCCAAATTCTTCCATGTTTCACAAGGAGCAGGAGACACTGCAGCAGAAGAAAAGGAGACCTCTGTATAAGTTTGCTGAGACAGTATTCCTGAACACCAAACAGCCTGGGATCAGTCAGTTCCCCCATGCTAAAGCAGGACCAGTACCTAATCCCCTCTTTCTAGGCCTGCTTATCACAGCATAGTCTGCTTCCCATTTCAGGTTTGTTGGAACCTCCCTGAAAAAACTAAAAAGTGACTATGCTGCAGCCATCTTGACATCTCTTTCTTTAATCCAGCAAAAAGTATTCTAAAAATGTCTAAGGCTAGTTGGCTCCATTTCACGGACTGGGTAAATACCAGAGCTTGAAACAGCAACCTGAAATCTATGCTTAGCCTAAAACTCTAAGACTGTGAGAATGAAAAACTATGATATTAAGATGAAAGAGCTGATACTGAGTGAAACTGATATTGATGGTAGATTTCAATAAGTGCAGAATCATATTCAGAGAAGTTTTCTTACAGTCACTATAAAGAATTTGCCTTCCAACAGCCATTCTTCTGGATAAAAGAAGAGCATCTGTTGTAATACAGGTGTTGACAGCTAGCTACCCAAAGCCTCAAGAAAAGAATTAGAAATTCCAATAAATTCCAAAATTTTATTTTCCTCTGCCTTCCATCTGATCACAGATGTGTTAGACAATACTCATTGTTTCCTGATTACTTACTGAAGTATGTGTTTAAATACAGTCAATTTCCATGAAATTCCTTGCTTGTGGTTTCTGAGATTAAGTTATTTTTATTGTTTTCATTTTATTCTTCTGCCTTGTTTTTTTGTTTGTTGTAAAAATTGGAAATGACAAGTTAATGATAAAAAGGAATAAAGAGTGTTTAGGATCCATCTCAGGGGACCATATTTATTTCTATGTTTAATTAGTTTAATGGTCTTCCTGTTACTGTCACTACACAAAACTCCTACATCTATAGGGAAGAACTTTATGCATGTAGCAGAAGATTAAAAAAATTCCTCACTTCAAGTTCATTGCTATTTTTGGAACTTGTAGAGGAATTTATCTGGCCAACTTCCTCCCTGTTCAAATGGCCAATTTATTGGCAGAGCCCCAGGTAATAGGATCTGTCTGCCTCATCTATTTTAAAACATCTGCAATGTAGACATCTCCATATGATCTACTTTCCTAGAACTCTTCCATAACTAGTGGAAGAAAGAGCTACTGCTATATCTTATCTCAAGGTAGGCATCTGAAGTATATCAGATGCATCATGCACCTCACATCTTACTCTCTTTACAAAAGTAATACAGGCAACTGTCTCAGGCACAGATATTCAAAATTACGTAAGTCAAATTCTTCCTTCAGATTTTTCTGTTGTAAGATCAAAATGGAGACTAAAAATAATTTTTCTATGTGTGGATCATTAGATACATTTTAGCATGCAGATTTTAACTAATAGGCCTTTCAGAGATAAAATACTTGGAGCAAGCAGGCCCCTGAAACTAAACTGAGCAAAAAGAGGACTCTAACCTGCTGTAAGAAGGAGATCAGCAGGCTGTGCATCTCTGAAGGCAAGTCATAAAAGATGCCAGGAGTTATCTGGGTGCAGAAGAAAAAAAATGAACCACCTAAAAAACCTACAGACTCTTTCATGAACTGCATGAAGAAGTATAGGAAGTTCTTATTTTGCTGCATGTGATTGTGTTTCTGATGGGCAGGTGATACATGTGCACACAATTCTCAAGGGAAAGGAATTTTCCTGAACTATGGGATTGGAGGAGCTCTGTGGGAAAAGGGAAGTTCAGTATCTTCTATGTAGAGTCCAACCTCCAACTCAGCGGGTTCCAGTTTTGCTGCAAAGGTTGAAACTGGAGAGGTTTAACAGTACAGCTTCCAGGAAAATTAATTCCCATTGTCACTGTCAGGCAGTCATTTGTGGGACCATCACTGGCATAGATACAAGCACTATAATAGGTCCACAGTCAGTGAACCTATGAGCTGTGTTCAGGAAGTGTTTTACAACAGCATTACCAAAAAGTCAAAGATACATAAGTGTCTTCATCACTTGGCTCAGAAATCGCTGTTTTCCCCACAAGTTCAGTTATGTGCACTCTTCTGTCAAATTACTTCCGAAATCCTATTATACAAATCTCATTTTTCAAACAGCGTGGTCAGCATAAACAATGTCAACTTGCAAACTATGATACACGAAAGACCTGCATGCCAGAATTCCTATCTGTATAGACCACCTGCCGTGTGTAACATCCAACAAAAACTAAAAGGTCAAGTGAAGTCTCTTCTACCATTGTATTTGGTTTGCAATAGCCACTTAGTAAATAAAAGAGGACTCTTATCCAACGAAGATATTTAGCGAAATAGATCATTTGTCTAAGAGGTCCCTGAACACTACATGAAGAATTATCTAGCTATAAGGAAAAAAATAAATCCCACTTAGCACATACCATTCTATCCTGGAACTTGAATACTAAATCATTACCTGGAGTTGGAAGAAAACGCTGGAAGTAAATCTTTCCAAAAGCACATTCCTGAGACTTTAAGCAGCTTCTCAGTCTCATGAAATCAACCAACAGGAGCAAATTCTCCATAATCCCAGCAGCACAGAACACAGACCGCATGCATAACTTGTCCCTATTAATTGCAATGAACACTCCCTACAACAGACCCCTGAGCAGCTCTGGCTGCTACACTTGGACAAACGTAGGAGATTTCACCCAGTGCACCGTGCACCAGAGGTTATCAAGGCATATAGGTAATTGATGATAGACAACTATTAGATCCAGCATGAACTCATATATCCAGGCTGTGCATGACAGAAATATCCAGCTGTCAGCGAAAGGAATTTCCCAGGAAACAATCATTCCATCTTCATCTTTGTGGAGATACTTTCATCTACATAAAGGAAACATAACAAGAAAAACCTCAGAACTCTCTTTATTATGATGTCTCCCTTCAGCATTGACCTCTCCATATTCCACAGACTATACGCTACATCTCGTTCCCTTAAGTGATCAGTATCTATTCACCTCTCTTTTTCTTGCTTTCAATCTCTGTTTTTCTCTCCATTAAGTTCTTTTCACCCTCCCAAGGTTCCTTCTGCTTCCTATGTAACAGTACCTATTTCTTGCAGAGATGGTTTAGATGATTCATAATTAAGTAAATTCTGACTAACTGTTCTTAACATGTATTTTGTTTTGAAAACTGCTACCTTAAGACCTGGAAGACACTTTGAGTGCATGCCAAAGGTAATTTTTCTTCCTCAATAATATTAGCAGGTCTACTAAAGAACACTGACTGTGCCTACAAAAGGCTGTCCTGTCTATGGATCCTTAGAAAGGCCTGTCAAAGGGTAAAATATTCTCATCATTAGTTTTCCTAAGTAGTTAAATGTCCTATGTAAATTTCCCAAATGCTTTTCATAATATACATCTTGTGAAGTTATCATTTGTTTTTGCTTATGCTATGTAATGCATTCATGATGAAGTAGCACAGAGATGAATAATCAACTTTGAAATTTTTGCTGATGATATTAAGTTATTCAATACAATAAAGATGGGAAATGATTATGAAGAAGATCTTGATTCCAAATAACTGGGCAATAAAACAGTATATGAAATTCAATGTAGATAAATGAAAATTTATGCACATTTGTAAATACAACACAGACTTTCTTCATGGAATACTGTGCTCTGAACTCATGCAATTGTGTGGCTGGAATATATAATGGGATTGAGAAATATTATTCAGTAGTTGTCAAGCTAGGAAATTAAATGTTAGGAACTAAGAAAGTAACAGAGAACAAAATAGAAAGCATCATTAGGCTGTGGTGTAAATCTACGGTGCACCACTTTCTGAGATACTGTGTGGGATTCACGTCTCTCCTTAAAAAGTGTACATAGAATCTGAAAATAAAACAAAGTGGTCTGAACATTTAAGGATTTGGAAGGTATTCTGTGCAAGGAATGAATAACAGGATTAACTTCTGGCTAAAGGGATGACAGAGACAAGAATGGTGTGGCCATAAAGTCACGTGTGACATGGACAAGGTGAGCAGTCAAAAGCTCCCTCTGTTTGCTGGTATAAGAACCAGGGACAGCAAATATACCTTACAGCACAAGCCAAAGGAAAGGGCTTTTCTTTGCAAGCAAGTCATAGGTGAGCTGTGAAACTCATTCCCTGAAGAAACTGAAGGTGAAAAATATTGACATTTTCTCTATAAAGGATGGTAGAAAAATCCATTGAGGGATATGGAAAACAAAAAATTACCTCCGTTCCAGTAACCTCAGTGTCACTGCAGGCTGTGTCAGGAGAACAATTTGGGGAAGCCTGCTGCCAGAAACAGGATATTGATTTAAATGAACCTTCTACGTGTATCCATGCAGACACTCAATAGCTTTTTCTGGGACTGAATCACTAAAAAGTTCTTAAGGAATGTCCCTGCTGTCCCACAATTGATAGGAGTTGGATGACTTCTTAAACAGAACTAACTCAGAGCAAATATTCTCTGGGAAAGTTGCTTTCCAAGGTGACCTTTTTTAAAGATGCAGTCCTCTTTGATGGAAAATATTCCAGATTAGCCAGAATGACCATATTTCTTCACTAGTGAAGCCCTTAAACTGGCAGCCTTTGGGCCAGTAGTTTTATACTGCCTGATTCTAAATCTCCAGCAGTCTAAACCTCTGAGGAGTTTTAACCCAAAAAGTTTCTGAAAAAAATAGATAGCAGAGTAGTGCTGCCTTCTAGCAAAATATATATACACAAACCAGATGAAGCATGTTTAAGGAGTTTCCACAAACTAACACTGGCCTAGGCATGCCTGACACCTTTAAAAATTATGCATGAGCTACAGGGAAGCCATGTCATCTTGCTTTTCAGAATGTTTGCCATTTCTTAAAAAGACAAAACATCCCATGTGCATTTTAATTGATTAAACAGTCCATAATAGCTTCAAATTAAAATTATCAACTTTCATTAATTTTTGAAATTATTAATGCTATTCATGGGCTCAAAAATATTATTCTACCAAAAAATCCCTAGACTTATGAGCTCATCTAAATTAAAACACACTGTTTGCATTATTCATGTGGAGAACTTCATTTTCTTTCAGTGGGATTATTCATTACAGGGAAGATTGTGAGTACAGTCACTGGACTTCAACTCCAGTTACTGTTCCCCAGTCTGAGATGATTCTTGTCCATCTGCTTACCCACTCATGGCTCTTTACTATGATATCTGAACATCTTCTTTTTTGTTACTTGCTAGTATTGTCAGATATCTGGTGAAAGATATAATACTAAAATAAAATAAAACAATAAGATTACAGATACAATTGTTTTTCAGTGTTTGTTGTCTTCTGAAAATATTAGGCATCGTGGTAGAACACATTCAGAGTATCAAGGCTGGATCTGTTTTCTTTGGGAGTGCACTCAACAAGTCTCTAATTTATGTCATCTAAATCTCTGTAACCTGTGACTACGATTTATAAGCCTTTCTTCTTGAGTTATCCTACAGCATCCTGTGTCTCCACCTCTTTTCTGCTTAAATAATGTTTCACTTTCTCCAGAGATAATCCTTATCAAATTTCTTTTCACTTTTTTGAGAGTTGTGTGTTTTTATTTTTTTTATTTGTGCAAAGTGGTTTTGCACCATCTGTAGCATAGAAAAGAAGATGCCAATGACAAGGTAGCAGAGGCAGAAAAACATTGTCACATTAGAGAACAAAGATATGAATTCTACAGTGTCACATGCAGTTAGATTTTTTCAGAGACAATCTCAATGATGGTCTGTACTACTTCTTAGCCCAGGTAAAAACACAGCTCCTATGTGTTTCCACCCATCTTGCCTGCCCCATGTAAGGACCACATTGGGTTCTTGGTCAGTTTGTTCTGAACATGTCCATTAGCACTGAAGCTGCATCCTTGAGAAGCTGAGAATCAGGTCTCCAACACTCATCTTTAATTCCACTTCAGCCTTCTCTTTTCAGTTCATGGCAGAGTTCATCTTTTATTTCTTGGCCTCTGATCAAAACTAGCTAATTACCAAAGCAGCATGAAGCTGGCATGATTGACAGATAACACCCCATGAGTGAATAAAAAGCTGCATTTTGAAAGGATAAAACAATAAAGATGTTTCAACGAGAAGATAAACAGCAGGCTTCCAGCAGGGAGTGTTAAAAGGTTCCCAGAACATCACACTGGAATGAGTTTCTGTCATCTGGCCTCATGAGAAGTGACAACCTCAGCTCAGGGTATTTGATTAACTCTAGCTCATGCACTCAACTTGTGAGGCAACTGATATTCTGAGAGCACCACAGGAGGAGACGACAGGTAGCAGATTCCTTCTAGAATTGCTTGAAAAAATACCTGTAAGTTTTCTGGAGGCTGTTGGAGAAAGGAGACATGGAGCAGAATTAAGTGTTGAGTGTACTTTCCCTTTGTAGCTACTTGGATGTGGGTAAGGAATAAATTTAAACTGAGGTTAACACAGCCAAACAGCAAACGCTGTCATACCTAAACCCATATATAGAAATAAGGCATTGTTACAGCAAAGCATTAGATCCACTAAGTACAGATTTTTGAATAGTAATTTAAAGCAAGTCTAATAATTCTAATAAAAGTTTTTATTTGTCTGGATCACTGATTTTATAACCAGTTTCTTCATGGTGATGTTATTGCTACTTATTTCTTGTAACAGTCAAATAAACGGAATTTGCTAATTCAAGATGGTAAAGTCACCACAAATTGTATGTTGCCACTCCATTCAAAACTGCATTTACAGAACTGTTCTATTCCTCCTTAGTTATATGGCATAGAGGAAATTTCAAACAAATTAATAAATACAAAACCCAGTTTTACCATAAGTCAGTTTATTTATCAAACCTTCTATCCTTAATTATCTGTGGGGCCGTAATGCCTGTAAAAATATGGGTCCCTTCCAATTCCAGATATTCTCTGACTCTTTGAAAAGTTTTCTGTGATATTTTGTGAATGGACATTAATACAGAAAGGAGTTTGTATATGTATTCCTTTTTGTCTTAGGAAACTTAAATAATGATTTGGTCTGATATTTAATTTATCTGGTACACCATAATGAATATTTTGTGGCTTGCAGGACAGTTTCCTGTGTCAAACTGTAATAGTATCAGACAATCTGTCTTGGTTCATTATATTATATTAATTATATTTATCATATTATCACAGCATATTAGAATCATGCAGTGGGCTAGTAATCATATTAAATCACAGTAGAGATTCTGTTTTGGCAGATTATTTTCTGATTTTTAAAATGTGTTACAGCATAACCACAGATCTGAAAATGTAGGACCAAATACAGCTCTGGGGAAATAAACACACTTTAGAAGTTTGGTGCTTTATCTAAGGCAATATTAAATTTCTATTTAACTTGCATCTCTGTGAATACACAGAATTATTTTGATGATTCACAGATGATTGTCAGTAGTGCTTCAAACACAAATGTGAAACATGAAATTGAGGCAAATGAAAACAATAAGAAAGAGGAAATGTCTTGTGAAAGTCATCAAAAATATTATGTTGGTATACAGCTATAATTTGTAACTGTGTCCACATGACTGAGGAAAGAAACATTCAACTAGATTTCTTCATATTTAGGGTAATTCTGGAAAAAAATATAGGTTGCTGCAATATCACAAAGCCCATTTGCTATTAAATGTCGATTTCCTGTTTTGAAGACCACCCAAGTGCAAATATTTGCTTTTCCAAGTGCTTTAAAATGCTAGGTCACATTAGTTCAACATATAAATACAGAAATAATTTTGCTTAAGCACTTTGTCTTTCTAAAGAGAGAAGAAATATACTGGATTAATCACCTTATCCAACCTTTTGAGTAGGTCAAATCCAAAACCGTATTTGATGAGGTCTTGGTGTTTATTTCATGTTCTCTGTGTGGTGCCAGTGTACCCAAAAGGAATGAAAAAAACCACTATATGTCCCACACTTGATTTTGAAATTGGAGTGATACTTTACTTGTTAAGAGCTAAATATGATTCTATGCCCAAAATATCAGGCTTCTAAATCTTAGGCTGTCCTCATGCTGTTTCGTAGGTTTCCTGCCCAGCCTTTCAGTCAAAAGCCTTGGCTGAATATTCTGTATATTGATTTGCTCTTTTTCACTAACAAGGGGAAAATGCCAGAAAGTTACTTCTGCACTTCGTATTACCTGAGCACAAAATACATATTTTTAAAAGATGTCAAGTTCAAGGATGAGGAGCCTCTCAAAAGAAGCTCACTTGGATAAGGAGGAAATCTTTACTCTAATTGGAGTTCCTACTACTGGATCACCTGTAACATCTTGATGTTTCCATCCAGACATCAAAGAGAACCAAAATAAAAGTAGAAGGATGGAATGAGAAAAAGTAGAGGCTGAAGTAGGAGTATACATCTGATATATATTGCTTTGTATCAACAAGATCCATCAGCACTTCTAAAAACAATGGGGTTTGTATGTCAATGTAGTATTGAATGGAAATACAAGAAGGATAAGATTTTATTCCCATTTCCCAATACTTTCCTTTCAAACAAAAATAATTTCAGGTATATGCATTTTTAGACTTTGAATATATTGTCTGTAAATACTATGGGCCTCGATTCATGTGGTGTCTTGGATTGAAAGAAGAATTATTTTATTTACACAGAGTGAACCATGAAATCACAACTTAATTTAAAAGATATATTGTTTCTTAAAATTGCAGAATACGTAACATTTAGAGTAAGGTGAACAAACATTTACCCAGTCTATAGAAAAACAATGCAATTTTACACTTTTGCTCCTCTACATAGTCACTGATCACTGTCAGTGAGTTATAATAAAATTTGAAACAACAAATTAAATCAACTCAACTATTCCCCCCTCTGTCAAAAAAAACCCCAGTTAAACTGATCTATGTTCATATAATTATACCATTCAGTTTTATTACTTTGACTTACATTAGCTCTAGGAGTCCATAGGAGGTTTTGGAAGTCCTAAATAAGATTTAGCATATAATATGAGACTTTCACTTTAAAAGCAGGAGTCCTTATTTCACCTTCCAAGTGTGAAGTTTAGACACAAAAATCTCACAGTGGTCATTAGACCATAAATAATTTTCTTTCTTTTCCAGTAAAGCCCACATTAGTTCGGTTCAAGGCTTAATCAACAAGTCTGTACACTTCTTCCTAGCTCAAAGACTTCTGAAAGGTGATCAATAGTATTTTCAAGAGTATGTGAAGTAGAAAAAAAATGTGAATTATTATAACTTCTTAATAATATGCTTAAAAACCATTACAACAATTATGGTTCTCCATAATACATTCTCTATAATTTTCAGATTTACTCTACCATCTTTCAGATCTTTTCCAATAGCTGCTAACAACCTACTATTCCAAAGCCTCACGCCAGTTCTACATCTATAAATCACCAACCCAACCAAGACTCACTATGTCACTGGAAATTGTCTACATGACATAGGAAGCTAAGTGTAGAGTTAGTTCTTTGAGAGTGTCTTACTGCAACCACCAAGACTTCAGTTGATTCTTGTGATGGTTCCTGCCAGATTAAAGATAACAAAATTGTGTAGAAAACACTTTTCCTTTTCTCTTTTCTTTTCAATGTACACATTTCCTAATTAAATCATTTACTTCACAACTGAAACCAGACAAGATATTTCAACTAAGAATGTAATGGTTTGAGGAAGTTAGGAAAAAGCAAAACTGGGGTTAAAGAAGAAAATGCAAACTCACATATAAAGAGCAGCTCTCTGCTGTGATGTTGAGCAAAAAGAGTATTTCTACTGTGCTAAGTGCTGCACTTACTACCATTACTGTTTTTTCTATAATTATACATTTTGAATTCAAAATCTCTCCCTCACTGTCTGGAAAGCTGTGCTGCAGTCCCATTTTAAAATAAATTTAAAACCCCCCAATACTGCAGTTGGCCTATTCATTACAGTTTCCTATAAATAATGGTAACATAATCAGTGGAAATTATTGGTATCATTTAAACATTTCATTTCTCTTTAGAATTTTTTTCAAGATAGTTGAGTATGCCACCAAAAACAAGATAATTCCTTAAGGAATACTGCTTCATTAAACACTTTGCTGTATTTAAGGCTTCTAAGGAGGTCTAGCAGCCTATCTTCTATTTAAGGCATAAGAACTTGGAACTCTATATTTATGAAGCATCACTGCCAGAGAAGCTAGGATCACATTAACTAGTCTCTTACCTCACAATTAATTTTAAAATACTTTCATTCATTAAGCCTTCGTGTCAAAGGAATAGTAGAAAACCATATTAAGTAATAATTTTCACGTAAAAAATATTAAATTCCTTCAGTTTGGTCTGGACCAGTAGCTAGAGAGCTATCCAGCAGAAGTCATTAATGGGGAAGTATAGCTTCAGCTTCAGTGATTACAGAACTATTAAATACAGCTTATCCTCTATAGCACAGATATTTCTGACTCAAAAGCTGAAACTTTATAGCAAATGCATATAGAAAATATATCCTTTCAGAAAAAAAGCATGTTGGTTGTGCAATTCCACGTAATGTTCATGTTAGCAATTCACTGGTTCTGAGGGATGCTTCTGAGAAGCTCTGAAGCTAAGCCTAATAAAATACTTTTAATTTAAATCTTGCTTTGTTCCCAAATTCACAATACCACATTTCCATAACACTGCCATGAGAAAAGGTTGAGTAAATGAAAACCTGACTGGTAAACAAAAGCAACAAAATATGTTTCCTAATTACTAAAGGAATCATCATCTACCCATGTGTATACATTTTGCAGTGTATTCATAAAAATGTTTACCAATTTTTGAAGTCCAGCACTTGCATGAGAGTTTGTTATGCAATGTTTAATTGGAATTTTTCAGGGAAAATTGCATACAATCCAGTAGGTGGACCCTTCAGAAAAGAAGGGGAAAATACATTTTGCCTGGAGACATCCAAGTGTCTGTCCACTAACAGAACATATTAGAGTGTAGTGAGAAATGAGAGCTTCCCAGGAGTGTAATTTACAGATTGTAACAGATACAGATGCTTCAAAGGAACAAGGAGCAGGCACGCCATGAGACATCCAAAGGAGTGAAAGGATGGAATTCCTGCAAGAGACAGACCGTGCTTTGCTGCCACCTAGGAATACACTTGTTTAGGAGTTTTATAACAAATCCCAGACATAGGGTATTTCCTGCAAAGGCAGCACAGACAGAGATTAGTCCATGATGCCAAATTCTTTTGTCTTCTTCAAGTGACTTTGTGTTTTCTTTCTTTTAGAAAATCCCACGATTTGTTGCTGAATAACCCCTGGGTTTTAAAACCTTTAATGTTTTGATGTGTGCACAGTAAGGGATGAGTTTAGAGAACTTAGCTTGAAGTGCTGTCACAAAACCACTCAACACAAAGCTCACATTATTTTTCTGAAAATCTTCCCTCAAAATTGACGTTTATTGACTATGAGATCACATGAATATCAGCCAGAGGCCATTTAAGTCTCTAGTTCTCCGCCTTGTCCTTCCCCCAAAGTTTGTGATGAATTATACAGTTAGAAAGCCAAGAGAATATTTCATCCACATCTAAGAAATGGAAAACCCTTCCAACATCACTATAACAAACTCAATAAATTCTCTTACAAAAGGCAAAATCTTTGAAGAGCCAAGGTACCCCAGGGAAGTGCTGCAGAGATCAGAGGCAGCTGGTATGTCCTGGGTTAACTGCTAAGTGACAGTTCTGCCACTACACTTCTGATCATAGAAAAACAAAGTCTCCAAGTTATCTGCACAAAAAAAAAAAAAAAAAAAAAAAAAAAAAAAAGAAAAAAAAAGAAAAAAGGGATAAAATCCTTCTTGAACTCGAAGTTATCACTTGCAGATTTGAAAAGGAAACTTCCCACACCTGCTGCCAATTACTGTCACATCAATTAAGGGGCACTTCTGCATAGTTAAAGGACATACTCATTATTTGATTGTACAGGATACTGAATAACATGATTTAGCTTTGAAGTTAAAATCTATCCTTCCACCCTTCCCAAATCCTCAGTCTGGGTGACACCACAACCTGCAGCTCCTAAAATGGCCAGAATGAGGATGAGAAGAATGTTAGTTTTTATAATTTCTCATTAAAAAATAATAAAGCAGAGTAATAGTGAATATTAAGGAAAACTTTGCTGCTAAAGGGGGGAAAAGGCTGCCACTTTGAGAATAAAATTATTAGGCAAACAGTGTTCATGGGTTCACACTGACAAAAATTCTAAAGATAATGCATGCATTTACTTGGCACCTGGCAGGAAGAAGCTAACAGGGGCAGACACATAGCAAAGATCAGTTTATGGATAATCTCATTACAAGGTGTCCTTTAAAAAGAGAAAATGAAATTTACATCTATATCTGTATTAATCTAATCAAGGCAGATAGTAGAGAATTAAAAATCTGACTTAGGTCAAGAAGTGAGTCTATGTAAAGAAACATAGCAGGACAGAAAAAGAAGAGGGAAAATAATACTAATACTAATACTAATACTAGTAATAATGTATGTCTGTCTACTCAGGAAACCACAATACCAACACTGGATAGAAGCCCTTAGATGCAACTACTGTTGCTAACTCATATATACCAAGTGGCTTTCATCTCTAAGTATCACAAAATGCTTTTTTTTTTTTTATTATTTTGCATAGATCCTTTCATTCATCAACAAAATGCTGCTCTTTTGGAAGTAGGATACGATACTTGGTTCTGTTAGTCCTATAAATAATATTTTCAAAAGGATCTTCATGAAAACTAATTACAAAAATGCTTAACTTCTAGTAATCTAACTAGAGTGAATATTTAATTAATAGCACTCAGACAAATATTTTAGTGGGCTCAAGGACGAATGAAAATAATTTCTGTTAATACCCAGATTTGCCTTAATAGATTCATTTGATTCAAGTTGAGATTGCCGTGCAAGTGGGTATGCTCATAAGCATCAGATGCCAAAAATCTAAAAAAGTGTAATGCCACAATGTCCTCTACAAAAATCATACAGTCATCATGCTCTCTAACTAGCCAAAGGTCAGCTCTACAGAGAAATAAATGTGATTTTTTTTTTTTTAATGCTCTTTTTCACATATTGGAAAATATTGGTCTGTCAGAAATAGAGCAGCAGTTAATAATTGTACAGTTTAGGGTTTAGATCATTCACCAAAATCAGAATTCAACTAGATCAGACCCTCTGCTTTATTTAATGATATATTGAACATTTAAAAAAAAAACCAACCCAAAAACGGAACTAGGAAGTCGTAAAAGACACAAGAAAGTAAACAGCCTTGGCTGCCCAATACTGACATGACTGAGTCTTTTTCATGAGAAGAGGAACACCTAGATCTCAGACTAACCGTCAAATTTGGCAAATCAGAAATCCAAACCAGCAGATCACATTCCAACTGAGACTTCTCATCTGAAACTCATCAGGTCTTCTGCACTGTCTCACTCATTTTTGCAGTCCTTGCCAGGTTGTGGCTCAGCAGTGGGAAAATCCTTGAAACTTCAGTAAAGTTATATAAAATGGTAAAAATTGTTTCTTTTGCAGCACTAGTTCCAAAAATGTTCTTATAATCCCATCAGGAATTAGTAAACCTTAAAATGGATTAGGTAAATCATATTTTATGCTACCCGTTATCAAGACATGTTTTTGGCAGCATTCATATAAGAGTAGTTTGATATATTTTCTCCACTAAAAGGGAGAAACCCTCCATATCAATACACTTCCCACTTACAAATCATATAAATTTATTTTCCATCAGAGAATGTGTCACTGGGGATTGAAAAATTAAATTTAATTCCACTCTCCTCATAAAAAGGACCAAAAGGTGCTTTAGCATGTCCCTTGGTTACTTAAAAATTTATCAGTTTTGAGAAGGAATGCTTATTGAAATTAATCTTTAAGCTGTCAAAAATCAAAATGTTAAAAAAAAACCCCAACACATAAAATGCCTCAAATTTTAAGCTTTGGTTTTGGATTGTTACTACATCTCTGAATAAATGCTTAAAACTCTGCTGACTCACTGTTTTCTCATCACATATACTTATTTTTCAAAAAAGTCCGAAAGACATGGCAGAAAGAAATTACTTCAGAGAGCTATTTTTACCAAAATCACAGTTTCTGTTATTCTCAAAAGCACAAAATTCTGGTTCATTTACTTGAACCTCAGTTTTATCCTATGAAGATATTAATACAGAACTTGTTTAATATGAAAGGGTTTATCAAAATGGCAGTTCAGTGCAGTTCTAGCGTTGGAAGAAAACTGGGTTGCGTTTGATGATTTGACAGCTGACAGAGGCAGGAGAGAAAAGATTGTTGTGTTTAATTTGGTAAAGCTATTAATTTCTTTAAGCTTGTACAATATAATGGTTTATTATATTTTTCTTTTCCAAATGGTCTACATCATAATAATTCCATCGCTTCTAACCTGTTTCTAGCTACAACCTTGACAAGGGGAATAAGTCACTTATCAGTTTAAATCCAGTCATTCTCCAGCATGCCTTCTTTTTAAAAACTGTCATTTACTTTAAAGAAACATATCTTTTCTATCACAACAGTTTCCTGCTTGTGATAGTGAACTTCCTGAGACAGTGAGAATAGACACCAAAATAGACAAAAAAGATAATATTCATTATAAAATCCTCCCTCATTATTAAAAAAAAATCATTGTTATTCCAACATATGTGAGAGACTTGTTTTTGTCATTTGTATTTTTCCATGGCAGATTCTTAAACTAAATGATCAGAGGACTGGCCTTACTGAGCAGTGATTGAGAGATTCCTTTTGTAAAAGCTTTCCCTTTCCTTTTCTCCCATGCTCCCAGAAACATTCTCATTGCACCCACTTTCAATCTCATTCCTCAAAAAAGATTCTACACTGTTTCTGAGACAAGTCTTGAAAACTTCCAGGGTTGGGGATTCTACCACATTTCTCTGTGTGCTCTTGGAAGAAATGTCCCATCTGAGTTACTGAACTTGCAGCTGGTGGTTGTTGTCCCTTACACTGCCCACCACAATCAAGAAGAGCATCTTTGCAACTCCCCTTCAAGGCATTTTAGGCTGCTGTGAGTTTATTTACCATTTACCCTCCTGTTTTCCAAACTAAACAAGGCAAGCTCTGTTAACCACTCTTCACAATTTGTGTGCCCTGGGCCCTGGCTCTCCAGTCCTCTGCTGGACCTTCTGCAGCTGACTGGCCTCCTCTTGAAAGGGGTTGTCAAGTCCCAAACCCTCCCATTGCAAGCCACTCTGCAGTAGATGCAGAGTTCAGAAGGGACTAAAGACTGTGCCTGACACCACACGCTCAGTCACTGCTTGCTGAAGGAATGCAGCTTTGGGAGTTAGGTAGAATTGATTTCAGGACATGACAGAGGCAAAATGAAATATATATACACAAAATACACAGGGAAAACAAAGAGAAGATCATAAAAAAGGGATAAAAGACAGTCACAGTGATAGTAAGAGCAGGAACAAAGGAAGAACAAATATTCAAGAATTTCTCCATGTACCACTGATTAAGCCCAAAAACATTCCCTTCCCTTTGACAGAATGAAAGCACTACTTTTTGAGTTGCCATTTGCTACATTTCTAGTCTCAGCAATCTTATTTTCTTCTCTTGCATAATTTGAATTAGTAAACAAGATTTTTTAAAACAATCTCATATGTCTGTGTGCTTTCTACTACCCCATTTTTTCAGGACCAGTTAATTGATACTGCAGTGCTGAGTCAGTGCAAACTCAGTGCTGCACCAGGAACCTTTGTTTAGTATTCAGTGTGAAAACACCCAGTCTGTGAGTGCTGCTGCTGGGCCTTCAGGTGCCACTGCTTCTTGCCTTCATGCTACCTGAGAACCAAAAAATCACCAAAGGCCCATCACTGGGTCCCATTTATCTGCCATAGCAGGATAGGTGTCATTATGATTCTGATATTTGACATTCCCAGCAGTCAGTGGTAAGCTTCCTGAAGTCCTGTATTATGTTGAGAAATGCCTTACGCTGTTGACATCAAACTTTCCTTGGGAATTGCAGTCTAGCTAAAGACAGGCGCAGAATGCAAATTGGAGATGGCAAGAAAACTTAATTTCCCAGAAAGTTAAATAAAGTGGGTAATAAAACCATATCCTAAAAAATTTAGTTGCAAATAAATCATAGCATATGAAAGACATTTCTAATGTAGTTCTTTATAAGTCTCATTATAACAAAACATTAGCAGAAATCACCACTTCTGCATATGAAAGGCACATAAAAAATGTTTTCACTTGTCAACTTTTATACTAACTATATAGGTATGGAAAAGAGACACTGCATCAAAAAATCACCCTTCTTGGCTTTTCAAATGCATTTTTACCCAAAAGCCTTCTTCTACTTTAACACCTTCAGATTATTCTGCTTTATTGTGTTATGTCAGAGAATTGTGTAATTGTGCTCTTTGCATCACACACCTGATTCAAATGCTGGGAAGATGTGAGTTTATTTCATTCAAGACTGAAAAAAGCCATTTTCTTACTAGTGCATATAAATAATTTAGGTACTGAAATAAAATAGTATTTCTGCGAGAGTCTGCATGTAATACTGTTATACCTACTGGTGCTTTATTGTTCTAGAAACAATTTGGAGGGGAAAAGGTAGCAAAAGTAAAGACAGGAATGGCAGGAAAACTACAGTAACTGCAATGATTTTGTCCTCCTAACCAACTTCTAATGCTGAGTCAGTTTTCTCTGACTATGGCTTGTTTGTTTCTTTTTGAAGCAAGGTCTAAAAGAGTATTGTATTAACAATTCCTTATCAAAGGCTTGTTTACCTATTATAAATACAGAAAGAACACTTAGATTCTGCTCAGCTTTGTTATCACTAAGTTTTTCCCAGGTAGGAAACTGGCATGAAAAGCTGGTCAAGCACACAGCTGCTTAAATTCTAGAGGGACTGACACACTCACAATCTGTACAACAGCTGCAGATAAGCTGTCCTTCCCATGCTGGAATCTTGAGCACCATGGTTGCCTTTTGGCCTTGCTCACTAATCTTGAAATTGTGTTTTGACTAAAATGTGGGGATTCTCCTTAGGAAGGTGACAGACCCTTTGAAGAGGGGAGAAAAACATTCTTCCCAGAAAGAGGGGTTTGTCACCGGCATCGGCTGCCCAGGGAGGTGTCACTGTCCCTGAAGGTGTTTAAACAAAGATTTGAGGCACTCAGTGCCATGGTTTAGCTGGAAAGGTAATTTTAGGTCACAGATTGGACACAATGATCTCAAACTTCTTTTCCAACCTTGTTTATTCTGTGATTCTGTGATTCTGAGTTGTCCTTTGTAGCAGAGAGCAGTTGGAACAGATGCAGCTGTGACTGGGCTCAAATGCTGAGGGTTTTCACTGGAGTATCAGCAGCAAAGGGATCTTGTCTTCAAGAACAAGAAGGAAGATGAGGGAAGCTGCAGTCCAGTCAGCCTCACTGCATTCCTTGGGAAGGTGATGCATCAAAACCTCCTGAAAGCCATTTCCAACCATATTAAGCAAAAGACAGTAATTGGAATTGGTCAGCATATGTTTGTGAAGTTGAAATGCCTGAACAACTACTCTTCTGTGATGAGGTGACAAGATCAATGGACAAGGGTAGACCAGCGAAAGTTGTTTGTCTTGATTTCAGCAAGATTTTTGACACCATCTCTCATGACACTCATAACAAATTCTTCCTTTTTCTCCAGATTTCTTCTCACTCTCTCAAAGATACATAAATATGTATGTGCTAAGATCCAGAATTTGTAGAAACGTGTAGAAATTTTTTCCTCTCAAAGTGATTTTGCCTGTTTTGTTTAGATGCTCCCTTGCCCTCATATTCATCTAGGAGCATATTCAAAATTAACATTGACAGATGTGATAGACTATGCATTTATTTTGTCCACAGCTTCTGTGTTTCTTTTAGCTTGTATTTATGGTTGCTGTTACACATGTAGCATGCATCAGAAGATCTGAGAATTGGGATGGCATAATAGAGTTGACAGCAGAAAGATAATCAAGAAAACAGATATTTTTCAACAGGCACTAGAGTACTATAAGCTTGTCAATAAAATCCAAAGTCAGAGCAACACTGACATATCATACAGAGTTGCTGATATTGAAACATCAATAAGGCAGCAGCAACGTTTTAAGAAATACCCCAGATTTTTGAAATTAATATCTAATATGTGCCTAACATGATTTTATCTGTAAAATAAAAGCTGTATTAACTTTGAAAATTAAGGAAGTCTTTTGTGTTCAAACATTACATTTTTTTACTTTGTCTCATAGAAGCAGAATTGTGCTCACTCACATCACAGATATTGTGCTCATATAATGATCCCACATGCCACATTATGCAGATGACTTTGTTACACTTAGCACCCTCACTGAACCATACACATCCCAGAAGATCTCAGAAGAAACACTTTTTTCATTTGGAAACTTCTGAAAGTGAGCACCATTATAATCAATGGACTGAAAAGTATAAAGGAAGCACAGAAAAATTGGGAAGTTTTAAGAGGCTGGTGCTTTTAAGATAGTAGAAAATAGTCTAGTTCTTGTCACCTCCATCTTAAAAGTTGTAAGGAGATCAGTGTAAAAATAAAGTCCTATGTAAACAATTCCCCAGAGTAAGTGGAGTATGGAAAACCCCTTTGGAGCTTTTCAAGATTCATCTGGACAAAGCTGACTGGCCTTGTGTTGGCTGTGGCCCTGACACAAGTAATTGGATGAGGCGCTGCCAGTGGTCCCTTCCAGCCATGCAACATCTGTGACTCAGTGAAATATGCCTGACCACTGTATGCCATTGGCACTGCTTAGGAAAAATAAAACGAGAAGTGGCAAGGACTGGAAGGAGCCCAAGGGTGGGAATGGGCTTCAAAATACTTCACTCATCTCTTCTCTGTTTTCCTAATGCTCAGACTTCCTGTCTTATTAAATCAAAGAGAAAAATGCCTGCAATTAGTGAGTGCTTTACATAACTTCGTTACCAAATCCAGCAGAAACAAGGTAATTTTCTTTGATGTACAGAGCTGTCTATAACCTGTTGTCCAGTTGTTCATGCTTTGGTTAAAGAAAAGGAGAAAAAATGCAATTTGATGCATTTTAGTGATTCTGAATAGCAAAGTCTTTAGCCTTCAACTTCTTGTGTTCCAGCCTACCGTTACAGGATAAAAAGTATGATGGACATGATTTTGACTTTAGTATATCTTGAACTGAATTTTCAGTAGCGTCTTCTGAACAAAGGTATGAGTTTTGTGGCAGGTATTAATCAAATCCAGTCCAACAACACAAATTCCTTTTGGAAAACCTGGTAACACACAATATACACACCAGGGTGATTTTCATACAAATAAAACAATGTTTAAAAATATGTTCAACCCATCTCTTCTGGTGGACACTAGTACTTATTTACTTTAAAAGTACCTAAGCTGCTGTTGAAAAGCAGAACTGTAGCCATTCAGGGATGTTTAGTACTCCAGGGACACAGCAAAGAGTAACTGCTAACACCATTGCCACTTTTAGAAGAGCCTTTAAGAAAAGGCATGTCTGTTACTACTTTCAGCATCCAATCTATCCAAAAAAATGAAAATTCTATAGTGTCTGGTCTCCTCTGCCTGTCTGCCATGACCTCTAAAGGTGAAATTTAAATCAACAGAGGTTTCCAATCAAATCATAAATATTATCTTACGTTATGCTAGATCAAGAATTGCTACTTCTCCTAATATAGAAATGCAGCTTGTCACTCAGAAACATTAAAAGAGCTGATCTAGAAAAGAACAAACTTTTAAAGTGAGATCCAAAGCCTGCTGAAGCTCACAAACGTATCTGGAAATATTTTACTTGTGGGCCTAATTTGCATTAAACTGACCTTTTATTTTCTGGCAAATATTGTGTCTGTAAATGCAGACCATACAATTTAGCTAGTTGCAGGTGCAGTTTTATGTAGCCACTAGGTACTAGTGATAATTACACCTGAAAATAGTTCTACAGTGACTTTTCATAAGCACCTTTGAAAGGTAATGTCACAAAGCACAAAGAGAAAAATTCAAAGACGTGATCAGATCTGGAGAACCGAGATTCCCCCCTTTCATGTAGTGAGTCTCTGTCCAGTGAATTAATCAAGGCAAGAGTAATAGAAGTACAGATGGTAATCTCTGCAAGTATTTATTCTTTCTATAAAAAAAAAATCCAGATAATCCAAGGTAATGTCTAAAGCCAGTACATTTTCCTACACACCTCACCATCAGAACAGTGTTCATACTAACTTCTTCCTATGTAAATAATTTTACCATATCTTGTGTTTGAAAGTGAAAAGAGTAAATACAGTTCTGTATTTTCCACAATTTGAATATTTTGTGCTTTAAAGTATCAAATGTCTCAAAAATTTTCTTGGTACTACTTCCGAAGTCAACATATTCTTCTAAAGAGCCCATCTTTTCATTTTTTTTAGTTTTGCAAAATTGAAAGTACTTGTAAGAGTGAGAAGAGATATGACTACACTCCATAAATACATCATCAGAAGCGTGAACTCTGTGAGGAAAAAAATACTTACGTTAAAGGATGTTTTACATCATCAGAAGCATGAACTCTGTAAGGAAAAAAATACTTAAGTTAAAGGATGTTTTTGTCACAGGAGCAAATGGTTCTCTGTTAATGAATATATGTGTGCTTGAATCCAGAGGTTTAATTCTACTTGAGTGAGCTCTGGAATATCTTTTTGAGTGATATAAGGGAGAAAACACATACTTGGTGTTAAAAATCGAGTTTCTATCAGTGGATGAAAAAGATCAAGGAGTTTGGCTGTCTGCAGCAGCAGGAAAATGTTCTCAGTGAGTCAAATGGCCCTTCCTGGGGGCCCCATATTCCTACTCATTTTGACAATAAATATAGGCAAGAAAACTTCAGCCACTGAAGCAGTAGCACTGCAAAACTTGGAAAGCTCTTCATAATGGAAGACAATTATATGATTTTTAACCCAGTAAAAACTGCTTTAATGAACAGAATTTCATCTCATACGTAGTAAAAATACTATTTTCTGTCATTTTCTGTCCCAAATGACATTAAATGATACCTGTAGAATCCAGATAGGAAATACTTTTCTTTACTGTTCATCTATTTAGATGAAGAATGAATTAGAACCACACACATGTATCAGTGAAGAAGAGAAACATTTGAGAGAAATAAAAAGTCTTTATCTGATTTTGAAATTTTGTGCTAAATATCTTCCCTAAATGGAAAAAGAATAGTCTTGAGTTACCAGGTGTTGGGTGATGGAAATGCCACTGCAAACCCCCTGGGGAAAAGCCTGGGATGGGACTCCAACTGAAATTCTCTTCTGAGCGTTGTGATCCAACTGATTTTACTTTATTAATTTAACTAATTTAATTTTGGATGAGCCCTTCTCTCCAATGAGAATCTGATAATATCTTTATCCAGGAATTTTATGGGGGAAAATGCTTTACCTCTTTCTCTGTCTTTAAGCCTCTTTGACCTGTCTGCTCCTTCCTGTTCAAGAATGTTCTGACTGGGAACTTGCAGAACACAAATCCTTTTCAATTGCATACATCCCCAATGCTTTCTATAACTATTGAAGATATCTTTAGTTTTTACATAATGTTGCTTGATATGAGAAACCCTTTAAGATGATCTACACAAAGTTTACTCATTGTTCACGTGGTCCAGCTATCTTGGAAGTATGTCTTAGGAAAAGGAGGATGATGTATGACCAAGAAACACCTACACAATACTGTTGTTAATGTCTGTAGTTTCCTCACACGGGATAATGAAAATTGACAGTGCTGTGATCATTACTAAACACTGTAATATTGCAAGCCATTCTGTTAATTCACTGCACCAGAGCTGCTGCTGGAACCTTTTCATTCTGTTAGACTCTGTACTGCTGGGTGTAATAAACAAATCAAAGAGAAGTTGCACATTTGATCTGTGAGGTATTTTAAGCCAATACAAGCCTCCAAGCAGAGAAGTTAATTTGACACTTCTAAACAGTCAATCAGGCAAGAATTCATTAGCAGAGGTCTGGGTAAGAACCACTACATGATTTCTAGGATGTTCTTCCTTTCATTATCTTTGCAACCAACAAACTGCCACTAATGGGAAGAAAAAATAGCTGAGAAACTGATTCAGAGTGAGGAATCTTGAAAGAACATCTGGAAGGCTCTTTGAAAGTTAATGGTTACTGGAAATTGTTGGCTTGATTGTCCAGTATTTCCTCTCTTAAAACTGTCTCCTGCTCATGGACTTAGAAATACCTATGCATTCTTAATACATTGCCTTTGTCTATTATGCTAGAGAGCACACTGGTTTTGCTTAAAACTCTGATTGCTTCCACCCATTATCCTCCACTGGAGCAGTAAATTAGCTGCTTCATTTACAAATGCTTACATTTGGCTTCAAACTGCACTTAAGGAAGCAATATTTTGTGGGTAGGAATTTTATGTCACTAGAGACTCTCCTTATTTAATCTTTTCTTGATTTGCTTTTCATCTAGATTAGCTGTAAGTTAGATGACATGTACATGTAAGGAAATGAGTGTCAGGAGACATTTCCCTGTGTGAGTCCAAGAGCTACTAGCAGCTCCACCATACTAATTTTGCCATAAACGGAGTTAATAACAAATGCAGCATCTGCAAGTCATTAATCTGGATAAGGAAAACATAAATTTCTTGATCATTTGAGAATATTGAAGAGGTGACCTTTTTTTGGTATGCAGCATTTCTGAAAGAGCAAAAAAGTAGTACAGAATAGCATAACAAATAGATTATTTTGGTATCCTGGTACCTGAACAACTTGGTCACAAGCTCTGAATTTCAGTTCATGAAGGAACATGGCCACTATAACTTCAGGTGAGTTATGGAATTAATGTCTGTACTCACAGTTGCTTTGGGTTGTTTCTTCTACAGGGACACAAGTGGTTTATTTCTTCTGGCTGCTGTGCACAATGCTCTGAGGTGCCCTCTTGAGCAGTCGTGGTTTGGGACCAGTTGTGCTGAGAAGACAGATGTTTCCAGTCCAGCAGGACAGAGGAGGAGACAGAGTAGACAGGATCTAAATAGCTGGGAGCCTTCTATAGATCCAAGGGCCTCCAGGCAGGGGAGGAGAGGAGAATACGTATATCACACCAAGGTGGCAGAAGGTAGGTGGGGTCAGGATTTAATAAAGACCATTCAATATAGTCTCTGAATCGGCCTAAGAGAAAACCTGACAGAAAAAGCCATTCGAATTCAAAGTTCCTTTCAAAGATGTTCACTGCAGAGAAAAGGACAGCCTGGTCAGCCCAGTCCAGGCATTCAGTATTGACCTGTGGTCCCCCCACGCTGCCAGTTAAGAAATACAGCCAGCACAGCTGTAGTCTCCTCTGCACTGTGAGAGGGTGCTCAACAAGCTGATTCCAAGGAGTGCAATAATGCTGCTGCTTACATCTTCACCTGTCTTTCTTCCTTCAAGGAACTGTATCAACCTTCCCTGATGCATCTGAGGATTCAGCACTGTACAGCCTAGCATTATTAGCATCCACAGCTCCCTTATTTGGTGTGCCTGGTGTGTGTATTTTCAAAGTACTAAATGCAGTTGCAAGTGAATGACCATTTTTACACCACCACAGAGTTAATTCATCTAGAGAAGCAGTGCACCACCCACGCAGGCTGTGAAGCTATAACCCAGCAGGCAACTTGCATGCTTGTCTAAACTTTGTTGTCTAGGTAGGAGGAAAGTGTCACTTCTGTCTCCCACAGATGCAGCCTTCAGACATCATTTCACTTGCTGTGGTTAATTTACTGAGAAAAATGTGGTGTTTTATGTTGCTGTCAAAAGTAACCCTTGTTATTTTTCTAGTGCTCAGACACCAGGGCTCTCTCCCTGATGATTTGTTGTGTTCTAGTTCATCAGCAAATGAGACCACTTTTGCCCCTTTCCCCCTGTGCTTTTAACTGTTAAAAACAAAGAAAGAACTTAGATGCAAAGGGAAAAATCTACTCCAAAGCTGATTAATGGTATTTATATTTGTCTCACACATGGCCCAGATTCAGTCACACACATAGCACATTTAATGTCTGGCTGTGAAAATGTTTGTTTACATTTATTTCATTTAGGTGATCCTTCATATCAGCAGTGTGCCTCTGCTGTGATTGAAACGCCAGGTTTTGATATAGCAGTGTTCACGTGCTGGGTGCGGGGAGGGGAGAATAGGGTGCTTTATCAGATGGTCTCATTTGTATTTGTTTATTATTTCAAAATTCAAAATGGGCTGACAAGTTTCTGAGTTCAGTTCTGGGGATCTGAAAATCTGGGGATCTGAAAAATCTGAAAAGGGGCTTGTGGTATTGTAGATCTTGAAAAGATTTCACTTTCAAATTTTGCAGGCAAAACTTGTATTCATCAACTCCCCTATATGAATGATCAACCTTTAAAACCCACAGAGGGGGTTTCAAGCTTCGCTCTATTGTAACTACATGTCAGCCAGAGAGTCATTAGTGAGCACATAAAAGTGATGCAGTTAGTTATACATGAAGGTCTCAGGACTGAAAGGTATGAAATAAAAATCGTAAATGCTGCAGCTGGAGTTATCAAAACTAGAATTTGCCATCATTTTGAAGTGCAAGGTGAAAACTGGAAATGTGATAACATGAAAAAATGGGAATTATCATACTTGTGATGATCTTTTGATCTTCAAAGCACAAAGGGCTTGAATTTTGTTGATGAATCTTGCTGAAATTACTTCATGTCATTCAAACTCTATGTGGCAAAACACTGGAGAAGGCTTCAGGTGATATTGTTATGGAAAAGGGAGGCTTGTGAGTCTTCTGATGACCTCGGCATCCAAGATGACAGGAAAAGCAAGCTGAAGCTGATGGGATTTGCACTGACAAGTAGGTTTTTATTGTTTCTCATGATCTTGGCATTTCTTGGGCTTTCAAGAAGCTTTTGGAAAAAAGGCTCATGTATCTTTCAGAAATATTGCCTTTCAGAGAGATTTAACTTCTCCAGTTCAGTGAGGAAAACATGAATTCTCTGGTCTTAAGTAAATTCTACTGCTAGATTTTAGGGTCTGTGTTGATTTGCTACAGTGATTCAACCTATATCTTCTAATCTTTTCTGCTTGAAACCAGTGCTTACAGTAAGCAGAAGCACATAAAAACTGCCCCTTTCTCCACAAAACGCTAAAGCAGGGATTTCTGCATGTGACATCTGAGATCACAAAACCTGCTCAGAGCCCCCTATACCTGCTCTGCTTTTCTGCCTCTTTGTACAGGGCAGTCAGATACTGTTGGCCACAGAGGGGAGTGAGGGAAGATGGGCTGATCTGACTAAACTAAAAGCAGATGCCTGTAGCATCAGATCCCCAGCTCATGCAGCACCACCTGGAACCTTTCAAGGAAGGCTGTCTGAAACAGGCTCAAACAAGGCAATACGAGGCTTCCTCTGTCTCTCAGGCAAAAGGTGTTGTGCTGGAAAGCCAGTTCCTACTTTCCTGAGGACTGACTCCTGCCAGAAAGGAAGAGGCATCCTGCATGTGCAACACTCACCAAAGAGGAAGGAAGGGATCTGCATTGGTGAAGTGGATCCATAACCTCACTACAGGGTCAGGAGGACTTGGGGTAACTGCAATTAAATGCAAGATAGTGTATCTTTTCAAGGGTAAACTAAACAATCTAAAGAAAATTGTTTCCAGCAGATGGGAAATAGAAGTCACAATGAGTGAATGCACATAACTGCTGTATGCTGGCAGCAAAAATTGGGTTTCAATACACTCTGAATTAAGCAAAAGGTAAGGGAGAAGTATTTTTTTTAAAGTCCCGTATCTAAGCTGAATTCTGCATATTCTTGACCTATTTATTTATAATGGGAATTTTAAGAGCAATTTTCAAAATTAAGAGCTTCTGTGAGTTAGAGACCCACCAGAACTACTGTTTCAAGAAGTTTTATCACCACTGTACAGCAAAGAAAAATGAACTTGCATTCATCTGGTGCATGATAAGACATCTTTTCTGTAACTAAGACAGAGAGGGAGTAAAGAGCAAACACAGCATCACTGCTGTTATTTATTCCTAGCAGCAGCAGTAGCCAGTTCTTTTTGATGAAAACAAAAGCAGTGAACCTTAAAGACCCAATTTAAAAAATCCTTATTAACTAGGGGTCCTCTGAAAAACCCAGCTTCTGGAAATAGTAGTTTATGTGGGGGAAAAATGAGTATTTTGTGTGGTTTTTTATTTGGATGTGAGTTTTCTATCACACAGAGTCATGTGGTAAACATACAAATGTTTATTGAGGAATTTTCTAACTGATGTCATATTTATCAGGTGTATTTTCTTCTACACCTGAAACAAGTTTTTGCTGAAATCTGTAACTATTATCTATAACTATTACCACAGGTCCTGTAAGAATTCTTTTTAACATAGTGCCTCAGAACTTTTAATATCACCAGAAGACAGCAGAGGACACTGTTGCAGAAAATGCCTAAGAAGAAACTTTTTTTATCAATAGTTCTCTTTAAAAGATTTCATGCATCAATAGAAAATTCTATTTCCACCTGTCTGTCTTGATGGGAATTATTGTCTTAGATACTGCCTAATAATTATTTGTCCACAAACAATTTTTTTAAATCATAAAACTTCAGAAAGAAAAAAATTCACTTCATTTTTCTGTTCCTAGTGCCCTCAGGTAGGGCAGGGAAGGGTTTATCCAAGCCTTGACAAGTTGCACTAAGCTGTGGGAGATGTTTCACATATTTTTCACTCCACAACCAGGTCAGCAAAAGTCCATTCAAACATAAAAATGAAGATCTAAAACTCCTTCTTTCACTGAGAAAAAAACAAGGAGCTCTTGAGTAAATGATGAGAGAGAACAAGATGAGGCAAGGCAGGAGGACCCCTTAAAAAGGAAGAGCTGCAGGATCAAGCACAGCTGAGTGAATCAATTGTGCAAGAGAGGACAGAAAGCTGGAATAACAATTGCAAATGTTGGCTGACAGCCTCAGGTCTCTGATGCCAAATGTCTGAATCTTTTGAAAGTCCTGATACAGAATCCCAGCCAATACAACAATCTCGTGTTTGGACTTGGCTGCAAATCCCCCCCCTGCTTTATTAAGCTGTGCTCATTTGACCTTTAACATCTAAACAGCAGGTTACTACAAATGGAAGACTTCCTATTTTGCCAATGTCAATCAATGTTTCCTGCCAGGGCTGCTGACTGGGAATTGTTTGGACATGAATGCATTCAGAAACCCAACAAAGGAGGCAAAGCCACTTGCAGTTTGACATTAATCCTAACAATACCTGAGTAAGAGCAATAGAATGCTCACAGTAATATTATGTTACAGTATCAGTGATCAGATAGTGAAATGAAGTGAGTTAAAATACCAGAGACCTATAAACTGTTGGAGAGACTGCAGAATCCACACTTCATGATCAATCAGGCAGCTAGAGCTGGGAAATTAGAATGTGCCTTGTAATAACTCAGCAGACTGAAATGTGCAAAATCAGCAAGAATTTTAAATTGGTTGATTTTTTATTTTTAATGCATTGGTCATTTATTTACATTGTTTTGCTCTTTATATGTGTTTTATTATATTTTTTGTGAATGTGTTCTATTTATATTTGAGTTATTTGAAGAATAGGTAAGAGAAATAGTTGTATGCTAGTGCTCTTAACATCCATAAAAGTACTCTGTAACAACTACAGTTTTGAGTGATCTCAGTAATGAGCTTACAGTAAACTTTTGTAAGAATGGCATGTTTTAAAATGGGACCAAGGAAAGGTAAGAAAAAAAAAAAAAAGAAAAAAGAAAGGAATGCAGGTTTAACTTTTATTGAAGAATTTAGAATGCTTTACTTTCTTAACAGAGAAAGTAAAAGGTGGCAAAAAACCTCCCCTAAAATTATAAAAATGGGCAAACTAGAAATTTTCAAAGCTCATAGAACACTCTCCCTGCTATCTATTGTAGTCTTGCTTTCAGTGTAATCAAGAACTTTCTGGACTGCTGGAAACTGCACAATCCTCTTGAGCCTTTGGGGTTTCCCTGCCATACCTCAGGTGCGAGTTTTATCTGCTCCCTGTAGTGTTTCCTGTGAAATGCAGGCTCCAGTTCTTTGCCTCTGTCTGCAGTCTGTGGGCTGCAAGAGCCCTCCAAAAACAGTCTCACCTGCTTCCTAGAGAAAGGACAATCTGAACTGCAGGGCCTGATACACTTAGTTGGTTTTTGAAGGCACATAACATGCAAACTGAAAAAAAAAATCCCAAACAAATGGATGCTCTCCATTACACCCTGCAATCCCTTGGATATAATTTGCATTGTGGTCCAATATAAGTAATACTTGTAGTTCCCTATTATTCATGCATACAAAGAGGTTTTTTTAAAAAAATTCTATGTCTTCTTCCTTATAGTAAAACTTTATAGGAAATATTCTTAGAGATAAGAAATAATAACTATTTACTGAGAGGATGATTTTTCTGAAATGAGCATTTCCCCCCTACTCCCTGCAGATGATAATTTATACAATAAACTGAGTAGAATTGTTTTACTTCCATCATATGCATCTGATAAATTACTTTTTATTTCTCCCCTGGACTGTTATCTTTTGAAAAGGCAGCATACCCCTAAGAGCAAAGAAAATGAATGTAGTAAAGCTTAAAATAAAAATTGAACCCTTTTTGTATATTTAGGTATTCTATTCTTGTATATTTAGGTATTCTATTCTTGGATCAAATATGCTACAAACAACTACTACTTTTTCTGGACATTATTATTATGCATGGTCTTGGAGAGACCAGAAAGAAAGAAAATTTAGCAGGACCTAGAGGTAAAGCAGCCTGAAGGTTATCAACTCTTTTGCCTTGAAATTTGTTTTCATTAAATAGTTGAATACTGGCAGAAACTGCACAATGTCATCTTTAGGAACTGAATTGTTTGGAACTGGAGATTAAGTTGGCCAGGGAGTGGGGAAGAAGAATCCACTCATGTATCTGGGAAAATGTCTCAGATGTTTTTTCCCTCCCTGTAATTTTTTTAAAGTAATTTCAAATATGACGAAGGGTCATTTCATCAAAATTAGTTTTGACAGGCTATTAGTAATAGCACTTATAAGTACTCTGAAGTGTGTAATTTCCAATGAAAGCCTCTCAGATTCCAGCACATCCAAGTTATTGGCACAGCCCACTGCATCTCCCAGCAGAGCCATCACCCTCCAGCTTGACGGCAACCTTGATAGAATTAGGAGAGAATCGCAGAGGACTGAATCCTGAATGCAGTTTCTGTTCTCCAGGCTGCCTTGGTTTTCACTGCTGCCTACAATCTCACCCGCTGCAAGCCTCAGGGAAGCATCACGTACAGCAGGCTAAATGAGTGATGGGAAGACACGCAAGATGTGTGGAGGGGTAGTGGAAGGGATTTGGGACATGGTTCTTAGTACAGGAGACATTCTAGAACATGGTGGACAATAAGCTGGGGATACCTGGAATAGCACACAGAGTTGTCAGTGCTCCAGGCAAGCAAGAAGGATGGATGCAGTTGGGAAAAGTGGACTCATGAAAGCAGCTTATGAAGGAGCAGCAGGAGGACTGTAACAACACAGAAAAGAATAAAGAACAAAGAACCATTGGGTTAAATACACACTAAATCTAGAATGAACTATTATGAACTATCCTGTAAGGTAAGGAAACAGACATTTCAGATATGATAGATTGGCATAGAATGTTTATGTCAAAGGATAACACCTAATAAATTTTATTTCCGTTTGTACTACTTCTGCAGCTTCCTTGAAAAGTTTTTACTCTGTTCCAAAGTCCACAAGTGAGAAATTGTGCAACATGACTCCACATGTTGGTTCAGTAGGTGTTCTTTTTGATGCTGGGGCTGCTTGAGCTCCTGACAGTGCAATATCTGCTTCTAAAGTTAAGGCTGACACCTTAAATCCTTGTGCTTTGTCACTCCTTACTCAGCCTCCTTTCTGTCTTCTGCTACAGAAGCCAGTAGATTTCTCAATTGAGATTTCTCTAGTCAAGATTTCTCCTCCAGAGGACCTCAGAAAGACAGAACCAGAGGAACCCCAATGCTATCCATGCATGATTTGACAAAGGGCTACACAATACATACTTCAGTATCTTTTTTCTTTTCATCTCCTTCAGTGACAAAAAAAAAAAAAAGTCTCAAAAATGCAAAAAAGCCTTTGAAAGGTAGAATCTCATGTGAATCAAAACATTTTGCTACACTATGAGCTCTCTTAACAGGTAAGGAAAAAGTTTTATGGCAGTTTCCCTAATGCTCTTCAATTATGACAATGTGAATTCTTGAATATTGCACCATTAAGAGCTGCAAGCTTTAAATCAGATCTGTAAGTGCCTCAGCCTTCATTCTAACATGACTTCACGTGCAGAATCTCCTTCAGGAACCTCCAGGGCTCGGGTCCTGTCTGGTCAGTGATTGCAGCTGCACAAGGTGCTGCCAAATTTTGAAAATTCTTTGACACTTTTCAGCAGTCCAAGCCAGGCGGGTGGTTGTCAGCTCTCCACATGGGCTGCCCGGGTGGAATACTAAACTAACTTGAGCATTTGCTTCTGGTCTGCTCTTGTCAAAATTGATTTGTGTGTGAAACTCCCTTCTTGCCTGTAAGTGTAACACATTTCTCCGGGCAAGAGCTTTGAATGATCTGCTTCACAAACAGCCATAGGGATTTCAGATTCAGGGACAACAGCATGAAGCCTCACCTTCTGGAGAAACTGGGCAAAATCCCGGTGATCATTAC
Organism: Eopsaltria australis; assembly: GCA_034509425.1. Taxonomy (NCBI): domain Eukaryota; kingdom Metazoa; phylum Chordata; class Aves; order Passeriformes; family Petroicidae; genus Eopsaltria; species Eopsaltria australis. Next base: position 3,247,585 of record JAVTVJ010000072.1, read on the forward strand.
CAGTGTTTGTGAGTACCCAAAGAGAGGATGCAGGGATTTTACTTCTTGTCATGTGCTAACTTTTCATAGAAGTCAGGACAGGATATTCTACCCAACAGTAGGTAGTATAAGGGATGGTATAACTGTCCAGTCTTTTTATTACTTTCCTGGAAATTAGCTCTTGGCAGTACTGGATTCTGAGTATGACAGTCAAATTAAGTATTTAAAAGTAAATTGAAGGTGAAATGATTTGGTTTAGTTCCTCTTTGAATTTGGAGAGCTTTCCCTGGGAAGTCAGGAATTACTGTTTGAGTGTAAATCCATGTTTTTCTTGTGACAAAAATACATTTTTATTCATGCTTACTAAGAAAAAAAAATATATGGAATGTGATTCAGTTTCATTTTGAATTTTCAGATGGAATTAATACAGATAGATATTGGATCCCTTCCTTCCTGGAGGAATTCTATGTAACTCTCAATAAAGCTGATAATTTTGGCAAATTGCTTTTCTGACACTAGACAAAATTCTCATGAAATGCATGTAAACCTTCTAAACACTGTCTCCAAACTGGTGCACCAGAGATTCATTTCACCCTTCCACTCATTCCACACACAGCACTGTCCTGGTCCAGGACAGTGATTGTGTTATCCCCAATGAAGAGTTAATAAAGGATTGCCAGTTCAGATACAGATCTATTACACTAATATTTATGCATGACAGAGTCTGATGAAGAGAAGTTTTCCTCACTGCCTTCCTTATATTCTTAGAGCCATCCCTGGATAAATGACAGGAAATTAGAAATAGCTGATGTGTATGACTCTACAAGACATTAATGCCACACCTGCAGGATAAGTCATGGCCAGCCCACTTACAGTTTTCCACTGAACATAGATGTGAAAAGAAGGATGATTTGCTGCTTCTAACACAACCCTTTGTGTTACTGTGGATCTAAAGGAGTCCGCAGGCCACTGTTCTACATTGTGCAAATGCAGTAAAACTTGTAGCATTTTCTGAAAACATTGTAATGTGGGAGCAAGGTAAATATAAAGTAGAGGAATTATCAGTATCATATTTACACAGCTTGGATTCTGAGCCTACACAATTCTCCAGAGGCAACATAAGAAATGTGTGGCAAAACCACAAATTAAAACAGGTTTTCTGAATCCTGTACAAAAGCCTTACTCACAAGGCAATGCTTTCATGTTTTCTCTGTTTTTCATCAACAGTTGATAGCTTGTAAGTACTGAAGGAGTGTGCAGTTTACAAGTCAGGATTTCCCTGACTAACACTTAATAACGAAAGATGATGCTTACAAAAGGTCAGCCAAAAAATAAATAACTAAAGCATGTGATGACAGAAATAATTGCTGGAGATAGAGAACTCTGGCACTAGACAGAAAATCCTGCCAGTGAATCATCCCATGTGTATTTACACATGCTGTACTTTGATAAAGCCTCTGTGTTAGGATAACCTTATCCCAAAACATATATCATTCAAACTAATTATTTATCTAGATATAAAGAGAAAGGCAATTGAATGTAAAATTAAATGTGAGGGATTTTGTGGTTTTTAATTATTAGGCTGCCAGGTAAACCAGATTGTCTCCAACAACCAACATCTTATTTGAAAAAAGTGGCATATGGGTAAATATAGCTTTATGAATTTCCTTTATATGCTAAATAAACAATACTGAAAGGAAAAATTTTCTGCAATAGCTTCTACTTTTATTCTGAGATCTCCATCTTTCTATTGCTTTGAAGCTTCTTTCACTTCATCACCTCTGGGATAGATGTGAAAAAGTAGCACGGAAGAGACAGTGCCTGTGAATGAAGCATAACAAGTCTCAGTAATTTTCTCCAGGAAGAAAAATGAGGGAGATCTGAAGAACTGGAAGAAACTTCAAAAAGTGAGACAGGTTCAGACAGCAACCATAGGCCTTTTCTGGTCAGTTGATTATGGGGAACGTTGCTAGATAAACAGCACCCTTCCAAAAATTCAAGAACGTGTAAGGCATGGTTTTGCACAAATAAGTCAGTAACAGCCTAAGACAGAGAGCTCTGCTGTCCCTTTTACCCATACTCATCCTCTTGAGGTGTTTCTGAGCCTTTGCTGTCTTTCATTTTTTGCTTCATATGTTTTTCTCCTTGTTATGCATTTGTGCCCTTCTAACACTTCTGAAGGGATTCAGCTAACATTTTAACACTTAGATGAGGCATAATCAAACAGAGACCTACCTGATCTTCCTTGCTGTCCTGAGGCCTGACTATGTGGTATCAATTCCCTCAAAACCAAATTCATAATGACTTGTGTGAAACTAGAAAGCTAAGACAGAAAAAGTGTACTGTGAGAGGAATTGAATTCAGAATGCTGGCATGTCACAGCTCAACTGCAGTTTCCAAGTACTGATTCCACAGTGACCTGCTGGGAGTCACAGAGAGGATCCCTTCTTTCCTTCCAGCTCCCTTTGTACCCTGTATCCAGGTGTGGTACTTGATTAAATGAAGGTGGAAGCACAGTTGCATCCACCAACTGCTCCCCTGTATCCCCATAAAACAATGGCAATTTTTGCAGGGATTCTAAAGTGAGCAGTCAACCAAGTCCACAGGCACTCGTAGAGGGAGAGAAAACAAGTCTCAGGGATCGTGAGGCTGTCTATTTCCAGAAAAGTAAGGGTCTAATCTATTTTTTGTGTGCTTATCATGAAGAAGCGACAGACTGTAAATCTGAGTGCCACAGCAGGGTACTCATACACATACCAGGTCAGGTTTTTCTAGCACATAATGAAGAGAACTTTGATGGCACTTTAATTTTGCTTCATTCTCTGTGTAAACATACAGCTGTAAAGGGGCCAGTCTGCAGCAATTCATCACAAATGAACAAAGCAGGTTGTTTCTTTAGGACAAGGCTCTTCACACAGTTTATAAAACATTTATGTTTGGACCTTTTAATTCAAACATTTTCAGTAGAGTGTGATCTTAAGACAGTGAGTATTGCCAGAAGCAGGTCACTTAACATAGAATTCACTCTGCTTGTTGACCCAGGGTGAGACAGGGGAGGACAAGGAATCATTTTTGATAAGCTTGAGCTGTGCCTGTAGGATCCTGTGCCTTAAAACTGTGCTGCTCCTTTTCAGCTGCCACCTGAGAGAAAACTTAAAGCTTAGCACTTGGCTTTAGGGCACAGCAAACTTGAGGTTTATTTGCTTAGTGTGGAAAGTACATTTAGGAGTCTGTTACACTTCTCATTTTCCTAACTCTACCCTGTCTTTCCCTGAAATACTTTTCCAGCACAGAGACCATAGGAAAACAGTATTTTTATATGGTTTAAAATTATTCCTAGAATATATATCAAAAATATGAAATATCCACTTTCATTATTACTTTGAGCTCAATTTTGATGTAATAACAGCTCATTCTAAAATCAAATTTGGAGTCATATGCTTTGGATTTTACAGATTATGTGACTGTAGTTCTTAAGGCATGTCAACCCCCTTCACTTTTCAAAACATTGAGGCCTTTCATCATTTTTTTAATTAAAAAAAAAAAAAAAAAAGAGGTCATATCATGTATCTCAGCCAAAACATCTCTCAAAGAGAGGTTAAAACCAAAATCAGTTATTTCTAGTTATACCTCTTGCTTTGGCTTGAGATGTTATTGTTTTACATAATAAAATTTATTTTGCAAATTAAATGAGAAAGTAAATAAATAGATTAAAAAAAATAAACCAAACCAGTTCATAAAAGCAAACAAAACAAACAAAATAAATATTATGTAAAACAACTACTTTGTTGTTATTACAACACATGCTCTATGACCATTTGCTGCACATGCTACAGTTTGTCCATGCCCTTCTTGTACCGAGGATCCCAAAACCAGGCACAGCAGACCTGATCTGTCTCACCTGTGCTGATCACCTTCCTTGACCTGCTGGAATTGGGTCAGGCACAAAGGGTTGTAGTGAATTGGGTGACACCAGGGTGTCCTGTCACTGGTAGGGTTCCACAGGGCTCCATCCTCAGCCCTGTGCTCTTCAGCCTCTTCATTAACAACATGGATGCAGGACTGGAAAGGATAGATGATATAAAATCAGGAGGAGCTGCCAACCCCCTCAAAGGCAGGGAAGCCCTGCAGAAAAACCTCGACAAATTAGAGAGCTGAGCAATCACATATGAAGTACAACAAAGGAAAGCCCCAGGGCAATCCTGGATGTACCTACAGACTGGGAATGAAATGCTGGAAGGCAATGACACAGAAAGGCACCGGGGGTTGGTCCTGGTCCATGGCAAGCTGAACATGAATCAGCAGTGCCCTGGCAGCCAGGAGGGCCAACCCTGTCCTGGGGGGTATCAGGCACAGCATCGCCAGCCAGGCAAGGGAGGGGATTGTCCTGCTCTGCTCTGCACTGGGGCAGCCTCATCTCGAGTGCTGGGGGCAGTTCTGGATGCTACAATACAAGAAAGACATGAAAGTACCAGACAGCATCCAAAGGAGGGTGACAAAGATGGTGAAGGCCCTTGAGGGGAAGCTGAATGAGGAGCAGCTGAGGTCACTTGGTCTGCTCAGCCTGGAGGAGACTGAGGGGAGACCTCATTGCAGTTACAACTTCCTCATGAGGGGGACAGGCAGGCACTGATCTCTTCTCTGTGGTGACAGTGACAGGACCTGAGGGAATGGCCTGAAGTTGTTTCAGGGGAGGTTTAGGTTGGATATTAGAAAAGGTTCTTCACCTAGAGTGTGTTTGGGCACTGGAACAGGCTCCCCAGGGAAGTGGTCACGGTACCAAGCCTGGCAGAGTTCAAGAAGCTTCTGGACAGTGTGCTCAGGCACATGGTGTGACTCTTGGGGATGGTCCCGTGCAGGGCCAGGAGTTGGACTGGATGATCCTTGTGGGTCCCTTCCAACCCAATATTTTGTGATTCTGTGAAACAGCTTTCCTAATGTAGCCTCTGTGGCATGGGCACACTGCTGTCTCATGGTTGTTTGTTCTCCATCAGGACTCCTAGATCCTTGTCTGCAGAGCTGCTCACCAGCTACTCATCCCAGAGCTTATGCTGGTGCATGGGATTGTTCCTCCTGGTATTCAAGACTTCATACGTCTTGTTGTTAAAGTTCATGAGGCCATTCCTCCCGGTGTGCAGGACTTGGCATTCCCCATTGCTAAACTTCATGAGACTCCTGGCTTCATGCTTCAGCTTGTCAGGCTCCCTGTGAAAGGCAGGACATTCAGCTTATTAAGTAATCACTAACCTCCCTGCCCTGCTTCTGCATTATCAATCAGTGTGCTGAGGGTGCACTGCCCCATTGTCCAGGTCATTCCTGATGTTAAGCATGATCAGACCCAGTACTGGCCCCTGGGGCACACCACTAGTGCCTGACCTCCAGCTGGGCTTTGTGCTGCTTTTGACAACAGCCTGAGCCCAGCAGTTCAGCTGCTCTTCAATCACTGTCTACTCATCTACCCTATACTTCATCACCTTGTCCAAGAGGGAGGTTATAGGAGGCAATGTTGAAAGCCTTTCTAAACTCGTGATAAACAACATCCAGTGCTCTGCCCTCACCTGCCAAACTGGTCATCAAATTGTGTCAGACTGTCAGACACCATTTCCCCTTCATAAATCTATGCTGACTACTCCCAAACACCTTCTGAGTGGCATTACAGTCCTTTTGATGTTGGCAAGAATCCATATCTCTGCCTGCTACTGCAGCCACAGTCTCTGCTTCTTTCCCATGTGATGTTTCCCTGTAACGTTTTTCAGATAATAAGACAAAAAAACTTGCAAAAAAATCTGTAGTGAAAGGGAGATCTGGGGATAAACTGGATTTTGTCAATAAGGTATCCAAAGATTTAAAAGAAACGTGCTTTTGGTTAAAGCAGAAAAGCTACTTCTACATACAGTACCAAGAGTAAGTTCATCTAAGAAAATCACATTGTCTTAATTCCAGAAACAAGTCTGCAAGCTTTGACATTCTAATAACAGGCTGTCACACAATTTGCAGTCATGCATCTTTCTTGTCTTACTATCAAAAAATAAAATTTATCCCATCCCTTTCAAAAACTTCACTTGTATCAGTTTAATATACTTAGTATTTCTCCCTTAGCAGTGGAGTAAAAGGGGCAATTTCTGAACCACCATGCATGTTCTTTATTGATGTTTTCTAGTTCTGCAAGAGATGGTAACAGTTGATTATTCTCCAACAACTTTAAGTAGAGAAAATGTATGATTATGCAATAAAAACACCAGTACATATTATGAATGGGATACTAGAAAAATTAAAGTAATATTTGCAGAAAGCAATGGAAATCAGGAGATACAATTGATAATAAGGAAAACTGATCCCTAAGAATAAGCAATATTTTTAAGACCAGTTCTTAACATAAATCAAGATGATGCAGAGATGTTTAAATGTTAAAACCATAGAAGTTCAATAACATATGAGATCTTCAGTCATGAAACTTTCCTCTCATTGGTAAGACAGGTGAGAAATCACACATAATAAGTAGTGTAGACACACTGAAATATTACAGACTCTCATAAATTAGTTTATCTCTTGTTTATTAACGAAATAACATGCCTAAAAGCACACTTTTTTTTTTTATGTTGAAAAATGTCTCCTGTTTCAGAGGCTTAGAATTATGCTTTAAAAAGTCCCTATGTCCTTACTGGTTTACTATACTCAAGTTTCATTTGTCATGCCATCTTACACAATTTTTAAAGTGCTTGTTCCATGCCTGAGAAGAGGCAGAACACCACAAACTACAGGAAAGAAGCTCCTCTTCTCCTTTCTATTGATTTCACAGATGTGGAATAGATCTGCTCAGAGAAGCTCTGATCAAGGCCTGGTCTAGAAAGCAGTTTCTGCTTGCCTGCAAACCCTGAGACAAATCTGTCCAGCAGAGAGGAAGAAATGTCAAGAGGCTAAAGAAAATCTAATGGAAGTGAAACACTGCTACATGTTGGTTTGGTTCCAAATCTGGAAGCCTTTCATTACAGCAGCCTGTGGGTGATCTGCTGAGGAGGAAAGAGGCTGGCAGCCAAACTGGCCCAAAAGAAGGAAGGAAGAAAGATATTTAATATCCTTCAAAAGTTTTATTAGTGTTGATACATTTCCACAGGGTGTTTCACCTTCAGTGCATCAGCACTCCGGTAGAAATGTTCTTGCATCGAAAATTTCTGCTGATGCTAAAGCAGGTGGCTCTGACTGTATCTAAATCTGCTCTTTTCCCCTGATGCTTGCTGCTTTCAAAAGGATTTAGAACAGATCCTGAACAATTTGTTAGGAGACCATCATCAAAACTGTGAAACTTTCTAAAATTAAATCAGAATTCAGTAGATACCATCTTCACTCTCCACATTAATTACCTCCACATAACTGTAATACTTTTAGAATTTGAAATGGAAATATAAAATCCAATTTGAAATGAAAATCTAAACCTTGAAAAATTATACTGGTATGTATATAGGCACACGTCCTTCTCTACCCTTAGCAGGACATGCAGGACAGTGTCACAGTTACCCCAAGGTAGTGCTGACTGTAGTAGTAGTGCTCCGAGCACGAGGTTGGACCAGACACTTCTAGAGAAGGAAGTCTTTCAACTAGGAATTTCTAATGCTACCTTATTTTCCACTGTGGAAAAAACTAATGTTGGAAAGGGAACCACTAGTTTAAAAACCTTTGAGTGGTTCTAGAAGAACGTATCGTGAAATAATATCTTCTGAACAGTAAAGCAAAAGAAAGCCTCATTATGATCAAATATTTTACTGGACTTTAGCTATAAATACAAAAGAATTGCATTCAAATAGAGTATAAAATTAAACTCATTTTCTTTATAATATAAAATCAAACTGATTTCACAGTTCAGCTTGAGTACAATTCAAAATTATTATGTGTATTGCCTTTTAAAGCCCATGGAACCTATCTTTTTCTGACAAAAATATCATGAAAATTTTGCACTTACACATTTAAATCAAAGCTGAATTTGCCACAGGTACAAAGAAATCAGCCAAGGTTTCAATTTTATTATTAATCAGCATCAAACTCCCATGACATGTAACTTGACTGAGAGAAAAGTGGACTGTACAGGCTAGATAAAGTAACATGCTTCAAGGAGAAAGATCATTATCTCAATCATTTCAAATTGCATAATGCTAGCACCTGGCATGCAAGCTGAAAAAACAAAGACCTGACTGCCAATATTTGTTAATCATTTGAATTCACTAAATCTCTTATGCTTTGGGAGAAATACAGAATAAAATTAAAGCACACATTTAAACATACAAAATTTTCAGGACCAAAGGGTGAGCTTCAGAAACTTTCTAGTGTGCATCACACTGCTGAAAAAGACTATGAGCTATATATATTTCTGTGCAACTCATGATGGAAACGGAATCCAACTGTGAAAGAATAAAAAAGACTTGATAAGAAAAGCTAGCCCTTTATTTGTTGGAAACAACAGTGCTTCCTACATCCTCGCTTTAGGAGATAGATTCTTGAAACCCTGACAGAGTTGTCTTAGTCAGCCTTAACCACTGTCCCTGCAGCAGTGATGACAGCTGGTAAGAAATATACTGTCATATGCTCAGTCATACACATTCTCTCTGCATCTACATTATCTCTTAGCCTCTTGATCAGGTTAAGATCTAGTTCAGGCACATTCCAAAAACTTCCAGGAACAGAGATTCCACCACTGCTCAGCAGCACTTGAGATGCTCCACTGGCAGTAATATTTCCCTTGCCCACACAGATTTACAGAAATGGGCTGTAACATATCATATCTCTGTGCCCTAGATTGCGAACTTCTCCCACATCAACATTTCATAGTTCTGATTGAATATAATGTTCCATAAAGGCAGAAGAAACCTGAGATGGAAAATTTGGGAAATTATGCACAGGAACCATGACCTCTCTCAGGGAGAGAAAATGCAGATGTTAGCCTGTACTCAAGGAGTATGTCCAACTGAAAATCATCAAGAATTCAAATCTTAGAATGGTTTGGGTTTGAAGGGATCTTAAAGATGATCATCTAATTCCAACCTCCCTACCATGGGCAAGGAAACCCTCCACTGGACCTGGTTGTTCAAAGGTCCATCCAATTTGGTCTTTCACATTTCCAGGGTGGAAGCATCTCTGGGCAACCTGTTCCAGTGCCTTACAGAGAAGAATTTCTTCTTAGAGTCCAATCTAAACCCATATTTTCCAGTTTAAAATCATTCTGTCTTGTCCTAATAATACATTCCCCTGTAAAAAAGTCCCTCTCCAGCTTTCTTGTAGGCCCTTTTTAGGTACTGAAAAGCTGGAACAAGGTCTCCCCAGAGCCTTCTCTTCTTCAGGTTAAACAACCCCAACTCTCTCAGCCTGTCTTCATAGAACAGGTGCTCCATCTCTCCGATCATCTTTGAGACCCTTCTCTGGACTTAATCCTCTGCTGAACTCAGTCCTTCCTGTACTGGATACCCCAGAGCTGGATGCAGCACTGCAGGTGGGGTGTCACCAGAGTGGAGCAGAGGGGCAGAATCCCCTCCCTCTGGTGAGACCCCCCTTCAGATCCTGCTGGCCACCCTGCTTTGGATGCAGCCCAGGGTACTGGGTACTGGCCTGTCTTATGACTGTCTCCCACAGTTCCCTTACTTGGCAACACAGATCCTCCATAAATACCCAAGTCCTACCTGCTTTGAGATCATCTCCCACTGTCCCAGCCCAACAAGGGGCTCCAGGCATGCCCTGCACCCTGAGACCTGCAGAGAGGCATCCTCCTTCCAGAGCACTGTGAAAACCCCAATCTGTATGTGTGAACTTTAGTGATTATTCCAGAATTTTCTAACACTTCCATTTAGAGAGCAATTGTTTTGCCATCAGAGAAGCTTTAGTGGTCAGGAGGATCAGTGCAGGGATGAATTAAGATACTTTCCCAGGACGGAAAAGGAGCACCCAGGTGGATGAAGTAAGAATCCTGTGTCAGTTTCCATCCCAAGCCTGAAGGCATCAGTCAATAATCTCCACTTAACAATAGCATTCAGTTTAAATTTCCCTTTATTATCTTGTAAAGATTTCCAGTCACTTTGCAAGTGAAAAGGCTGTTTCATGCAGACTTTGCAAAATGGCTGAAAGCAACAAACAGGGATTGTGCTGTGATAAATTTGCAGAATGGCATCAGATTGGCCCTGTTATTAACTGGGAATGTAAATGGGAATGAGTTATGCTGAGGTAAATATTGGCAAATTCTCTCTTTCCAGAGAAAACTGGTTGAGCAGAATGAAATGTTGTGATGGAGTGATCTCCCCTTGAGTTATAGAGACTAGGTGGTTATCTGTGGCTGCAGCAAGTACAGATACATCTGTCAGAGTTGTCGATTCAGTAGGCTGATAACACTGAATACTAAACCTAAACAAATTAAACAGCAGTAAAGGCAGCTGATAATCACAGACAGCAGCAAGCTGATGCTTGAGATCAGTACAGAAAAGCAGGCTTATTGCAGGATTTTAATCCAGAAAAATGGCTCATAAATTCTTTGTAAACAGATGAGAGGGAATTCTCACAATCCTTCCTGCGAATTAGTGTCTGCTGTCAATATCATAAATATTCACATAATATTTTCATTGCAATAATCACCTAAAAACTGTCTTTGAAGATGTCTTAAGATAAGACCACCACAAGCCACAGCTGTAAAAACTTTCATTCTTGGATTTTTTTTTTATTCAGTTTTGGTGTTTCTCTGCAGTATGTAGAAATCAAAAAGATCACAAACTGAAAGCACAAAGTCCCCATGAATCCACTGTTATGAATCTGACAATGCAAAATTGTGAAATATGTGTTTTTGGATGAGTTATCATATGCATGGTTAGCATGGAAATGAAAGAAGCAGCAGGCTGCCAGCACTCAAGCAACCAGATTTGTTACAGCTGTTTGTGTCCAAAGATTTCTTGCAGAGTTGTTTTGTGAAATGTGACTGACTCAGGAAGCACAGTCACCAATAGGTCTTACCAACCTCCAGGACCCAAGTTAAGTGATTACAAAGCGATTACAACAGTCTTTAACAGTAATTCTGAGTAGCAGAAAGCTCCTAGAAGAAATTGCAAGCCTAAGACTTAGAAGCTGAAGCCTTGACCTCTAGTGGGGCCGTAACTTTAACACTTGCATTTGTTCACTGCTCCTCTGAGTGCAAGAAAACTGCAAGAGATTCACTGTTCATTACATACTCGACTTTTGTCCACAAGAATAGTATGACTGAATGTCCAAGAGGTTCTCTTCCACACTAGAGCCGCTAAAGTGAGGACAGTAATTTCAACGCTGTCCTAGGCTTCCTGGCTTTTTATGGAGTACTTGAGGAATATTTGGGGAGAACAGAGGTGATCTAAAGATTGAAACTTTGGCTCAGTTAGAAAAACTTGACTGCTTTCCAAATCACGCTGCAACATAGGAGGTGCATGGGTTCATCAGCCATTCAGTTGCATCTTTTACATTTTAATGTATAGGAAATGTTATTACTTAATTGATCAGGTTTTTGCACATAAGATTTTACACAGACCAACTTGAGTTTTGTGTTGCTAATACTACAACACTGCACAAAGTACTTTTTATTATTTCATTGATACATAAAAATGCTTATTTAAACTGTGCTGATTCAAAGTCTGAAAAACAAAGTGAGAAAATAAGAAAGGGAAAAATGTCAATCACTAATACATTTGCCATAAAGAAACAGAAACAATAAAGAAATGCCAAATAAATAAATACAAAGGTTATGGATATCTTCAGGTTATTATGCGCCAAGACTCAAATTTTGAATTTTAATTGATTTTTGTTATATTTGAAAGGAGTGCAATCATTTCACTACAATACATACACAAATATTTAGCCCTTTCTACCCTCATAAAACTTAAAATTATTTTTTCCAAACATTAAACATGTTTGTTTACTATCCTAAATGTGAATGAAAACAGCTTTATAAGTTTTACTACAAGAACTATGCTTAACACCTCCAAACCTTACTTTTGTAAATAATTGAGAACACATAACTCCCTGAGTCATATTTAAATCAATCTGGATTATGTAAGTGCTTCTGAGTTTTAAGGATAATTTTTCTTCAGGCTCTCAGGCCAACCTCTTACATATCCAGGAAGCAATTTTGTCACTTTCAAAAAGAAGGATACATGCAGGTAAAGCATCTCACTGCTCAGCATTGAAATCTACAGAATTGTACACTATTGACTAAGTATCTGAAGGCAGATGAGCCTTAACAATTATAGCTGGCAATAAAATAGATTGATCTATTTAAAGGTAATAAAACTAGAACACATTTTAAATTTAGAATTTTCTTTTCCAACACTCAAACTGTATGTACACCTTAAGAAGGCACTGCTCTCTCTAAACTATCCATAGATATTCTGGCATCACCTGTTGCTTCTTCTTGTATTATCCAAAACCGTATCTGAGAAAATAATGGGATCCATTGTAACTGAGTATTTTCATTTGTGCTGCTTTTTCTTGTTGGGTTGTTTTGTTGGCTTTTTGTTTTATTCACAGGTAGAAAGCATATGATTTTCCCATGCAAAGAAATAGGAACAAAAATATTCCTCTGATGCTCTTCTGCAACAACATCTTCCACAAGCTAGTGGTTGATTTTAACATCTTTGCTTGCAAAAGATTGCAGTCCTGTTAAGAGCTAGGATGAAGTTCTTAAAATGTTACTGAAGATGGACAAAATAGCCATGCCCAACAGGAGAGGAAGATTCAGACTACAATCTTATGCAGACCACAATCCTTTACTACTCAAAATGTAGAAACAGGCTGAGAGTAAATTTGTTCTCCCCTATGTGGGAACAGGAGAGGTGGCTGGCTTATTTCCCCCCGTTTCTGAAGTAATCACACTGAAAATGATGATCTTTCCAAGTGAAAAGGCTGCAACCTTGTATTCAGCTTAGATAAGGCAGAGCAGACCAGTTCAGCACTGAAGGAACTCCAGGCAGCTTCATGCAGAACTTTATGCAATAGCATGGCTGGCTCTGACAGAGGTCTCTTGGCCAGACTGGGCAAAAATCAATGTACATCTCCTGAAGCCTCTCATGCTGAAGCCAGAATAAGTAACATTTTTGCTCCCTGAAGACTTAGTACCAACTCACTGAGTCTATACCACAGAGATTTGATTTTTGCACATATATTTCTATGTGGTTAGACCTAATGGGCTCCTATTACCTAGAACCCAGAGCAAGCACTTCATGGATTAATAATGTTAGCAGGCAAGTACTGATGTAAAGTAAGAATTATACCGCCCTTAAACCCCAATCAAACCAAGAATTACCATTGTCAGGAAACCTATTTAGTCCATTACTTTTTCTCTCAAAAGAAGAAAAAAAATAGGTCAAATAAAATACAGAATATCTTGTATTTCACTGTTGGTATTTTCCAGTTTACCTAGTGGAATGGTTCAAATTCCAACCTTCAGGGGCTGTAATAAAATTAACAGCTTTTAGGCTGTTGGAGGCAAAGGAGATACCTCCCCGGGGTAGAATCTGAGGACACTTTACTTCAATAACAAGATAAATATTCAGTCTTTTTTATTGTTACCTGTGATCTGGAGAGCTGACCCCGGGTGCTGACCAGCCTTGCCTCAAGCAGTGCCTGCTGCAAGGGCAGCACCCCAGAGCTGCTTGTCCTCATGCAAAGATAAACAGAAGCTCAGAAGTGAAACACAAGATATTAGTTGTTTATTCAACTTCATGCCTTACATTTTTTCCTCATATTTTTTTTCCCCAAAGATTAAGACAAAAATATTGAAAAATCAGGAAAGTTGGCTTCCTTATTTAAAGAAAATTACATTACCAGTTTGTAAGATGGGTTTCATCCACCCTGCTGTGCATCCTTACTGACTGGATTCAGAAAACCAAAGCAACACTTTTTATTGTCTCTCACAAAAGAAGCTGTACAAAAATAGATGTAGACAAATAGACTTAAGTTTGTACATTGAAATGCTTTTGTGCAGCAGCTACATGCTTTTTTTGTACTCACAGCTGGTCTCATACCTGGTTGTTTTGCCTCCTGCAAGCATATATCAAACCTGATACAGACAGTCTGTAGCTGTGTAATGGCACTCAGGAGGCAGTCTAAAGTGTATCAAAGTTGATTTGCCTTGGTAGTTTGGAATTCCCTACAGGTGATCTTCTGTGAAGAAACAATGCTTGGCTTAGGTAGTAGCATATTCTCGCTCTTCAGCAAACCATTTATCTCATAATGAAAGAAAAATCATGGCTAATTCCATGTGTTAATATCTTGATAGGGATCTAAAGTCACCTACATCCTGCCAATTTTTTTTGTTTGGTTGGTTTTTTTTCTGAGTCCTAAGTATGAGACAGTTTCTATTAGGTCTCCCTAGCATAGTCTTTCCTGAACTAAGGGGCCAAAACTGGACACAACATTCTAGATGTGGTCTTAAAAGTGCTGAATAGAGGGTTGCTTCCCTCAACCTACTGGCAGTTAATGCAATCCAGGAAACTGTTGGGCCTTCTTTGCTACCAGGCACACTGGCATATTTAGCTGGAGTCTACCAAGACCTCTGTCTTCCTCTGCAGAGCTGCTCTCCACACATTCAGTTTTCTGAGGCTGCTGTTGTTCAGAGAGGCCTGCAAGACATTGCTGATCTGGGGGAGGTGCTGAGCGATTGCCTCAGCACCATTGCTGTGGGCGTGGTGTACCCACTTCTTTCCTTCACTCATTAATTTGTTGGTCTTGATTGATGAATTTTTTCACTGTTGCTCTTGCTGTTGTCTCTCCAGTCCTGCTGGGGAAGAAGGATTATCCAGTGCTTAGCAGTTGACCAGGGTCAACTCACAACAACTAGATAAAGAAATACTGTGGATGGCAATGCCAAAAGCCTTGTTGAAGTTGTAAAAACATCTACTACTGTCTTCTTACGTACAAATTCAGTTTTGTTATCTAAAAGAACTCACATGTTATACCTTTGTTAAATCCATGCTGACTTTCCCGATCTTCTGACCGTAAATGCATTCCAAGGAGACTCACCCCATGATTTTTGTAGAGAACAAAGAGAGGCTGATCAATCTGTCACTTCTCTAGTTGTCCTTTTAGTTTGAAATGAAGCTGGTGAATGTTTGCTCTCCTTCAACCACTGGGGATCTTCCCCACTCTATTCAGTACGTCAGAGATGAGAGAGAGTATCCTCCCTATGACATACACCTGCCAGTTCTCTCAGCACTTTTGGATGTAGTCAGTTCAGTCTTCTAGGTCTGAATGAATTGATCTCTAGCGATTCCCAAGCTCATCCGATCTACATCCACTGTTGGCAGTTCCTTCTCTTTAGGGAGAGATGTCTGGGAGATATTGCTGCTGAAGGCTGAGGCGAAACAGCAACCAGGTATCTCCACCCAGTGTGTGGCACTAAATGGCACTAGAGCACCTGCCCTACTCAGCAATAGGCCATATTTTCTTCAATCAACCTTTTGCTACTGATTTAGAGTTTTCTTGATGCCTTCATCATTTCTTACAAGTGTTAATTCCTGATGTCCTTTGACTTCATGTATGGCATTCTTACACAAGTGGGCAAGGTCTCTAAAATCCTCCTTTGTTGTTTGTTTTTGCCAAAAAAGAAATCTAGCACATATTATAATTGATAAAAGCAATGAGAAAGAGTAGGTGGGAAAGAGCGAAAGATAACCAAATAAACTCAAATGCTAAAATGCTTTTGAAAACTGTCCCTAGGGACAGGGTCAATTTTCTACAAACATCCAAGAAAATGAGTAAATAATTAAGCTAAATTGGAAAGTCTTTGGAAGCTCTGATATGTGTTTGTCTTTGGGAGAGCAGAAGAATCAATGTTCATAGCTGTTTCTCAGACAGGCCCAGAATTCCATCTCCTAAACTCTTTCACTGCCTAGCCTCTGAGTCATTGCTGCCAGTGTTAAACAGCCGTTGTTAAACACTACAGTTAAGCCATACTGAGAAGCATAGATCCAAGTTTGGACCAAAATGACCAGTCTTGGAAAGTAAGTCGCTGCTCTAAAATATTTTCAAAATCATTGATGGTTGGGTTAGGGTTCTATTTTTTTTTTTTTTTTCATTTTATTAACAGCAGTATCACTACAAAAGATTATATCTCTAAAAAAACCAATAAACAGAGCATCAAGATTGATGAATCTTCTTTATAAGATGTGACTTAGTGGCTACATGAGGAATTTGCCTTACCTTCTCTTGGAGATCAAACCTCCCATAGGTCAATATATAAGATTTCTGCTACAAGGGTTTTAAGAAGCTATTTCAGGCCTCAGCTGAAATATATCATAAATCAAGAAGTCCATCTGTCATTGCTTCTGAAATGAAGCTAATTCTATCAGCCAAAAATGATAAATAGAAGTGCTTGAGGTTAAATTTGTTAAACCGTCTCTACACTTGCAATCATTTTCAGCTCTTTTAAAATGGTTCTGAACTTAAATCAATGGACAGCCTCCTTTTGCTTTTGCTCCTACTGTTTTATTTTAAAACGATTTTTTATTTATTTTTGAACATTGTCATGATACTTTAAACTCTCCTACAAAGGTCACCCCAATGTGTATCTCTTTATTTGCTCTCTCTCTGCATGATATAGATGCTATTGAGGCATGTCCACATGAGCAGAAGAATACAACCACAAAAATTGAAAGAGAAAAACCAGCTACAGCTCCTGTATTCTTTCTCTGGCCCACTCAGGGAAAATAAAACTGTGAGAACGGAGTTGGAGAGTATATAGTTAAAGGCATGTAAGTAGATTGAATGTAAAAATTTGCAGAAATGAGATGTCAGGTATCAGCTAGACTAGAACACAAACAACAGACAACAATGAATCACAGCAGTAATTATTCATCATGACACAATGAGGATGGCACACTGCAAATAATGTATTTAGTCATCTGCAATAAAGAGAGAGCTGATTTCTTTTATGCTTCACCCTTAACATTATAATTTTTTCACCAATGATATCACAAAAGACTTGAGTTACAGAGAGGTTGTGCCATCCACTCATGATCTAATTTAGGACATAAGAACTGCATACTAGTGTCAAAGTACAATTTTCCGCTCACTGACAGTATTATTTGCTCAAAAGTTCCATCCCTGTTCACTTCTAATATTCATATTTTGCCTTATTGTAACTAGAGCAACAATTTCCTCTAAAGCAATAAGAATTTTTCCCCCAGAAAATCTATGCTATCCTTAGTTTTTTCCTTTCCACAGATAACATCTGACAACTTCTTTTAACATCACACAGGCTACCACTTTCAGAAGCATTTTGCCCTTTTCATCATTCTCCACCTTAAAGAGGGCAGGTATTATAAACACCATCAAAATGCTTTCTCTGGTGCTGCAACTGCCCATGGCCCGGGCACTGAGCGATGAGTGATGTTGTATTTGTGTAACATGGCAAAAGTGTTTGAGGAGTGCAGGAAGCTGCTGATATCCTCAGTCATGTGCAACACAGGGACACACTCGCCCTGAGAAGTCACAGAAATTACTGAGGGCAGATGCACACGACACTCTCCAAAACAGTATCTCACCAGCAACATAAGCTGGCCAGAAAGCATCCTTCAGAGCAGGTGACTGTGTTAGCTCAGCACGTTTCCCATATTGCTGACCTTGGTGGAATTTTTATCTAACTTCAACCACAAATTAAATCTGACTCCAAGACAGCAGAGTCCACGGCACCTGACAGCAGTGAAAGCATCCTTTGCATCCTCAGAAAGTCCACCTGTGGCAGAACTGCCTTCACTGTATTCCTCTGCTACAGTTTGCCAGCAGAGATAAGCTAGGCTGTCTGTCTCAGGAAAGCCACTGTGTTTACTCTGAACAATGCAGACAATGAATCACAGGCACACTGTCAAGGAATCTTCTCAACCCCAGCATGCAGCAAGGAGACAAAAATCTGAGAATGAAAACCATATGTACTGAAAACCAATACTCATTACACCTGCTTTAATGATCCTTCTCCTCCTTTCATAAAAAAAGGCTGATGAATATGCCAAGGGCAGATTCACAGCAAGAAAAATCTGTGCATGCTACATTGATTATTGATTGCTTACTTGCTGGCTTGCCTGGGAATGATTTACACACATACCCCCCCTGCATGGGTGGTGATAAGAAAGAGGATGCACGCACATTCTCCTGTCATCATGACCAGGGCTGGACGTGTGTATATCATGCGCGTGTATTTTTTGTTTCCCTTGAAAGGACATTTCTTGAAGCTGGAATTAAACAAACCCAAAGGATGACATGGCTATCTCCATCATATTCACAAGGAGTGTACCAGTATCAGTGATAGAGAAAGCAATAATATCCTATCTCTTTATCCTGAATGCTCTGTAAGAGAAAAAGAAGTTCATATTCTCTGCAGAGGACAACCCAGGGTCTGCAGAAATTCCCCAGTATGAATTCAGAGACAAAAAAAAATAATTAAGAGACAAATAGAGTATTCTAATAAAAATGGGGATTTTATAGAAATTATTTCTGAAATACACAGGGAAAGGTTTTTGCACTGCTGACTACTGGCTGCTTTACACTTTATTGCAACAGAAGACCCAGAAAAGAAAGAGAGAATTCCAACCTTGATGCTGCCATTGCAATTATTGCCATAAAACAGAAAAACATGTTGTCTACCCTGCACACCAATGTTACAAATGAGTATCAACCATCTCTTCAGATGTCTTAGAAATATAAGTGATCATCTGAAACTCACAATTACCTGGATCTCTTTTCAGATCAAAGCTGACTATTCTCCACTGCTGCAGAGCCTTGAAAAATAGCAATGTAATAATTCCTTGCACAAGCCCAGCGGTAAAAATATAAAACAAAATGTGGTTTATTAGGCCAGCTGGCATGTATACTTTGTCTTTCTGAAGCCTGCATGCACCCTTTTCTTGCAGCCTGACTCACAGTCAACCAGTTTATTTTTAATTTAGCTCTGCTGGGGACGAACTTGCCCAGATGTACTGAATTGCAGAAGTTCATACCATGCCTTGAATATTTTCTTTTAGGAGATTAATCTGGCTTTGGCTCGAAACAAAGCCGGAGCACAAATCACATGTACTCACATACCAGTGCTTAAGATGCTGTGCTGAAAATCTTAGAATGGAAAAATACTGTTGAACTCCAACATAAAAGTTTTATTAGGAAACAAATGTGGTAATTTTTAAAGCAAATATCAGGGAAAGGGTTCTACAGGATGGATGTCTTCAGTGGTCCATTAAATCCCCTCCCCCAGCCCATCCCTTCCAAATACTTGTAATATTGAACATTTCACAAATCACAAAGTGTCGGGAAAGGAAAAGACCAGAGACATCACATAAAGCTGTAGATACCAGAGGCATCAACAAACAGCTCAGACTCCCCAGTGTGCAAGCTTTGGGTAACCTCTACAGGGCTCCCTCCTCATTTACAGGTTTTCTGGGGGAATATCTTTTCAATGTCTAAAGCCCAAGTCTGAAGTTACAGACTTACATGGGTGAAACTACACTCCGTGTAAGAGAGGTGCTAGCAGGTGTCAGCCTGGAGACAACCAAGTGCAAAGGTCACTAGAAAGAGAGACTCCTGTTGGCTCTGCGCTCCAGACTGTCAGAGCCCCCAACTAACAGACAGCACACTCCTCTATCAAACACCACTGCGCTCACAGTTCTCCATCATCTGTCAGCTGGCTGAACCTGCACTTTGCCCCATTGTCCAGGGCATCGAAGCAGATGCTAAACAGAACTGCACCCTGGAGCACTTTAGTAACAGCATCCAGCTGAGCTAATCACAACCTCTGGAGACCAGCAGTTCAGACAGTTTTCAAGCCACATCACCATTATTTCTTTAGACCTGATTTCATCAGCAGGACAGTGTTAAAAGCCTCATTGAAACTGAGCTCCAAAGATTTCCACTGCTTTGCCTTGATTCAGCAAGCCATTTTGGAAGGCTACTACATCTGTCAGTTGCTATTTCCTCACTATCCATGACGACCAATCCAGATCACCAATTTCCCCTTAGAAAGGGTTTCCTGGAGGATTTTCTCTATCACCTTCCCAGGGAACAAGGCAAAGCTGACCTTATTCAGATCTTCCTTGTGGTTCATCTTGAAATGGTATTTTCTTTCCTCCGGCCCTCAGGAATCTCTCCTGGTTGTCATGACCTTTCAGAGATAATCTAGAGCGGATTCACAATCTACATGTTGAATACTTAAATAGAAACACCGGATAATAACGTACTCACAGAATACAGATTCACTCATTCTCTACATTTTGACAGCAATGTCAGTTGATTAAATGAACCTCTACAAAAGCCTTTATAGTTAGTGAGATTAATATGAACAAGATCAGTTGCGTTTATTCATGTGTTTGAAAGCCCCTAGCATGCTACAGGCACTGTAAGAAACGATGAATGAGAGAAATAAATATTTCCACCACATCTGTAGAGCAGTTTACAGATTTATGCCCTCCTTTTTATTTACTGTTTGTGCATTCATAAGTTCCTTTTTCTCTGAAAAATGAAAATCCTATATTCTTTTGATACCAATAAATGGAAGAAAGTACCTGGAAGCTATTTTTTCTTGGAAGCATTCATTTGACCTTTTCGAATAAAGGTTTGCATATATTTTAATAGTATAATATAGCTGTATAAACTGAAGGACACAGTTATTCGGACAGGCATTTCAAAATATGTTTTACCTGTAAAGCAAAGACAAACACTGTATGCAGATCTTGGAAATGCATATATAAAAAGCATGTATTTATATTTGAAGATATATATATATTTATTTTTATTTTTTATACTTGGATATATACATGCATGTCTATAAAGAAAAAAAGATGTTTTACACACTCCATTAAAAAAAGAAAAAGCATAACAACTACAAACTGCTGAGGGAATTACATTATTATAGATACATATTATATATATATTATTATAATATTATTATTCCCACTGCCTATGGGCAATGAAAGTTCTGAATGGACTTTGGTATGAACTTTTACAAACATGAAAAATGTTTGCATTTACCTTAAAATGCAATACCCTCCGTATGTAAAGTTGTAAGAGCCTTAACAAACTTGCCCATAGGTAGATAAACACAGTCATTTCTACTTAGGAATTATCCTTCTGTTTGGGAATTTTTCAACAATTACTTAAAAAATCAGTGTGTTCTGCTTCTCATAGGAACGGATCTTTGAAAAACTAATGTGTGTGAAATTCTTGAGCATCCAATAATTTTTTAAAAAAATGTAACAGTATTCATTTGTCCCCTCCTATTAGTGTTTGCTCTAGAAAAATACAAAAATTTAGGCAGGAAAATACAAAAATTTTAGGCAGGAAAATACAAAAATTTACAACCATTAAGCTGTGCCTCTGGGGCTTCCATTGGCAGCAATGCCACCCCTTCCCAGCACACTTAGGAACTGTTAACAAGAAAAAAGGAAAGAGATTCTGCCTTTAAAAGAGTGCCATCCAAGTGCCACAAGCTGGTATTTGACTGTAGTTTTGATAGCTCATAAACTGCTCCTTTCTCATCCTTGCAGAGCACAAAAAGGTGACATAGAGTGGTTCGTCTACAGGAACCTGTTTGCACCAAAAGAAAGAGACCGCAGTATTATCTTGGTCTCAAAGTAGTGATCTGTAAGAATCACAGGCAAGGAGCTGGCATTTATCTGGAAAACAGAGGAGTTTTTACAGAAACACAGGATGTACAGATACACACAGAAGTGCCTATTTCAACATCTGCCTCCACCCGCCCAAAAGTGCTGAGTAGTCACAGCCCCATAATTCTGCTTTGGTTTGGTTTGATGTCCATAAATCAAGGGCAAGTGACACCATTTTCTCACAAGATGTGAAAAACTGAAAACACTGAGGAGAAAGTACTGGAAGCAGCCCTGTTGATCTTCCAGCAAGTTACCATAAAATGCATCCAGAAAATAAAAAAGAAAAGCAAATCAACCATCCAAGCAATTGAGTTAAAAGTAGATTAGAAATGAATATTCCTGACTGATAGAGCTCTACAAAACTGCTGTTTTCAAACCAACAGCAGAACCTCTTCTTTTTTAATAAGCACAATTGGCTTGGAGTGCTTTGTCAATGTGACAAACCTTTTCCACCACAAGTGAAGCATTTATTCAAATGCTAATGAAAATGAATGTAATTTGTAGTGGTGCTGAATCAACTTTTCAAGACTGTAATTTGCGTTTCTATAAAACTCTGATTCTCTCAATATGAAATATATTTGAATAGGGTTTTGAGACTAAACAAATTGATATACTGTTCTTGCCATCAATTTAAAAGCATTTTGATTTCTTGATGCGAGGCAACTCAAATAATACTAAGCAGCTTTTTACATTTACACACTTTCTTCAACTAGAGAGCAGACTCTCAAAATTAATTATCTACAGCTCTTATATTAAACCATTGTTATCAAATAGCACAATTTTAAGATCCAAATCAATTGTTCATATTACTCTGCTAATGTAGATTCATCTCTTATTTACCATAACTGACTAGGGCTTCTGGATCATAACTTTCAGTGATGTAATATTCTTCCTGTAATCCCTAACAGACACACAGTGATTCTCTCATTTTCATTCCTCCATGACACTCCAAAACCCATAAAAAACCATAAAATTATATTGAAAATATGGTTGCTATTTATTATATAATCACTGTCATGTCTGAAACTGGACTACTGGATCCAGTTTTGGTCTTCCCAAGTCAGATGATGTATAACTGCAGTGAACAAAATGGATCCACAGATGGAGGCACAGATTTTTTCCATTTGAGGAGCTGAAGTTGTCAGGTTAAGATGCAGAATGACAGCTACTCAGAAAAGAAAAAAAAGTCCCTTTTATACAAAGGCCATCCAGTGAAACTGAGACATTAATGAATTGGTTGTGCAAAGCCATCAACATACTGAACTGCTAAATGCATAAATATGCAACAAGAACATCAATTTTTAAATTACAGAAAATAAAAGTTGCAAGCATTTGACTTTGTGGGAGTCATAAAGCTCAAAGTTGAGTTACAGGCAGGTCATTTCATATCTGCTGCTATAAGTGTTCTTCTATTCTTTTCTTAAAAAAACTCAGCTACAGAAGAATGGACTGAATAGTCTATTTAGTACAATTCATCACTACCTAGACCTGCAGCTGAATTTTTCTATTCAAACAGGGTATTTGTGAGTCAGATACATTTAAACTTATCTCTGGCATGAGGTTGACCAAGGTTTTAAAAAGCACAGAGTCTTCAGATATAGGTATCTGATATGCTATCTGCTATGGACACTTCTTTAGCCAAGTATGGAGCCTGACAAAATATTTCCACCTTCAACAGCACGGAAATACTATCATCTAGGAAGCAGCATTAGGAAGGATACAGCACAACATTCAGATAAGAAACACAGTGTGTGTTTTCCATATGGTTTATGTGGCAACATATCTTTGAATACATTGGAATAGTAACACCTTCACTATCATCATCTAACCAGTTGAATATAACCCGCCCAGTAAAGGCTCTTAGAAGTCTTAATGAAAACCAATTATGATTGCTAGGCGCTATTAAAAAACCCTAACAATCTGAAAGCATAAGATAAATATATTAAAATAATTATAGAAGAATGAAGGGCTGAGGAACACACTTCCATCAGAAGAAATAACCCCATGGACATTTCTGTTGGGCAAGGAAGACAGAAATAATTTTGTCCCGTGAGTCTCCCTAAAGGCAGGACATATCTGAAGCTAACACTTACCAGTGAATGCAACAAAAAATACACCTTGTCAAAAAACCAACCAAACAAACAAACATACGAAACCTCATGACATGGCTCCACCACATTCCTTCAGATAAGCAGCAGCTGATGTGTTAATTATCAACTGTACATCTACAGTGAGAGTAATGGGAGAGTAAAAAGGATGCCACAGGAGTAAGGAATAGGCTCATGACTTTTCAGAACTTCTGTTTATATATACATACATATAAATATATATATATATACACATATGAGCAGTCATTTGTAAAATCAGGTCTGGGGGAAGCAGACACAAGGCCTCTGCTACAAAATCTGTGTTGTGGGTTCACACATATTAAAATGTGCACATTTCCATATGTGGCTTCATCTTCAGATAAATTAGATGCAAACAAAACACTAAGTTTCAGCAAATATAGGCTTGGAGCTTTATTTTTAAATACATTTAAGGGTGCATTATTTCAGGGATGAAATTTGAGGACAAGAACATGCGCTGGTATACACATATATGCCAATCTGTATCAGGCAGTGATCTGAACTGGGAGGCTTTGTTCATTTCCTTACTTTAGGTTCTCAGACAGAGTAACAGAAGTACCGAAGACAGAAAGGAAGAAACATGAGCATCATTTGTAATTACAGTACTGGCAAGACCTATTTTCTCTTTAACTAATACTTTTATTCCCCATTTCCACTTCCAAAAGTAAAACTGGAACAGTTAAGTAAGAAACCGTGGCTTTGGGGCTTAACTTCCAAAAGAAACAAGCAGACAGCAATAAACTACACATTCCCCAGGCCTGATGAAAAATAGGACAAGGCTTCTGTTGAAACAGATTCAACAAGCTTAGCACACCAGTTTATGTTGCTCTGCTCACAAAGTTGGGCAGAACAAGTACTTACAGAGCACAATCCAATTTTACTAAGTAAACCAGTGTTTATTATCAAAAAGTTTAATCTGTGACCTAAACCTTCTTAGAACAAAAGATTTCATTTTGTGTAAAACACTGTCTGATTACACATCATGGTTGCTGATAACTGGAAATGGTGAAAGGAAAAAGTTATTTCCCTATTTCCAAAGATCTACAAACTACTGTTTTCAACACAGCCCCCACCTAACTCCACAAGCTTTTCTTGCTTTGAGACCTGATTAACTTGTACTTTTACTCCCAATAACCTCTTCCCAACCCCTCATCCCTGTGCCATTCAACACCTAAGGCACCATTCAGTAAGTTTAGCCCTTAAAATGGACACGAGTGATGTTCTGTGATTCTGCCATTTCTTTCATCTGGCCTTGTAATTTTTCAAAAGAAACTTCTCAAGATACTCGCCCTCTTCAGAAACTGCTAAAAAAGCCTATTCATTCTATTTCTGCCAATATTATAGATTTTCTGACAACTTGGGAGAGAGGGGGAAAGGAAAAGGAAAGGAAAAAGGGGTGCAAGAAACATACCAATACTACTACGTCCAGGTGCAGGAAAGTCAGCTTTAATTTAGAAGCAGCAAATTGAAAAAATTTGGCATGACTTTAATAATTTGACAAGTTAACCCTCTTTTTGAAATGGTATTTTAAAAGAGAAATTTCAACATCGACCCTATTGCACGAACTCAGAATAGTATTTAAAAACTACTGAGAAAATAGGCCATAAGGAATGTTCTGGGACAGCAGCTTTAGCACAACCACCAGCCCTTGTCAGCAGCATAAAAACTGCAAACCTATATGTAACAGCACACATCTTCACTATTTCTTTTAAATAACAAAGGTACTCTGTAACAAATTCTGTAATTTTGAGGAAAAGCACATACATGGTATTTCTGTAATGGAAGAAAATTAAAAGACGTTAAAAAAACCTCAAAACCCATTTAAGTTCAGAAAATTTAGTAAAACCCATCCGGTATGCTTGTCTAAAAGGAAACACTGAAGAGGAGTCATAAATCAGCATTATCTAATTACAGAGAAACAGAATTCAATTAAGAAAAACATAGCTTTTACTGCAAGCCTTTTCCATCTCCATGATTCCTGTATCTCAAAAGCCCTCCTCATTCAATGTCACTGGAAGAAATACTTCCTCCTCAGGTAACACACAGTGCTGTTTGTTGGGGTTATTTATTTGAGCTTCGGAGTTTGCACCATGCAGTTATAAACTTCATAATAACCTGCAACCATTTTTTTATGGTTCTAAAGAGATCATAATAAAACTCTCATGCTTAACTAAGGATTTACCACTAAAGAATCCAAGTGTTTTAATTTTGTAGAGGATTGATAAAGGAGAGGAGAAATGCACGGATGGCAGCTGTGTATCGACCCTGTCAAACACAACGCAATCAGGAAAGGACCCTCAGCTGTCAATATCCCTAAGGACACCATGCAATGACCTCCAGTACTACCATAATGGTCACTGCAATTTCTGGACTGTGGGACATAAATGACACAAAAATGAATAGCCGTAAGAGAAAGCAGCAACAGGGAAAGCTGCAACTTGCAGTCGGAAAATCACTGCTTTCTTGTAATCTCTGAGAACTTCCAAGTGGAACAGAAAACCCAAGGTCCTACCTCAGAATGCACATGATATATAAGTGCTCCTTTCAAACAAACCCCAGCCAAGAGAAGGTAAAGATTCATCTTTACTGTTCCAATACGAACAGATTTTGGAGTAGATTTTTCTTTCATTAAAAACTTTCAGAAGAATGTAAAGCTGATTCACTGATGCAAAATGTTGACATTTGCACGGTGTTATTTCCATGAAAGTTTAAAATTGGGGTACTCTTGAAAAAGCACTTTTCTCCTTTATTTGCCAAAGATTAAAAAATGCAGTTTGCAATTGCTGTAAGCCACCTCTATGGAGTTTTTTCTGTAGAGATTACTTGCAGAGATTGATATAACCACGCTGCTGAAGAACTTCTGCATAAAATTTTAGTTGATTGCTTCCAAGGTTACTTAAATAATTATTGCACAGGTTATATCATAACCTTATTTCCAGGCACTTCACTGGAATGTTTCTTTTTTAAACACGATTTTATTGTAACTGATCATCCAAATGTTTCCATTTTTTAAAAAAATTACCTACCAATTAATTGATAATCACTAGAAACCCACAAAACTTGCAGTGAGTGATGTGGTTTTGATTATGTATAAGTCAAAACAAAACAAGAATTCTCCCCAGGAAATAAAAAATTATTTGTCTACAACATTCTCTCGTATTTTGCATTTATCTTTAAAGGTCTAAGCATGACTTGGAATCGAGGAGACAACATGGATGTTTAGAAGTTAGAAAAAGCAGAAGGAAGAGAGCAGGGCTCTGAAGAGATGCACGAATTACTTACTTTTACTTTTCCATCTATTTGCACTCCAAATGTCCGTTGCTAGAAAGAAGACCAGACACTTCAATAGTTTGGTTTCAGCCACTTTATTTTGCAGTGGGTGGCCATATGTAAGGGCAACTAATTTCAAAATACTGTATTTTCTGTCTTCAATTTAAGAGGATTAATTTAGTAATCTGACAAAGTATTTACTAAGCAATATTGTTCCATCAACCAAATTCAACACAACTGGTGAGCCTGCTCATAAATTAAACCACAAATATTTCAGAGATGGGAATGAATACAGTTTCAAAATAATTATGCAGGAAGATCTAATAAGCATTAGAATGGTGTGTTGCAAATTTAGAGACATGATGTAATGATGTGATGAAAAGCCTAATTATTTAGAGAGAACTCTGGAGTTGAAATTCTTTGGTAACCTTTCTGTGCAACATCCTGGACCTGGACATTCACTCCTTTTGGCAGTTACTATCATTGTGCAAGATGAAAAAATATAAGCAGTCTCAAGAAGTATCCAGGAAGTGTTCAAGTATACCTTGGCAAGTCAGTAATGTGTTTCATGATGCCCAGATCAGTGTGTAACATATTTACTCTGTAGCTTATGTATATATTATAGGAACAGATACATGATGTAATGTCAACATACAATTATGCTTCTAAAAGTACAGAAGTCTTTAGTTTAAACAGCAACCCAATCTTAAGATGAGAGAAACAAGGCACTGAGACAGTCCATTATGTAACATCTCTAAACAACCATACACTTCAAAGGCCAGCTTGGTTTGTTGTCATTTAAAAGGTTTCATGTTCCTATTTGAAAGGACAATAGAGAAAGTTAACCTTTGTGTGACTACAGACAGAATTTTTGACAGTAACTTTTAGTCAAAAACATACGTGTGAAAGGAAATATTTTGTATTACAAAGGCATAGGAAAAGCTAAACATTTAGCTCCAAACATCCTGCAAATATCGTTTTGCTTCTCGAAGCATGGCCAGGATTTTCATTGCTTCCAATTTGTCAGCTTCCATTTCCATGCTTAAAATGTCTACTACAGCAGCACTTACATCATCAGCCATGTGTTTCTTATCTCTGAAAAATAAAAAATAAAGGAGGAAAATGCGTAATAGTGTAATTTTCCATTTATCAGTAGCTTCAGAGGCACGACAATATATGAAAGAATCATTAAAAAAATCCCAAACAAAAAATATAGCTTTTATATTGTACAGCTTGGTTCTCAGAGTTTTCCTGTAGCTGAGCATTGACATTAACTAGGGTTTCTCTCAATCAAATACTACATAGTTTTCAGCATGCTGTAAGTCATACATAAAAAACCTTGCAACTCTAGTTGAGCTGTCAGAGAATAATTGGTTTCTTAAGGAAGAATTGAACCTGCTGAACGAGTTTTTATTATTATATTGCTACACAGTTCCAATATGAAAAAAAAAAAAATCAACAAAA
The DNA here is from genome assembly GCA_034509425.1 of Eopsaltria australis. Taxonomy (NCBI): domain Eukaryota; kingdom Metazoa; phylum Chordata; class Aves; order Passeriformes; family Petroicidae; genus Eopsaltria; species Eopsaltria australis. The sequence goes on from JAVTVJ010000072.1 coordinate 3,276,062, forward strand.
AACCTGCTACCAAACCCCTCACTTATTAATAATGCTATTTTTAATACAAATAGCTAACATTTATACCTGCAGGAGAACACATTACCATTGGGCCCTACATTCAAACAGTTTGTCCATTTATCAATGAACTTTCTAAAAATCTTGAACCTCCAGGTAAGTTAGCATCTACAAATAAAACTTCCCACTGTAAAATTTATTACTATGACAGAGCTTTAGCATTCTGGAGCACCCAAACCTGGAACCCAGCAGAAGACTGCTACTGTGTCACAGCTGAGCAGTTTCTCATCACATTTATTCATACAACTCATTTTCTAAAGAGAAATCTATTAGCTTGAAACCTTCTATAACTTAATTTAATACTGAACCAAAAAAAAGGAAAATAATAGTAAGTGACTAAAACAACCAGTGGAACTGTGTGCTTACAAGCTGTATTTCAAGATTATACTGGAAAACAGTGGACAAAGGGATGATACTCTAGGTTTCCAGGAAGGATCTTTCAGCATCATATTGGTCCTTACTTTCAGACAGCTCTAAGTCTTTCTAAAGCCTCAAACTTCTGCTACTCTTTTTCTGAACAGTCCATTTACACTCTACTCACCCACATACATAGAAGTAACCTCTCTCTTTCAGCAGGACTCGGGCAACTTCCTTAGCACAAAGCCTAAGGATGTCTTGCACATATTTAGGTGGGGCCACTTCTGCAGTTGAAGAGTCTCTCGAGAAACAAACCTTAAGATGAGTTAAGGTTCCATTTTCAAGAAAACATCTGAGCTCGTCTCTGAAAGGTAATAAAAACCTGTTAGCAACAAGTCAGAGATGAGCATTCCCTCATGAATACAAAATGGATGTTAAATAATGAACTTGCTTGAACAAATAGTCTCGATCTTGATGCCGACAACCAAAAAACAGCCATGTTTCTCCAAATTTCCAGTCTGTATGTTGCTCTCTGAGCTTCTGCCTAAAGAGACAAAAAAAATCCAATCCTGTTTTATCAAGTGCAGAATCTGAAACATCTATAACCTAATTTTCATCTAAAGTAGTATTTTAAAAAAACCTTTGGATAGGCAGAAATGTGAAACGACTTTAGGTAAATCAAAGTCAAACCCTCCTTATGTGATTTTCTTGACTACTCACTTTCAGACCAGCTCAAGATCAATCAACTTCAAATTTATTTTTTTTGGAGACAGTTTCATATTGGAATAGTCAAGACTGACACATCCTAACATCTCACAAAATAATCCCGACTGCTGAATAAGGGGATCTCTGCCTTTCATCCTTCATTGGATGCCCTGTAAACCCAGCTAGGAAAACTCAGCAGTTTCAGAAGGCTTTCCATTTAGCTGTACATACCTGCTAGATTTTATGAATAACAATTTATTCACTATCATATAATCAGAAAAATTATTTCATTTTCTTGAAATAATGCTAGAAGTATTATTTTATAGGAGTTTTAGCTGCCATTTTCTAGTTACATTTTGAGACAGACATTTCATTTATTTTTTAAAATAAAATGTAAAATATTTTTGAGACATAAAGGTATATTTGGGAATCAAAATTAAGGAGTACATAATGATTTTTTTAGAACAAAGCATGGAGTTGAAACATCATGTCAAAATTTCAGTTTTCTCTCAAATAAAATGTTTTAAAAACAATTGTTATAGGACCCAAGAAACTCCATTATCTTGTTGGAACTAACAAGTCATGTTAGAATACACACTGGTTACCTTTAAAACTTAGAACCATTCCCACACAAATACTTCACTCCTCCTGTTCTTATTTTCCTCAGAATGATCAAGTTTTTACATATTCTTGGTGATGTGCTGTCACTTTTTGAACAAACATCTCTTTGCCTAGCAAAATTACGCTGCAGGAGTTGGAGAGGGAAAATAAGAGACCCGCCTTCCCTCATACATGTAAATGCATTTATACTCAAACCCCCAGACTGTATTTCTCCTCAACATAAAAAGGCTGCTCTCCAGGTAACAACTTGGTACATACCTATGTTGTAGGAAACCAATAAATGGTGCAATTCCTGTTCCTGGACCAACCATAATGAATGGCACAGATGGGTCTGCAGGTAAGTGGAAAGCATTGTTTGGACGAGGGAAAATAGAGATCTAAAATTAAATTAGACAAAATATAATTGAAGGGTATTCTTAAGCATGACATTTTTAGAACCTTCAGGATATTTGCACAGCATATGTACCCACACACCCTTCCAAATCCTGAGCTTCAGAGTTCATCTTTAATGCCACACAGACATTTAGAATAAAATCTCACAGAAGTTTCTGGAGAAAAAAAACCCAACAAAACCACATCATATTTACAAACCTACTAATCCATCTGGAAGAAAACTGGGATAAACCACACAGGCATGAGTTTCTGAATATGAAAATTGACTGCACCACAAATTTGGGGAATTCTGTTACAGAATGCATGGAAAGTTTGGTGTTGGTATTTGAAGGGAAGTAAAGGTAGTTTATTGCTATTAAAGGCAACTCAACCTTTTTTTATATTAAGGTTGAGTTGCCTTTAATAAGGCATCTAAAAATAATCCAGTGGAGGTCAGAATTCGTTTATAGTGAATTGAAGCCTACTGGTAAAGAGCTTGTTTTCCTAATTTTCATAAGAGTTTGACATGATTTCCAAAAGTGCATATGGGTGAGGGGAGGCACATAACAGCTCAAAGATCTTGGAAAATGTTTTATATAATCTCAATGACAAACAGTAATTCTAATTTTCATATCTGTATCAGAAAGGAAGTCATATTTTCACAGGAGCCCCACACCTATCCTCTGAGACATGGCCAACAAAATCTACAGAAAAGAAGAGATTACTATTTTTAATTCTAAAAGATTATTCAAAACTCAACAGCAGCCATAGCAGAGCTTTATCCATTAAAGTCATAAGCAAACATCCAATTCATTTTGCACATTAATTATGCAAGGATTTGAATTTACTTTCAAGTTTAAGGAAAAAAGTAAGGAACTAGACTAAGTTATTTAAACATTGTTGTGTAAATCTGAATGATTTAGCACTACCCATTTTTTTATACCTTAATTCACTACAGATACAACAATGTTAAAGAGCATTATTTTCCTAGTTTCATGAAGATAAAAAAATAGAATTCTTGCTGGTGGGGAACAATAGTTGTATATATACATTTCAAACCACACTTGAGTTAGGAGGCTATTTACCCTATTAATGATTACAAACTGGTCATTCTTTCAAACAGACTGCAAACAGTAAACACATTTATACTGTAAAGTGTATTCAATTAATCAAATATATTTTTGCATAAAATCACACTCATCTATTTTGTATTGTTATTCCATATATTTCTGAAATCTATTTGCATTGCTGCACATTTATCTATGCTGAATTCTAGCTTGTGTAGCAGATGGAAATAGTTCTAAACTTTAGACTCATTTTGTAACAATCTTACAGATTTTTTTTTTAGCCACCTCTTTTTCTTGTTTGATCTTTAATTAACTTAAAATCAATTATATTTTAAATAGAGAGCAGATGTGAACACTGGAGTAAGATTTATGATGCACATATTACTCTTTGCATTAGTTTTAAAAAATGAAGATAACTTGTATGGGTTTTTTTTTTTTGCACTTTGCCTGACTGACACCTTGAATTATTGGCACAGTTTTCTTTCAACCAAATTCTCTGCTTGTTTCCATTTTTCATAATCAAATATAGATTAGGCTGCCAGTAGGTCTTCTTGAGAAAAGATATGTGTTATATATATATCAATTATATAGTAGAATTCCAATTTTTTAATAATTAGCTTAGACCTAGTGACTTTGAGATCGATTAATTACACAGAATCTCTGCCACAAAAGGAAAACAGGGGAAAAAAAGAAAAAAGTACCTGAAAAAGTACCTTCTCCCAGTAATACCCAGTGTGCCAAAGAATCACTGACACACATAAGAAAAAAACCACATGTTACTGTCCTCTGTGTCATATTCAATAAGCTGGCCTTTGCAAACTCTGGAAGACCTGACAAGAAGTGTGAGTTTTACAGTTTCTCCCCTGTTACCTTCCACTGTTTCTGGGAAATGACCAAGTGTCTCTCTCTTGTGATGCAAACAGTTATAACCATTTAATTGCACAGTGGTAGTTTAGTCCATGAAAACATCCTCCTAGATACTCTTAGGACTACAGAGGGGTGGAAAAAAACTCTGGCCTTTCACCAATGGGAAATTTCAAAATTCAGGTATACATAGATAAGTAAAATTTAACTTTAGTGCTTAGCAATGAAGTTCTGGACGTGTTATGCAGAAGTAGGGTAAAACTGCAAAATTAAGGTGTATGCTGACAAAACATCTGCACTGCACCACAGCAGTGGACAAAGAAACATGCAATTGTTTCAAACATGCGTAAATTTAACAGTTAATGACTTTAGATCTAATATTCACACCTTTTCAGTTGATGAGCTTTCTCCTTTTGTATCCAGAGTGTTTTTACTGGGGTGTAGTAGAGGTGCAACTAACTCAGCAAGCCATCCTGTACATACTCCTTTCCGTGAGACTGGTCTAGAGGGACCGGCAGGGAGCTCCACAACATTAAATACAAAGCACAGCCTTCCTGGCTGATACAAGTTTGAACTGCAAAGACAAAAATATTAAAAAACAAACCCAAAACCTGAGAGACAGCTGTACAATCTTGCAGCAGGTCCACTTGCAGCCCAAACCATTTCAATTGAATCAATATTCTATGTGTTCAGCTAACTACATAATATTTATATTTAGTTAGAAACTATCTTTAGGCTGGACTCAGAGACCAGTGTCTACAGAAGGGAATCCAAATTCCTACCAGATTCACAAGTGTGTGAGCTTGTTCTTGAGAGCTTTACCAAAGCCCTGCTACACACTCAAAACAATATTCTTTGAAACAAGTCAATGTTTTTTGCAACAGGGTCACAACTGCATTTCCTCCTTTACTCCTCTCTTTTCTTCTTCAGATTATAATATACAAAAACACACATGAGAAAAACCCAACACCTAAGTAACTAAGAAGATACAATTTGAATATTTCATTACCTTGACACTGAGTAGGATCTGGCTTGTAATCTAGGAAGATGTTCTGAAGAACAGAAAAAGGAAAGTATCAGTTATTTGATTCCCCCCAATGAAGATATCGTACAGTGAGTTTTTACACAAGAGATTACAAGGTATTTTAATTTACCTGTAATTTTATTTTAGTAACGTTCAGTGTTTGTGGTTCAGAAACAAGCAATTAAGGCCTGAATGCCATTTTGAATAGGTTTTAAACTTTGTGGAACATCAATTAGAGATCCTATACAATGAGACCATAACAGTTAATTCATGGTGTTCTTGGTCAAATAAAAGTGACTGTAAGGTGCACAGAAGAGATGCCAGTAGCTAGCAGATGAGGTGAAGCTTGAAATTTAATTTTCCTCACCTTTCCTTTATGGTCTCACAAAAGAGATTGCTTGATTGAAAATTTCCTATATATAATGTCCTAGAAGCAAATGTCCCAGCTCAGTTTCAAACCACTATGATAACCTATGTGAAGTTTTGAAATCTCAGCTGAAAAAACAACAGACACTGGAGTTTACAGGGCATTTTTTGAACAAGTAATGCCCTATATATATCACACGCACACATTTATATCTACATATCTATGTACTTAAGTAGAACTACCCTTTTTGCCAGTACATGCACACCCTGACATATTTTAAAGGTGCTTTGCTATATAAGATAGTTGCTAGGCAGAGTTAAGAAAAGATAGTGCAGTGAAATCACTTAAACAAGACACTAAACCCATTCAGCAATTTTGGGTAAGTGTGGACAAGATGAATGTAAGAACACAGAAAGCAATTGCTTTGACTCAAATTATGAAACATGTTAAGAAATTCCAGATTTTAATTTGAAAAATAACTGCCAGTAATTTCAGATGTATTTGACATAGTTACTGTTGTAGTCTCATCCTTTCAGTATTTTATATCAGGAACCCAATGTGTGTTTGACATTACATAAATACAAATATACTGGGAAAACTATTCTGTTTTAACAGGTAAAAGTGTAAGAGAAGACCACATAGGCAGAGAACTAGAGAGCTGTAAAAATATGTCCTTTTTAATCGTAAACAATTGATGAACTGATTCATAAAATCTGCAAACACCTTATGCTTACTTTTTATGTACAGCAGTAATCCAGAGTCAGTTAAAGCATTGGTATGAACCTAAGTGCAGAAAGAAAGGCAAAGACTACCAACTAAAGAACAGACCTTTCTTCCCCAACAACAGTTTCAGCTTGATCACTATAGAAACTATAATATTCCTAAAGCAGTTAATTGAACAGTTACTCCCCTTTCTTGGGAAATTGAATATTTTGTCTGACGCATTTTCAGAAACCTAATCTAATTAAATCTAAATCAGTCTTTTACCAATTAACAGGCTAAGTGAAGGCTTGCAGCTTGGAAAAGCATGAAGTAAATCCAGGAGGCAAACATTAGAATCTCTAACAAAGCGAGTGTAATCAGAGGCTCCTTGTCTGCTGCAAAGCTCTTGAAGCCTCCGTTTTTCTCCCGCATCACTGGTACATTCTACAAGAGCTCGCAAAAATGCCTGTAGGGAAGAAAGGAAAGGGTGAAGGGTAAAAAAAACTTTTGCATTTGGGAAAACTGTCACAAAACTGGGAAGAGCTTGGATTGTCTGGGGACAGGAACTAGGTTAATGGATAATACACTTTATTTCTCAATTTTTTTTTATTGCTCTTCTCATGTCTACAACAAGCTAGCAGGTCAGAAAACCCTACTTAGCCTGAGCAAGGAAAATACAAAAAAACAGGCACAAGCCATTTCCTCAAAATTCCAGATTTTTGAAAGGTGTTCTTATTGCCCCTATTTACACTTTAGTTAGGCAGCTCCTAACACAACTTAATTCACGACAAAACACCATTTCTTAAGTCACAGAAGCCAGGAAACGAATAACAAAAATCTCAGAAGAGGTATGACAATAAATAAAGTATGGTATTAAGTGAGTCATGTTAATGTTGTTGTGGTGTTTTACTCTGCACTTTATGCCTACATACTGGTAGTATTAACTTTTCTTAAAGGAAAGTTAAATTGAGCATTGTAAGATAAAGTGAAAATCAGATGTAAATAGTTAGAAGGTTTTTTTCAAAAAAGGGAGATGGAAATAGACAGTGCATAAAAGAAAAGTGACAGAAAACACCAAGTGCAATCAGATGACACATTCTACACAAAGGAATACTTGGAAAATTATGTGAGTGTACTCAACCATAGAGCCTCCAGACAATAGTTATGAGTATGGAGTTACATAAAGCACATTTTAGGCTGAAGAGTTAATACAGCAGACAGGTTACAAAAACTAGCTTCAGTGATATTCCCCAGCCAGTAGTCTCTGCCTACTCTTATTGCTGAGACAAATTTTCAAAACCATTAAATGAGGTTTTGAAAAGGTTGAAACAACAGGAAGATTCTCTTCTGCTGCAAAATCCACTAAATTGAGTAAAAAGGTCCTCCCAAAAACTGATTTCCCTGAGAGAGTCAACAACAAAATCGTTTAGCTTCATCCTTCATACCAAGTTATCTTTAAAATATGTTTTGACAATACCAGAAATACAGATGCATTTTCAGTTACGAGCTTTGAATTTTTTACATGCACAAAATGAAAGTAAAATAATATATCCATGTTGTGAGAACAAATACTATACAAGCAAAAATCTTTCTCTGAATTCTGATGGGTTACTGAAATGCTAAAGAAAAGCTTTAAAATGTTACAGATTTCACAGAATATTCTGAGTTGGAAGGGGCCCACAAGGATAATTGACTTCAGCTCTTAAGTGAATGTCCCACACAGTGTTACTAGCACCATGAAACTGAGCTAATGTAAAGGACACTGTGGTATATTTGCATACAGCAACATGTTTCTTTTTAGCAACAGAACTTGACAGATGTGGCTCCCTCTCATCAGAAAGACTGTTTGCTTTAGAATGACTATGGGGCCAGGTTAAGTCAGCCTTCCCAGTTATCTGGCACCAAATTATCTAATACTTTTCTACTTACTTCCAGAGTAGTCATGAATTGAAATACCGCAGAGTAGGAATGTCTGCCGGATAAACTACAAGAAGTGACATTTCTCAGAGTAAAGTACAAACAGTAGCATACAAACTGACAATCCTTATTAATCAAGAGATGCCACAACTACACACAAATCAAGGACAGGTCTGTAAGAGCCCGTATAGCACAGAAGTATTAATTTGTTTTTAAAAGAAAAAAAAAAACATTAACACCTTTTTGGGAACTGCTCGTATTTCCAGACACCAGGTTAGAATGAATTTGAGAGTGCTTCTTTCAGGGATGTGCTGTGGACGAGATGCTCCTAGTTCAGAGGGAGAAAAAAACAAAAGTAAAATGTGCATCTTTTAATATACAAAAGTGGCATCACAAATCACACACATGCAGCCCTCAAAGATGCAGGGAATCAGTGAGAACTGCTTTACCTATAAACCAGAACAACAAAGAGCCCTACACCATCCTATGGAAATAAAGGCACAACTCTGCACCACCATTAAGATACCAACTGCAATGCAAAAATGGAGTAATTCACACGGGTCCAGCTGGCAGCACACAGGTACACTTTGAACATGAAGCCACTCTTTCTGAAGCATGGCAACATAAGACTCAGCAGAACACATTTATACACCTATAATCCCATTAAAAGGCACCTTGCAACAGCATTAAGGTTTGTCCTTGAGGAGTGCAGCCCTTCTTAGAATGTAAAACAGATTGACATGCAGTGTTGTGCAAGGAGATTTTACTTTCAAGTGGGGGATTGTAAGGTCATGTGATTAAAACCTTATCTCCACAAACATGAAGGAGCATGGAGTAAGAACGAGATGGATGAACGCCAATGCCAGGCTGCAGTTCCCAGTCAAGAGCTCATCTACAGGAAAACTAGCAGCAGCATTCTTATGCATTCTCTTTTATAACACACTGCAGTGACTTCCAACATGCCTCCATGAAAAGACAGCTGTGTCCCCAAAAATAAAGGCAAAAATGTTCAAAGCTATGCACACCTACTCCCACCAACACAGAAAGGAGCATTGGTCCATGACCACTGCATCACACCATACCTTTCTTTTTAGTGCCCTGCTTAACCTTTACACAAACAAAGTCGTCTCCTTTTTCAGGAAGTCCCAAAATGTGAAGAAGCTCTTCCACTTCACTGTCATTGTTAGGACATACTACACAGAAGGCATCTCCAGGTTGGTACTCAAAGGCTGTATCCTGTTTTAAAACATTAAATATTTCTATTAAATCTTACCACAAACCAAGGCATTCCCCTTCCAGACAACAGCCTTCCTACTACTGTGCTCACATAAAGTCAAATATTCTTTTACTCTCTAATAAAACTTTGCAGTTTTGAGCACATCAGAAATGAAACAGTCATGTTTTCTTTCCAGGCTTAACCTTACTAATTAGAAAAAGTCTTTCCTTATCTGGTTTAAATATTTGGACACTCTTTAATGAGAACTGCTGAGCAGCCCAAACAGAAGGAAAATAAATACGTATTAAGAGGTTGTGTTATATAATCAGCCCAGATCATTAATTACTGATGTACTACATTTTCTGGTTTGAGAAGAGCAGAGAAATGAAGTCCTCATAATTAACGCAACTTTTTATAGAGATACATCATCACTAAAAGAAAATTTGCTGGGAAAATTATTTAATGAATTGTGATAGAAATTATCATAATTGCTTTTATTTTCTGGAGGAAAAAAAGAAAAATGACCAGACGAGCACAATGAAAACTCCAATATTAAGACCTAGATTCTACTTAATTGCCTAAGATTCATGTGCAACTATTGAAACTCTTGTGTGCAACTCAAGCTTCTGCCTTTTACAGGAACATGCAGAATTATACTTGCATCATTATGTTTCCCTTATGCATCAGGTGAGTGACCTGCATACACAGACTGAGAAGAATGTTAGGTGAAAAAGGCAAGGAAATGCTTACACTTTCAGTGGGTGCTGATGACACAATGCATATATACATACAAATACATGCAGAAAACCAATTTGCTCAGAGACTCAGTTGCCCGAAATTTAATGGAATCTTAATAACTGAGATTTAAAGATGTCTCATGTATATTGAGACAGATTAGGCTAAGACAGTCCAACAGAAGGTACTGCCAAAAATCACAATATCCCAAAAGTAATATTCTATAAATTTGGGAAACCACTCAAAAGCAACACCCTTTCCTTTTAAAGATTTCTTATCAAGTAATATTGAGAACTTTCTTCCTGCCTTTCATTTTCAAACTAGTATACAAAATATGATCTTCACTGAATAAACTAAACCCATTTTTTAACTGAGGGTAACTGAGGTTGGCAGTTTGAGTAGCATGTTAACAAGGCAGAGCAAATGAATATCAAGAGGCAGAAACTGCTCAAGAGCTAACAATTCCTATTGCTTGATACTATTACTGGAATTACTACTTGTGTAGATTACCCACCATAATGAACAGTCACAATTTACTAAACAGTTTCTGAATATTCTTCAAGTTGTATACTTATAAACTGAAAGATTATTAATTTTCAATATTCCCTGACTGCCTTTCTCCACTGCAAATTCCCTTCATAAAGGTATTTCACTCTATATGATATCCATGGAACAACAAAGAAATTAACTTGACACTTTGTTCCTGTTTTGACTTCCACGGAGTCCTATTTTCCAGTGAATAAATGAAACTTTACACTTACAAAATGGATCAGCGTAAGCTGACAACCCATTGTATAGAGAATTATTTTTTCTCTTTAAGCAGCCAAATAAATAATATTCCCCTCAGTTATTATACATAAAACACACATGTTTTTCACCCTTTATTTTAACCCACTAAGGAAAAAGCCATCACCAACTTACTGCAATATTAAGCTCTAAGAGCAATGCAGTCTTTATGGCATCTTCTCTAGTGAGCTGAACTGCTTTTGTAACTGGCACTTCAAAGGTTGTTCCCTCTGAGATAAGTGAAGACAGATGCGGATTCTGAAAAAGACAACACAAAAACTTACACTAAAAATGCAAATCAGCTTTATGACATCTTACTATGACATGCAGGAATAGGTGCTGGTACAGGTTTTTTCTTAAGCAATCTCAGAAAACAACTCAAAACACTAAGGAAAAACATGAATCTTTTATATACATAGAGTGTTTTGCTTCTTTTTAAAAACATCACATCTAAGCAATAACTGGTATATATTCAATTACAAAAAGTCAGTAGGCTTGGACAGTCTAATGGGCCTACGTTATTATCAAATGCAGCGAGCTGTTTCATTTTTCAAGAACTGCCTTCAAAATAGCCAATTAGAGAATGGCATTTATGTTAAACCCCAGAAAACTCCTGCTTAATTAAAGGATTATTAGGTGTATAGAATGGACATAAGAAGTAAGAACAGAAGTTACATCATTGAAGGTTTACAACTTAAAGCTTTGGGATCCATATACGGCTTCTATTACGGACAACTTATAAGAGGAGTTTTAAATTAGAGCTAATGAGCAAACCCCACTCTACAAGACACCATCATGTTATAACATAACATTTCTACACAGGTAAAAATGTGCCCCAAGTATCACAAATGGGCACCAAGAGTAATTCCAGACCATATATGTCCAAAGCTCTCATTTGACGATCAGACTACAGCCCTCACTTCTCCACCACTGCAGTCAGAAAGTTTCACTTGAGATCAATGCAGACAAAAACAAAAAGAGGCAGGAGGGATACCAAATGCCTATAACAATACTCTGTCAAATGTAAAGGACTTGTCCTACCAATAGGAGAATATTTGTTAATCTGAAGATTCCCTATGTAAAAAAGGAGACAAGAGAATCACTTGAGACCAACAGCAGGACGCTTCTTTGTTCTCTTAAGATTTTGACATGGTGATTAATGGCTTGGGCCATATCAAGTCATTGTGCATCAGCTGGACTGTAGTAATTCCCTCCAAGGATTCCCTCCAAGTCAAATTCGAGGCATAATGAAATCAAGATTTAAGTTAAATTGTATTAACTTACACTTCCCACAAATGCTTTATACCATTGCTGCTCTGCTATTAGTATGCAGCAGCTTGTTAATTCAACCCTGAGACTCAACAGCCCAAGGCAAGATCATGTAAGTAACTGGAGAGATCATGTACCAGGCCTCCTTTAAATGGCAGGGAGACAGTGGAAATATCCAAATTTCAACTTGATGCATTTCAAAACACACCAACTTCAGCTCTGCTTGGCAAAAAAATACTCATAGCTGCTGTTGCAATGTGAGATATCAAAAAAAGACATGAATTCTGTGATACCTGAAAAACCAAACTTATCCCTGCATAGAACCTACTTGCTGACAAGGTCTAGCCAACTATGTCAAAAATAGTTCCAAAGGAAAAAAGCCACAAACATGCATTTGAGTCTTTCCAGGGCTCAAGACAAACACCCTGTTTTATATCTGAAATCTGGACTATAATCTTTACTCTGTCACAGAGTTCCAGATTAGCAGGTTCAGCTTTTTCCGTTTGCTGTTGAAAAGCAAAATTAACTTTTTTTTTCTACGTAAAGAAAAGTTAAGGCATCAGTATTAGAACCTGGTGAGCTATTTCAGAGATCAGTCTGAATATATGCTGATTTTTAGAAAATGGGCTCTTTTAAGGACTGTAGCAGCACTTTCAACCCAACTATTAGTCTTTAATAGAAGAGTACCTCTAAATCACAAACCTCCAAGAATTTAATTTGTATTATTAAATTCAACAACCTGAGCAAAACCAACAATATGAGGTTTAAAAGAAATGCAAAATTATCCAGTGTCTAAATCCATACACCCTTACATACCTGTATTAGCCAGACTAAGAGATTCTCTCAGCATTTCCATTAACAGTCTCAACAGAGAGAGTATCGGAGTCCAAAGGATACTAAAGAGCTTTCATGATCATGAGCAGCCACACCAGAAGACTGAGCCCAGAAACCCCATCTCAGCTCAGTACTGGTTCTTCAGTCCTTGCCTGAGCTACATTAGAGCAGCACTGGTCGGCAGCTCAACCACAACCACGCCCATGACTGGACACAGATCCTGTTGATCCAGGCCTGGATCTTGAGACCAGTTTCCTTGCTTGGGCCCAGAGCTGTCTTGATTCCCACAAACTTGCCTGATGATCTGCACTCTTGGCTGATCCTGGCTGCCACCTCCTGGTTTGCATTGCTTGGGTAGTGGATAGCAATGCTGGCTGTGTTACCACACTCAGCGCCTGGCTCCCTGTCATTTAAAGAGCAGCCAGACTTCACTGCTTCTTTGCAAGGGTAATCGAAACATCTGCCCTCTGCAGGCAACCAGAAAAGTTTGAGCCATTCTTGCCAACTGGAGATGATTCCCAGCTCCTGTGAATTCTTCTCTTAGTACAGCAGGTCTTTGTTCAATGTGGCTTCACATGAAAGGCACACTGGGTTTTGATCTACAGTTCATCTTCCATTTCCCACAGTAAAATAATGATCATGTTTTCACAGTGACACGTTCTCTCTTACTAAGGATGCAGCAAGATTTTGAGCAATTTTACAGCTTCTTAGCACGTTGTAAAAGTACTAAACATTTGAACAGAAACTGTACTGTACTCCTCACTACAGTAAGATGTTTTCACTGTTATAACATAAGTAACAGAGAATTTGAATTCTTGCCTTCCTGACACTGCAATAACAAATTACTATTTAGCTGAATTATATCCTGACATAAGTGTGCATAACCCATATGGTGGCAGCTACATTCAAATGGACCTTTTACTTAAAATTCAAAAGCCTCCTGCATTTGGGGACATATCTCCATTATGTAAGCATTCACTTGTTCTTTTGAGCCTTACATAGGAGTGCACACACACTCCTACGAGAGCTAGAGGTTTCCAGGACTCAAAGGGAAGTTCTTACCTCACCCTGGGTGTCCTGAAACTCCACCTCTATATATTCTGGTGGCAGGGCAGGAATATTAAGAGCTGATTGAGAGACAGGAGGGACAGAATGAACAAGTGAAGGTTCGGTGTCTGGAGCCAGAAGATTGATGTCATCCAGTTTCTGTGACAGAACATCAGAACCCCTTGCTCCCTCATCTTCTAGTTTCAAGTTCTGTACTTCAGAGCTTAGTTTTAGTTCATGCACAGCATGTGGAGCTGTAGAGAGAGAGCTGGAAACAGCATCAATAGCATTGTTCATTCCTTCTTTCTCTTCCTGCAATTGCAGTGCTTCCTTGAGGGCAAGCCAAAGTCCATCAATCCAAGGATCAACCACTAATTCCAAACTGGGAAAGGAGGGGCATGAAAAGAAGAAATGCATGGATGAATTATGGTGACTTCCAGGACTGTTAATTTACAAATAATGAATGATCACAAAAGCAAAAAACACTAGTCACTTTCCATTTTTAATATATATCAGCAGCTGTTACCAAGATTACTTCTTCATAAAAGAAATTATTTAGTTGTTATCACTACATACAGAGTCTAAAATGCATAACAGCCTTGCTTTTCTTCTAATTTCTCATATTTCTTTTCATATGCTGAACTTTATGACAGAAAGTTGAAGGAATGGCAGCAGAATATGCAATTTTTCATTGTGCATCAGCAACATCAATAGCTTACACTAATGGCTCATTTTTATTATTTCAGAACACAGGAGATAAGTTTTATGGTTATAACAATGTTTGTGTTCAACTGCTTTGCATCATCATGCACAGAACCAATATAAGCAGCAGTTCAGAATAACTAAGCCAAGACTGCAGCCTACCGGCCAGAAAGAGCAACAGAACACAGAGTCGTTTTCTTACATAATTCCTCTACAGCAAACAGAAAAATCTCCTTACATAATTCCTCTAAAGTGATCCTCTGCCCATCCCCAAGAGAAAAAAGAAAAAAAAAAAAAGAAAAAAGAAAAAAGAGACGACATTTTCAAACCCCTCCACTTACTCTGACTTATTTAATTCTAAAACTGCTAAATACTATTTTTCTAGGCATTACAGATGTTTCCTCACACTTTAAAAATGGAGTTTTACTTAATGGCAATTGAGACTAAAAAGGTGTACTGTGCTTAGGCAGAACTCATTTCTATGAGGTGCTGAGTATCCAGGTTCAACGGACTTCAAACAGTTCAGAACATCTAGCCAAATGCCTAAGCAAATACTGCACCATGAAGAAGTAAAATCGAAACCCATTTAGCTCTTACCCTACACAGTCATCTGCTAATCCTGTGTCATAGAAGTGCTGGGCACCGAGTTCTTGAAGTCGTCTGTCTACTGTCCTTCCACCATTACAAAAGAACATGTACTCTGAATCTCCCAGACCTAGCAAATCCAAGGAAAGAGGAGTCACATCAATCAGGCAGCCTTCCAGTCTACACAGACAAAGACAGGACAGACTTTTTTTGCAGGCAAACAGATGAATCTGGTATGTTGGAGCAAGTCCACAGATCAACATGATCAGAGGGATGGAGCACCTCTCCTAGGAGAAAAGGCTGACATAATTGGGTTTTTTCAGCCTGGAAAAGAGAAGGCTTTGGAATGACCTAACTGTGGCCTTCCAATACCCAAAGACCCAGGGGATAGATACCAAGAAAGACCCAGGGGATTTTTACAAGGACAAGGGGATGACAGGACAAGGAGGAATGGCTTCAAATTGAAAGATAATAGGTTTATATTGGATGTTAGCAAGAAATTCTTTACTGTGAAGGAGGTGAGGCACTGGCACAGGTTGCCCAAAGATGCTGTGAATGCCCCATCCCTGGAAGTGTTTAAGGCCAGGGTTGGATGGGACTTTGAGCAACCTGGTCTAGTAGAAGGTGCCACTGCCCATAGCAGGGGTTTGGAACTGGATGATCTTAAAGGCCCCTTCCAACAAAGGCTTTCTATGATTCTGTGATAAATATAACTATATATCTATATGTACATACACTTGCATATATAAGTGTATTATTCAGATGCTACACTGAAATATACATATGCGTATATGAATTTCAAACAAAATTGTGTTTGTCCCAAAATAGGGCTGAAAAAGTGGCTCCTCCTTTCCAAATGTAAGACAGAGAAACACTCTGAAAACACTTTGCTTTCAATATTTCACATTTCAGAAGACTATTGCTTTAGTTTGAGGCTTTTAAAAATATAAAATTCCTTTAACAGGAAAAACACAAGGAACTGAAATAAATAAAAAGAGTAAAACTGATAAACTATGTGTGAATTAACAAAAGAAATCACCTCACTTTCAGGATTAAGTTGTTAATAATGGCAGCAACATAAGGGAGGGACTATCAAAAGTAATTTAAAAATATTGGAAACTTGGGGGGAAAAAAGGGATCAAACATAGTGATTTTAAATAAAAAGAAATCTGAAAAATCTCTGAGGGAATAGGGTCCAGCAACTTCCTCTGCAGGAACCAAAGATTTCTTTGAAGATTTTGTTTCACCTGCACCGGGTCTTCTGCCCCTTTTTTAGATGCAGATGTTCTTTCTCACCAGTTGAACAGCCAGTGCACTCAGGAGGTATGTCCATGGAAGATCCAAGATTTTAAGAGGTCAACCAAATCACTGACCCACTCCCCTAAAGTGACCAAACATCCTTTAGAGATGCTTGCCTAACAATCCTAAAGACCACTGGTTTTAGGTCCATCTTCACAAATTCTCTAAGTAATCCACACCACTGGTTCACTATTGCTATCAGAATTCTTCACAGCCTGACCACTTCTTGTGTGTAATTTCAATCCACTAGATCTTTATTATTTCCACTTGTGCTGGTTTTGGCTGGCATAGTGTTGGTTTTCCTCATCGTAGCTAGTGTGGGGCTGGTTTAGGATTTGTGCTGGAAACAGTGTTGGTAGCTCAGGGATGTTCCAGTTATTGCTGAGCAGCACTTACACAGTGCCAAGGCCTTTTCTGCTCCTCTCCTCACCACACCAGCGAGGAGGGTGGGAAGTGCACCAAGTGGAAACAGCTAGGACAGATGATCTCAGCAGAATGACCAAAGGGACATCCCATGCCATTAGGCATCATACTCAGCACACAAAGCTGGAGAAAGAAGAGGGAAGGGGAGGACATATGCCATGATGACATTTATTTTCCCAAATCACTGCTGTGTGTGATGGAGCCTTGCTTTGCTGGAGATGGCGGAAACACCTGCCTGCCCATGGGGAAAGGTGAATGAATTCCTTGTTTTGGTTTAGTTGTGTTAATGGCTTTTGCCTTCCCTATTAAACTGCCATTATCTCAACTTCTGAGTTTTATGACTTTTACCCTTCCTTTAAGAACATTTTATACTGCTTTTCCCTCTGTAGAGAAAAATGCCCAGTGACTCACACCGTCAAGTAAACTAATCTACTTTACTAATCTCTGTAGAGACTTGACATGAAATTTAAACTTCAAACAGTTATAGATAGCTTATATCATATGGTTTTTATGCAAAGAAAATTAAGCTATAAAAAATTACATTAGTAGCTTACATTCAGATAATTTCTGTGACGTTTTTCCTTTAATGCTCACAGAGGACTCTACATAAAACTGCTGTTTATAAAAATAAATGTTTTATAAGCACTTACAAAAGCCCAAACCACCTATTCAGAAATAAAAAAATATAAAAATTATTCACCGACAGACAAGTTCTGTAATAATATAGAAAATACTAAGTCACCTAGCAATCCATACTGGAGATGTGCAAAATGGTCAGGAGGCAAAGTCTTGTCTTGAATTTTCTTTACAAACTTGCGGGCAGTATCTGGTGGGTCTCCTGTCCCAGTGGTGGAAATAACAATAACTACAGGATCCTTTTCTGTTTCCAGGTTATACTACAAGCAATACAACAAGTTAAGTTACAAGGTGCCATTTGATACATATTTGTGGCCTTAGATACTCTATCTCCCACCTTCCCTCTTCCCAAGGGTACACAGAAAAACATTTAAGCTCATCTTACCTATATTAAGCCACAGAAAGTCTTTCAAGTAAACACAAGTCATTTTGGGGATGCAACTTATGATCTTAATTTGAGTTTTCAAGACCAGACTGGATAAAGCCCTGAGGAATCTGCTCTGACCACAACTGACCACCTTGCAAGGTGACATCATGAAGCCTCTTCCAACCTGAAATATCCTGTGATCCCATATACAAATGCCAAGGGCAGCATTTTGAGCATGTTAGTACACACATGAAGAATAGTTCACAACTGCACTCAGACAGCTTAAACACAGTTCCTACAGTATTTTATTTGCCATAAGGAAAAAGTATTTTTGTACATACAATCACAATCACACAGACATAATCCTCATGATTTCACATAGATAAGTGGGGTGTGGCCATACAAACTGTAGGGATAATTTCTAAGTTCCATTAAGTATCATTTGGTCCTGTCTGATAGCTTCCATGTTTTATCTCTTGTCACAAAAAAATCCCCAGTGTTTTGGGGGAACTAAGGTAGCTCTGAAGAGTGATAATCAGACACTGTGCTCTACAGTCGGATTAATTTAGGCCCATTCACCCTGCCTCCAATTCACTTCTCTCTCCTTTGCTAATACTGGTCTCCCACATTTCTCAGAGTTTCATTGGGGCTACTCCCATTGTACAACTGCCTGTAGCAGGGACTGTGTGACAGTTCCATAAATTCAGATCTCATGTAACCATTTATTACTTCTCAGGCAAAAAGCACTCAGAATCTTTGACTATACCATCTTTAGCAGGCTGCAGCACCATGCCAGCATGCTGTCGGTCAGGTCACCTGCACAAAACACTTCTCACAACACCCCATGGCCTGTGGGTAGTGACCTTGGTCACACAGCTCCACTCCCTTGTTTGGGAGGCCTCTGGAGGCCACCTAGTCCCACTCCATGCCCAAAGTGGGACCAACAGTCAGTGCTGCACTCAGTCAGATATAACTGGCTGAATTTTGAAAATTTCTAAGGGCAGAAATTTCCCTTTTCTGGGCAGCTTCTGCCATGCAGAACTTCTCCACTAGTGTCAAATCTGAGTTTACCCCGCAGCACCCAAGAGATGCAACCCTCCTGTTGTCCACTTTGGCTCACATAGGCTGCTATTACATCACTCCTTAGCCTCCTTTTGGCCATAATAAGTAACCTAAGCTCCTTCTACTGCTCCCTGTAGGTTGCAGTTTAAATCATCTCCCAGCATTCCAAGTTCAATAAAAATAATAGGGTTATGAAAAAATAAAAAGAAAGATTGCAAGAGGTGCTGTGTTTCACTTAGAGCAGTTTCAAGACTGTGATTCAAAACTCCAGATTTTGAGGAGTTATGTTCTAAACACCTCCCTCAAGAAATCACTCAAACCTTATCCCCTTGTCAAGTCATGTAAAAAATTACCTGACACTTACAACCCAAAAAGGCTAGGAATACATAGAAACAGACTATAAAGGGGTTTTGCTGTTGGCACTGTTTCCAAATCTTTCCTGAAGAAGCTAAAAGCAGTTGCAGGGGAAACTTAAATTAGTACATGTCTTGCCTCTGACAGTGGCCTACAGCAGAGGCCTAGAGAAGCACAAGCGAACAGAGTAAACATCCAAGGATATTCCCTGGGCACTTTGCCAGACTTCAATGAGTTGTGGTCCAGGAACATTCCAAACAGAGCTTTTTGTCTTTGACATGTTCTGGCAAACACCAAGTACTCACAAAATCCTGAGACTTCCAAAGCCATACTATAAGTTGTACAAAAAAAGGTCTTAAGGGTCCTGTCACAATAAGGACTCAGATCTTCAAAACTTCCACAGCTGATTCAATAAGTACAGACCCACAGCCTCTGCAGTGCATTGCCACAGGTGACACTGCATTTACAAACAAAAGCAAACTTTTGAAGTAAAGAAAGCAAGGGTCTACTGGTATCACATCAGAATATACACTAAAATAAGCTCTATTAAAAAACCAAAAAAGATACAAGCTCAGGAAGTATGAAGTGGTATATTAGAACACAGGCATGATTGGCTCACTAAATTCTTGCTCACTCCACTGCAGCTTCTCATCTGCAAACTTAGAAACTTTTTGGAAACCAAACATTTGATGATACAGGTTCTGCAACAATTTGTGTCAATTATTGCGAGGTCTGCTACATCACTAGACCAGCACAGCTAGACAGATTTTACTCTACCTTCCACTTCTTCCTATATCCTTTGTATTTCAGGTCTGTCACATTTTTTCTCTTTCATTCAATGCTCTCCTCAGCTGAGGGCAGCAGTGCCACACAAGAGCAGTGAGCAGCCTGCTCAAGCTGTGCATGGTTGCTGAAAGAAGAGGATGGGATCAGACAGGCAGGTTTGCCTTATCCAGAATAATACATATCATGACAAAAGTACGTATTCAGGTAACTCATCCAAGGCTGACTACATGCACTGTGACCCAAGACAATCTCCATTTGGTCTCTCATTTTTATTGCTCCTACCTCACTTCCACTTCATTTCAGTCTTCATAAAATGTAATCACTGTAACCAGCCAAAGATTTATGACCTTATCTCACCTCTGGGACTGTAAGTGAGAGACACTACTTGGAAACAGCCAGTGCTCCGGACACCTGAGCAGTATTTGACCATTCACCTTTTGAATGGCAAGAAGATCACATTAGTATTATTGACTCTGTAACTACCTATTCCATCCACAGATCTTCACAAGGTCTGAAAATACCAAAAAGCTACACAAAGACAGACTTCCTAACTGACAAGTAGGGAAAAAACCAGAAGCTTCTATGTGACAAAAATTTACAAAGCTGCAGAAATTACTTTTTTCCTCAATGCCCAATTCTCAGATTCTCAATTCATCATTAATTTTCAGCTCTGAATTGTCTTGCCAAATTTGGCAAAATACATTTATTTAAGTGGCAGGCCAGTAACAGGGCTAGAAATGTTCTGACTATCACATTCCTGAAACTAATCTCCAAACCTGTCAAATGCAGAAGAAATTAAATGGAAGAATATAAGGAGAATCTTCACATTCCCTGCTGGTTGCATAAAAGTTTCTTTCTAACACTCAGCTACATACTTACTGCACATTCATTCAAAATGTCTCACATTTTCAAGTTCATGAAAAAAAACTCTTTTAGATGTTATTTTCTCCTCATCTCATATGAAACACCAGGTTATCAAGTTTTGATTGTTTTTTATATGTTTGTGGGCATACAGTTGAGAGTACTTTGTAAAGGAAATTACAGTCCACAATGCTTTTAGTTACAGAACTAAGTTTTCACATTCTTACTCTTGGATAACAGCAAGTAATAAAAAGCCACTTCCTTGTTCCAGCCAAGCTTTTTATTTTGTTCTAGAACATAACTTGAGTGAGTCCTGTGGGAACTGAAATGAGTGCATATGCTAAGCAACAAAAGAAGGCTCACAAAAGCTCCGGGCCATGCTGAAGCCCACAGTTAACAGAACACAGAATATCAATGCAACAAAAGAAACAGAACAAAAAAAAAACCAAACCAAAAACCAACCAACCAAGAAAAAAAGCATCATTTCTAGTAACAGCAGACCTGACCTGTAAATACAGAATTCATTCACTACGGCATACTGCATACTACTACTGCATAAAAAGTTTTCAAGAAGTCACTGAATCGTTGTTACATGAGAGATAAAGATACATTAATTTACAGTTCTAGTAAGAAAAATCACAAGATGCATCTTTGGCAGAAGGCTATTAAGCAACTGTGAGTATTGGTTGAAATTAGTGATTCACAAGGAACAAAAATTTGACACTAGATGGTGTTTTTTAGGTGGATGCATCTGCTAGCCTTCATGATTATCAAGAGCCACCACTCAAGCATGTGAAGAAGAACACAGTTCTTCAATACATATTTTTCAAAACAGTGTGGAGTATCTCACCTTATCCATTTCACTCATACAGTGTATATCAGCTTCAAGTCCATGGGCACCTGCTTGCTGCCATATTTCCTCAGCTATGGCTTTTGCCTGCCCCTTTTGTGTTGCATAGAGGAGCAAAAACCTCCTTTTGGACTCACAGCACATTTTATTTTTTTTAGAGACACTGCAGGGGAAAAAAGAATTTAAGAAGTGAATTTCTTGCAAGCAGAACAGCAGCATTTTACTTTGCTTATGAGATTAAAAAGAGATAGTTAAAGATAGCAGCATTGGTGTTTAAGTTGGAAATGAGGCATCTACTCTGAAGTTAAGCCATTTCTCACAAGCAAGCTCTGTAGATCAGGTTGCAAAGGATGCAAAGGTGCTGGTCCACTGTGCTGTACTGCCTTGATATTGCAGTAACGTTGCAATGTCTCCAATATCAAGAATCTAGGTTGTAAACAATACAACATGAAAACTTTTCAGATGAAAAATATACTATTTTTATTATATATTTTTCATTTCAAGTTAGTGACTGCATTGTTCACTTTTCCAAACTGTCGTTGAAAACAAAACAAAACACAGACCTGGTGAAGTCAAGCTACAGAGCCTGAGGAAAAAAATTAAAGTTTTCAGTTTCTTCTTTTTTGAAATCACTATCTTTTGCTTGAATGACTTTACACTTTATTGTCCACTATGTGTTTTGGAGCACAACCACTGACTTTAATTTCGTATTTCGAAAAGGAGCTTCTTACACAAGTGCAACCTGACCCTGAGGTTGGCTCAGTTGGTCAGAACATGGTGCTAATAACACCAAGGTGCTGGTTTTGACCCCTGTATTAGCCATTCACTTTGGAGAAGTTGGACTCAATGATCCTTCTTGGTCCCTTCCAACTCAGACTATTCTGTGATTCTGTGAACTACAGGACTGACTCTTTGGGGGTTTTTTCTCCTAAAAGTAAGAAACAATCTTAAGAGAAATTTGCTGTGGTGTCACCAGGTCCCTCACAAGCAGCAGGATGAATGAGATGCATATCCTTACCCATTCACCTGTCCCATGAAAATTTGAATGCGAGAAGTTTTCTTCTATTATTTTCACACAAAGAACACAACAGACGCAACTTCAGGCAGCAGCAAATAATTGAGAGAAGCAGAATGTCTTTAGCATGGATATTGCAAATTAATTTTCTGTCAATATTTTGTCACTGCTAAGGAGGTGCAGTAGAACTCAAATACCTAGAATCAGTACTGAGAAATTTTCAGTTCCCAACTTGAGGCACCTCTCATGGGCCCAGTTTGCTTCCACATAGTTTCAACTACAGAAAGCATTCAGTGTCCCAGCCAGACACACTGAGTTGTGGAAACCTGTGGCTACATAATTTGAGGTACCTCTTCTTTCTCTTTCTCTCAAAGGAAAACATAGCTCAATTGTGTAAGAATACTGGACTCCATTGATATGGCAGGATGTTTCTCCCCACAGTACTGCAGAAGGTTTCTCCTACAGGAATTTTTTAAAAGCAAAATTATACATCAAAAGTAGCAAAACTAAGTGATAGGTTCTGAAGAGTGCCTGTATCATAGATGAATTTAATGAAAAATGTAATGACTAGAAAATTTTGAGGTTTTAATTGTATTTTCTTCTACTATGTTTTCTGTTACAGTTCTCATTTTTAATTAATTACATATATGATCTAAAATTATTAGTAATTACCTTAACAGTCATCTTTAAATAATTTACCTAACTGGCTTCATGTGCATGTGTGCACAGAAGGTGCATGCAACAAAACAATCCATAAAATGATGTTTCACGTTCCTTTTCCAAAAGAAATACGAAGAAATGAGATAATTATGATGATTCATATAAAGCAGGGTAAATACAATTTAAATACCCTTAGATCCCTATAGTAACACAGATTCATCCTGGTCATATGCTGTGTTTTCACCTAACTCTCTTGTCAGCAGGTGGCATCACCGGACTACAAATGAATAAAACCAATGAAAACGAAGTGGTGTTTCATTACTACACTCTTTCCCATACCTCAGAAAGGCATGAAAATAATCAGTTTGTGACACCATAGCACAGAAGCTCTCTATACAAAAGCTGAGGAGTACACTGCCATGAGTACAGCCCAGGCAGTACCAACACGAGCCTGTTAGAACAGGAGTCAGGTTGGGAAGCTGTTACTGTTTAAGAACAAAAATTTTCAACAGTGGGGGGAATGGAGAGGGCAACAGGAGGAACAGCAGTCAGGATGTGGTCTGACATGGTCAGGTGTTACCTTAACAGTGCCATGACTTCTGTCTAGGTCAGGCAGAGCAGCCAGGATTCCCGTAAGAAATTGTGAGCTTTCTACTCCAGCTAGTATAACAACAATAAAGGGTGCAAAAAGTAGCCACACACATTTTTATTGCATATATGTGAACGTGGCGAGAGGTTTTACCACTGGTGAGTGGACCAGTACATTGCATAGAGACACAAAAATGTGGAGCAACAACAGCTCCCACAGATGGCACGTGGAAACAAGAGAACCCACTCAGCCAGAAGACCAGATGATGCTGGAGATGCACATGCAGACTTCCTAAGAGAGAGTGCTGGGTGTGTATGCAACAGTGTGAATCAATCTTTGTGGCAATGGGACAGAACACAATCAGACAATTCCTTGGAATTAGATACAGAAAGCTGTTTAAATACCTGTAGGCATTTATTAACATTTTCCAGGTGCCTAGTATCATATCTGTTGCATAGTTGCTAAATAGTCTTAAATATATTATTCAATTAACTGACTAAATAGTTTACTTAATTCCCTAAAAGTTAATTATGTCAAGAATAGACCAATAAACTCCTTTGATCATGATTTGATACTCCTTTGATCATGATTTGATCTAAACTGCACAAGTTGAAGAGTTTCACCCTGTGAACACGTCTTCCCTCTGTCATCAACCATAAGATATTTGTGCACAGACTGCTAAGTGATGCCTGCACAAAGACAGAAAAATCAGTCATGCCTACCTGCAGATGAACAACCATAAACCAGGAACAGACTTGCTCTCAGACGTGCATGCTGCCCACACTGCTCTTGCTTTGCTGCTCTATACACTCTTCAAACAGGATATGCCACTTCCACTAATATGATACAAGTTCACCTGGAATAAACAGGGGGAAAAAAGGTAATTATTGAACTATCGAGCTTTCTAGAGAATCCCTGTAACTTCAGTAGTACTACCAGACCAGCAGCCTTTAACATGCTGTTTTGCTGGTAGACGCACATCAAAAAACAACTGCGAAAGCAACCTGCGATTTGCTGGACCAAACCAGGGCTCAACGTGAAACTAAGGATGAAATTCCAAATTACAGCTCATCCGATCCAACACTTGGAAAAGTCAGAAAGCTGACAGTCCACAGAAGATGAGCAGGGAGTCCAGCAGCTCCCAGAGGCTGGACTGTAGGAGCAGACGAGCCCTCCGGGAATGCGGCTGAAGCACACGTGCTGCCCCAGCAGCGCCGCAGCTGCACGGCAGGGCCAGACCGCACGCCACGGACCTGCTCTGGCAAACACGAACTGCGCGCCCACGGACCGGATTAACAAACAGCAAGAAACTTCAGTGCACGCACTGTTAATTATGTCATCAGCAGATGGATAAACTCCTCTGATCCTGATTCAACCTGAATCTTGCTTGCGACTTGCTCAGAACGACTTTCACTCTAGGGCCGAGACAAACATAAAAGCGAAACACAAACCCTCCGCCCCGCGCAGCTGCTCCGCCCGGCCCCGGTGTCCCTCCCGAGCGGGGAACAGGAGTACCTGCGCTGGGGGACGCGGTGCACACGGACACGGGCACAAATCCCACCTTCGAAGCAAAGCACCAGCGTCAACCCCGCTCCGCGACTGCCCGGGTAGCACCGCGCCGGGATGGGCCGGAGGCAGCGGCTGCCCGGGGAGGGAGGAGGCAGGGCCGGGCCGGGCCGGGGCGGAGCGGAGACGCCGGAAGGTCCCGGCAGGCGCCGCGCTGCCCGGCATGGATGCCGAGATGAGGCCGCCGCAGCTGTCTCGGCACCGCCGGGTGTCCCCCGGGGCGGAGCAGCGCGGCCCCGGCCCGCGGCTGCAGCGGTAGCAGCAGTAGGTGCTGGGGTGGAGGGGATGGAGGGGCCCCGCCGGTGCCGCCCCAGCCGCGGGGGTGGCGGGCAGAGTGCGGCTCCTGCCCTGGGAAACCTGCGTGCCCGTCCCCCGTTCCTCTGCCGAAGTGTCCTTGCGAGCACATGGAGCACCCTGTCACACAGGGCTCGCCGCTGCCGGCGTTTCTGCTCTTCGCATTGCCTTGTGCTCGTAGTCATGGGAGAGGGATCGTACCCGTCAAAAAAGCCACTAAAGGGATTGTTTTGTTTTGGGTTGTTTTCTGCATTTTAGTGACCCTGTTGCTGTCTTCCAGACTACATATCGTTTTTCTTCCCCTGGGTATCATTTCAGAACCCACTTGATTCAATATGGCTTTGATTAGCCGAAAAAGTTTCCAGTTGTGTTCGTCCAGCACACCAGCAAGCAGATCTGCTTTGATGACCCTAAGCAAAAGGTTGAGCTTCATCAGTGAGCTGCAAAAACCCCAAAACTGTGGCTCCGTGGCCATGAGGATGTTGTGTGTCAAAGATAAATCTCAGGATGTGTTTTGTAGGAAAAAACATATACAACTGCAAATGCAGCCACTTTCTGTTAATGAAGCTGTGCATCTTTGTGGAGATACCAGGAACTGTACTAAATCAAATAATGTGTGGATGGATGAACAATTTTTTTTCAAGAAGCTGAACAACCTTAGTACATCAGAAGAGATTTTTTGTTTTCTTAGCTCTCTGGAGGTCATGTCTGATATCATGGCCTCAGGAGCCCTGCAGAGGATTTCTGAAGTCGAGGTGGATGACGATGGTCTTAAAAACCCTGGACTGTTAGATCATGAAGTTTTCAGGGCATTATGCTTCCAGTTTGAATTTGAATCCTCAAAACTGTCAAACACTGGGCTGCTGAATGCACTGCAGGCTTTGATAAAGCTACGTATAGATCCACAGAGCACACTGATGGCAAGCCTGCTTTCAGAGAGCAAGGAGCGGCTTGGCAGGGGACAGCTGACTGCTGAACATCTGTGTACCCTTGGAGAGAGTTTGCTTGAGTTGGAAGGCCCAAGTTGTGCGACGCTGGAACAAATTGTGAACCACATGCAAGAAAGAGACATTGAGAGGTGGAGTCCCAGGGAAATAGTGATGGTTTATAAGATACTGCAGGTGACTGTGAGGGAAGGGAAACAATGCCAAGACTTGCTGAACAGACTGAACAGTGCCACTTTATGCACAGTTTCCCAGTTAAGCCCAAACTTTGCAAGTATAATACTGAATTCTCTGGTGGTTCTTTGTCAACTCGGGCAGTTCCCTTAGTCACTGCACTGTGTAAACATTCAGTGAAGCATGTTCCCTATTTCACAGATCATGAACTGGTAAATGTACTGGAAGCTTTCCTATACTTTGGGCAAAAAGTCCAAATTTTTACAGAGGCACTGGAAAGACATGTCCCCAAGTCCATCCACACTATGCATCCTCAAACAGTCAGCAAGATCATGCAGTATTGCTGCAAAAAGATGATCCTTTCAAAGCCCATCTTTGATGCAGTGGCAGAAGGTTTCATTTCCAGTGCTGACAGACTTAGCACTGACCAGATTGCTGCGTATATTATCCCATTTGGGACTCTTAACTATGTGCCTCCAAGTGCTTCTTCCTTGTTTAGGAAGCTTGAAACAGTGCTGTATACCCGCCTGAGGCACTTTCAGCCTCACACCTTGCTGAACCTGCTACACTCGTGTGTCCTTATTCAACGTTATCCCGTAAATTTTCTGCCAAAAATATTTAGTCCCTATTTTCTGCAAAAGCTTCAAGGTAAGGAATGGAATTTCCCCTGGGATGTTCCACATTTCTTTCTATTATGTAGTTTGTCTCTGGTCAAGCACCTATTTTTTATCACTTTAATTTGTCAAATCAACAGTGACTTGATATAAGTGACTGGAAGATAGTGATCAGGAGGCCAAAGGCCATTGCTTCCCTGTCACAATTTCCATTGTCTTTCATATTGTCATTTAGATGAGTTTGAAAATTGCAAACTGTGTAGTTTTAAAACACAGACTTGAATTCCCTTAAAAGAATTATTTCAGTTAATCCTTTTGGTTTTCTAAAAAATAGTGACTTTTGATGTTCCTCATGTTTGTCCTTTGTCTTATACAGGATGCTAGAACATCCCCCATGTGATAGCCTATTCTTGGCCCTAATTATTGCATATTTCAATGCTTTTGGACACAAATCTTTAATGAACAACACATCATTTTGAGTTATTCTCTGTTTGATACTAAAGTGTTTTTAGGGTTATTGTAGAGAGATGTAAACTATGCCAGAAAGATGACTGACTTGATAAGATTTCAGCTATGATTGCTCTACTAATAAAACTAAGGTAAAGTTTTCAAAGTGATTAGAAATTTTGGTCACTTAATTTTTCAACAACATGAAATACGTGAAGGGGTTGATTTTTACAAAGCAGATAAATCTCCAGAAATTATTTAGTATTATCCACTACTTGCAGATCAAAAAAGAAAAAAAGAGTGAAACAATGAGATCGTGGGATTATAACTTGGGGAAAGGGGGTTACAAGAAGGAGATACTTATCTAAGACGTCAACTCAAATTTATTCTTCTCTGTAGAATGTCCTGCATCTTTTGGATTCTCTTTTTTTTGGTGAAAGAATATGACAGTTTTAACTAAGATCCTGCTAGTTGTATATTTTTATGTTGATATTTCTGTAAATAATTTTTTTCATTTTTTTACGTATGTAATTTCGTACTGATCTTTCTGTTTGAACAATTACTGAGAATTTTAATGATGAGGTAGCTTGTCTGCACTTTATACTGAATAGGTTTTCCTAACTTCTGCATATGGTTTGTGTAAAGATACTTTGTTGAAGGTACACCTGAAAACTTGAATGTTGTTCTTTCAGCTCAGCCACCTGGTTTGAACAGAGTTGTTATGTCCCAGCTAACGCAGCTTTTTCTGACTGTCACCCTGGAGTGCCCGTTTTATGAGGTACAGTACATGTGAAACCAGAAGTGATGTTAAGAAAAGGTGATAGGGTCATTAGGGCCCTGTTTATACTTAGTTGAGTTTATTTCCCATGAAAACATTGAAATTGGACAAAACAACTTTACTTGGTGAAGATTTCTACCTGTATGAATGGAAATAGCTGTGCATCTCTCATGAACATGATAACATTGAAGCTTTTGGAGGATGTTCTGGTGGTTGTTTGGGTGATTTTAAGTTTCCAGCAGATAATACCTCAGACTGTAGGTCTCTCAATACACTTGGCTTTGAAATGCACAGAATACATTTTGCTATGTTAATATGAGGTAATTACAAAAATGTTATCTCCCTTTTTCTTTTGATTTGGTTTTCTGTCCTAATGTAGGGTCCGAAACTCCTTTCAAAGTACCAAGTAAAGGCCTTTCCCACACCTCACAATTCTCCTGATGTTCACCTCTTTAAAAGGGTGAAGACTGGATTACTTTATTTACTGAAAAAGAGAATATATTTTGCATCAGAGGTATCAACACCATATTTCTATGTAGTTGGTAAGTATAATTTCTTTCAATTAGTAATTCAATATGTGTGTATGGTGCCAAAGCTTTAATTTCCTTTGTAGGCATTCTAAATTCTGAAAATACAGAAAAAGTAAACTGGGATACAAAATTCTGTAAAAGGTCTGAAATTTGAAACTTGTAGTAAATAATTTTTAGAGTCAGAGAAAGAAAAATGAAGAGAAAAGCACTGCAGCATTAATAGAGACAGGCAGTCTCTATTGAAAACAACTGCTAACGCTTGTATTCTGTGTTTTTATTATCAGCTCCTTATCCATTAAACAGTTTGTATAACGTAAAGCAAAATGAGGCAATGCCACTTGCCTACTCTCCCTTCTTTAGTGGTGAGTAGAGAAAGGGAGGATTGGAAGGTGGTCAGCCCTGTGCCCTGCTTGGCTGGGCTCCTCTCCCCTCAGTGAGAGCTGCTGACTGCACATTCAGCTTGTGGGTTGTAAGGCAGGAGTGAGCAAAACAGAGTGTTGTGTGCAGGAGGAAAGGAAACACAGCAGGCAGTGATGAGGAAAGGCACGTGCCCAGGAGGGGTGGATGATAATGAAATGTTGAGGGAAGGGAGTCTTGGACACCAATGATGTCAGAGGGATTTAAAAAAAAATTAGAAAGGGGGATGATTCCAGAGTTATTCTGCATGTCAGCTTTCATGAGGATGTTGAAGTTAGCAGAGGGAGAGCCCTCAAAATTCCAGAGACCCTAGCTAGTACAGCAAAGTGCCATTTAACTGCATTACAGTTTTTAGTGGACTTGGAATACTACTTTGCTTGTTAGCATTATGAAAGGCTGAACTGTTATTAATTAGCACACATCTGTGTTAAAAGTCTATACAACTTTTGCCAGCCTCTGTGATTAAAAAAAAAAAAGTGATAGTATTGTAGTTGTTTAATAGAACAGCTGTGAGAGGATGAGAATTACAGTAGAAAGTTTGTTATAAGAAATGACTTCTAATGTCACTTCTTTTTTCATCTACACAAGATATTGAGATTAAATTAGATGAAGAAGGCTTTGTGTTGCCTGCCGCCCAACTTGAAGAAGTACACAGACGGTAAGAATAAAAGTAACCACTGGTAAAATGTTGATTTACATTAAGAAAGAGCATCCAGGGTGAAAACCTGGCAAAATTTAAGCTATTTGCTGTTTTGCCGTTGACTTCAACAAAGTTCAGATCTCACACTGAAACCACTGGTAAAAGCACAAAATTAACAATCTGCTTTTTGCTCATTGTTTTGCCACCTGACTATACAGCGTCAGACAGTTGGTCTCTTTTACCCAGTGACAGTCAGAATCAAGTGATCCTTATTTGGATTGTAGCAATCTGTTTTGATACTCTGTAATTAATTTTCAAATTAAAATGTAATTCTGAGTGAATTTGCATAGATTTAATAGAGTTTAAGCCAGTTTCAGTTCACAAATTTACTTCTGCAAGGAATCCTGCATAATAAGGATGTTTGCCACAGATGGTGGTGTTTTTTATTTGAGAAATGCGTAGGTGTTTAAAAGTATATTAAACAAGGGTTACTTTGGTAAGCCGTGGATACTGAAAAAAGCAAGTCTTTTAAGAGGTTAGGCTTTATGCAGTATAACTTTCTGTTGTGGTTTAAGCTGAAACCAGGACACCTTCACAAGACTCAGAGACTAATACAGGTTCCTTCCAAGAGCCCATGCTTAAATGCTTAAGAATGAGCTTTAATGTTTTTTTTTAGCTTTTATAAAGTAAATAAAGTCATAATATATTTAACATACTGAAAATTTAAGCAACCTTTTAACAGCAGATACACAAACCTTCGTTTAAGTTGATGGGATTTTTATCACCCAGAAGAAAAAATACAGTTATGATCCATGCTGCCAACCATATGTGTAGATTTAACATACAACAGACATAGCTTAAATTTAACTTGAACTCTAATTGATTTAACAGGTAAATTAGTAAGTTAAATAAATGTAACTACTGAAATCTTTTCTAGCTGAGGCAAGTTTTTTTACATTTTTTCTTTCTAGAAGAATTCAAAACATCTTACTAATCATAGCATTAAAAATATCAAACTCTCATTAACTTGCATGGTAATTTTTGTTCAGAGCAAATAAAAAAGCTTTTCAGATCAGTTTCATGAAGTTTCAGGGTTTCACCTCCCACCCTTAAATTGAGTGATTTAAATTATCCTGAACTAGGTAACTCCCATCCTACATCTGATTCAATGAGGTGTAAGAGGGAGGAATTGTGTCATGCTTCTTAGGAACTGCAGTAGTTGTGGTGAATATTCTGGTTACTGGGAGGTTTGTTTTGATACTACACTTATGCTTCATTTTAGAATTGCCCTGTGTGTTGATGGTCAGAATAGATTTTGTGCTTATAGCCACAACCTGTTGGGAGAAGAAGCTATTAAACAGAGACATCTTCAGTTACTTGGCTATGAAGTTGTGCAGGTAAAGTCCAAAGACAGTGATTTACTTTTGCTCTGGCTAAGATAACAAGTAAAAATTATTTTACAATACTTAAAACTGTAGTTTCAATTAATTTCTAAAGCAGATGTAGTCTTGTCCATTCTAAATTATGTTCTCTCTGCCTAGTTTTTGCCTTTTTGAGAGTGTACAGAAATACCTTTTTCCTTCCTTGGATCAGTTAGTGTATTCTGTCTGTGTTTTTTGCCACATAGTTGCTGCTTGGAAAAGTATTTCGGTGATTAAGATTCAAATCTTGAATTAAAGGAAAATGTTATGTAAGAGTTCATTAGAATTGGAATTTTTAATGAAATACTTTTTTAAAAGGTTTGGAGCTTAAAAAGGAGTTGAAAAAAAGAGTCTGCTTTGTATTGTAAATAATATTTTCACAACAGAGTATAACCTTTATTTTGCCTGTTGAACTAATAGAGGTATATTTTTCTTTAAACATGTTTTGAATGAGTTCCTTGAGATTTTATTTTCCACTTATCATCACTTATTACAGAAGCTGAAGTCCATATTATTTAGCTTAAACTGCAATAGATATCACTCTTTGTTTTACAGTAATCTCTATTCAAGTCATTTACAGATCAATAATACAGTTAGATGTTTAATTTTAAAACAAAAAAAAATTTGATGTGTAATTTTGCATCTGCTTAATGAACATCAGTCTTACCCAGCTGTTAATTAAAAGTTATTTCCAGCAATCATTTTTGTTTTGTTTCCAGATTCCATTTTTTGAGATAGAAGGTCTACAAAATACCAGAAAAATGGCAGATTATCTACACAAGAAAATCTTTCCTTGTACATACGGACTCAGCAACTGACACTGGAGAATACTACTGAATCACAGACTGACCTTCTATACTACAAAGTGTAAATTCTGTGCATGGAAAAAATTTTTTGTAAATAACTCCACCTCAGAAAATTTGAGCTTCTGAATGTGAAACCTTCCAATATTTGGAACAATTGATGTGTAAAGAGTAATAAAGAGCATCATATTTTCTTAAGATTTGTGTCAATATTTATTGCAAATTTACCGATATAAATGCTAGACAGTCAGTGCGGCTTTTCCCTTGTATTTTAGCTGGTTCTAATTCACAGCTGCAAACAGCCACGTGTGACTGTTTATGGATACTGGCCAGTCTGAATGTACAGAATATGCCTACAGAACACCTACTAATCTTGACAGTGTAAGAAGAAATTGTGCAGTTTACTTACAGCTGCTCATGTAATTTCCCAAGTGTTCCATAAAACTAAAATTTGAATTAGTTGCAGAAGCAGTATTGGCTTATTGGTTTTACTTAAAAGATGTAGAGTGCTGTTCAATAAATAGCAATGCCTTACAGAAAATGAGAGCATTTTTAATAAAAAGGATTTGCTTTACTTTGTAAAGTAACAGGTGCCACAGGATAATGGCCTTATACAACCGTCTCTGGGGGACCACAGATATATTCTATTTGTACTTTTGCTTTTGGTGGCAGTTTTAGCTCAACTGTCTAAATGGGGTCATGTATGCACTCCAGAGTTCCTCCAGGTTACAGAAACGCTATGCTCTGAAGCTCAGATGAACTATGTCCCATGGCAACCCTTTTTAATGTGTGAACAGAAATTCTGGAACTGAGAACCAGAACCAGTACCCACTTCAGCCAGAACAAGCGTGCCCTAACTTGAGTCAGTGTGTTGCTTTGCAGATGGATGAAAGGAAAACAAGAGAGCTTTAGTTCTGATCACATCATGTATACTTGATGAACTGTCATGGAAAACATGCGTATTTTCTCGTTAGCTTGTGCTTCCTCCCTGTGTGGAATTACTGTTTATGAGTAGCAAAGCAGAATTCCCAACATCACCTAGTTTGATTTTCACTGTTCTGACACAAAAAGGTGAAACTTTCACATCATTGACATTCTGTATATTTTTACCAGTAAATACAAAATGTTTTTCCTTCCAGTAATTCATGAGTTGCAGGTGTCTGTCAATTGCCCCAACAATATCTGGAGATTATTGGATGCAAAATCCAGGTCCGGAATATGATTTACATTGTATTATGCTGTCCATTCTGTTTGTGTTAATTTGTTGCATGTATAAAACCCTTCCTCACAGTAATATGTCAACACTGACAGGTGAGGGAGCACCAAAGGTAATGAGATGCTTTCCAACAGTGTAATAGTAAGCTCAGAAGATCAGTAACCTAAGAATTTCTCATTCTGGCAAAAAAGAAATTGAAGGAGAGCAGCTGAAATGGCTTTGCAAACATTTATTAGGGAACTTATCACTAATACAGAAGAAATTGTCAGTATTCTTTTGACACTGAGCACTGAAGGAAGAAGTGAACCCTTCAGATCTGAAAGAGAAACAAGCAGTGGGAGGAACAACCTGTGAAAGACCTTCAAAAGTGAATAGGGATGAGAAGAGTGTGACACAAGCAACGAAATGAGATAGGAAAACTCCCAACTGGTGTTTTGATGTTTGACATTCTCCATGGTGGAAGTGAACTGGTGATGCCTGTTTCTCACATAGGCCAGAAGGTGGTGGTATTCACAAACAAATTTGATTTTCAACAGTTTTTCAAACACAGATGGTTTGTAAATATAGTAAGGCTACTTAAAAAAAAGCAATTTGTACTGACTGTCCCAAAGTAAAAATAACCTGCTAAGAATATGGCCATATTCCATTTCATTCTTTACTGGTGTAACTTTGCTAGTCAATTTTGAAAAAGCATTGTGGTATTAGAAAACATTTCCTTCTCCCTTTGTTCTTACTATGATTCCTTTCATTTAAAGCTGCTGAATTTGTTTAGCAAAATGTTTATTTTTTGAAAGGAATGTAGCAGTTAATGTCTTTTTGTCCATAGCCTACTGAGTGTAGAAGAACTGCAGGTCATGAATAATGAAAGTAACAAACACCTCTCAGAATGGGCTACTTTATGTGCTCTGCTTCTCACATCAAGCCAAACAAGTTCTATTGATCGCCTAATTTACTACTTTTTCAGGTCATAGATTAAGAAGTTTTTTGTTTCTGTTACTTTTTCACTAGGAGTTTCACTGTATTTACAAATGACAAAGATTTCCTGTGTCTAAATACCTGACAAAACCAGTGTCAGTCACAGCTGTGGACTTTCACTTTTTCCGGTATGATCACTCCGGCTGTTCCTTTCTGAACAATAGTGCCTCAGCTTTAAACCCACAACAGGATCAATGGTGCTTGAGAACCAAACTGATGCATACTCTGCAGGAGAAACTCCTCCTGAGATTACCTTAAAATACTGGATTCTGTTAAAGTACAAGGCATTCAATGTTTAATCAGATTTACACATTTGTGCTAAACATGCTTTTTAAATTACTACTGTTCAAATCCTTGTGGTTTTTTTCCATCCTTTCTACCAAATTATTTAGTGCTTGTTCTGCTAGTATTACTTTTTTCCCCTTTTTTCAGATTGGATACAGAACCAATTATGATTTTTCTTGTTAAATCAGTCAGACACCATTCCTATAGTGGAAGTCAGTGAAATGAATGTCTGAAATCAGCTAAACCCAGATTTTGTCTCTTCAAATGCTAAGTGCTCAGAAGTTACTTTTAACTTGAGTTCCACTTGAAGTCTACTGAAACTGCTAAGCACGTAAGCCCATACATTTTTGAAAATTCTGAGCTGAATCTCCATTTCAGCTGTTGAGCACATAAAACAATGTCTCACAGTTCTCTAGCAACTCTCTAAGGACTGAAAAATCTGTGACCGCTGGTACCTTTATGGGCAAGCTTGCTTAAGTGTTAGGTGCTTAAGTGTTATGTAGAAGCAGTGCCCAGAATTGCAGACAGCTTTTGACCCAACAGGTCTCATTCCTCGCATTGCTGCCTAAAATGTTCAGCTCTTGTTGGTGCTGATCTTCATGGGATTTTTATGAGAATGTAAGGAGAAGACATGCGTTTTAATTAGCATGAGAAAAAGCGCAGCTGCTATTTCACCCTATTTTTAATCCAGATCATTCTCATTAACAAAACTGTAGAGGAAAAGGCAAAAGCACCATATTGCTTTTCAGTGTGGGGGTTTTTTTCCAGATAAATGTTGCTGGTGATGACAGATACAAGAGATTTCCCATGGATCCAGGCCTGGAGAAGGTTTTTTCAATGAGGGCGGCTGCCTTTTCCGTAGATTGCTTCGTGCATGCTATAAACCCTTGCGTGCTCTCCAGTTGCTGGGTCTAAGGGCTTATGTACATGCTTCCCATACTCTGAAGATGTCCGCACGGGAACAGGTCTTGCCATTTCCTGTGAAAACATAAAAGCCACCTTAGAAGAAAATTATGGAGTGAACAGAAAACTTGGCAGTTTTCTATTGCTAAATGTGCTGTGGCCACAGCATCTGCTATATATGTATATTTGTACTATTCTATCCCTGCCCTAGTTTTTTATGTATCTTAATAACCATGAATGTGTCACTAGATGACAAGATTATAAGATATGGTGCTATGGTCTGGTAATTTTTTACACAAATATATACACACACGTGATTACCATGTGATTTTATTTTTATTTTTCTTGTGCACTGAGTTGCATGATTCATTTGAAAAATAGGAGAGATTTGTGCCCCCTGTTACAGGAACACCTACCCTGCTTGCACAATTCAGTGAAAGCACAGCATGAAGAAAATCAAAGCCTAAAGAACAGCCCTGAGCAACCACTAGCCCATGCAAGCTTTCCCTGAAAGAAAAAAAGCATATACTACTTTATTTCTGCACAATGGAAGGTTTTACTAAAAATACTTGTAGCTGTAAGATTACAGAAATAACTGCTTTGCAATGATGGAAAGTGGACTTGCTGAAAAATAACCTGAGCAAGAAAAGATTTTAAGCATGTTCTTAGCTGCACTTTAAGTGGCTCTGCAATCACTATCTGCAATCTGCAGTTCCTTCCTGTGTTACAGCAACAGAGAGCTATGGAGTCAGAAGGGAAAGACAGAATTTGTTTGTTTTTCTTTCCCTAGCCAAAGGTCTCAGATTTATCAGGCTGTTTGTATGTTTGCACACTGACTAACACAGTAAGCCTTGGTCTGCAATGTGTTTATCTAGTCTTATAATATAAATAGTATCTAAAAGGAGAATCAAAATGCAGATGCCACCCCGTAGTTCAAGTGCAAGCAAATTACTTCTTTGCTGCAACAGACACAAGTCTGAACAAATCAGCACTTATGTCCTGCAAGGAAGCAGGTGGGAGCACAGATTGGAGGGATCTTATAGCAGGGCAGTCAGCTAAGAGACATTTCCAGCCTCAAGAACAGAACCTGAGGTTCTTGGAAAGATGCTGTAAACTCTTTCTTAAAAAAAACAAAACAAAACAAACTAACTAACTAACTAACCCACTCAATAGAAAAGCTCATTTTAAAACAACCATTTATCCCCTAGTTCTTCTGCCTACCTTACTCTGCCCTATTAAAAGCTATTCAGTACACCAACTTTTAACCCCAGCAGAATGCAAATCAAGTCAAGAAGACTGGCAGGGAAAATTAAGACCATTTCCTTCCCCGCCTTAGTTGTGGATAAATGTTGAAAAATGAGAAACTAAAAAATCTTTGTACCATCAAGAAAGACTTTGCTAGAAATTTAGGGCTTACAGTGCTAATGACAGGCAGCAGTATGTAATTCCAATAGTTTGTGTTCCTTTTAAACAAATAAGATTCAGTTTCCAGCATCCTTGGTAGCACAGCGCTGACTGTGCACGCTGGCATTTCATCTTTGTGGGTTTGGCATTCAGCGGGTTTCAGATTTTCCAACAGTTGGCTGGGAAGCGTCCTGCTACCCGCCCTCGCAGCGTGTAATTCTAGCACTGTTAGCACTTGGAATCAGCAATGGCAGCCCTGAGCACACACTCCATTGCAGTTACTCAGCTGCATGTAGCTAAACTGAGTATCTGTCACTGTACTCTTCAATTCCCTGAGTGCACCCAGGCTATCTGCAGGGCTTACTTACTGTGGTTTGCTTTTTTCCACTTTAAGTAAAGCAGTGTACTGTAGTGGGTTTAACCTCTCTGCCTTCAGTGTTGTACTAAAAAGATGGCAATTGTGGTATTTTTATTTCACAATTTAGGCGTTATTATTATATAAAGTGTGAGAGGGCAACTATGATAATTAAAGAGGAATTGAGTATATGACCTGCACTTAGTTATGGTTACATTCAGTGTTGAGTGTCATGACACGCAGGAGGATCACACTGTAGTATTAAATAGCTGTGGGCTGAATGTGTCTCCATGCTAATTAAAGGGCTGAATTAAGGGACACCTGTTTGGACAGTCCCTTGTGTGCACTGCCCAGCAGAGCTGGTATGAATTCAGGCCCATACAAGCTTGCTCTAGGAAGAAAACTGATAGGAAAGTGAGTTTTGTTGATACAAGAGCTCAGTAAAAAGCCATAACTTTATACTGATGAACTTTCTACACAGATTTCTCACTTGGAGGTTGGGCTTGGTACTTGTCTTTCCTTTGTTTAAATAAAAACTTTAATTTCTAATTGAAGTAGTCATTTACATACCTTTTGGCCTCACACAGATTTGCAGTTGAGTTACTAGGCATGAGCAGGTGATGCTAATGGGCACTCCTGGGATTCCTTTGGGAGCATCTAATACTTCCTGCACTGTGAGATGGAGCTGAAGGGCACTATGGCTTTGCACTTGCACTGAAATGTCTGGCCTATATAATTGCTGGTGAGATGAATCACAAGCAGTGGGCTTTGTCAGAAAAAACCAATTTTATTATACAGAAATTAGAGTAATTTGAACTCTTGTGTTGCTCTTCCTTCTTCCTTCTCCACCAGATATAACCATCAATGTGGGCAGCCATCCCTAGCCTACTCATCACTTTACATCCCATGAACCCATTGGGATTTTGAGATCATTAGTACACAGAGGTTACACTTCATTTGGTTTTTGACAGCCTCTGCCTGTATGTGCAGTTTTGTGTATGTATAAATATAATTATATAAAAAGACACTTGCATATACATGTATTATTCAGAAGCTGCATGCAAAAATACACACAGATATATTTATGCATATATATCATAGTATTTCTGTTTCCAAGGGAGTATTTACCTATTGGGCTGCACATCAAACCCAGATTCTGCTGGCCTCAAATACTTTGCCTATCCTTTTCCAGGCACGCCCATGTGTTCTGACTGACCACACCTTTGACTAGCCCCCTATGAATTTCCTTCCTTCAGGGCAATCTGGTGCAGGTTTGCCTAAGAAATTCACCAGCTTCAGAGACTTGGGCTTTCACAGAAATGCTGGTGTAGAGAGGGTGGGTGTCAGAGGACAGGAGTGAAGTCATGGCCTCTGAATCCAGTCCTCTCAGGGAGAAGAGTTTTCAAGTATCACAGAAATAACTGCAGAAGCACCTGAAGTACAACTCTTGAGGGGCACAGATGGTTCAAAGTACACCCTGCACTTTGCAAGAGAGGATTTGCCTCTTCCCCCTTGCTTTAACTTGCGTATGTCTTGTCACCTGGAAATCTTCAGGATATGAAAGAGCAAGAGCTAATTAGTGTCTTCATAGGATAATGCTTTCTCCTAAACCTGCAGGCTGAGCACAGTGATGTCCTCCTTCCAATTCCTTTCTTATCATAGAGGCTGCACTATAAAGAGTAAAACAGTGCCTATAGCCTCCAGTCATGTCAAAAAGTACAAAACACATTTAACAAAGATAATTATGAATTTATCAAAGGGTTACCTCCTCATGAATTTTAAGGCCACGACAATATGCGTATTTTCTATCACAGCGTGGAAGATATGGGTCAAAATCTTCTGGTATTCCAAAAACGGCATCATAGGTGAAAAAATCTCCTGTCTTGAGAAAAGAGGAAAAAATGGCTAATTCACAGAATTGTTTTACAGAATACATGTAGTCAAATCAATACCTAAGCAGTGCATATATTGCATTAGATGATGACAACTGTAATATTACTGACTTCATTAAGAAGTTTGGGCCAATCCTTTGGAATAGTTTGCAAAATTACCTAATGACACGTGGTATCATTTATGAAGCTTGTTCAGCTCTGAAATTTCCCTTGTGGCACTTCATTTTTTCCCTCCTATAATCTGTTGAAATCTTTGGAAATTCAACTGATCTGTTTTAATTTTCTGTACTTAATATTCTCCTTCCTAAATTGGTGTATTTGTCAAATGATCTGGTACAATTATGTAAAAGCAAAACAGGAACTTTCAAGAAGAGAAAGATACCCTGCACTGTAAGCATAATTTAACTTCTGATTAGAGCAGAATTTAGAAATGTGCCACAGTGGTAATCCAGTAGTATGCATGACACACATATGTCAGGCATGAAAATAAAGCACGCCCCAAGCCATAATGTTATTGTGTAACTGTTGACATAGGCTGCATGCAAATAAGCAACATAAAAGATCTGCTCTTCTAATAAAAGTGTTTGTGAAATCCAGTCAAGAGGTTCTCATAAATTTAATCACAGCAATTTCAAAAGTTAAAAAAAAAGCAAAATTCCCTATCGAAATATGCTACCAGTTGTTAATGAACCTCATTCTGTTAAACATGTCAATCCATCGTTGGCTTTGTGCATGGCTGACTAAAAAATGGTGCATTTGGTTGCGCTTTTTTTCTCCTCTAGTTTTACAGTGCATCCAATTTAACCTTAGAAAATCTCATGTACTTTGAATCTTTCGAATTACAATGGTATTCTCCAAATATAGTCGAGTCATGGCAGGTCAAGTGGACTATAATGGTTCCATTAAAAAGAAACCATAGTTAAGAGCACTAGCAAGACACTGGTGTAATTTCAGACCTTATTTGTAAAGGTATCTCTAATATTTAGTTCTGCCAAGAGGAGAGATTATTTGGTATTTAACCTATCTATCCCTTAACTTCTCAGAAACCACTGAGCTTCAGAGGATTTCAGGCACGTTCAAGAGTACCCTGCACATGATTTGTCATCTCCATGGTTATTTCTGTGCTTCCTCTCTTCTCCTTTCCTCCTCACACTTCCAGTTTCATTCAGTGGGCATTTAATTTGTACTCACCACCAGAAATGTTATTTGCTCTTTGCTGGTATTCATGTGGCATTATTTGTTACTCGTGTCAGAGCAGATCATTCATTCTTTCTGAAACTCACAGATAGTCAGCAAGCTTGTTATGTCAAAAACTGTCCCAGATATCTGTTTAAGATTTTCTGCTAGATGTGTAGAGACAACATTTCTTTGCTCAATACACCGATAACTTCCTGCTGCTTTTTCTCTTTGTTGTAAATGATAACTTGGTTGGCCTGGGTGGTGGTGGTGGTGGTGAGCTGTTTCTTAAACCCATCACAGCAAGTGAGTCACACAGAGCTGATGATACATGTGCTCTCAGGGTAGGCATCCTCTGTGCACTGCTGCTAAAGCTAAGTGCTTTGCAAACATTCATTAGTATTCAGGACACACATAAAATAGGCAATAGCTTTCTCCAAGTCTCAGAAGAGGAAACACCAGGCACACGGGCTACAGTAACTTATGTAAAGCAATCCAGGGAGCAACTGTCAGCCAAGGGATTAAAAGACAGGAATTTCTGGCTTTTGGCCATGTGATGAGCCCATCTTCTTCCTACTTCTCTCTGCTTCAGTCTCTGATACACAGTTGGTTTTAGGTATTTAAGCTGCAAAAAGGAATGAGATTTCTTTTGCTGCATAAATAAAAATATTCAAATTATCTAATTCCTAAATTGTGCAGAAGAATGTGTTGAATCTGCTTCCTCCCCTGTGGCTGAGGCCTGAGCTGTGAAGAAACCTATTAAACAGCTGTTATCACTTTTTGTTTCCATGCCACTGGAGCAGCATTTTTCACAAACCACGCCATTGTGAGTGTGAAAGTGGACTCTATTGTAAGGAAAAGCTCTACCATATGGCTGCTAATTCTGTGCAGACTGGATAGACTGTGAGCTCCACCAGGCCCAAGAGGCACCACACCAGTCCTCTGACCTGTCCTTACATTACTCTTGTTGTACTCTCCCTGCTGTTTTGTGAAGCATGGCACCAACTGGGCCTGCTCACCTTTGGGTCAGATCACCTTCCCAAGGTAATGCTGGAATCAACACGAAGGAATCTGACACTAGAAATCTACTTGTCTTTTAGCAGGGCCACCTGGTCAGTGAAGGAAATTTGCTGTTCCTTTAATGCCCAGCACAGTGCTCTGGTCTGTACCGTGCCCAAATCCCAGCACACAGGACCTGCAAACTCTCACAAACCACCAGTCAGCACTGCCTGGTGCTTGGTGCATTCAGCAGCTTGTCACTTGGGTGAGGAGGGGATTCATGGGTTGTATTTATTGTTATAAATTACCACAGCATTGCTACGTTGTATTGACATAATAGGCATTTCAGAACTTTTCTACACTAATTTTTTTTGAGAAAAAAAGCCTGTTAACTTCAAAGTCATAGGAAAGTTCACCACTCAGGAACTGTAGTTCAGCTGAGGCAGAAGGTGTAAGACTGTTTTCATTTCTGATTTTAAATAGGAGGACAGAATGAGGAACAATGGATATAAGGCAGTAGAGAGAGTAATGAGGCTCCCTGCCAGTGTACTTGAGTTACTACATGTTGAGTGGCAGTGTACTACCTTCACAAGCATTCCGTTCCAGAGGTGTATACTGGTGTTATTGTTTTGAGTAGCTCTATTGATTTTATTAAAGCTGAGCATGCAGTAAATTTATGCAATGCACATGGAAAATCTTTTCCCTCAAATGAAAATGGAGAAGTTTCTTATGAAAGGGTTCCCAAGAGTGTGTGTTATGAGAAAATCTGCTGGTGCTGCATCAAACCCTAGTGACAGATGATGCCTTCCCAGTGTTCGTCCTACAAATGCCTCACATTTCATTGATACCAAGTGGCCTGTCCATCCTCAATCCTTGGCAAACCATGTCTCTGCCTTCTCTTGTTATCCAGTGAAAGACCTTACCCTCATTTGCCATCCCCAAGCAGCAAACACACTTTGAAAAGGCCTCCAATGGTGAAACCTGTTATTTTGGCATCAGGCAGCCTAGTGATAGAGATTTATGTGCCGCATTTCTATATCAGAAAAAAAATTCTTCACTGTGAGTGTGGTGAGGCACTGGCACATTCTGCCCAGAGAAGCTGTGGATGCCCCATTCCTGGAGGTGTTCAAGGCCAAGCTGGATGGAACTTTGATCAATCTGGTCTAGTGGAAGGTGTCCCTGCCCATGGCAAGGGGTTGGAACTGGATGATCTTTAAAGTCCTTTCATCCCAAACCATTTTATGATGCTATGACGATTTTGGGCACCTGGCTGACCAGTTCCGTCATGACGATGGCCAAGCCTCTGTACCGGGTCCGAGCAGAGACCCAAGGGGAAAACTTGTCCCTTCCCCTGCGCCGCCCCACCCCGTCCCCGGCTCGCTCCCTTCCCTCCCTCACCTTGTGCGGCCGGCCGTAATAGCTGAGCTCCGGAGGCCCTTCCCGTTTGGGCGGGACGAAGCTGTAGGAGGAGAAGGAAGCGAGGGCAGGCCGCCTCCTCCCCGGCGCGTCTCCCAGTGCCTGCTGT
Organism: Eopsaltria australis; assembly: GCA_034509425.1. NCBI lineage: Eukaryota > Metazoa > Chordata > Aves > Passeriformes > Petroicidae > Eopsaltria > Eopsaltria australis. Next base: position 3,319,549 of record JAVTVJ010000072.1, read on the forward strand.
GCCAAGCGCGTCCCGATGGCGCCCGGCGTGCCCGGCCCGGGGCCGGCCATACTGCCCGCCCGCCGTTACCCGGCGACCCGCGCCGCCCTCACGGCAGGAACGGGCCCCGGGCGCGGCTGGGCTCGGGTGATCCGCGCGTTCCGCTGAGCCCTGTCAAGCCTGAAGTGTGGATTCCTGGACACACACCCGACCGTGGAGTTTAGTCTAAGTGTTGTGCAGCGGCTCCAGCTCCCTTGTCCTCTGTGTCGTTGGAAGCTGGGGAAGAAGGTTAGAACAAAGCCTGGCCGAAAGGGACTTTTATTTTGCCGTGACAGCTTGCACTAGTCCCCAAATCCCCTTTTAAGTGGACAAGTTGAATAAAACCACACCACAGCATGGAATTTCCACCAGAATAAGTAGCCTTTCAGTGTCTTGAGGAGCTTGGGCTTCTCTCTTTGGACAGCACTCAGCCATTTGGGCACAGGCTTTCACATGCTTCTTCAGCTCTGTCAGGCTTGGTGCTGTGACCACTGCTCTGGGGAGCCTGTTCCAGTGCCCAAACACCCTCTGGGTGAAGAACCTTTTCCTAATATTAAACCTAAACCTCCCCTGACTCAGCTTCAGGCCCTTCCCTCAGGTCCCGTCACTGTCACCGCAGAGAAGAGATCAGTGCCTGCCCCTCCTCTTCCCCTCACAAGGAAATTTTGACTGCAATGAGGTCTCCCTTCAGTCTTCTCTAGGCTGAACAGACAAAGTGGTCTCAGCTGCTCCTCATTCAGCTTCCCCTCAATGCCCTTCACCATCTTTGCTGCCCTTCTCTGGACGCTCTCCAAAAGCTTAATGTCCTTCTTATATTGTGGCACCCAAACCTGCACACAGGACTCAAGACGAGCCTGCCCCAGTGCAGAGCAGAGCAGGACAATCCCCTCCCTTGCCCGGCTGGTGATGCTGTGCCTGATGCCCCCCAAGATACACTTGGCCCTCCTGGCTGCCAGGACACTGCTGACACATGTTCAACTTGCCATTGACCAGGACCCCCAGATCCCTTTCCATGGCACTGCTTTCCAGCATCTCATTCTCTGGGTTGTTCATGCATCCAGGGTTGACCCATCCCAGGTGCAGAATCCAGCATGGGATGCTCAGCCATTTCAGACAATGCAGTTGGAAAATTCTGTCGCACACTTGTGTTGGGAACACTGCAAAGAAGTGTCTCCTGCGTGTAAATCTCAGACTGACTCTAAAACTGCTCTGCCCTAGTAGCTCCTAGTTTTGGAGCTATCTGGCTCCTATCTGGTTCCTAGTTTTGATATTTGCTCCACGGTTATCCTGGTTTAATACATACATGTAACTATGCCCATGCTGCTTCTTACTGTGGTCCTTGGGGATCTACGGGTGGCTTGGTTTAGTTTACCTTTGTTTTCTGTAAGCACTTTCACAATAGCACTATCCCAGGCATCTTGAATTTTACTGAAAACCCAAAATTTATTTAAAATCCCCTGACTTTCAGAGTACCAGAAACCTTCACAACTGATTGTTTCAGGCATCTTGGAGCCAGGCAATAATTAAGGCCTACAAAAGTCTCATCCCTATTATGTAGCTGCCATTCTCCCTTCACAAATCCACTGAATAACACAGACTCCTGCTTCTTTGTGAGTGTAGCATGCAGGCTTTATAATCTGCAGACTGGTGTGGGTGGTTTTTTAAATCATTTGTGACAATTTCCATCTGCTTATCTAATAATGTCCGTCTACCAATTAAGATCCTCTTCTTTCTGTAGCATGGGCCAAATTAGCACAGTGTAAGCGAGCAGTAGAATTGAAAATCCAACAGCTGCCTTACATCAGTTTCCTAAGCAGGGACCTGCTTGCACTGTGCAAGTGCTTTTTTGTAGTTTAGTCCAAGCACAGAGAGATAGAAAGCCCATTTACAAAAAGTAGCTCAGCTGAAACTGCAGCTATAGAGCCACAAGAAACTGTTCACCAAAGATATCAACTAAGCTAGGCAAGAGCTCTGAAGTCAATCTGAAAGATTTCTCTCTAGTTTTCTTTCTACTGTTCTCATGTAGCTCGTTTTGATTAACATTAAATTGATGGCATTAAAATGAAGTACAGCATCTGGATGCAATACAGATTGTCACAAATACTGCTGGATGCTTGTTACAGATGTGCCATACCACCACCTCCACATTTGAAACAATTAAAAATTATGCCTTTCATTTAATTTTTCCTTCCCAATGAAGGTATAAATCCTTTTAGAATTATTTGAAACTTACAAAGGCTTTTCTTCATGGTCACCTTTTGCAGACTTCTCAGAAGCAATATAGGAATGCCTGGGGGGTTTGTTCCAGTTGCAACCAGACTTTATTAATATGCTACTCTTAAGTGCATGTTCGTGTTATAAAATAGCATGGAAGGTCAGTCTGTTTCCTTAGTAACTTCAATATGAACATGTAAACAATGGAGCAGTTTTAGTATATAAGGAAAAACTATGCATTTGAATACAGCTGAGCTAAGAGACTAAAGTGCTAAAAATTGCTTTGAGTTTGGTGTCTTAAGGATGAGAAGTTCAATTGCCTGCATTTTTGGAGAGTAGTAATAACCCCTCAGGTTTCACTGCTAAAGTGTCTGAGTTTTGAACCTGTTGGTATGTACTTTTGTAGCTATAATGTGTCTCAAAGTCAGGGTGGCTGCCTCTGAAATGTCAAACTGGTTTGCAGAATAACTGAAAAAACTTCCTAAAAGGAATATAGAGCAAATAATAATGGAGGCAGGGAGAGGGGACACAAAAGAGACAATGATAACAGGGAAAGGGAGACAGAACGGACACAAGAGGACAGGTGACATATGACTGGACAGGTCATTGATACAAAGAAAAAACAGTAGCTGTTTTCTTAGTACAATCTGAGGTACCTATTTCAAACTCATGTCACTTAGAGCTGAGATGACTAGCCTGCTGTCAAATTACGGTTTAGCAAGCCCTTTTCTGGCCTAGCTCTTCCACTTCAATATGTGTCAGTTTGCCAGGTCTTGCTGACCTTCAGCTGAGCCATGAAGGAGAGACAGTCTTTGCCAAATATGTTCCATTCTATGGCCCTTGGAAGAGGCTGAAACCTGTACCCTTTCTACTGCCATAGCTTTGGGTCAAGCCAGTCGTTTCACAGAAGTGCTTGTTTCTTCTAGATCCTTATTACTGACTGACTGCCCACCTCAAACGGGAAGGCTCTTCAGGAGCATTGCATCTCTCCCACAGGATACAGTCCTCCATGAACTTCTCCCACGTGAATCCTTCTCACAGTCTGCAGTTCTTCACGAACTGCTTCAGCATGAGTCCCTTTCGTGGGGTGCAGTTTTTCTGGAACAGGCTGCTCCAGTGCAGGTTCCCCATGTAGCATACCTCCTACAGAACTGGCTCTTCTCTCCATGGGCCCACAAGTCCTGTCAGGAGCCTCTTCCAGCACAGGTTTCACGTGGGGTCACAGCCTCTTTGAGGCATCCACCTGGTCCAGTGTGGGGTTGTCCGTGGGCTGCAGGTGGATCTCTACTCTACCCTAGACCTCCAAGGGCTGCAGGGGCACAGCTGCCTGACGATGGTCTGCACCACAGGCTGCAGGGGAATCTCTGCTCCACTGCCTGCAACATCTCCTCCTCATCCTTCCTCACTGCCCCTGCTGTTTCCAGAGATGTTTCCTCTTTTCAGCTGCTGTTTCTGTCACATTTTTTATCTCTTCTTAAATACGTTATTCCAGAGCTGTTGTTGATGGGCTAAGTTCAGTCAGCAGTGGGTTGGTCTTGAAGTTGTCTGGCGTTGGCTCTGTTGGACATGGGGGAAGTTTCGGGCAGCTTCTCACAAAGGCCACCTCTGTGGCCCTGTCCCACTCTCCTCGCTACCACGACCTTGCCACACAACCCAATATAGCTGACTGATATCTGCTGCAATTCAGATCAATATCCCGTCTTGGTAAGTAGAGTAATACACAGTTTTATACATGAGGTGACATAACTTTCATAAAAATTGCTATTTGTAATGCTTTTTTGGAATAAAATATGACAAATTCTAGTCCAGGAATGTCAACCTTTCAAAATATTTCACATGCATTTTTTACAGTCAAAACTGAGATTTTTGTGAAGAGCATCTCAATGGCTAAAAATAAATTTGAAAAATACTCCATCCAAAAAATTTCAAACAATTCTTGGCAGAATCTTTGTTTTAAACAGGGCATCCTATAAATAAAAGGGGTTCATATCTTCATTCATATCTTCATATCTTCACTTGCAAACATTAATAAAATGCCCTTATCTTGCATTTTGAAATATCAAACATTACACTGACCTCGGTAATTCCTGCCTCTAAATTTAAAAATGCTTAAAATTAGTATGTAGCAAACTTCAGGATGAACTAGTTATAGTTGATTTATATACCACTTTTGACAAACCAACACAAATCTGAATTACTTCAAAGAACAAAAAATTATCTCTTAGTTATATATTTATTTAAGGCACATACATCTCATTCTACATTTTCTCCTTAGAATCACTCCACTAATTTAGACAAAAAGTGAAGAATAAAACTAAAAATCCCTAGACGTAAAATTGTTTGGAGTTCACCTGTAAAAAGTCTTGAAGGGTACCATCTACACCTAGAATCTACTATCTGAAAATGAAAAGTTAGTGTATGTCCATACATAACCACAACAGGAAGGAAATCTGTGTAGCAAAGTACAAGATAATCATATCTTTTAACCGTAACTCTTCTGCTATATAAAGCATCTTGACAACATAGCTTATTATTTGTCCCAGTATGAGGTTCTAAAAACAAAACAGGAAAGACTTGCAACAGGTCTTCCCTCACATCGCTTTAGAGAGAAGCAGACTGAACTACCTGTGTCTGAGTGGAAAAAGGGAAAGTCTGTAGATATTTTACAAAATGGAGGAAGTATATATCAATATAAGAAAATGAAAAATGCTTTTCACATAGCATAAATGAGACACTATTGTCTCTCTTTAGAAACAGCATCTAAATAGCATTAATTTACTGGTAATCCAAACTGTTTCCATAGTTTGTAAAAACATCTGCAAGTTTAAGCTTTCTTCCTGTCCTTTGGTAGCCCTCCATAAGTTGGAACAAAGCACTGACTTTGAAAAAGAATTCCAGCAGGCTTCCCAGGTGTTCCCCTTTGATTTTCTTCTTCCAGACCACAGTGAATCACTCTTACATTGATCTTTTGGCTGCTGCCTCTGTGTGAAATGCATTTGCATTGTACTTTTGGAAGTCCCACTCTTCGGGTTCACTAATGAGCTGTGAACTATGTCACCAACATGGAAATTGTGGAATTTGGTGACTCTTACTGTGATGTGGAATATATGGAATGTCAAGTACTAATTTACATCACCAAGTTTTTCAGGTTATGGGCTGATACGTGAGTAGTGTTATATACAGTTACTGAGGCTGAAATTGCTGCAGGAGGAGGAAAGAAAGTTCTTTTCATAAGTCAATGTAGACAGAGGAAAAACAAGCCAGTATAAACAGTAGATGTAAAATGCATTGGAAGACAAGAGGTATTTATTAAATACAAGTAGCTTCTCAGCACTAGTGAGATAGTAACACTCAGCAACTGAAGGCTAGAGAGAGGATGGTGGGCACCTTTCTTTGTCTGGGCAAATATATGTGTATCTTTTGCCCACTTTCTTGTTCTTTAGCAGGCTTTGGCTGCAAGAATAGAAATGCAATTACAAAATGAGAGAACACCAGTGAAATATGAGTGCTTTGAACATGGACATTTTCAACATGTTCTTGGAGGGCACCTTTCTATATATTTCATTGGACTAGTCAGCTCCCCACTATTCAGATGTTTTAACATTTCATAGCTTACAGAAATAATATTGTTTAACTTTTATAAAAATCACAGAAACAAGGCTATGGAGTTAGGTACAAGTTTTGTTAAAGATGTGCAAGAATAAAAATGAAAGCAAAATCCCAAATGCACAGGTTATATACCCGAAACCTGCACATATATATGACAGTATAATAGAATCAACTTTACATAACGGTTTTCATCCACAGTAAGAAATTATTGCATTGACCTGCGGTAATACCACAATGATTTTAAAGGTCCAGAATACATTCAAAGTCTAAGAAGGAGATCAATAACTTCTTTCAGTGTTCCTAGGACAAATTTATAGTAAGTGGTGAGGAGGGAATTAGGGGAAGTCTTAATTGACATAGCTAACTGACAGCTAGCCAATGGCTGGACCATTGGTTTTGCGGCCATGTGAGCTATTTGGAAAGTCTTTAATTCCACTGGAAAACATTTATCTTAACTTATTAATTAAAAGGAAGAAATCATAAAGACAACAAAAATACTTTTCATGAGATTTTATTAGACTGAGCACCTGTCTTGAAAATTACTGTTTAAAAGTCTCCAGGACTGGATGAAAAATTAAGTGTGACATGTTGAACATAAGTGAAATAACTTACATTTTGCTTCTAGACTAATTTAAGGGCATTGAAATTCAGACTGTCTGTTTTACAGCAAATTAGGCACTTTGAAATCTACTGCCATTCCAATTCACTAGTGGGCAGATGGCCACTGTGAGTAAACTGTGCCACATTCAGTGAGACTGAACTGATGCCATGTATTTGTGACCCACAATTTTGAGACGTTCAGAAAGGATACCAATGCTATACAAATGTATATGTGTGTTTCATGAATGAGCAATCTGAATACTTTTTACATTTCAATAACATGCCAGAGGTAATAGTGTGTAAGTTGACTTCCATATTCATATGGTATCAGTCAGAAAAAATCTTGTAATTATATGCTATTTCGTAAATAGGATTATTTTCTTGTTAGGATGCTATGACTAAGAGAATTGATTACAACAAAGCAAAACTTAATTGCTACTATCTGTGCTTCAAAGGTACAAAGATAGTACAATTACCTACTTTTACTGTCTTTCACCTGGCTCATCTATGAAACTTTGCAAGTGTGATACTTTATAATTCAAAGGGATTTAAATTAACCTCAAATATCCACAAAATACCATTTTGCTCATACTCATGTCCTAGTGAGTATAAGTGAGATTAATACTTTAAATGATAAATGAGATTATTACTTTAAATATCCCACAAAATCCAGCATTGTGAAGGTTAAGTGAAAAACATGCAAGGGCAAAAGAAGTTGTCAAAGTGCAAAACAGAACTTTTTCTTCTCTTGCACAGCTTCTCCTTGTTATTATTTAAGCACTGCGGGCCAGTTGTTAAGTAGCAGCACTGCTACTGTTTTCAGTATCCCCCACTTTGCTCGTGTCTATGGATTTGAGGTCAGTCTTCTGTATCACCTAGGGACTAAGTGACTGCAAACTGCCTAGGATGCCACCCATGACTGAAGACAGTAGAGGTGGTTTAGTTTCTGAAAGGCAATAGCAAGTCTAGCAGATATTACTGACCAAGGCTATTGAGATAGCCAGCTATTGAGATGAGCCAGCTTGCCTCAGCATCTAACTACTGAATAAAAAGCAGTGGCAGCAGAAAACACGCAGCTTTAGAGCGACAGAAGCCAAGGAAGGAAGCAAAACTAAGAGACAGCAACAGTAAGACAAAGTACATATAAACTTTTAATGAATTAACCTTACAAAAGACAATAGCTTCAAAACATTTGACACGTTTGTACAAAACTATTCCAGCATTGTTAGTTCTCTCTTCAGAAAGAATGCCAGCAAGCCACCCAACGTGTCCCTGGCTATGAGATGCAACTGGTGATCACATCCAAATCATGTGTGGACAGAGTAAACTTATTTACAATACTGTATACTTTAATACCAGATTAGTGAATGCTATTGGGGAGCGACTGTATTTTCCAGAAAACACCATGCATCAGAAAATAGTATGCACCCCTAGCTTTATTGCCTTTTTTCCCCGCATTTGTCACTAACACCTTTCTTTAGTCTTTCAGGATGTGTTACCTCCTTTGGATTCCTATTCCTTCTTTTCTTGTCTTTGAGTAACAGTGCAAGTAGCAGTACAATCTTCCAGTCCTATAGCGTACATCACAACTGTCCTTGAACATAGAAATATCAAGGTGCAAAATGATGGCTCATGGGACTATTCTGCAGCCATATTAAAATAAGTGCCACATACCAGAAAATAGCACGCATGTTAAGGGCCAAAATGTAGTTAAAAAGTGCGTGATACTTTCCTGAAAATATGGTACTGATGACACGTACAAGCATCTTCAAGATGCCACGTTCCCTTGTGAAAGGGATCTTGTCATTTCTGTATGTACAAAGTATGTCTTCAATTCTCCTTTTCCTTTTACATTTATTATTCCTCTGCAGGTGCTCATGTACCCCAGTGTTTGCAGGACGTTGTTTGTCTCCTCTGTAACCTGCAACAATACAGTAATACAGCCAGTGTTGATAATAAAGCAGAGCAGAATCTTTTTCCAGCGTGTGAACATAACATAATGTTCTGTTCTAAGGGGTTTGCTGTAATGCTTCTAAGGCCTTTAAGCATCTCAAGTGAGGTTTGAACACCTGAGCTTTCAAGCAGTCTGTTGCTGGATGCCCATTCTAATCACTTACATCAAGTATCAAATTTGGTGTAACCACTTCTGTACCTAGGGTTGCCAGCAGAGAGCTTGTAGATGGGTAAGTGGAACTAGGGACAATACTCTTCCTCACATAGCACTTTTCTTCACTTCAGGAGCTTATTTTCACTTGAGCAGACCCAAGCTTCCCTATCTTTCTAAAAGTACTAAGGCTGTGTAAATGAAGTGATGGTAAGGTGATGGTTAGCATCACCTTTCAGAGCTGCTGTTGCCGGTTTCTCACATAACTCTCGGTGAACCAAACTTAAGGCCATTCTGCCATTTTAGGTGAAAGCCCACTACCACAAAATCAAGACTTACCTGTATTTTATCTAAGACACCAGTGCTGTCCATCCTGCTGGCCACATTTACTGTATTGCCCCATATATCATATTGTGGTTTTTGAGCTCCAATTACTCCAGCTATTACAGGTCCATGGTTTATACCTAGAAAACATCAGAACTTAACATTAGCAATGAAGAGAAAGGCAGCAAAGCTGGTGAAGGCCCTGAAGCACAAGTCCTGTGAGGAGCCTCTGAAGTAGCTGGGTTTGTTTAGCCTTGAGAAAATGAGGCTCAGGGGAAACTTTATTGTTCTCTACAACAATCTGAAAGGAGGCTGTAGCCAGGTGGGGGTTGGTCTCTTCTCACAGGCAAACAGTGACAGGATAAGAGGATAGTTGCAAGTTGTGCCAGGGGAGATTTAGGTGATCATTAGGAGGAATTGCTTCACATAAAGGGTGATTAGACATTGGAATGGGCTGCAGAGGTGGCAGAGTCACTGTCCCTGGAGGTGTTTAAGAAAAGACTGGATGTAGTATTTGGTGCATCTGGCATATAGCAAGTCCATGAACACAGCATTTGGCCCTCGCTGAATAGTGAGTACAGCAGCGAACAGTCATTCACCATGGTTTTATCAACCATTTATGGCAGGAGAATGTTACTTATAAAAATGCCAAAAGTCAGTTCATCTAACTTGAGTTTTACAGCTCCCTCCCATCCTGAGTAACTTGCTATTTTCAACCACTGGCATCCTTATAACCTGCTGCTGTCTTTATTATGTATCATGAGAAACACACTGTGGGTGAACAGCAGCTTCTGGAAAAACAGATATACAATAATTTCTTTTAATTTCTACTTGTAGTGAAAAGGGCCTCTCCTCTGCAATAGTTGATGGCCCAATCAAGTTACTTTTATAATATTTTTTGTTTCTTAAATGTAGAATAAACTAAAGAGAATGAGTGGAAAGGATTTGAAGCCTTGTTCTGAAGGCCGGATTGACCATCAAGAGGTCCTAAAGATCTGTGATATAAATATATGTATTCAAATAATTTGAGTAACCACAGAGTAGAACAATATGGTAGAACAATACAGTCTGTCATTAGACTCTGGGCATTTTTTATCTTGCAGTCAGTTTGTAGCCTATGTTATGTCTGTAAAGGGAGTGAGCTGTACTCTGCTAGTAGGGAAAAGAAACCAGGAGGAAAAATCCAAAGTACTATTGTTAACCAGCATCAAATGTACTACAAATTGTAACAGTACTTACCAATGAGCAGGAAAGCCAAGTGAGGCCTAGTGAGAACAAGTGAGTTGTATGGATTCTAAAATTATTTCAGTGGATCATAACTGATTTCTGTTAATTCCTTGACAGAAACCATCATTAGGAACATATCCATGCAGCAAAATGAAAGTGTGATTGTAGGATGGAGAGGGATCTCAGAGCTGGCACATCTGGTGTGTAACATGGCAGCACAGGCTAGCAACTACACTATCAGCCCACTTGGAAACGCTGGAAAATGTGACTTTAGAAGTTAAACTGGGAAAATGTACAAACACTTCAAGATAACAAATGGAACCTGATATATATTTGTCTAAGTGCTTGGGGTTAAATGCACAAAGGGACTTGGGCCTTGCAACACTGCATTAACAACTGAGCCATGGATGGGTTTTTCTACTTCATAACATACAACTTGTAGAAAGCACTAGGGAACTAAGAGTGGAATCCACAAAAGCCATCTGCTGGGTAGCGCAGTCTGGATAGCAGGAATATTGAAGAGATGTGTGTGGCTGTGGTCCAGAAACTGGGGCAGTGCAGTGGGACTTTCCTACAAAATACAATGGGCAGGAAGGGACTTCTATTTTTTAGCTCCTTCCTGAACCACCACTGCTGATGGTTTGAGAAATACCTCAGGGGTTCAATCAGATCCCTCCTCCTTCAAGGAAACGTCTACCAATATCTCTTAGGAATGTGTTCTGGCCACCCAAGCATTGTGGGCTGTGCTGCTCTATGTCATTCCTGCTGGTGTGAGTCTTTTTTGCATGACACACATGAGTATTTGTTGGGGCAAGGCTGGAAGAGTAGTACTCTCACTACTGTTGAATGCTCTGACAGAGGGTGATATCATCTGTCGCTGTCTCTCCTATCCAAAGCAATATTTAATCATTCCATGAAATGCAATACTGTTCCAGCAGCAATGACAGAGAATATCTCATTCTGAAGTATCCTACAGCCTGGGCTCACAGCTTTGCTTCACCCAAAACCAGGATACAAATTAAGTCACCTATAACACAGACAAATGTTCTAACTATGAAGTTATATGGAAAACTACACACCAACCTCTCTTCTGAAAGAAAGCAGTACCTGTGCAAAACCTGCTGCAAAAGCATATCTGAGCTTGTCTCATAAATCAAGCACCTCAACTTGCAGAGGGGTTGGAATGCCTAAAATGTCATCTAGATGCTCCCCTCCCTTGCCTGACAAGATCAGAGCAGTGTGTACCTCCTAAGTCAGACTACTACTTCAGGCACTCACAGAAAATTATGAAAGCTGAGACCTCTAATGAGTTGCAAGAATTTCAAACTTAGATGCTGGCCAAGGGAGGCTTTTACAGAGGGTAGTTTGGGTACAAATCCTTACAGTGAGGACGAGGTCAGAAGTAGTTGTTAAAACGTTTCTGTGACTATAATTAGTATGGATATCAGAGGTTTCATCATCAGGTGGTGAGAAGTGGAGAAGAAGTGAAAATGAAGTGAAGATCTCAGTGGTGCCTATGTTGGATTAAGATGGCACAAATACCACTTTGGGGCTTGTGTTCCTTCTTAGAGTTAAAATATTTTTCATTTCATGAAGCAGAAGAGTCTGAGTTCTCTGGAATCTTTAGCAAGAACTGTAAAAATCCAAAGTGAGCGGTTTGGTTTGGTTTTCTCCTTTGAAAGTTTGCTTCATGGTCTCCACTTTAAAGGACTCAGTACTGCTTTAATCAGTTGTCAGATGTAGCCCCAGCACCCAGCAGCTCTCTTTCTATACTGAAGCTACTGATATAAATGTGTTTGCAAGTATGTGCCATGTCAGCTATGCAAGAACCATCAAGTTCTGTAACACTCCAAGAAGGAAGCATACTGCTGATGTGCTTTGTCATTTTTAGCTCTAGCAAGGAATACAAAACACACTGGCAAAGGAGTGCCCTAAGAAGCCCCGGTTTCAAGTCAGAAGACAGCAAGTTTTGCCAGTGGGTGGCACTGTGAAATAGACTTGAGAGGAGCAGCCGAAAGGAAAAGCAACAAGCACAGCAAGGAAAAGACAAGACAGGAGAATAACTGTTGTAAATCAAATACTTCTGACACGTTAACAGAATTTATGGGTTTTCAATATTTGTTTACTGTTTTCATTTCACACTTTCCACATTACATATTGCATTGTGAAACTGCTGTGTACTGCTATCAGGAAATAAACATTCTGGAACATATGGTTCTTGACCAGCTCTGAATTCATTTATTTCATCATTCTTTCTACTGCTTACTGCAGCTGTCTATTTCTTTTTAAAAATACCATGATGCAGAAGAAGAAGCAATTAGAAACTGAAACATAAGGAATACCTCTTTCCAAGATAAATAACTAGTCAGCTTTAGTCTTATCTGTATAACAAAGAAGACTATCCCTTGTCTAACACTGCAAAGGAAAGAGTGCATTTTTGCGTGCTTGATGAGTTTAGTACATAAAAAATATTTCAAACTCCAGCCCCACTGGCCCCTTATAGCTCTTGTCCTCTGAAAAACAATTTACATAGTTTTGCAAAGTCCAGTCTAGAGTTTTCTTGTGTATTCTTGTGGTATTTGTCAACTTCAAAAAAATGTATGTCTTACAACTTCTACAATAATTTTTACAGTTACCATAAAACCATTCAGAGCCACGTGAACACATTTTTTCAACCCTTCTTTACAAAGGAATACTGCCCTTTTCTAACTCTAGCCTTGAAACACTCTAGGGGCTGATGGGCAAAATCATGTAGGCTGCTTTTAAACAGGGTAAAGACGGTGCTGTTTAGTGGCCCTTTTGGTCAGTTCTACAGCTACTTTAATCAGCAGGTACTTCACACTGAATTCTCCCTCTTGTCCATGATGTCTGCTAAGAATCCTGTGATACTCACCTACTCGTAACTTGAAGTCATTGAATGAATGCTTGTTTATGACATCCAGTTTTGCCACCAAGGCAAATGCAAACTCCACCATGGTTCCTATGTGCATATACTGTCGTTCAGGTTCCTGAATTCAAAAGAAAAAAACAGTGTAAAATCGTTCTCATGAGCCTTGGTTGCTGTGAGAATACAACCAAAATACACTGAACACTTGAAAGCACTTAAGCCCTTAAGGATGTCCTAGTGTCAGCAGACAGATGCAGAGAAGCAATGTGGAATGTGGTACCCTGTCCAGCATCAGTTAGATCAAACAATGGCCAAGAGACAGGATGCATTTTACTTATGTACAGCCAGGCAGTTTAGAGGGGATAGATCCAAACCATGCCTAATCTAACATTTTGATTGTCAAGTGACTCATTAGCTGCTATCTAATCCCGCAGGCACTCAATATCTATGTGTGTCTAGAATTTGTTAATTCATTTTCTCTAAGTGTCTGCTTCTATTGTATACCCTTTCATAATAAATAATGCTTGTGGACAGCCCCACAGAGACTCCCCCCTCTCACTGTTGCACAGCTCAGCAACCTTATAAAATGCTTAATTTTAAGAGTTTTAAGAATTGTTTCATTGATCTCATCTGGCAGATAAACAAGGACCTCTGAGAACATTTAGCAGACCTGAAAATGACTAAAACACAAGAGGAAGGGGGCAACCCCACTCTGCCCCTTTATCTACTAGATCAGAGTTTATACCACTTACCAAGGCTGTAGACTTAATCTCTCTTCATACATAACAAAGTAACCTGATTTTTAAGTGCTGTTTTGAGTCCTTTCAAGCTGAGGAGAAAATTGATTATGGTGTCCCATAGCCCAAGGTAGGATCCTGACTAGTGAATGATTTCATAAGACATGGACTCATTGATCTCAATGAGAAATTACTGAATCTTCCCCCTTTCTTGGGATAAATGGACAGAAGAAATGGACAGATGACAACTTCAGAGATGATTCATAGAGTGTGTGCATCAGCCTAGGGTGGGACAGTAGTGGTGCTTGCTGGAGCAGCTATTTAGATAAATGAAGCCTGTTTCCTTTGGAGTTCACTCCTAGCTACAACAGATGGTTTCCTGTTCAGCTGATATATTCAGACCCCTTCCTTAGGCACTTAGTCTTCCTTGGACGCTTGTTTTAAGCTGGGGGTGGTTCCCAGCAGTATGTCTAGCAGTCAGTCACTGCCACACTAGGTACTGCAGGATCTATGCATCTTTGGGAATCTGGAATGAAGGCTGCTGAATTCCAGTGGATTTCTTTTGAGAATGTGATCTAAATCACCAAAAGAATGCTAAACTGTGAATGTCCTGATTGTGGAAGTAACTCAAATGATAAATTTCTTCCTCTGTGCTCACTAGTTTTAGTTGTGATTGAGAGCTCTCTGTGTCTTCTCATCTTCAGTATGCAGTTCTGCATTTTCTTCATCCCCTTCACCTCCCTGTATTAAATGTCAGAGCTAATTTAAAACAATTCTTTGACCTCAGGATCCTTAGGGTCTATAGTTCATGTGGTAATTGCTTGTGTTTAGAAGGAACATGAGTTTGACAAGAGCACATTAATCCATAGCAGAGACTGTGTTGATTCTTAATTGATGTCACTCTGTCACTAACCTGTAGCACTCTAAAGATGATCATGCCAAAAGCAAGGTTTATGAGTAAGTTATGAATTGCTTCTCTAAACTTGATTTCTAATGATTGCAGTTCCTATTCCTACCATATTAAGTAAACTAGAAACAAAGGAACACATTCTCAGTGCTGAGTCTGAGGGTTCTATAAGTGTATAGTTAGTAAAGCAAATCAGCCCTCCCAGCCTACAATGGAAAACATTAATTCTTGCAATCTTTTGTATGCTCTGTAATTCCAGCCCTGATGCAGCACATAGCAATAAAATGCTGTACTGTATTTAGAGTAGAAGGCCTGTTTTAGCAAATACAGAGATGGCATTTTCAATCTGCAACATGAAGAAAAATTCACAGAGACTACTAAAGTACACACTTGTCCAGTACAATACAATCTATGCTAATGAGAAAAATCTAGGACACATTATTATATATAACCTGCAGCTTAATGAACAGAATTTTAGCCTTCATTTGAATATGCTTTTTATTAAGCAGAAACATTTTCCTGTACCTGACACTGTTCTTGGTTGGGTGTAGCACTCAGTCCTGTTGCAGCCATGTAAGTGCTTCCAATGGTCTTTATCTTTTCAACTCCACTGAACTTTGGCTTTGACAATAACTGTAAAACAAGGACAGTCATTCATTATTCAGATCAGCAGCACTGCTACCAATGAGAGCATCAAGTCTTAGAACAAGTCTTCTGTATAGACCTCAAATGGCTTCACAAATATATACAGGACGAAAGACTTAATGGATAAAACAATGGTTACAGAACTTTAAGCAAAGGGAATTTCTGTTTTCTAAAATACCTTTTTACTAGAAAGGGATAAAATTTATAGTAGTGAGAATAAATTCCATCTTATTTTACATACAGCTTTTAAAAGTCAGTAGACTGCACTCGTGATATTAGAACTCGATCACCATGCCAGCCAACAGTTAAGCTTTAAGCAGCTTTCTGAGAGTAGCATCTATTCCATGCCAGTGGAATAGTCCATGTTAATGGGACTAAAATCCAAGGATTTTAGTTCTTATATCCCAGGTTGTTTTGAACATTGGACACCCAATGCTCTCTAAATGGGTTTCCTCCTAAAATACCCTCTATAGCTGCAGATCCGCTAATCCAGACTGTGCTCTCTGAGTCATGACACGATTTTAATAGCCTTTACTGGTATCTTCATCACTAATAACTTCCCTATAGACAAATACTGTCTATTATAGATACATTTTCCCAATCCATCTGTAGCCACACTCTCTACTTGCTTCTGACTTCAGAGAATGGAACATTAAAACTTTTACTGTCCTTTGATTTGCTTGTGTATCTACTGATCAACACTCTGTATGAGACCAGTGCAGACTGGGTATAACTCAAAGTTGTACCTGACTTTAGACATTTGTATTTAGAACCTGTGGTTAATACATGGCATGTAATGTGACTGCTTCAAGAGCTGCAGCTAAAGGGCAAAAAAAATTTCTGTCAGATATACACATAGGATTCTCATTATAGCATATCAAAAGCAATTCAATATGATGTCAGATCAATATCTGATTTATCCCACATAAATCTCTTTTTCCTTTAATAGTCCCTGTAAGTATTTTCTGACAGCTCATCCACTATCCCCTTCAAGTGTTTTCTGACTGTTGCATATCATGAGTTAGCAAGATTGAAACTATGTCAGTCACTGTTGTAAGTACATACATCATCAAAGTCCGCAATGATCTCATTTAGCAGCCTGAGACATTCCAACCCTTCCTTATTTACATCAGATTCTGTGTAAAATTCCTTGAAATCCGGAACAGAGGCAAACATGACACAGACGCAGTCGTATGACTGGTGATACAGGTCCTGTCCAAAAGAAAACAGAATAAAGAAAAAAAATCTATCATATCCGACTGTAAATAAGTTTCCTTAATAACGTGCAGTGTCCAGGATCTAAAGACAGAGGTACTGCAGTAGTTGGAATGCCTTAAGATGGAGGTTGGATGTTTTTTGCCTTTAGCTGCATTTATTAATTTTAAACAATGTATAAACCTGTTCATAAAAGAGACTGAACATATAAAGCTGAAAATATTGTAATGATTTTTTTTCTTTCTGAACATTAACTCCGAGAAAACAAAATGTTCACTCATTTATTAAATAGGGCCCATCTCTGAGACTTCTTATGAAGAGAATTTAGTCTGGCTTGCATGGCTGAAAATGTATTTCGTAAAACAATATCCAATTTATTATTAGCTGTTTGTTTTTGTAATAACTAAAAAACTGAACCAAAATCACAAACTCAATGTACTACCAATGCATAATGCAATATGACCCTGATTGATAGTTCCTAACCTAAAATGACAATATGCCTAAGAGGACAAAATAATTATAATTTGTTTTGCATAACAAGGAGCTGGAGCAAAAAGAAGAAAGTCACCTGAACTGAAACTTATTTATGGCAGAGTCTACACTGCCTTCTGTGGCCACTGAAATGACAGTGGCACTACTCCACAGAAAGATTCTGGTGCTAAAAAGGACCACCTCTCACTACTCCCTTCAATTTCCTCTCCACTGCCCTTGAACATTCTTTCAGGACAAATTCACATCCCTCAAAAAAAGACAGAAAGAAAGAAATTTATTAAACTAATACTAAAAAAGAAATAGTATACACAAAGGTAGACCCAGCAATAAAAGAGGCTGTTATCTAATGTAAAACTACCTTCAAGTTGTAATTTGAGTAAAAAGGGTTTTCCATACTCACATGAAAAGGATTTGTTCTGTGAGTTCAAGAAGCATAAGATATTATTTCCCTTTTTACTTAGCAAAGCTTGGGTTTTGCAATTTGACTGTCAGTGAGTCCTTTTGGAAGAATGGGGTGTGCCTGTACACAGATGTGTACAGACATAGTGGATCTTTATTGCTGATGTATAACTAAAAAATAACAGAACTATGGAAAAACTGCTGACTGCCTCATCCCAGCACAGATGTCAGGGAAGTTTCTGAGCAAACATGAAAACAGTGATGGACAGGGAGGAACATGAGCAGCTGGAAGAGATAAATTATTTATTACTAGATTTTTGTGCTCCTGTATTTTCTAAGGATTCTAAACCCATAGCTTTGCTGAAGCTTCACCACGACTGTACAGTAGGGATGGAATATATTGTTGTGATCCACAGCTGTTATTCTGCTGTTGCACTATGGTTAAATCCAGATTTCTGAGACTCTGATGTGGGAAACCCAAGAGTCAAGCCAGTAAGGAATCCTGGTCTGACTGTGAGTGTGTGGTGTGTGGGGAGTCAAGCGGGGCACCTGTTGGCTCGCTGGAGCTGCCCACTGTGAAGGGGATTCGGTCCCTGCTCAGGTGGTGCAGGTGGGATTGCCAGAGTGCGTCCTGGATGGTCAGATGGGAATATTTCCTTAACAAGGTACACAGACTACATTCTGTAGTTAACTCAGCTTTACTTCTACTTCCTCAGGTCACCTTCCCTGTAACTTCCTTTCAATTATAGCAACCATTCCTCCTCCTTCCTATCTAATACTGGGGAAATATCCATTTGCACTAATGCTCAATAACATAGCGCCATCATGGAAACAACAACAAGAAGCAGCACTATTTATAACCAGATGAGTAGTAATTGTGATTATCACAATAAATTTCAGAGAATTTTAAGGAGTCATCCCCAGCTAGTTTATTTTGATCACAACAACAAGGATGTTACAATCAAGTGCCTTAATTTTCCTGATTCTTCTCTTGAAACAGTACTCTCCAAAATGTGTAGTCAGAAATTTAAATGCAATACTATTCTAGGAAGGAACAGCTTTTCTTCTTTTAACAAAAATAAAATCATTCTGTCCTTTGCATTCAATCCTTTTCTTTTTCCTCTTTAGTAACATCTGAAATTCTGCAAGTATGTTCCTTTTACTGTCCCCTGATCTCCGGTGCCTGAAGATTTCCTTGGGATAGAGAAGGCAAACTGACCCGGTCCAATTTTATCTCTTGCAAAGTATGGTGGTCAGCTTCTCTGGGGCAGAATTTTTGCTTTAAGTAAGGTGCTAGCTCCATCCTGTAGCTAATGAAACAGGATTCCTCTCGCTCAGTGATAGGCTTGCCTGTTTGCTTGCAGCACAAAAGCTCCCAAGCACTTTTTACTAATAGGGAAGCTGAAAGGTAACAGCATTAAGGAGAAAGCTGCACAAGCCAGGTTAATCCTGGCCCTGTTTCCTGCTTTTCATTTTAGATTTGATTCTGTCTCTCTCTGAGCTAGAAAGTAACTTCTCTTGTATCTGCCATGCAGACTATAAGCAGAAACCCAGCTCTGGAGGTTCTGGTAAGGCAAACAAACCTTTGTTATTTGCTCTGAAGGAGCTTTGCTTTTTATGTATTACCATTAGTCAGTGTATATTGTGTTATAAAAAGACCTTTATTGGTCATCTGAAACTACAGTCCCACTGCTCCCAGTTAGCATTCGTCCACTCATTTTTTCCCTTTTCATTTCTTCTGCCTGCTTTTCAGCAGCACACTTTGTTTTCCCTTTTCTCCATGCAGCTGCATACATAAAATACTAAGGGAAGCAGTATTTTGAAATAGAATATTCATCCATTTTCTTAATCTCAGAATCTGTTTTAACCAGAAAAGAGCATACATAAAACTATACTAACTTAAATGTTTGCAGCTAAGGCAAGTGTGGACAAATTTCAATATAGTATCTGTTGACTTGCATATCCACAGAGAGAAAACAAAGGCCTGATCTGCCCTAACATCTTTAGGTGTATCTACATGCACACATAGAGAATGTTCTTTAAGGTTCAACACAACATTGCCGACATTGAAACAAATCTGAAGACATGACTGATACTTATATTCCTGAATACTTTCAGGGATTTGAAAGGGCTATCCTTTGAAAACTGTGTTTAAAGAAACAAAACAAGGAACAACTTAGTTTTTTTTTCTTGTTTTTTTTTTTAATAGATGCCATTAAAATAATGTCAGATCATTTTTACTTCACCTGACATGATGAGTTGGGGAGCCCAGCACATTACAATTTCTGTGCTTCCTTAAATTAAATAAACTCACTCCAACCTATGAATCTTGAGGGGTGACAAGACAAGTCCAGTAGCCAGTACAAAGGTAAGCAGATGGTGTTGCTCTGCTGGGGAGCTGAGGTGGAGTAGCACATAATCAAGAAAGCAATCTCCTGATGGTTTGCTGTGTTTAATGCCTTAACTGAGAACTGGAGCTGAGTCAACGTGGCTTCCAGCCAAAATCATCACTGTGTTCAAAGGAACCTCATAGCATTTTTTGTTCTATGTTAGCTACCAAATGAGTATTTGCAGGGAATACTAAAGTATTGATATGAAGTACTGATTAGTACTGCTTAATGCAAACCACAGGGAAGGGAAGACATTGTCCTTTTTGACTCAGGAGATCAAAAATGTATCCCTAAATCTGCCCTCTGCTCTCTTTTGTCAGTTTTGGAACAATTATTTGGCATGCACAAGTAATTCAAACTCTTACATTTAAGATCTCTATAGCTGTTGCTCGCTCTAAATGGATTTATATTTTCTTTTTTCTTTTTTTTTCTTCCTTATTATTACTGTAAAGGAATATTAGGAGCAGATCTAATTTCCACCAAAGTAAAGATGGATCTTTTGGGTGACTTTTCTGGTGCTTGGATTAGGTCTGTAAGCAGTGAGTAAACACGTAATTCAGTGTTCAGAACATCTTTCCAGAATTAACATAGCCACTGTTTCAGGGAAAAGGTTAATTTACACTGTAACAAACAAGCTCTCCAGTCAACAGAAGAAAATTCAGAACCCGATTGCAACTCCACTCTGATTATGTAGGAGAAAGTATCTGAATGCATATGATTTAAAAGTAAACCCATATTGTTTCAACCATCCTGTTCTTCTTCCTCCTCCTCACCTATTTTTACCGTCCTTCAATAGGCAAAGTGCATTGCCACTTTGGAAAATTTCACCTTTTTATTTCGAGGTATAATGGTGCATTCAGTGCTTTAAAGCAAACCTCACAGGAGGGAAAGGGGAAATGAAAGTGACTGTAAATCTGTATTTTCACTGTAAGGACCTACTGTTCAAAACAGCATTAAGTGGTATTTCCAGGATACACTGCTTTCTTACAGAGCAGAGGATATACAGAGACAGCTGACCTCATTCTTCAGGTTTCTTGCCAAGAAGTGTTCAGCTACGTGGGCTGGAAGCACATTCTCCAGAAGCACCCGATTTAGGTTCTCCATGGTTTCAATCTCCTCCCGCTCTTTTTTGAACTTGTTCTTCCACAGGAAGTCTAACCTACAGTAATATTCATTCTGTTACAAGAGGACACAGAAGTAAAGAAACAATAGGCATCTTGTCCTGCTGGAGTACAGGTTTAAGAGACAAAATAAGCACAGTACACAACCCCTACAATGCTATTATTTGGCTACTCAGGTATAATTCCAGATCCCACAGAAGTCCCACCCCAAGTGTACACTTTGTGACATACATTTTATCACATCCAACAAAAAGGCCCAGGAGAAAATAAGAAAAGTTGCCAGGTGCCTTAAACAATGGAAAAGTTATTTATCTACTCTCAGGTTTTAGTAGAAATTCATTCCAGAAATCAAACACTGTAACAGAAACAATCAACTTAATATTATTTTGTAAGTGCAGAATTTCACTTACAAAAATGGGCATTTCAGGAAGACCCTAACTTTTACTGTCTTGAACTTATGCCATGCAACCAGCCTGGCAAAAAGAAAACAGCCTATTGATACAACATACATTCAGCATATCAAATCATGATCTGACTATCAAAAATGGCCTAGTCAGTTGGGCCAACTCAGCTGAGTTTTGATTTTGTTAGTTGATTTTTTTTTGATTGGTTGGTTGCTTTTATACTCCTTTCTGTAATACTTTATCTTGCTTTTCTTTTTGTTCCAGAGTTTTCATAATAGTTTTCTAGTAACCACAACAACAATACCTGAAACTATACAAAAATTCATAACATCCTTGAGGATCAGGATGTTTTGAGATCCAATTTCACTAGAAAAGTGGTGAAAAACTAATAAAACTGCACTTTTGTGGAACTCTCTCCACTTCCTTTCAATATTGTCAATATTTTGCATTAATTCGATGATATTATTTCCACAGTAAAGCCTCCTCTGGCCTATCTCATTTGAGCTGATAAAAATCAAGAGTTATTTCGATGTAGTCCAATGGTTTAACACTATCAGGCAATCTCAATGAAGACTATGTTATTAACCAGGAGAATATGATTATGATGGCAATCTTATTATAGGAAAATTTTAAAGTGCTAGCTAGTGTTATTAGGAGTCAGTAAGCATTGACATGAAAAATGAGAGTAGTCCTGACTGGACAGTGGCTGTCACAGCTGAAAATGATTCATAGGTATTCTGTTGAGATCACAGCCAAAGATAAGAGTAGGAAGTTGAAATTAGATGGTATTAAAATGATTTGGCAAGCTTTTAAAAGGCAATGAAAGAAAAAACTGATGAAGCAAAAAATGTATCTGACAAATACTTGCAGGATGAAAAAACAGTAAGAGGAAAATTATTTCTCTACTTAAACGCATAGAGAAATACACTCAGGTTTTCTTAGAATTGGTTGGTAAGGGTCAGGTACTATTTAGATATTTAATTACAAAACTGAAAGGGAACATGCATAACATGAAATCATTGTTAACACACTCTCTTTGTGGTGATACCAGTACTATGAAGGACAGAATGCAGACCTCAAATGCACTGCAAAAGAAATATTCTGGCTATTCTGACTCAAAGGTGACATTCTTCTGAAAGTAAAAGGGGCCTTGACATTTTAGAATGGATCATGCTGCATCCCAGAAATCTGGACTTGGGATGTCAAATAAACAGACAAGCTGGATATTTTAAATAATTATATGTTACTAAAGGATATTTGCAAATTCTAAGCAAATGAAGAGTGGGCAGAGACTTAAATACTTGTACAGCAAATCATAAAGGTACAGAGAACCTGAGAACAGATTTCTGCAGGAACTCGAAAATAGGATTTTATTGTTGCCCTGTCATTGGGCCTGTATTATGTGGCAATTATCATTCCTATAAAGCTTGAGCTCATGAATAGGGGTTTTTTCAGAACTGTCCACATGATGCAAAATACATGCAGTCACTTTTTTAGAATGTCTTTATATATATATGTATGTTTTAGGTATTTATACATCCAAGAACTTAGATGGATAAATATAAATATACATAGATAGTAAATTCAAATGCCACCAACTGTATCCATGCAGAAAAAAATCCAATAAAACCCTGGGATGTCAAAATTCTTGCCATAAATTGACAAAAGTAATGAGGATGCCTGCTGAAATCAGATATCCATACATGTTGCTAACTTTTTATTGAAAAGAAAAGGTGGTAGCTAAGTGAAGTTTTCAAAAAGATATTTCTTCTTTAAAAGCTAGTATCAAATGGATAATTTATTTACTACCTTACTATTTACTGAATTAGATTTAGACTGCTCTAAAAATGGGCAAAGAGAACTCAGAGATCACAAAAAATAAATCAGAATGTATACTACAATTTGCTTTGAAATTAGAAAACTCAGCATATCATATTTCAAAAACAGAAAAGCAGTAGCTTATTAACATACTTTGAATTGTGGTGGGGCTTTTTGGTTTGTTTTTTTGTTTGTTGGTTGGTGTTTTGGTTGGGTTTTTTTTGGTTTGTTTTTTTTTTGTTTTGTTTTGTTTTTTTGTTTGCATGGTATGAAACTTGTGGTAGATATCCTGATCATTCAAAAGAGAGTGTTAGAGAACTGACAAATGGTACGGATATAAGGCAAGTCTTCGGAAAAGAAGCAGGAACAATAGAGCAAGGCACTTTGTAGAAAAGCAGTGAATGCTAAGGAAAAGAACCATTTAGACATACTGGCTAAAGCTGATACAATTGGAAGAGCTGACAGACTTTCTGTAAACATGCCTCCATCTACTACGAAGAAGTAAATGGTCATGAGACTAGCAGTGAAATTTGAAATAAGTTTTCATTGAATTCTGTCAGAAGAGGCTCTTGAAGAGACTACATTTTTCAAAAAGAGAAGAATCCCCTCACAGAATAAAAGCTCACTAAAAAACAGAAGAGACACAACAAAGAAACAGTTTTTACAGCTGAGGAAAGCTGCCATAAGCACCTCAGCAGTAAAACTACCAATGAAATTCAGTGTGGGTAACTCCAATATAATCAATCACGGAAAAATATACAGCCAGCCTACAGAGTAATGGGACACATATTATTTTAGGTACTGTTGAGAAAGGAATTCACAGGCTATGCCAATACTGGAGTCAAAGCAGATCACAAGAGAGATTTAGGGCTCAGCAGTGTTTAAATGTGAGACTCGTTACACAGTCAAGCCCACACCAATCTGCATTCTCCTGGGAAGGGTGCAAGAGTCGCCATTCTCAACACATCCTCTGCCTGTTGCCAGCCCATTACAGAGTGACTCTCAGCATCTGTATGCAGGCTGAAATGAGTCACTTCATCTCAGGGTCAGGAAATGGTTGTTGCCTAGGCTGGCAGGGCCATCAAAAAGAAGCAGTTTTGCTTTCTCCACCTTGCTTTTTTCTGTTCACTCCCATTCTTCTGGCACAAGCATTGCTGTGGCCATGCCATAAATCTTGAAAATAGATCTGGCTCAAAACCAACCATTTCTGCAGGGTTAATTTTTAATCCTGACCATTTCCCTATTTTGATCCACTATACATCTTCACAGCAAGCTGTGCCAGTACAAATGGGGACACAAAAGGATAAGAATAAACAGCTGAGGGAAGGTCTACTTCTTCCAGCAGTGATGCTAGCTGTGCAGCTAAAAGAATTAAGCAGGCTCATGAACCATGTAATGATAAACTCTCCCTCTCTTCATCCCCACTGAACCAGAGGCACTTATCCCTGCCTCTGCTTTGATACAGGAGAGGCATCTCTATGACCAGTGGTGAGCAGGTTCACAAAGCTAGGCTTGCAGGAAAGCATCCACTTTTTGTTTGGATGAACTTTTTGGTTACTCGTCTTGGGGACAGAGGGGCACCAATGGCAGCTGAAGGGAAGTGGAAAGACCACCCTTTCCATCAGTGGCTATAATCTTTAGCATTTTAAAAATAATCAGATATCAAAAGAAGAAAAAATATATATTATCTGCAAAAAATGCAATAACTAACTGAGAAACTACTAGTATATTACCCTCTATGGAAGAAGGGTAAGGAAGAATTTGACTTTATTGACACTGCCAGGATGGCTCAACAGCATCCTGCAAGTGCCACTCAATGAAAGTAGAAAACAGGAAGTTTAAAAACAGAAATACAGACACTGTCACATGAATTTTTATCAAACTGTGAAATTCATTATCAGTATTGGGAACACCGGGAAGATAAAATAGGTGAAAAAGGGATCAGACAGTTAAACTGAAAGCAGAACAGCCAATAACTATTAAACACAGCCACAGAAATACCAACTAGCAGAAGGTGGGAAGTACATGTACCTGGAAAGGTCACTCTATGCAGCTTGATTTCCTTCCCCATTCTTTTCTCAAGCATTTGCTACCAATCAGTATCACCAACAGAAACTTAAAATGGCAGCTCTTATGCCAAGTATGTATTAAAACTAGTTCATAACATTTTCCTGTAATATTTAGACTTTGCTTGAGAGCATTTGAAAATGCAGAAGTTTTTATCTCCTCCTTCTTTAAGGGAGAATAAGTTAGCAGAAAAATCAAAGGCAAGAGACTGAGGAGTTACACATAAGTGGTATCATGACAAGGATCCTGGACCTACAGCTCTGAAAATGAAGACTTTTTCCATTACAGGATCATTTCTTAGTTGGTGTGACAGAGAACACCTGTAGTTGTGTGCAAAACAAACTTTCTTGTTGAAGTGACTGAACCCACAAAGAAATCTTTCTTTTTCCAGTGAAGATGATATTCCTTCTCTCCTTTATTCTTGGTATTGCACCCTCTGCCTCCATCTGACACTTTGGTTGACAGGAACTAAAGATTCATCACTGATATGATGATGAACTTATCCTTCTTTCTGAGGGAAAGTAGCTGTGCTTTAGACCCAATTCATCAAATGAACTACCATCAAATGAACAAACTCCAATGTGCTGCTGGTGACAAGGAAGATGAAGAATGTTATTTCTAAATCAAAAAGGATGTTCCCCGCTACAATACTGCAGAAACTGCCTGATAAGATTTTTTTGTGTAGTAACCTGAAGGCCTGCATGGCAATTTAAATGACAGTCATTACCTTTTGAGGAATTGTAATGTAAATGAATGATTTAAGGACAGTCTGGGATAAAATCATTCCCAAAGCTTCAATCTGTGAAGGCACAGGCTGTTCATGAGATCTCACATGGATTGCCTCTTCCATTTCAGAGCCCTGTCTTGTGCACTGCTTTGTTCTGGCACAATGGGCTGGAATTGCAGCTTTTAGCCATGAATCCTGTACAGGCCTGAGGATATAGAGAAAGAACTGCCCTTGCACCTTCCCTCAGCTTAGTACAGGGTAAGACCATTGACTTCACATTTGTTCTGAAAAAGCACAACAATAAAAAGAGTAGTTTCCTGTCGTGTCACAGTTTTAGTGCAACTGTGGCCTCAGCATGTGGTACACTTCTGTGTGCACGCTGTATTGTTTCTGTGTCTGCACCAAACTGTAATAACTGTGAAGAAAATAGCTTGCAATTAAGCAGCCAGAGAGACAACAGATGGATGCAGACAGATGGGAGCAAACTGGGAAGCTACGAGCCAGTATCGGTCAGAATGACAAGCAATTGTCACAGCACACTATCAGCATAATGTCAATGATAGCTATTGATGAGTTTTAAGGGCATATTGGAAGGTAAAAAAGAAAATGGTTTCATAGATGCTCCTGACAGTCCTTTGCAAGGGTATGGGACAGGACGGGACAAAGGTGTTTCTTTGAGAAGGTGACAAGCTGCACGTGGCAGCTGGCGTGGTGTCCACTGGTACAGGTGAAGAGAAGTGTGTGTCTTACCTGTCTACCCAAAACCAGTAATGTGATGAAGAATATGAACAAGGAAATTGAGCCCATTGTCTTCAGGTCCTTTAGTATTCCTGGCCTATAAAATGAAAACGTAAGTAAAGCAGGCTGGTCATAAGTTAAACCAATATTACTTCAAGCACAAAAATAAGATCGCAATTTATATGTACTATTTTCTGGTATGTAAACAAAGAGCATTTAAATGTGATATGCTGTATTATTTGATGAAATATTATTATTTATATTATGTAGCTTTAATTACCTCTACTACATTCTCTGCAAATGTGCCTACATTTTGAAGTTCAATAATAAGATGAGGATTTAGGAAAAATAATATCCTTTCGTACTTGCAAATGTAAAACATTTGTGGCTTATTCTATACAAGCAGAATAAAAATGTATTTTTTAAGCAATAACACTATTTCCATAGTGGAGAGCTCGATCATATCCAATGAATATGAAGAAACAGAAACTAAAGCACCTAACTCCCAAGATACCTTTTCACCTGAGAATTACAGAAGGCTCCAACTAGATCTTGTACAGAGTTTATTAAAAACTCTGCTTTGGTAAAAATCACTAAAGGTAATGGGAAACAGTTCACACTAGAACTCTCCTACTCATGCCACTGAAACAAGAACCTTGGTGAGAGATTTAGGAAGGAAAATACCAACAGACTCAGAGCTTGACTGACAAAATCAAAGCTGCCAGAAGCACAATCTAAATCTAGCCCATCCCTTGGTTCTCCATACCATCACACATACCCTTTCCACTAATGAATGGAAACAAAGACCATTGCTGCCATTTAATCTTTAGATTTAAGTGCAAAGCGAACCTACACTTATTTTCTTTTTTTTAATTATTCAACTGAGATCCTTTTCCATGACTGTTACAGCACAGGAAAAATTATACTGAAACTACACTCTGAATATGCAGACTTTCTAGCGTGACATATGCCATAAACTTGGCCTACACAGAAGAGAATCACCTCTTTGTTTTGAAAATGAGGTTGAAATTACAGCTGTCCAAAAATTATTATACACAGCAGTAACAGGAACTGGAGTCATAATTTTGGTCTTACATATTATCACCTCTAACAAAGATTTCAGCAATCTCACTAAAAACTTAAGATACAAATATGTAAGCACAGCAAAGTAAAAAATATCCTAACTGCTCGTCTACTAATTTTTTCAATAGCTAAGAGTGCATTTGTAAACATTTAAGACTATGTACTAGTTTTGGAGAAGTTGGTTTTCTTTGGCTTGCAGGAAATATGCTCTAAAAGCCTTAATGATGTGCAGCCTGAGGCCTTAAGAAACTTGATCATGACTTCTTTCTAACATCCTTTATGACAAAATGCAAGTTAAACCATACTCTATTTCCTATAGTATTTGATTTAAATGCCTTGTCCAGACTTATTTATTCTAATGCTCTGAGGTATGACATTAAATCAAATATTAACTGCAGCAGGACAGTGATTTTACGTTGTGACTTGAGATTACACAGCCAAACACGTATATTCCATGACATAAGAACTACCACGGGTAATATTTAACTTCAGAAAGACTGGAATTAGCCACCTACCTTCTAAGAGGTGCCATTGCATACATAAATTTGCTGTAGTCATCCAGCATGGGCCCATGAGTGTGCAGAAGGATAACATTGTAGCCCACCAATGCAATCAACATTATTACCATTTTCAACTCATAATTTATCCTCAGGAAAACTGAACAGGAAATGAGCCCTAATATGCAGCTGTATATAAAATACTGGCAAAGAGAAATCAAATGGAAAATATTTAGAATTTGGCTCTTGAGTAGGAAATCATGCATAATAAAATGCTCAGGCTAGGTTAAAAAACAAACTATTGACTGACCACTGAAGTGTGCAATCTATCACAATCTGGGACACTATGGTTTATAGAAAGCCAATAAAAATAAATTTATGCTCCCTAATTTCCACCCTTTGACACTTTTGATTTACTCATCTGCATTTGTGGGATACCACTGCAGGTGTTAAAATCTAATGTAGGAGTCTGCTGCCAGCAGACTGACATAAGATTTATTCCTGTTCCACTGTAAAATTTTCATTGATGCTTGAGTCCCATGATTGCCCTATATGCCTTGCTAGCATTTGGGTCAAGCTAAAATGTCTAAAGGCCTGAAAACAATAATTTCATTGCCTATATTTGCAGTTGTTATAAACAGATGCAATACACAGCTGTTATGAACCTCATAGATATGCAATTTTACAAACTCTAGGAATACAGTTAGGATAGGAAAAATACAAAGCTATTAACAAGACCCATGCATAATATAAATATAAAAAAATCTTCTCTCAAATCCTGTGGAGTAATAACCATATAAGAACACATTCAATTGCTAGGAAAAAAAAAAAGCCTCTTCTTTCCTATGTCATCCATATCAACAAAAATATGTAGAGTTGAAGTTAAATTACTGGAAAAATATTTTCTCCTGATACTTTTTGGAAATTGATTAGGGCATCAAAATTAATGCTAAAACAGGAATAATCTCTAGAATCATTATTTTAGTCTTTAATATGCAACCCCTTAGCCAGAAATGGTTCCTGAAAATTACAGTCCTGCACCTTGCAAGGAAATTTCTTTTCTGAAACTACAAAGCATTCTATTTCTAGCCATGCTATTTTCGGACTACTGTTGACTTGTTGATGGCAGCACTTTTGACAGAACCTGAATCACTGTATACTAATTTTGGAGGATCACTAAGAAGGATAATTTTC
The DNA here is from genome assembly GCA_034509425.1 of Eopsaltria australis. Taxonomy (NCBI): domain Eukaryota; kingdom Metazoa; phylum Chordata; class Aves; order Passeriformes; family Petroicidae; genus Eopsaltria; species Eopsaltria australis. The sequence continues at coordinate 3,348,966 of JAVTVJ010000072.1, forward strand.
ACAGCATCCATCAGACAGAATTTATCTGCCATCTCAATCTTTGCTGCTACTGTAATTTGCTCTAAGATCTGGTTGAAATAAGAAATAGATAGAACTATTGTTCAGAATCACTGGAAAATAAAGCTTCTCTGATAGCTGCATTTCAGAGGAGGTCACACTCCAAATTCAGCGTTACACAAAAATAGCAGCATCCTTTTTTGAGTCACTAAGGCATTCTACAGTTGAAATCAGTTTTCCAAAAAGAAACAAGCAGAGGCAATCTTGAATCCACAACTGGATACTGTTTGACAAAGACCCAGAAATTTTCAAGTGGAACAGTCTCTGACAGTCTTCCATAGGAATACATAGAATAGATTGAAAATTTCAGACAACGGTTGATGAATTAGAGAAGAGTGGCACTGCCTCACATTTAAGAATGCAGACCTTGCATTGCAATGCAGTGTTTCAGTAAGCAATAAGCAGCCATGGAGGGTCTGGGAATCCACAGAGCAGTGAAGCTGAGCAGGTGCAGACCCCTGGTCTGCTTAGGGCACCCCTTGGCCCCAGGATAACCTCAGCCGTCTCAGCCAACTTGTCACAACACAGGAGCCTGCAGGCAGTTCCCACTTGGTACCAGTGTGATGCCACCTCTGTGGCCTTGGCTTTATGCAACAGTGCAAAAGCAAGTTCTCATGGATGTCCCTTTTGTCTGACAGCTGAAGTGGTGAACAGAAATGTTTCCTTTTAAGAAAATCCTCTAACAGCTCAAAAGAGGAAGATGCTGGGTAACCTCTCCACAGACAGAATCTGCACCTCATGCTATACTAATCAAGATTCTCAGCATTTGAAGGGGCGTAACTCCATCTATCCTCTTTTTCTTTCTTGTGCTAGCTAATAAAGGTATTTTAACCAATACCTTAGAGTCTGAGTGTCTTTCTTATTGGGATCACAGGTCTGGTGTCTTGCACCATGGTACTACACACTTAGGATCCAGCCCAGTGCATTTGCTCTCTTCTCTTAAAATTTAAGACCTACAGTTCTGTGGGTATAAAGATCTTTACTGAAGTAAGAAGGAATTCTACCCCCATAGGTCTATAGAGAAAAACTTGAAGACAAAGTAATTTTGTAAAAAAATTTCCTAGTCAAATAAAATATATTCCAAAACTGCATCTTTTAGATGTCAGTATTATAACTTTTATTTATTTAACATGTGGAGGTGGCAGCACTGACACCAGACTGTATTTCGTCACAGATATACACATCAACTTCTATTACACGGAAACTACAGAAGCATCATAGCAAAACTAAACAAAACTAAACACAAGAATGTCCCTATAATTTACTGAGGAATCTTTGCTGTGTTTTTAAAAACTAATTTTTTATGCTAATCAAAGAAGTTATTTTGAGGGATAGAGAAGGAGGCAAATCAATTGCTTTGCTTCAAAATGAACTTAATTCAATTGGGGCTAAAGTAATTCCCAAAGCTTTTATGTACTCATTTTAGATGATTTAGTCAATAGATGTCAGGTTTACTATCATAAATCACATAAAGTTTATCGACAGGAGTAAAGCTTAAAACTAACACACAGATTCAAAATAACAAATTTTTAATTTAAGGAAACAAACATTTGTCAGATTAAGTATTCAATAGGTTACAGAATGAAGAGAGAGAAACTTTATTCCCAGATAAAAAAAAAACAAAAAACGGAAAGTGGTAACTCAAAAGGAATTTATAGCTTTTCCAAGCTATAATATATGCAGTGTCTGAGGATGAAAACAATGTGAATTTGAGAGGTGCTTTAAAGTTTCTAAAATATTTTGCTAACCTAAATTTTTCATTTATTAATGTCAGAAATTAAATTTTAACATAATTTTTAAGCCAATCTATCAAAGACAAATTTTCGTAGATGAAAGAATTTGTCTTAATACTCTGAAAGCTATAAATCCTGAAATCAGGACACACCATTTTGGTAATGGTCTCATTATTTCACCACAGAGATGAAATAAACTCCCTTCTCCTCTCGTTGCCGCCAACTTATTCACCCAAACCCAGGTGACCTATTTTGACACAACATATGACTTGTTATTTTCAACTGCAGGTCTTTTGTAATCTTTCCAGAATCACTGCTGTCTAGGACACAGTTCCCACTTTTTTGCAGCAATGTCCTTCCCCCTTCTCTTGCATGTGCCACTGTGCTTTTGTTCGCACTGAGACTTCTTCTCAGATCAGTTCAGATCTCTTAAGCAGTTTATATGGTAGTACATGAGAGTTTTACTGCCACCCCTCTCACACCACCTCTTACCAAATATGCAATGACAGAAGTGTGACAATCGCCACCTGAAAATATTCCCACTATGGGAAACCTGCCTGCAGACTAACCTGGCTTTCAGTGCACAGTCTGCTTTGCAGATGCTGTGTGTTATCATGATATCTTGTAACATGTTAGCTGTTTCCTGCTTTTTTAGTCTGACATTCATTAAAACCCCTATTTTCAGAAGTACTAATATCATTTAACTTCCCACTTACTTCAAAATTAGTTGCAGCTGACAAAAAAAAAAAAATCAAGTTTTTACTGCAGTTTTAAAATTGGGAGGGTGTTTAACTTCAAGCAGATCTGGTAACAGCCAATTTAGTGTAATTGTTGTAAACAAACAAAGAAATGTAAAATGAACTTACCGGTAGGAAAAAACAGTTATTTTGTATACACCACCGTGTCTGATTACTTGAATTAGGAAAACTTGCATTTGATGAATTAAGAACTGAGGGAAAAGTTATCACACCATTATCCAGGAAAAACTAGGAAAAAAGTCAACATACAATCCATTAGCATGACAGCCATTTAAGGTCAAAATAGAGAACAGAAATGGAGAAGCAGAGAAAGTCTTGCATGTAACCATTTAACTTTGGTATTTCACTATTTTTTTGTATTTTAATTTGAAATAGGAAAAGGAAGATGACATACCATGGTTGCTTGTTCCTGCATTCTCAAACAAAAACAACTTTGTTAACCTTCATCTGACACTTTCCACTTGAATAGAAGACAAAAGGCTCTTTGTTATATTACTTTCATATATCAGAAGCTCACACACCCAAAAGACAATGATGAAAGAAATTTGATATGAATAATTCCTGGGTTTACCTCAACTGAATGTAATATTTAAACACCAGAAGAATTATAGAAAGAGTAAGAAGTCTTTACTGAAGTTGGTTTACACAGATGCGATAACATAATAATGCTGACATTAATATTGGGACTAATGTAATTGAAACAGAAAAGTGGATCCAGTATCTCTTGCATCATCAAATTCAGCCAGTAATCACACAGGAAACCATCATCATACAGACCCCCTTGATGCAGTGATCCAGAGCTTTCTTAACAATTTAGATTTTGGTGACTGCATTAATTCCAGTAGTTTGGATCTCAACATTTCAGCTGTTTCCACATTTAACCACTATTCATGGCCAGTTGTCTAGTTTTACTTCTTGTTATAATCTCATCCTTTAGCTTTCACATAGCTTCTTCCTCTCCCTACTATTTACAGTCCTAATATTCCGTGTCATCTCGGGCTTCATTGTGCTCATCAATCTATGTTTTTTCTTGTTCCTTTCCTGAAAACAAGCTCTTCATTCCCCTAATTAGTCTTGTAGTCACCCTCTGTACATATTTCTTTCAATTCAACCTTCTGGATGACCAAAACTTCAAACACACTTCCCAGATTTTATCAGTGAGTCATACAATAGCACTAATACTAATTCTGCAGAAAATATACTTTCATACATCCTAGAATCACAGAATTGTTAGGCTTGGAGGAGACCTCTGGAGAACATCCAGTCCAACCCCACTGCTAAGTCAGAGACCCCTAAAGAATTTACACAGGAACATGTCCAGTTGGGTTTTGAATGTCTGCAGACAGGGAGGCTCCATGACCTCCCTGGGCAGTCTGTTCCTGTGCTCTGCCACCCGCAATGTAAAGAAGGTCTTCCTCATGTTGAGGTGGAACTTCTTGTGTTTTAGTTCATGGTCCTTGCTCCTCATCCTGTCTCTGGGCACCACTGAAGAGTCTGGCACCATCCTTCTGACACACCCACCTTTGAGACATTTATATATAATGAATAAACTGAATATAAAAACTGAAATTATATATCTAGAACGATGCTCCTTTGCTCACAGCTACAAAACCTTAATAGCTCACTGTACCTCATGCAGCTGGGGCTCAGACAGATCATAATATTACAGAAGCTTAACACATTCTGCACATGGACATCACCCCAGCCACTAACAGCATGCTCAGCAAATGTGAGGTAGCTTTCCTTCAGTGGGACTCACCTAGGTAAATGCAGTTTATACTTACCACGAGTTAAAAGCAGTCACATGGATGGTTATTGTGATTCAGCTGAGTTGACATTAAATCCACAAAACTAATTAAAATCATGAACTCATCACCTATCCATCTGATGAGCTTCCAACATTTATCAGAATGTCACTTATCTGGCAGACCAACTATAATCTTGAGCTTTTTACTAAATTTCATCCTAGCTCTTTTACTCAAATTCACACCTGACTTCTTCCTTTCTAAAATCCTAAGCCTTACTTCACAGACACTAACTGTCACCTTAATTCATTACTGAATTTCGTAGTCCCTCTTATACACTAAATATGAAAATCCACACATGGTTGACCAGAGTAGAGCTCCACAGGTCACCTCCCTGTCACACGCTGTTCTCTGCAGGTTGTCACTGCATAACTCACCTCTAAATTCTTTTTCCATTTCTGTCTTTAACTACTGTTACAGAGAAAACCTGAGCTGCTTCACTTGGAGCAACTAAACGTGGGTCAAAATGGTTTATTGATTTACTAATGATAGATCTGGTCAGTCATAGTTCTGTACAGCCAAGTCTTGGAAACTTCCAAGGACAGAGACGCACAATCCCCCTTGGCAGCAGTCTCAGCACTGTACATGCACAGTGACTTCTATCTTTCTAAAGATTATCCAACCTCCCATGTCACCACCCGTGTTGAGTGCCCTTTGATATGTTTTATAGCTCTGCTGAGAAAACTCTGAAGCCATTCTCTCTGTAACCCCCTGCAACAGAAGTCCAAGGTTGTGCATTTGCAAAGGTTATCAATAAGCCACCTACTACCAATTCCAAGCTGGCACTCACCTGTGTTTGTACAGCTGCACTTTTGGGTCCTCTTGCTTTGCTAACAAAACTGTGTATGTGAAACTACACGTAATTAACCAGCCATCAGTGAACTACAAAGTCAGGACCAGAATCAGGATCAGAAATATAACAGATAAACCACAAAAACAGACCCTACAAAATGTTAATAAACACCTACAGATTTTGAAACATCCTTCTATAACTGATCCCAAAGAGCTCTAATGACGTGCACATGCACATCTGCCTCTTCCCACGGGATGTGTGGGTGAAATGCACCACAATCCCTCTTCTGGGAATGCAGGTTCCCCTACTGGCACATGCTGCTGAAAGGAGATGCAGGTACTCTAGTTTTATGTGCCCCATGCAGCTCCCTGCAATCTGTCAATGCACACACTGGAGAGAGAGCCCTGTGAATACGTGTGCAGGGACAAACCTGAGCAGTGGTCTCTGCTTGTCCCAGCCTGTGCTGTTGCCAGCCCATTTGCACGGCAGGCAGCTGACAGCATCCGACAGGGAGGCTGCTCTTGCTGGCTGAGGCAGAGGTGTGATGCCAGAGGGCTGACTTATGACGGTGTCAAAACAGTGTTTTGACCGTCATCTGTTTCCACTCATAGCTCTCTGTCTCCTGTTACACATTTCTGCATTGCCCAGAGGGATTGTGTAGTCTTCCTCCCTGGAGATGTTCAAGAACCATCTGGACACAATCCTGTGCCATGTGCTCTGGGATGACCCTGTTTGAGCTGGGAGGCTGGACCAGATGACCCACTGTGGTCCCTTCAACTTGACCCATTCTGTGATTCAGTTTCTTTTACACTTCTTTTCACACTGTTTCCCTCTTTACTTAAGGATTTTCTGAAGTTGCTTGGCTACTTTTTAAGCCAGCTGATGTTTGCCTGCCTCTTTTAAAAGGAACAAATTTGGGCAAAAGCCCTTCAGATAACTTTGAGGACTTACTCCCCTTCCCTGCTGCCAGCTATTTAATAGCTATTTTTAACAAGGGCATTTGCCAAGGAACCCTACATCCTACTAACAGTGCATAAACTTTTTCTGTAAACATGAAATGTTTTGTTTCAGAATCAAACCTTATGCATGCCCCCAGTGCAAAGATCATATAACATGAAGAACTCAATTATATTATAGAAAAACATATGGCATGCATATTTATATATTTCTATTTATATTAAAGCATTTTAATTTGGGTTTTGAACTTTGCACAAGGCATTTCTGACCTATAAATGTTACCTGTATACACAGAACACTCTATGAAGTATGGTCTATCTATGCATATATTAATAAAAATAAAAAGGGAAAAAAAAGGATATGGAAGTGTTGTCACCTGCCATGAGCCAAACAACACTTATTTCTGAATGATGTGTTTGCACGTCTTTCTTGTCTCTCGTCAGTTATCTACATCTGCTATCATGCTTTGAAGATACATATTGTTCTTCAACATAGTATTTTTTGTAAGAGTAGGTTCAGTCCTACTAAGCAGTCACACCTACTCAAATGACTCAAATGAAAGCAGTATTTTTTATGAATACGAATGTTTGCCAGGGAATGTCTGAGCATGCTACCATTAAATTCTTATTTTAACATCATATATTCTAACAGTTTTTTCTTTTATTGTGTTCGCATAATCTGCAATCTTCAGTTGTGAGTTTTCTGCCTCACATAATGAAAATACCTGCTTTCAATGGGAGCCATGTGGTGACAGACCCTCCCCCCAAAACATGGGATAAGCAAATTAGTACATCCTCTTGTTCTCTAAAAACAACATAATACACTAGTTTAGATTTCATTAAAAAAGAAGCCATCTTTCTCATCTTTGGACATAGAATGCGTATCACAGCTTCCTTTGAAAAATGCCTTTGAAGAATGCTGGTCTGGCAGTTGAGTGAGGACTCACATGATTCTCACATGCATGCCCCAAAAAAAGGGTGAAGAATTGCAAATTCCGGTATCATTCCCTCTTCCCAAGCTCAAAAGGAGAGGTTTGAGGGCAGCCTGCAATGCTAAGTTCTTACCAAGACTATTATGCATTTTTTTACCAAGTAAAGGTGATGCTGAGATATTGGTAAGTTTTAAAAGGGTGATGAAAATCCAGAGAGTACTGAAATGCATTTAGCAGAATTTTTAGAGTATTTTGCGTTCTAAACATCAAAGTGCTCATAGATCTGTGTTGTTTGGTGTCTTGTGGCATGTCTCTTGTTAACAGTCAAAAGGACCTAATTAAAGATGGGAAATAATTTATTTTTTATGGAAGTTTGTGTGGAAAGTGAAAATGCATAGCTATCTTTGTGCCACCATGTATTCAATTCCCAGCCCCCCCCAGAGGCAATATACAGTGGCAAGTCACTGCCTTGTTCAAAGCTCCCACCAACAGGAGAGATGAGAAGCGTGCTGGCCCTTTACAGACTCAGACAGCATGACTTTTGTATTTAACAGATATGGAGAGATGCTCACTTTTAAAGGCAGTGGCAGCATGACTCTATTTCTTCCCACACCCTTGAAAGAAACTAGAACTACTGTATAGATGATTTCAGAGCAGTGCCTCACTTGTAAGTGCATCGCTGCTAATCTACTGATATTGATTTTTAAAAGTTTCTTAAATCCTGTCTATAATCTGGAATAGATTTGTGACTGGGCCCTGCAAGTACCACCTACATGACATGACTTCAACTGTGCTTTCTCCTTCCAACCTCCAGGCCACGTTAACCTCTAGACAGTGTCTGTTTATTCTTCTTGAAAGACATGCATTAGGCACCCTCCAAAACAGGGTTTCCAATGTGCCAGGCACTGTGGGATGTGTAATTAGAGTGTATCTGCCAAAGATCTTGACAATTAAAAATGCAAGGTCAGAAACAGTCAGCTGCACTAAAAGGAAGGTAAAGTAAAGAAACCAGCTTTCCATTATGAGAATGAAAGCAGGTTTGATAATTATTTGTCATTATTTAAACACAGAATATCATTCATGACTTAGAGGGGGCTAATAGTTGCATCATGGAAGGCAGCTTATGCTCACAGAAGTACATTAACCAATGGAGCAAAAATACCCAAACCTCTCTCAGTCTTCACATTCCTAAACGTGTTCTTAAAGAGGAAACAGTCCAGTTGCTAAAACTCACTGGATAAAAAGACAGAAAAGCAAGTAATATCTAGAGAAGGGCCACAAAGATTATCAGAGGGCTGAAGCACCTCTCCTATGAAGACAAGCTGAGAGAACTGGGGTTGTTCAGCCTGGAGAAGTCTCCAGGGAGACCTTAGAGCACCTTACAGTACCCGATGGGCCTAAAAAAGATTGTGACAAACTTTGTAGCAGGGTCTGTTGCGACAGGACAAGGGGTAATGGTTTAAAAGTAAAACAGGGTGGATTCAGACTAGATATTAGGAAACATTTTTTTTATGATGAGGGTGGTGAGGCATTAGAATAGGTTTTCCGGGGAGATGGTGGATGCCGCATTCCTGGAAACACTTAAAAGTCAGGTTAGACAGGGCTCTGAGCAACCTGATTCAGTTGAACATGTCCCTGCCCGTGGCAGGGAGGGGGTTGAACTACATGACTTTTTAAGATTATTTTCAACCTAAACTATTCCATGATTCTATGATCCTGAATCTTAAAGCTGGCAGTTAGCATAGTTAAGAGTTAGTGGGACAGTATAACCCTGAGATGTTGTTGCTGTGCCAAGAATGTGCATTTGATGCACAAGTCACTGAAACCAAGAGCTGTTGCAGGACTCTTTTAACATGCCATATTCCTTGAGATCACATGAATCCCAGAGGATGTTGAGGCACAATCCTTTGATGCATTGCATTCAGTCATTCATGCAACCTCTCAGTATTGACCCTTGGCAGTCATGCAGTCCTACTGTCTCTCTGGGATGCCTGGATTGCTCCATGCAGGATACTTTCTCATGTTCAGTTTAAAGCAGGTCAGCTGGACAAAAACAGCTTTCCTCTATCTGTGATTGTTGTCCTACTGTCTATATAGCACCAGATCTAATGCTTACCCTCTCCCTTCAGACCAGAAGTATTTGATAATTATGTGACATTAGCTGATTTTTAACTTCCCTCCACTGATCAGGACTACATACGTCTCAAACCTGCAGAATACATTCAGATGTCTGCTGAAACAGCTAATTTCAAATAAAATTGCACCCCCACTCTTTTCTGGTGTCCCTTGACCATAAAGACTGAGTTTTATTTGACATTTTGTTCTTAATGATGATTTATTAGGTGTGGCATGGTTAGACACTTTTTATCTCCATTAAATCTTAATGGCTACATTTTGCCTTTTTCTACTGAAAGGGTTCATGGAAATAACTGCAGTTAATGGACTCTGCTATTAAGTACATGTTGCTTGGAGATATAATAATGATACTTCAGAGTCTCTCCCACAATTTGCTAATGCAAATTTCACAATCACATTTAAAGTCATTTTTGCTAGTCAAACTATTAAGGTTTAGTTTCAAGGTGGGAATTGTACTTAAAATTATCATCTCATGAATATCATGGAACATGATTATTTGTAACACCGTAACATTGCCGATAAGGCACTGCGACTTTAAAATACAGCCTATTAGGTTTCACTATAACATTCAGTCCACATAAAATTGGACATGAGCCAATGAAATTAAAACCTTTTTCTAAAAGTTATGTACTGAACAACTCCATTTTTTTGTTAGAATGTCTTTTACTACTTGAAGGCCAAATTTGATGTGGGCTGTACATACTAGTAAAACTTTAATCTAAGCAAAAAGCAGTTGCTAACCATATCTCCTTTTACATTTTTTAACTTAATAAATAACCACATGCATGAAGTCTAACTCAAAGGCTACTTTAAACCCAAGTAGGTTCTTTCTTTTCTTCTGATATATTTACTGAGTTCCAAATAAGAAAAAATCTAGCCTGATCTTCATTTCACATTTTTCTGGGATTTATTGTGTTGTATAACTTTTGCATGGCTAAAGGTTATCATTCAAAAAGACATAGAGTCTTCAGCTAATGGAGAATCAACAGCTTTTCAGAATAATTCTTTCCATTGCTAACTCCTTTCACTGCTGAAAAGTCAGCTTATTTTCCCATTTTCAGCCACTGCTTCTTTGAGTTTCTCTTTCCCTGGCCTTACTCACTAAATTCACTTAGATGAATTTTAGATTTTGGAAGTGGAATTGGTTTTGAGTTTCTCTCCTCTCCTTCAAAAAAAAACCAGGAAAAAGAAAGAACAGAAAACCAACAATAACAAGACTAGAAAAATTTCACGGTAAAAATCGAGAGAACACTCTACCAGAAATTTCAAGTGTTCATATTTAAAAGCTCACATTGCATCATTTGGACAAGTTTAGTACTTAGTGTAACAAATGCTTCACTTAGGGTCCCCTGAAATGTTGGAAAGCAAAAAAAAAAATAGTGTAGGTATTATCAATCTCTAAGTCCTTTATGAACCTTAAGTAACAAAAAGTACCAGCAACTCAAGGAAGCATTAGAGTTGCAATTTCAAAAGCACTGACATGTGAATCTCACTCACTTGAAACATGAATAATATCTATGCACTAATGTTGTGATGAAAACATTGCCTAAATAAATATTAGAGTCCCATTTTGCAGATACAGAACTGAACTGGAAGACTTCCATGGGTTTACGAACAGAATCTGCCTTAGTCAACAGGACAAAACAAAGGAAGACTTTTGATCCCATGTACTGCTCATCCCATTAGACAACAGATCCTTCATCAAAATGAGATCATTAAGACTCATGCTTTTAGAACACTAATGACAGGTTTACTTTATAATTTCTATAATTGCAAAAGAATAATAGAATTACATGGATTTTTTCTGTTATGAGAGAAAAGCACAGGTTGAAATCACTTATGTAGACGTAAGCCCTAATGAATTTGTAGTTCTGTACTTTTGAAATTTTGTCATAACTTTGATTTTTTTTCCTTTTTTATACAAAACAAGCACGTGAAATCAATAATGTAAACATTATGATCATTTTGCAGAGGAGCATCAGAAAACTGAACAGAGCTTAGTTTTTTTCACACAAAGTCCTCCACAGATCCTGTGAGGAGAGACTTCATTCTTTCAGCAATGCTGTTTTTCTAAGCAATGCATGGATGACCAAGGGACTCGTACAGTTCAAAAATGGGATTTAATTGTTTTCTATGAATTATAAGTAATATTTTTCTTTAACAAATTTAGCCAGGGTCTGAGCTCTTGTTGAGCATGCTGTTTGCAGAGGTCTCGATTACACAGTATGTTTTCTTTTGCTCTGCTTTACATTTCTGTCTCTGGCAATTGTTACCACATAGCACAGCCACAGATCATAAATTTAACAACTAAACAAATACTGAATAACAAGAACAAATCTTAAATGGACACAAAACCAGGAAGAATTACCCCTTTTTCCCTTACCATGTTGAATACAGCCATGGTTAATATTATAGCAGTGGTAGTCAATGTAAGAGTGATCCTTGGCCAAGGACGGTTTGCGATTATTCCAGATGATTTCAGGATCCACAACAATGAAGCTGAGGCTTTCTTGCTACATTGCTAAGTGCATACAGTTTAGAAAAGAGAAAAAAATATCTTTAGTATATTTAATTAGTATAAACAAAGGAGGAATCAAGATGGCTCAAGCTTGAGAGCAGCATTAATCTTCAAAGATTGTACAGAACTATTTAACTATTATTGTCTCACAAGAATCACAGATCGTGACTATCCATGAAAATAAAGTAAAACTTATTTAAAATATCTGCCATAATATCACTTCCATTAAATAATTATAATTTGCAAGTAGCTTACTAAACATTCAACCCCTATTACTAATAATAGCAAAATACAGAGTTGACAGCAGTGTCATTACCTTTAACATCAGCAAAACCCTTGAAAATTAACTGACCTGCCTTGACTGGATTGCAAGAGTCACGTTTAGTAGCCTCTGGTAACTTCAAAATGTAAATAATGACTCTGCAATGTCTTTGACACAGAATAAAGGCTAGATACATTCCTGGTAGCCCACAAAATTGAAGTGTTTCCAGGTTTTTCTTTCATTTTTTGGAGTCTTGTTAGATAATTTTAAATGGAAAATAATTCAGCAAAGCAAATCGACCTTCCCTAAAACTATCTAGAAGGCAAATAAGCATTTCATAGAAAACTGGATGTAAAATTTGACACAAAGAGTATTTAGTGACCTGAAAAATTTTCTTATACAGTGGAAAAAAATAACAATAAAAAACTCTGACTCATTTAATCTGCTTCCAAGAAGACATTGCAAAGTCTCCATTCATACATGCTTAGTGCCTAGAGGCACAAGAGGCTCACACAGAATAAACAACAACTTGTGACACATCCAATAAACATTAATTCTCCCAAAACTTTAGCAATGAGGAGATAAGGTTGCCTAGAAGCATCTTGTACCCTTTCCAAATGTCAATTTCAGTTTTATGGAAACCTCTGTAAAAAAGGCAGAGAAAAGTTAAGGAACATGACAATCCCACAAAAATAATTGTTTTGTTCAACGTGTTTTCTCTGTTTACTTGGTATTATCTGAGATGGCTTTGCATATTGCTTTCACCCTTGCCGCAGCCATCAGCAGAGATACAAGCTCAGGAAGTCTCAAAAATGAGAACTCAAGCACAAAAACTACCAAACACAGGACTCATCTTACAGCACTGATCTACTTGTTCAGGTTCAATAGCTATGGCATGTCATACTAAATTACACCACTGCCCAACACATGGGATGCATTTTGCATGAAGGTCTTTATCATACTGCACGGAAGTATTTTGCTCCTATTTATACATTATTTGGACAAATCACTGTTTATGCAGAGCTTTTTTTTACATATTGTTTCCTTTTATGACAGGGAGTTTTGCATACTGAATTGGGCAGATTCTAAATTCAGTTTCAGGAAGGTCAAAACAATCACTGGAATCTTAAGGATGGACAAAGAAAAGGGAAAAAACAGGCAGCTTTTATATAAACATTACTCCTCTCCCATATTAAAAACTCACCAAAATACATAAACTCTAAGGACCTGCATTTTTGAACAAAACAGTCCTGCTCAAAAGCCTTTTGGTACTACCCAACCTTGTTCTTCAGCCTCAAATACACAGCAAATTTCAAGACAATTTGAATCCACACATAGATTTTACAGAAGTTTTGTCATCCCTCCCACTTCAATATAGTAAAAAGCACAAAGCATTGATTGCTGCTGTTGCTATAGAAGGGAAGTGTTCTGATGGATGCAGGGAATGGATCTGTGTGAAAATGAATCATTCAGTTATCTGTCTAGTCTGCCTAAAACCCAATGACTCAGGGAGCATGGATTTATGGCAAATTAAAACAGTCATGAAATCGTGCCTTAATTACACTTTACCTTTATTGTAGCTCACCTGGAGCTTTACTATAACTTAACCTACATTGTTCTGTGATTTTCTTGGAAATTTAAAAGCAGCTGGAATAGGTTAAGTTGCATTAGGGACAAAACTAGGCAAGTACAATGAGAAAGTACTAGGAATATAAATAGCTAAGAAATTATATATATATATATATATATATAAAGCTGGACACTGTGTTCTTTCTGAATTTCATTACAGGGAGCTATACTGTTCAAGGAAAGTCTTTAGGACTAGAAATTCCATAAAAATAAGCTACTGATGCAAATAAATTATCTGGTCTAAACAAGATATAATTTATTATGAATTTTATAGGGTTTATGTTATCTGATGAGAGGCTAATCAAAGACCATACACACAGGTGATGATTAAAAAGGCAGTGACAGTTGATGAATAACCTCATCAACAGAAGCCACTGAATTTGCTGTGTCTAAGACCATTGAAAGAGGTTGCTGCAGTCGTGATTTCTGATGGGAAACCTACCAAAAACCCTCAATGAAAAAATCTTCCTTTCCAGGATGCCCTGCAGACAAAGGCTGATCCCTGCCTAAAAGGGTAGCAGGCTGGCATGGGACAGTTAATTTTGCAAGTGGGCAGAAAGAAACTGGGGACTGTGTAAAACACTATGGTATATCTTAAGGGTATAGTGGGCATGTGGAAAATTTACCTGATCTTTAGTGGATGGGACACAGGAGAGGAAAGGAAATATAAATGTGGATCAGATAAGTACAAGCATAGATCGATGAAGACGAGAAGGGATGAAAGGAAATGGATGCAGGTGAACACTTTTCTAAATGAATCTATTGCATACTGTTATTACACATCTATGTAAGTGCAGTCCTTGCTCTGATCCTGTGTGTGTGCTGGCCTAGATGGCAAGGGGCACAGGATGGGTTCCAGTCACTAGAGAGAGATCATGTAGGTAAGGCGACTGAGGGCTGGCTGTCAGTAGCTGAACTGTCTCAGACCAGCCCCTGGAGAGACCCACAGCGTGTGTGGGGGAGTGTGTGTAACCACAGAGAAAATTCAAACAGGACTGGTTGGCAAGTAGGACAGCAACATTCGGAAAGACCTAAGGTCTCCCTTTGGAAGGGGAGTAGAGCCTGGGTTTGGATATTGTCTTGACTAAAATTGTACATGCAAGACCCACAAGTGAAAGTGTGCCTGTGGATGATGACAGTCAGGAAGTGTATATTCCATTAGTCCTGATCCTTCAGAAAGAAGGAACTAGACCATCAGTGATCACGTGTACGTGAGTGCTGCTTATTGTTACATGAGTGCTGTAAGAGAGCTGTTCTTGTGTGATTGGTCCTGTGAGTATGGTATATCCCCATTTTCCTCTTGGGAATATATATCCCCAACCTTACTACAGGTTGCACCTCAGACTTCAGTGGGAGTGGGACAGGAGGATCCCCTCCCTGGGTTTTAAATTCCATCAAATTGTGCTTCAGTGGGTCAGGAAGGAACACTTCCCAGCTCCTGAACTCCACTGGACCCAACAAGTTCTAGCAGCTATATTTTCAATTTCGAAACTTTAAAAATCACAGCTCAGTAAAAAGTGCAAAACAATGTTGCAAAAAAGGTGTTTTTGTGTGTTAGTAGTGCTACACAATTGAGTTTTCTCTGCTCATATGAACAATTTGTGCTATCTTAATTCTGAGGATAAAATTAACCTTCACACAGTAGATCTCTGCTTAATCTCAGTATCTAAAAATGAGAATGTTGGCATCAAATGATGGTGACTTTTCAAATTTTTCTACTTTAACATCAATTCTTCCAGTTGTTAAATCTGAACTTTCTTCATATTTGAAAGTAACTACTGAAAAAAATTACAGTATAGAATGCTGAGACTACTTAGCAATGTCCATGCTGAGAACAGCAAGTATTGCTGAGAACTACCTTTGTTTTCAAAGTACCTGGAAAACAGGTACAGACTTATGCAACTTCTGTACTAAAATTCCTTGCAATAATTCCAATTTTTCTTTGCTTACAAGATGTTTGAACTATATCATCTGACCTTGCTAATACAGTTTAGCAAGGATGAACTTACTGGACTGATTTTCTGCATTTCTTTAAAAAACTGTTTTTCTGCTACCATTAAGGGGGAAAAAAAGTAAAGAAAGCAACTTTATCACTTAGAAAAGGTCTGGAGAACAAGAAGCAATATATCATTCAGCCAATGTTATTAATCAATAAAGAGACTCTACTATTTCCATTGCTCTTGCTAAAATTACAGACAGTTCTGGTTCTAACTGGAAGAACATTGTGAATGATGTTAAGAGTTAACTTCAAAAATGAAGTTCTAGATACTTATTTCCACTTGTCAAACAGAAGCACAACAAAGTGATGTATTTCTTACAAGGCTATTTAATGCACAGCTCTTAGTTCTAGAGGGGAAAGACCCCTGTTCAGTTGGGACATCTGCCATGCCCACCTTATTTACTAAGCCAATGAGGGTCCTGAAGTGAAAACTTGTGACAAAACCCTAAAAATCTTTAAGCCATTGAGTAGATACTCCTTGGAAAACATGAAGGAATACACTGTTGAATAATAATTCTCTGTGTGAATAACAGAATTGCTGAACTTCATTTCACTTTTGAGCAGTCCAGATCCAGTCCATATGTAGTACAACTGCAGCAATTCACTAGAGCTGAAAATCTGGGGAAACCCTGGAAGCAGGAGTGGGGTAGTGGGGTAATCATTAAAACCACTCTTAAAAGCAGACTTATGCAGGTTCATTTTGTTGATACCATCATACATTTTTGGTTGTAAATATTATGTCTCCTTTGCAATTTTCTGAATAAAATGGAGAATGAGATAAAAAAAGTAATCACTTCTTGAAAGCATGCAAGTAGGATAAGGCATTAGATCTCAGTAGCATTAGAGAGTATCACAATATTTAGTCTAAGTGCAGCTTGCAGAATATGGTTCAGTGTTTATCATTTACTGACTAGAAATAATAAGTATTTGTAGTATGAGACGTGACTAATGTGTTACCTTTTCATCTGAACATGTTCAATCTGATATGACAGCACAGCATGATAATGAGTAATAACTTATTTTGAATATTCAGAACATTAAAATGTATCATGTGTTGTCTTTCCACACACAAAAACCTATTTCAGCATTTAATAAAATGAATGCTGTCTTTCTGAGCGGGATCAAGGAACTGGTGCGAGAATTAATTGTGACAGCTATATTGTAGATGAAAGACAGTGTTTCAAGAGCTGTCACACTTCTCCTTCACATGCTAGTTGAGGTTGGAACATCTTCACTGAAAACTTCTTATTTACAGAAAGCCAGTGAATCACATTTTCTATAGTTCTATTGTTGATCTTTTCATTTTGCATTCAAATACAACTCAGTATTTTACCAATACCGATGCTTCAAAGAATGAAATCAAGAGAAATAAAATTCAGATTTTTTTTATGTGCTCATTTTCACTCAGAGTTGAAGAAGACACCAAAGTTCAAACCCAAAGAACTTGCTGACAGCAATTACACTGACCTGCGCTTGGAGAAGGGGGGTTTTGCTATACAGACACAAGCTTTTACTTTACATACTTATTAATGTCGACAAAAAGGAGCAAAGTACTGGCACATCATGGGTATCAGCTCTCAGGTAATATATGTAAAGACCACTGAAAACAATCTGGATGCTCTATGCTTTCCTGGTTTTTAATAACCATAGGAAAATTTGTTTGCACACTAGGAAGCACACTTGGGTGTCTTTTTATTTGAAATTACAATCTCATCATGGGCAAAGACACTAAAGAGCAGCAATACTGGACTTAAAAAGTTATTAAAAGAGAATTTTGGCAAAGCAGACATAAGGAATGTGGTTTTCACCAAGTTAGGAAATTCTTCAGCTGGCTTCAATCATGTAACTAATGCCATAAACATGTAACTCAAGAAGCTGAATAAGAAGAAGGATTTTTCTTACTGAAATCAGTACACTTTTAATAATTTCTGAAGTCTGAACATGCTGAAGTCTTCTTAAATCTTAACTAAGTGGTGATGGATTTGCTTTTGTAGTGCCTCTGCTAGAGACTCATCAGAATGACTTTTAGGACTGATGAGCTTCTTTCGTGGACCCTGTTGTAGGTGCCAAAGTGCCTCTTTAGGTTCTCCTTGCTTTAACATCCCTGTTTTAATCTTCATTTACAGGCAAAACCTTACTGTTGAAGAAACTAAAGGGCCTAGATTTTTCATTTATATTTGCATTAAGAGACACTCACATCGAAGGTAAAATTCCAGATTGAAAGTAATTTCCAAATAGAGCTGGTGCTGATATTCCTTGCCTTGCAGAGTTTTTAAATATCTTACGGGTACACAGTTGTTCTGACTGTACCTAAGTAACAATGCCAATTGCTTTAGAGCAAAAAAAGGTGAAGATTGTGTATCACTCTTTATACAGTGATGTGTTGTAACTAATGTGCTTCCCTTTGTCAGAGGCTTCAGTGACGTCAAATCAGAACATCTTTCTCAGCTGTGAAGTCAGTTGTTTTCTGCTGTTTGTTTTGTTGATACTATGTTCTGCTAATTCCATGATTCAATTGGGTATTTAGGAGAGACTATAAACATGCTCAGATGAGATGACATTAATTCTAACTTCTCTGTTAGCTTAAGTAGTCAAACAGGTTTGCAAGGTATAAACATATACAACAAAAAAACCATTTCATATTGATGAAAAATGACTGGCACAAAGAGTATTTCATATCAATGAAGTGAATGTATGTCCCAGGTAATGCAAGTAGATTTTTGAGACAGTACTTGCATCAATGCATAAGGAACATCTGCCTGAGATTAATACTTCTTTGGCCAGCTACCTCAGCTACCCCAAAGATCTTTCCTTTACATGCTTAGTGTAACGTGTTTTTCTACTGAATGCATTACATTTTCTAATGTATCATTTAAGTACCAGATGTCTGCTTTCTTGGATTCACAGCAGGAGGTAAAACACATCTAACACTTACTAGGTCTGAGGCATCTCACATGCATTCTATGAGCTCATCTATACTTCAAGAAGATAAGAGACACAGAAAATACATGAGCTAAAGGATAACCAATGTCCTCTATCCCACTATGTGGGAAGGAAACCTCTAAAAGAAAAATTCAAAGAAAATATTCAAAATTAGTTAAAAAGAAGGGCCTACATTTAAAATATGGAAATATAAGACAAAGGAAATCTTTATGACCAAAAGTACTCATGATCTTCAAGATTAATAATATATCTGAATACTGTGATAATCCAAAAAAAATTAGTAGACACAAAGAAATAATTAGAACATAAAAGAGATCAAATGCTTTCAAGTTCCAGGATATATGCCATTTTGGCTAGGATTGAGCAAGGTTTAATGCCTATGGCCAAATGACTGTTTCTGTAAGAACTGTCAGCTCTCCCTGCCCTCAGCCTGTTTGCCAAAGACCAGCAGGGGTTGCCACAAAAACAGGCTCTGGAAGTCTGTTACCTCCTTATTTGTGCTGTATTTTTTGATGGAAAAATCCCTATTCTTCTCTAATGGCTGAATTATCACTCCACCCCAGACTGAGCTGGGCCATGCTGCAGTGCTGCTGAACAGTTGAATCAATTAATAAACTCAGAGCGAAACAGTGAGCATAAATCCATTCTTAAAATATTGCAATTAAATTCCATAAGAGCTAGTAATTTTAGCATTACAGTCTGATGGGGTTTTTTTGTTTTGCCAATGGAATGAAAATCATACAGAGAAATTTGTTCAATGTTGGTTTTTGTGGGACTCAATCTGTGGTGGTTACAACCATTTGAAATAGGTGAAGACCCAGAGTGCAAAGTGTCAAAAGTACTAAGACAAGCACATATAACACAGGTATATAGCCAGGTGTCCTAATCTGAACTTAGACTTTGCTGTCTTTACTGGCATTTCAGGTCCCACTCTGTAAATCTTGTAACAGTCCTGTAAATATTTGACTACTACTGCAAGTTCATGTGCCAGATTCTGGTGCTCAGGTTGGTGGTGGGGCCTGACCCTGGCTGGGCACCAGGGCAAGAAAGAGCCCAAAATGTTGGGCAGAGAGAGGAGGAGGGAGCAAAAAGTGAGAAATAGCAAAGGGAACACCAAAGTTGAAGAAGCAGGCACTCCATGCTGGAGCAGATGACCGCACTGCAGCCCATGGAAGAACTGTGCTGGAGCAAGTGGTGTTCCTGAAGGAATCCCTGAGATCAAGCAGGGTGGAAATGTGAAGAGAAGGAGCAGCAGAGAGAAATGTCTGTGTACCAACCACTCTTCACCCCTACTTGTGCTGCCTGATGGAAGGCAGGGAACTCTGGAGCAGAGGAGTGAGGGTGAGTTTGGGATAGGGAGGAGTAACGGTGTGGCTTTCACATTTGTTTTTGTTTCTTACTACATAAATATATTCTAATTGGCAATAAACTGAATCAATTATCCCCAAGTTCAGTCTGCATTTTCTATGAAAGTAATTGGTCAATTGGTCATGCCTTATCTCAAGCCATGAGCTTTCTCATCTTATTTTCCTACCCCATCCTTCTGAGTGAGGCAGAGTGAGTGAGCAGCTCACTGAGTGAGTGTCTGGCCTGCAGCTAACTCACCACATTTCACCTGTCAGGGTCAGATTGGCATAAAAAAATCATTGGGTTTTTTGGTACATTTTTATTAGAGAGGTACTTGATGAGAGATATTTGATTTTAAATGCTGTAATTGTTTGCAGGTGCATGCACATACAAGCAAATCCATATTTACTATATGCCTTCTATAAGGGAATCCAAAATCTTTAGAAAAAGAGGTGTGAAAAAACCCCAAATAAAACCAAACCAGTTCAGCCTTAGGATGATAAAGCCTGATTTCTGTTAATACTGTCACTGCTGACTGAAAACACAGATATTGATTCTAGTTTCTTTGAAATTTTAGACTTTTTCTTCTACAAAGAAAATGTTTACAATTCTAGATCAGATAGTTCAACAAATATGGCATAGGGAGTCACTGTTGTTAAAGCTGCAAAATAATACTTGGGTTTTGACACAAAGGGAGAAATCTTAGGAAGAGAACAAGGGAAAGAAAAACCTACTGCTTCTTTTGTTAGCTGCTTCTCACCTGTCACCTTAAGAACCACATCCATGTACATGAAGGAAAGACAATATTGCATCAACTATGGTCATAACTTTCTGAAATCTTCTTAGCAGCACCACTTCTGTATTAGAGCAGCTGAACTCACAAAGACATGGACATAAATAACTCCTCTTCAAGTCATTCAGGTTAGAACATGACAACTGGCAAGTCATCAGAAATGCAATGATAGGTCTCCCTTTCTGGGAACTACTTACAGTGCTTATGTGACATGGGCAAAAAGGCATTGAAAATAGGTGTTAGATATTATTCAAGTGGCACAACCCTACAACTCTGACTCGGAATATTGCTTAGCCATCCCTTTAAATGCAGAAAAATATATTTGTATTCCTCCTAAGTAACACTATAAATAAAAGCCCCAGGAGAATGTATGTGCCAGCACTTGATACCATTTCATTAGCACCTCTTTTTTCTACAGGAAAAGGCTGGCTTTTCTTTGAAGGATTTTCAAAAAAATTTTGCTTATTCAAGAGCAGTTCTCTGATTTCATCATTCTATTCTCAATTTCCTGTCAATAACAAACAGCAATCAAGTATAATATTAGATGAGAACTAATTTTTGCTGTTAAGTAATAGCAATATCTCTAAGACCTCACTCTAATGATTAAAAATATTTAAGAATATAATTGCGTTACATTTCAGATTAATTCCTGAGCAGTGGCAGCATCCCTAATTTATTGGAAAGGTAACTGAAATGTATATTAATTATATTTTCTTAAAAACATATCCTGGTTAATTACAAGCCTCACAAGAGAAGAGAGAGAAATTATAAAAATCTACTTCCTCTGTTTCTTTCTTTAACTGCCTTGTCATACTGTTTTACTCCATACTGAAGTAATTGTCTTTCTCATGTGCTTTTTAGATAAAAGATCTTTGAGTTTTCCCTGTGGGAGCTTATGCAAAGACAGAGAAGTGGGGATGCCACATTCAGATTGCATTAGCTTTCTTACAAGGCCTGAAACTCATTATTCTTATTGTAGATGGAGTTCTGTGTTGGATCTGTTTGAGAATAACTGAAAGGGGGACATGCTGAAATGCTGGAAGGTTTGCCCAAATATTGAATTAAATTCTCAAATTCAGCATAATATTACATACACTAATAGGTATTATAATAACACCTGGATCACTCAGTGCCAAAACTGGAAATTTACTATAAAATTTTTATATTTCAAACTATATTCTTATGGTGAAATATTCTTTAAACTCAGAAAATAGCCTTATACAATACTTAAACAAATACACAGTCGTGCAAATTAAAGCACTCACAAGATGAGTCACCTTCTGTAAGCACAAAAGCAAAAAATTTGAAAAGGCAATCTATCAAACAATAATGAAAACCTCTCAGATGACCCAGCTTCATATGATAAACAGAATATTAGTGTCAATACAGACAACCACTGCATTGGCATTTTCTGCTTTTCAGATAAATCAGGACATTTTACAGAAAACCAACATGGAAAAAACAATGTCCGCAGAAGCCTGAGCATGAAAATCCTTTTTCCTTTAACTGGTACTCTGCAAAGGCAGAGTGACTTGGCAAAACCAGATCATGTTATTTCAAAGAAACCATCAACTAATGGATTAGATTTCCTTGAATACCTACCAAAAGCTGTCCAGCGAAACAGATAAACAAAATGAAGGAAAGCAAGAGAAACGCAGCCCCAAATGAAATTCCAAGAATAGATGTTCTAGAAGAAAAGGAAAACAGATATTAATTTCTTTGTTGCACATGTGTAACATGACATTTCTTTGTCTATAATACTGATGATATGAAAAATTACTATGTGCAAGTTGCAGCTTCCAAACATGAACACCCTGGAAAACCAATTCGAGCCCTTACCTGAATGACAGGCATTTCCCCTGCCATTTTCTCAGTTCAGGAATGTTTGAATTAAATTACCTGTGACTTGCAAAGTCATTACCATGAGAAGCTAATAATTTCCACACATATATTGACAGAGTACATTAACAGAAGCAATGCTTTGTTTTGTTTTAACTTTAGGAAGCCTGTATTAAAGAAGATCCTTATTGCATTACTTTATTGTTGTTGATGTTATAATAATATAAGAGTCTAATAGACATACAAAATAAACTTGCTGGTGGTATACATTCACAGAAAACAGCACAGGTCAGTGATGCCTCACAGCAGAAGCTGCAATACCTGTGATGCTGATCACCCTTATACTGTGTTATCATTCATCCTTTTCTTGTGCGTTATAAACAGGAAGGTCTAGCCAAAGTAGCATCCCTGGATACTCAGTAAACAGGCATACAGTAACAATCTGTGCATTCATTCTTCTTTCATTCATTCTGCAAACGTGGAAATCTCTCTATAGGAATACCACAGCAGAGCGTAATTGCTCCATCAGGCACCATGTGAGAGCTTCTTAGCACATCTGCCTAGCGAAAGATGCAATGGAACCTAATTATGTTTAATGAATGCCAAGAGAAGACCAGAAGCTCTGGACCAACTGAGTTGTTTAAGCATGGGAACTAGATGCAGTCATGAAGTCCTTCACTTGAGTACCTGCTTTCAGGTTTAACCCCAGATCTGACACTTCTATTGAATTAAAAAAAAAAAAATATTTCTCAACTCCTTTGAGCTTCAGCAAACATCTTGCTTTATCAGACACTATATGACAGAAATATTAGGATACATTTTGATCTGTTTTAACAACAGTGTTACATATAATACTTTCAGGAAGGAACAAAAAATCATTATCACCAACCAATCTGATGCCATTAAAATCATTTTGGAGAGCAATTGATTAGCTTCCCTGCCAATCATTCAGGGAGTTTGTTATATGTTAAGTATTAATCATCAGTTAAGTATTAATCATGTAGGTGATGCACACAGCTGATGAAAAACAAACAATTGGCAATACATAACATATATTAATAATGAAATAATATTTCTTTAAAAAGTCATTTGAAGATCATTATTGCTTATGAATACATTTTCTCTAAGCATTTCTCATTAAGACTGAGACAGTAAGCTGTACATCAGAGTATTAAAACTAGTCTCTACTCTTAGGAATTGAAAATCTCATAAGCAACAGAAGAGATGAAAGAAAAGAAAAGAAAAAAACCAACTAGGAAACTAAAAAGAAAGCCAGTTAGAAAAGAAACAGGTTTATATTGTACATATGCATAAGTACTTCCAATCATGTATGTCCTTCATTACTATTCAAGGAATCATTCCTACATTTCAAACTATAGCTGTTCTTTCTCTGATGTGAAGAATACAAAAAAGGGGCCTGTGCACCTTAAAAAATGACTCAACGTAAGTTTAGCCTTATCAGTCAAGTTTGGAGTGTATCCTTTTAGAAGAAGAAATGAAGATGTTTGTGAGAGAAACTGGAGAGCAAGGGTAATAAAACTAACATGGCATAAAGAGAGCTTATGCAAAGAGTACTTAATCTCCCGGGCAACAGGAAAGAACAAAAGGTCTTTGTAGCTGTTTCACATAATCAGTGATGTTACTGAGGGGGCACAAGAATTACATAGCAAGGTGAACAGGACAAAGAGAAAAGGACTGAGGATAATGAAAAGTGTCATCTTAAAATCCAGATCTGAGAGGTGAAAACAGAGAAAAAAAACCCACAGTATTTTTGCCCCTCAAACCCCATTCTTTTCTGAGAACAGCAGGACTTCTGTTTCAGTTAAAATAAGACAAAATAGTTTCACGATGCTCCTAGAAGAAGTGGGCTAAAAATGCTATAAAGGGGAGCAAAATGCTAAAAATAAAGTGCCACCATAAACAAGTCTCATTTGAGGCAATGACCATAGGAAAGCCAAAACATGATTTATTTTTTGTCACTGAAACATTACAAAACCAGTACAGGTCTTCAGAGTAAACTAACCTTGCTTTTGTTGTGTAGAGTTATCAAATGCATTGCATTGACAGATTTGGGCAAAATATTTAGTCAGAAGAGCATCTGAAATGGCACAAGGCAGGTAAGTTTTTACCTGCCCCTTCTATGCTTCTAGAAATGATCTCATTCTGCTCTCTGCTACAGTCCCCCACTAGAAACCCAAACAGGACAGCCCTTGACCATAACCTACAGAGGGACAGTTTAAAAGTGAGGAAACAATATGAGAACTTCTCTAGCTTCAGGCAGTTCCATGTCTAAATAATTTATGATCTTTGCTAAAGTTGCATTTTCTGGTTTCATTAGGAAATACCTGTTTTGAGGAATTCATTTTTATCAGTGGTATGAGATTGGAAAAAAAAATATCTATTTATATATATATTGTTGGTAACAATTTAACTGAAAAACAGAAATTTAGTTATGAAGATACTGAGAAATCCAGAAAATAATGTGTTTTTTTCCTACGATTTTGTTACTTTTAGGAAAATATGTGACTTTTAGCCCATGCCATTTAATGGGATGCAGAAAATTTCCTTAGCTTGTCAGGTAATTGATATCCATGTTCTGAACTATAGGACTGCAAATTCCCTTGAGGTGATAAAATCACAATGAAGCCACTGCAAATGACAATTATACAAGCCAATCCTGAATTCAGACTTTTTTTGGTATCTATTAGTAGCTATTTATTTCTTAAAGCAATTGATACCTTCACTAAGCCATGAAAAGATTCAATAGCTATGGAGACTGTATGGCAATTTCAATGTTACAACAATATCTGTTCCATTTTATAATTCCACTTGAATTGTTGGTGTTTGTTTTAATATAGCAGAAGAATAGCTAGTAATGATGGTTTTCTGTTATTTATACCATCTTATATCTTACATGCCTGCTTTTGGACAAACTTTCTAAGTATTACTGTTCCTGTGAAGAAATTCAGTCATGCCTAATCGAAAATATTACATTAAGATGTCCTAACCATGATTGTTAGTTTGACATGAATCAGGACAAAAGGACACAGCTTCCTGAATGCAACAGCCTCACACAGCGAAGACTTAGGAAGGATCTTAAATGTAGCCCCTAATAAATACTTCACATGAATACTGAAAGAAGCATCTCCAGTCCAATAGAAATACACTTTCATCAAGTCATCAGTCTACATTTCAAAAAACCAACACTACCAATTCCATGTTAGTATTAAATAAATAGTGCAGGGTTGTGAATTACTAGAGATACTTCTCTCACTTGGTAAACCAAGAATTCTAGAGAGCCACTGCAGGCCTGTTCCAAGGAAATGTAATGATAAAGATTTGCTTTCATTTGAATGCCAATGAAGACCTACTCCTCATCATACAGTTCACCTCAAGATATTATTTTCTTGATTAAATTTATAATTACCACGTTGTGTAAAGCCTATTATTAAAACACCACATTACTTTACTGACCCCAAGAAAATTAAAACATTAATAACTTATTTCAGCCTTTAAAAAACTGTCTTGTGATCTTGAGGACATTACTTAGTATTTCCAACTTGCTAGATGTTATTAATATCACCAAATCTACTTTTAAGTAGCAGGCTGTGTGCCTGCACAGAAATCAATGATATTACACTACTGCAAACCAGATTAATGGAATAGTGAATCAATAAAACCCAGTGACAGATTTAGTTTATCTCCCTGTGTTCATTAGATCACCATTTAAAAATCCTGTAGAACTTTTGGAAGAAAACAAAAAGGGTAGATAGAATTGTAGTAGGAAATAACAATTAAAGCATCGAAGTATGTTCAATTTAAGTTACATTTGTGATGACTACATACACTGGTGATTTTTCAACAAAGTTGTTGTTGGGGTTTTTTTTGTAGTTTTTTGTTTTGTTTTGTTTTGTTTTGGTTTTTTTTGGTTTCTTTCTTTTGTGGTTGTTGTTGTTTCTATTTCCAATGCTCCCAATTTTCCAGAAAAGGTGTAGGTGCCTGTATAATACCTTTATTTTCCTGTCTTCCACTTTTGCATCTATTAAAATAATCCACAGACCATCTGAAGCTGAGTAGACCTCATACTGGTAATACCTGATTTTACACTTTTGCTTTCACTATTTAATATGCAGCCCTATAAAAGGATCGTAAGACATTTAACATTTTGGTAATGAAAATGATAAAGTATATGTGTCTTTCATGGTGATGTTAGAAATACCAGAAGTACCAGCAAGTTGGAGGACATTTTCCTTAGCTGAACACAGCTCCCTAGAGTTCACTGATAGTCTGATATATTTTGATTAGTTAAACAATTGGTTTAAGCAATGTGGTAAGGATAGAGCAAAATGAGCATCTGATTACATGTAAGATAGATAACAAATCTAGTTTCATTTTCATGCCTGAAACAGAACCAAAAATCATACTGCTGGCTGGGAGTAGTTAGATCCACCTTTGGCTTTTGGGATGTGGCAAAACATAAATGTCCCTGAATGAATTCCTTTACTTATCAAAATACAGTATAAGCTTGTAAAATAAAATTTGCCACATGTCTTGATTTCATATTTTTAATAATGCTCAAAGACACACTTGGAAGAGTGTCCCTTGGTTTGTGTCTCCATTTTAGAAATTAGCTGGTAAACTGCTGCTGTAACATCTGAATAGAAGTCCATAAAACTTTACACATGTTATAAGTCTGTAGTATGAAAAGTCAATTTATAACGTCCTAGCAGCTCCTTCTGGTTCTGAACTAAAATGTGAGTAAATACTACAGAACAAGACCAATCACTCAACTGTGGTTGTAAGTAACAATCCTGAAAGTACTCTACAGGAGAAAGGAATGAGTTAAGAAATACTGTATAACAGGGAATATGAAGTGTTGGCTTTAGAACCATTTGCTATAAAACAAATACCAACTTTCCACTGTGTAAACAATGAACAGCAAAACATAATTTTAAGGAATCTAATAAAACATCCTTTATTGGAATTGTCTTCTAGTTTCAGCCTTTCTAAAATATGCACAAATATAAATAGTCTCATAATATATAAATTCTGATAAAAATATTTATTCCAACAATGAATTTTAATATTCTAAACTTAGTTTTATAAACATACGCTTTATGATGATTAATGCTCTGTTTTCATACTTAGTATAGCAGTATTATCATAGTCATATGTTAAATACATTTATCACAGTTCCAACTCTGCAATCCATTTTGACTCACTCCAATGTCACACTTATTTTTAAATGCAAAGAGAAAAACTAAAATGAATGAAGAATTTATACTAATGTTTGGCGTAACACTTATCAACAGTGTTTAAAATTAGAAACAAGCCTAACTTTGAAAATTGGCTGAAATCCCCAGTCTTTTCTGTTCAATTTAATTTCCATGAATTGACATCTGTAAACTAACAGTTCCAAATTGTTTACTTATATTTCTTTTTTTTTTTAAACACTAATGAGCAAATATGCATAGGAATGAGCAAACATTAAATATCACTTACTTTGGCAGTACCAGAATCTGTACAACAAAAATGCAGAAGAATATGAGACAGGCACAAGTCACATAATACTTGAATGCAGGCAGAGTAGTTGCTCGATACTAGAAGAAAATAAAAGCAAGTATTAAAAACACAATTATCAAAGCAGATGAAATATCACCCAACTGAATTTTCAGCTTAAAGATGCACATATGTACAGGCAGTTTTTAGCAACAGTGAATTTCCTGTTCTTCAGTGACTTCACATCCACTCACATAGGGCTAGGGATTATCAGACATAGTATTAATCCTTTTTCTTGCTGAAGAACAGCCATGTCAAATGGTTTTGCATTGTTCCTCCACTGAACAGACTATCTCAAATTCATAATAAAAAGTTTAATTAACAAAAAAATCCCCCTCCAAAAAAAAAAAGACCCCACAAAAAAAAAGTTAAAATATATGTTAGAATATTTTTAGGAATGGCCAACCATTCTTCACAGATTCCAAAATTCTTTATGATTAATTCCTCAAACTGACTTTCAATTATTGATAAATATTGAATGAGTTGAAACAATTATAAAAAATGTAACATTAATTTAGACAGGAAACTTCTGAACACAAAAAGTAGCAAAGTGTAAGCTGTGCTACAGAGCATAGCTAGCAACCACACTGATATTTACTGAACCTATATTATTACTTCAATTAAAATATTTTATGTCTTTGTTAATAGGCCTCATATGTCCAGTGTTACTACTAAACACTTGATATTCTTAGGAGAGTCAATTTGATCTGTTTTGTCATGAGAAAAATCTATTTATCTCTAATTAGTCTGTCTAGAGACATGAGAATTAAGCAATGAAATATTTATCAGAGTTGCTCTGCTATTTGAGATAGATATATCTAGGTTGAAACCAATTAAGTACTCAAAGGGAAATATCTAAGTAGCTATTACAGTTACTTACCCTATCCTAGGTTTTTTTTTTTTTTTTCCAAAGGATAGAAGTTCAAGATTTAATTACAAAAAAAAAAAATACCAAAGATCATTTTCACAAAGTGCTGGAGATGCAAACTTCAGAAAATGGAAAGTGCATGAACTGTGCCTTCCAACTGGAAGCACACAGCTGTGTCTCTGTGCTTGATGCCAAGTTCTGCCTATGAAACCAGTGCACCAAACTTTACATGAATATGTAGAAGCTCACTTTGGAAACACAACAACTTTTTTCACTTTTGAATTGTATGATAAATTAAAAGCAATTTTTATCACTTATCTAACTGAATTACAAGGCACAAATGCATCCTTGCTTGGTGGGTACCTTTGCAGCAAGTTCTGCTCTTCCACCTGTCAAATATGTTTGTAGTGGTCCTGTTCAACAGTCTTGGCCCTTGAGCTGCTATTAAAATTTCACAGAATTCCAATCACCCTTAAATTTGTTTCAATGTTTCACACTTCTCCAGGCATTTCCTAATAAAGGCAGGCAACTCACTCCTTAGGTTAAACAATTATTTTGCTTTATTATCTTTCTGTATTTTCAGGTCTCACAGGGTCAAAAAAACCTCTTTTTAAATCAAAAGCAGACTTCTTATTAAGTTCTTTAAAGTCAAGACTGGACTGGTGAGTCATTAAAAGGTGGCAAGGAGAGATACCAAAAAGCTGGATCCAAACAGTATTCTACATCAAGATACTAGACTTCTGCTGGAAGCATTGACTTAGCCAAATAACTCCCAAATAAGCTCCCAAATTTTCTCCCAAGTCATTGTCCAAAGTACACATATGACATTTTTCTCTCAAGCTTTCTTTCAGAATTCATTGGTTCGTAACACCCACATTAAAATCTCATGTGCTGCCAGGCACCGCTTTGATCCAGTCAGTGAACCCCCAAACACCAAGGATGAGACCACACCAGGTCTTGTTTCCTCACTCTTATGAAGTCTCCAAAACAGAATCAAGGAGCTTGAAACCTTTTCCACCCTAATGCACTGCCAAGCAACACATGCCTTTGTCAGCTGGCCATAACAGCTATTCTGCTGAGCTGTGAAAGGATCTGAAAATCATTTCAGATGCTTTGAACTGAAAGATATCTACAAAAATAATTGAGTATGTATTCAACCACCACATGGGACACTGAGGATACTTGCTGGACAGTGTGGTAAATGCTTCCTCCTTTTCCTTCTCATCAAATTCACCAATTTATACAGCCAGTTGTGGTCCAACCTACCTCTCACATCCCCAAAGGACAGCATAGCTGTTCAGCCATCAGCTGCCCTAAAGCAGAAAGAGGCAACTCCCCAGTCTTCCTGCTGAAGCTGTGTCAATATGTAGAAATACACTCAAGGTCCACAGGGCCATAAAACAATGAAAAGACCTGACTTATTGAACTTACTGAAAATAACTTACTTCTTTTTCCAGAGTCTTATTATAGAAAAGAAGCGATATCCTTTGAATGTCTTCAGATTTAAGCCATTGCCTAGAAGAGAGAAGGAACATTAGCACTGACATAGGAAGAAAGAAGTCCTGTCCTTTTATATGCAGCAAAATAAGAAAATCAGTTGGAATTAAGCAAGTTCATGTGTCTTGCAGTGTATAAGGTGAATTCCACTGACAGTAGAAGTGGAGACTTCTCTCCCCTCTTTTTGTGGCTTCTGTTGCTAAGTACACATGCAAAAAAATCTCAGTGTACAACTGTTTATCTGATGATCACTCCTAAGGAGAACCAAAGGAGAGATTTATATGATGAAATTGTATGATGGAATTCCACTCATGTCCAAAATCCTGTGGTATATCCAGTGGACAGAAGAAAACCTGAGACAAAAACAGGCCTTGACAAGGTACCTTTAGGAAGTGCACTGTTACAATATGCAGGAGTAGTGGGTAGGCAAGTTACCCTACACGAGCTCCTATTGCAAATAAAAATGGAACAAACATTATTAAAAGAGGTGGAAGGATTTTTTTCTTTGTACTGTTTTGGTCTCTTGACCACAGCCCAGTACTATAGAGGTAGATTTTGATGTTTTTGCTGATTATAAAACCTTCTTCCTTGCTTTAACATGTGAAATAGCATAAATATTTGCATTGAAATTACACATCTATTTTAAAATAAGTGAACCTCGACAAAAGCTTGACATAACTTTTACAAAATGAGATGTTCTAATATGAAAGTCTACATTTATTTTAATGGACACTCAAAAAGATATAGAATATTTGAATGTCAAGAGGGTTTGGCTGCTTGTAGCTCAAGGGCACAATGCAAATTTGAAAACAAAAAATTAATTAAACAGATTAGTTCTGTGGACATGCAGTACTTGAGCTTGAACAATAGTAGCAGGGCCAGAGATTTTTTTCCAACATTTCCAGCAATAATTTTAAATTAGGCTCTGAACTGGTAGTGTAGCTAATGCCTTCTAAATAAAAGGGAATGTCTCAACTGCCAGTCTGCAATGCAGATAGGTAGCAACAGTGAACCACAGTGGAACATATCCTAAATTAAAGTCCTGGAGAACAGGAGTGGACAGAGTGGAGTATAAGCTATTAGCTTTAATTTGTGAAATCAAAAATACTTGTTTCCTTGCCTGAGAGACTGTCCCTGTTCCTGTGCAATCAGTTTCATTAAAAAAAGGGTCTGTAAACATACTCAGTTCTCAGAATGCTTAATTCAAAAATATATTTCCCAGTTTGTTCTGCAATGGTTCCCATCTATGTGTGATCGTAGGCAGGGTTCTGAGAACAAAGGGAACTGGAAGGTTCATGTACATATAGCAAAATTTTATTTGGGTGCAGCTGTAATCTACTGGAGAAAACATTCAGTTTGTGGATCATTTTTGATAAATTGTGAAAATGAAAGATTTTTTCCATTTAGTTACAGAAGTTAAACAAGAAGAAACCCTCTTCCCCAAATAGTTAACTAATTTCCTGGTTTTTCTGATGGTATTTGACAGGCAGATTGATTTAATTCCCATCAGCACACTGCTAAAAAGTTCTCTCTGCAGATCTACTCCCAAGGGCCTAATTTGGTTACACACTTGATCGCATGTGAAGTCAGTGGTGCCATTTAGGCACGTGCTACCTCATACCCCACATCACAAGCTCACGTTTTCCGAAGCTTTTAGTTCTTTAAAATTCAGAAAAAAACTACACTGGTTTTAGGCGGCAGGCACTGAGAGGTCTGAGATGAGGGAAACAGTACAACAGAAATGGAAGTCGAGACTGAGAACAGAAGAGGGAGCACGAAGTCACATACCTTTGGCACAGACATAAGGGCTAAAAAATTCTGCCTTCAGCCTGACCCCCTAATGAGTCTGAAAATTGCCACAGTATTTGCAAGACAGGCCTCCTGGGAAGCTAGGTACCAAAGTTTGGCTTAAATTCGTTTGCTATTCCAGGAACAGCACAGACAGACATCTGACTTCTGCCTGTATCTACAGAGGCGTGTGGTTTCATAGGGCTTGTACTGCTTGACAATGTGCAGCAAGGAATTATGCACAGAACACGGCAGCCACCATGACTTAGAGGAAAAAAGAGCAAAGAGAGTCCCTTTAACACAGCAACCTACTCACCAGAGACCAACTGGCTTTACTTTAGCCCCCTCTGTAGGTATATATTTAGCTAGCATCCCTTCATCTCATGTCCTGCAGGAGTTCCCTAAGCACCAAGGCTTGCAAGGGCTTAGCTAGGGCTGCTCATCCCCAGCCTGTGCAGGACAGGCCCTTCGAGTCAGGAGTGCTTTGTTCAACATATGGGGAAAAGAAACACATGGAGTAAGTGTGATGTTACACCCTAATGGCTAAGGCACAGAAGCTCTTTGTTCCTCACTCACCCTTGCAATAACATTTTTTAAATTTTCTTCATTCAGTCATAGACCTATTTGCCATACAATCCAAACTTTACACTTAAAAACATTTACAAATGCCAGTTTTCTCATAGATTTTCTTAAAAGTTTGCTTCTTGATTCACAAAACCTTTTGTTTACTTTCACAACCACTCATTCACTCTAGCTGATGTTATTTTCATTTCACAGGTGAAAAATTAAGGCACAAAAATATGCACAATAATAAAACAAAAATGTGGTTAGTTTTGTGTCCTAAACATAGGAAATATTTTATTTAGCTTTTCTGTGTGCTTGGTCTTTACAGAGTTAGAATATTATTGAATTACCTTGATGCTTGAGAAATCAGCACTTTTTACAACTTATTTCTGAGTATTAATCAATTGAATCATAGCTTTTAAGAGATTCATTCAGCAAATCAATACAGAGCTAGGTGGAGAATCTAGTTTCAAAAGGTGACATTCATTCTTTCTAATATATAAGATCATTTCCTAACTTCCTTCAATTTCCCATGTAGTTCACAAAATGCTCTGAAACTTTTTCAGAAACCTTTTTTATCCCCAAGTTTCTCTAAATTCTACGTACTAATTAGATAAGACAAAACAACGTACACCAGGGTCACACCAATATTTTGAGGAATTGTACAGACGCTTTACTTTTGACATCAAAATATCATTTTTGAAATCCAGTTATCAGAGCAAATGTACCTAAGGCACAAAAATTCTGCCAAAATTTATATAGCTGTTTTTGGCAAGTCTAGTATAATCAAAAGGCTTTGGCTATCACATGACCTACCCTATTTCATTGTGTTCTTTCTATGACCTGTAACTATCAACACTCTTCTAAGGTTACTGAAAAACATTTTCCTAAATTCAAGTACCATTTAATAGGACTAAAAGATGAAAAAAAGCCCCAAAATGTGACATATGGACATTTAATAATTAAGTGCAATACTCAGCTGACTAAGATTCTGAGTAACAAAAGTAGGGGGGGAAACATGTAATTCATCACAATTATTGTCCATATTTTTGAATGGCAATTCCCTTTTTTCCTCAGAGAAATATAAGAATCTTGAACACTTATTTTGGACAGGTATTAATTTCTTTCTCAGCCTTGTCTAGTCACCAGGAAACAGAAAACATCATACTGCCTCCATCTCTTCTTAGGAAACAGAAAAAAATACATGGCAGGTTGTCTCACCCAGAAATTCCAACATGCCATCAAGATTAGCCTTCTCTAAGAAACCAACGAATTAATTGAGAGACATTAAATTACGATTTTAGGGAAAGTTTCTAATTCTGAAGAATTGTTTCTGTGACAATTGGGAAGCATCAGTTTTCACATCATTCTGATTGCTGAGCCAGTTATTTCTTGTGCCTTACTCCTCTGCTCTCAGGTAAGATAAATCTGTAGTGTTACAGCCATGAGTTGACGGACACAAACAGTTGCAGATCAAACTCCCTTTGCCAGGAAGATCAAGACAAATCAATACCTCTGTCACACCAATCACAGGAAAAAGTCTTATCTCATATAGTAGAAAATGTTACTTTACAGCCTATCTTCAAAATGAGCCGGGCTTCCTATGCCAGTATTAGTGACATCTTTACTGTTTACAGACTTGGTGTGCATGTGGGAGCAAAAAATATTAAACACTGCCCTCTGCTGAACATTTATGTCAAAGTTGGAATGGACAGAGATAACAAAGGAGAGAGGATAAAGCCATACTTCTGGGCATTGATTCCATCAATGGCTTGGATCATCCTCTCATTCAGTTCCTCCTCAAACCTTCTTTTCTGTGATTTTGTTCTGAAACAAAAAATGTGAGAAGTTACTTCAAAAACAACAGCTATCATAAACTTGTGAGTTTATCATAATTTTTTAACATTTATATTGCTATAGCAACTATAGGCATCAGGCACAATGACCCTCACAAGAAGCTCTTATAAAACCATCAAAAGCTACAGTCTCACACAAACACACACACACTCACAAATCTAGAGCTTAGCTATTAGGTAGCACCTAAATACAAACACAAAAAATATTTCATAAACACCAAGAAAGCTAAAGAAATTCTGGTCTAAGGGAAGTCTTCCACAGTGTTATGAATTCATGAAAAAGAATGGGAACATGCTCAAATTCATAAAGTATTTATGTTTCTTGAAGGTTTTTTTCAAAAAATCTTGTCAGAATTGCATGATGAGCACAATGTATTAGTGCACTAAGGCATAATAGGCATCCCCAACCAAAATCCTGCTAACTCTTCTTTTCTTGAAAATACTTTATTATTTTTAATAAGAAAACTGAGCACTGTCTAAAATTAGTTTCAAGCATCATGTTTCTCTATTTATGATGAGCCTTGTAACTCATTTGCCATAGAAAAAGCTTCTTTACTTTTGACTGGATTCAGCATGGACCCACCAGAGAATGGGTTTATCTTTGCTAACATAAATCGCTGCAAACATCATCAATCCTTTCAGTAGCTGTGCTTTCCTTGAAAATGACATATCTCAAATATTGACAGATGATGTCTGTATTTGAAAATTTAAATCTAGTGTTAAATTAAAACCAGTCTTTTCTAAGAAGTCATCAGTCACATCTGAAATTTGACTCTTTCCTCACCAAAATATTTTTAACCTACAAATTGAACCCTGTAAAATGTAACATGGATTTTCCTCAACATCAAGTTTTGGGTTATTTCCCTTAAACTGATAACCTGTTTCAGGTTTCAAATTAATACAGAAATTGTATTACTGTACTAACAGGAACTTTAAAAAACTCAACAGATTTCATGACTATTCAATGCTATTGAATTTAGGTAAGAAAGTGCTTGTAACTCATTTTTCACAGAAATCAATCACAGAAACAATCTGGGAGAAATACACAGACAGATGAGGAGTCATTGTCCAACCACAGTTAATCCTCCTGGCAGATCCCTAACAACATAAGACATTGTGTAATGCATAAGAACTAAGACTTTCACAAACAGAAGCCTACAGTCAGGCTTCAAACCCTACATTTTCAAATTCTAATGAAATACTGATTTTCAAAGTGCTTATGATCATTGCAGCTCTCTCCTGTGAGAATGATTAACTAGCTTATCTAGAATCCTAGTTACATGTCTGTCTCACTATGGACAATAGACACCAGTAGTAGAAGAAATTCCTTCCATAGTATGGTATCAAGACACATATCTTGTACTTTCTGAATCTATTCCGGAGTGGTGTTTAGAAACACAAAAGCAAGAACACTTCAGAATCTTCAAGAACTGCATTATTTCCAAATGCCACAGTCCAATGGTCTTTCATTGACTGACAGAATTTCTTTGGACATACTGTCCAAATGTAAATGTGCAGTTTTAGAATTAGACTCTTTTTATTAATATCATGCATGTTCAGTAAAAACTTGTTCACCTGCTGGAACTTCGCAATATTTTAGGTAATTGCATAGTAACCAGAGACAATAAGAATTCAGATTTTTAAAAGGTTCATTCAAATGACTTGACTGTATTTATGATATCACCATCTTGCTCTAGTCATTGAGGTACCAAGCAGCAGCATGAAAACTTAAAGCTATTGTGATCTTGCAAACATTTTGTGTAGCAGGTGCACTATAAAAGACCTTGAAATACCTTTTGAATATCTACTACTGCAAATATACTAAAGACTTTAAAATAATAAACCACAATACAAATACAAAGCAATTAAATGAATATACAAAATTTCTCTTTTAGTGCATATTATTAGCTGTTGTAAGAAAAATTATTAACAGCTCTTTCCATCTTCCCTTTTCTTACCCCTCTCTGGGCTTCCTCCCAATTTTCCTGTATATAATTTTCTTCCCACTGGTAGAGTACCTGGTTTGTAGTAGGTCACCAACATACCAATTCAAAATAAAGCTATTTGTTATCAGGAAGTGAATTTGCAATTCATAAGTAACATGTCTGCCAAATCTGTTTCCATAGCCCTTCTTTATGCAAGAGGTATCAGCACTTACATAAAAAAACAGTCTGCATGAGCAATGGCCGTCAACATTTGAAAGCATACCAATGTATATTTATTTATATGGACTTTCTATGAATAAGTAAATTTTTAAGATTGATTTACCTCTCTCTGCAACGCTGAAAATGATATTGCCCCATGGGAACATCCTGAAAAACAAACAAACAAATGAACAAACAAAAAGACCCCTATTAATTACAACAGACTTCAATAATATTCTTTATAAATAGTGTTGA
Source organism: Eopsaltria australis (assembly GCA_034509425.1). Lineage (NCBI taxonomy): Eukaryota > Metazoa > Chordata > Aves > Passeriformes > Petroicidae > Eopsaltria > Eopsaltria australis. The sequence continues at coordinate 3,385,997 of JAVTVJ010000072.1, forward strand.
AAACAGGGTCAAATAAAGAGAAAAGTTTCCAGTGTAAATACTTTTAACAGCTGATTAAAACTGTCTGAAAGAAAAATCCAGCCAGAAGTGAAGATGGAGTGACCTGGAATAAAACTCATCTATCAATATAAACACAGTATAAACTAATACAACAGTTTGAATCCAAGAGTGTTGCTTTACCGCAAAGACTTCAATGCCACCACTGTTTGGATGTAGCCCAAACTCTTGCCAGCATCAGCAAGAACCAATCTTAAGTGTTTTTGAAGAAAACAAACCTGAGTGGCTAAATAAAGACAATGGTCATTATTTTTTAATTAAATGCAGCAGCAGCCATCACAGCCACATTTATTTTGTGATTAATAGTGATGGCTGAGTACTTCCTGTAATGAACCTGTCACAATCCACATTCTGATACACTATATTTACTGAACAAGAATATGTCTCATCTGTACAGGAACAAAACTGAATGCCAATCTTGAAAACTACCAGAATTTACCTTCATGCATTCTCTTTTTAAGAAGTAGAAGATAATGCAATGTACAAGCCGTAGACTGACAGCATCTTACTGAGAGCAGTATAAAAGTGTTAGTAAAATTAAAAAGAAATCTGTTTAGTGTAAAAGATGCAACACTGAACTATAGTGCTCTAAAACTCAGGCCTCTGACCCCAGCTAATGACTTGTAGGTGCGCCTTCAAACGGGAGATGTTACAGTGAGTATGGATTTGGTTCCTGGGGTACTCTGAATAAAGTCCACTCCAAGAACCACAGGGATTATTCTAACTTCACAGCCTTTGCTCCAGGTTTGGCAATATTCCAGATGGAGAATGTAGTTAAGCAGTCAATAAATCTCAAGGAATTTCTGTGTATTAAAGGATTTCCTTCCTAAAGGTGTTGCTTTCTGGCTTTCTGTTCAAAATATCTTTCCACAAGATGAAAATGAGCCACTGTGCATGCTGTGACTTGGGACGGTCTGAGCTCAGAGGATCAAATTATGCATTTTAAGAAGTATGCTGGACTTCTTATAATTCAGAAATGCACTTACAGGAAGACATGGCTTCTTGGAACCTAATCCAAAACTCACATTCCAGTGGAAAAACTTCCAGCAGCTTCACTGGGTTTATGCCCTGTACAACTACACGTGTCTTCTTCTACCAGAAATAACCAGGTATTTAGGAGTGAGCAGCTTCTCCCTTTCAAATATTGTTATATTGTATGAAATGACATAAGTAGGCCCCTACTGTTGTGCTTATCTTGCCGTTTTCAGTGGTCATGCTGTCCCTGTGGTGCAAGTGTGCAAATGGCTTGGCTGCTCCCCAGGATTCCAGGTACCGGGTCATGCGGACAGAAGCTCTCATTTTGGCTCCATCCAGGGTATGCCGAGGCCGGATGTGGTGCTGAGGGCTTCGCTTCTCTCCCTGGTTGGCAGAGGACAAAAGGTGATATCAGCCTTTGTGTTCACGACCTTTTGAGGCAGCAGTGCATAATCTGGCACCACACATCTCCATGATTAGGGACGTATAAATGGATGGATGCTAAGAACCTGCAATTCTTAATGATATTGCTGGGAAATATCAGAGACTTATTTCTGAAGAGCGGGAAACATTTGCACTGCAAACATTATATATTTGTAGGCATCAGTAACAGCTCTGATCAATATCTTATTGTAGTGAATTATTCAATAAGGAGATTAGTGGTCCTGCTCAAAAACAAGTATGACTGGCCACAAAATAAAAGTACTACTAACCTTAGGATTGATTACAAAGTAAGTCTTAACATTATGCTCTTTCAGATATGGGTCCCTCACATCTCCATCCCCATCTTCCACTTTGTAAGCTCCATTCAAATGTGCCAAGGTGACTGAGGTGATGTGAACACGGCTGAAATGATATTTTAAAAGACAGATAAAGTCAAAAATACTGATCAGGAGCATAACTTGAACCTGATCAACCTTTTTTACTTGCATTTGGATACACCTTTTATATGCTGCTCACTTCATTTACAGTCCCTCTAATCTAAATTTTAGAAGTTCTAATGGGCATAAATCTAAAGGTTTCCATACAGAAAAAAATATGCTCCTTAAACCACAGGAAATACTGAGTGTCCCAGTTTTGTTTTCTTTTTTTCTGAAGACAGCACCTAAGAATTAGTTCAGGCATCTCCACAAAGGCTGATGGCTTAAGACATAGCACCTGTGCATTTCCTGAAAAATCCACGTGTCCAAAGGTTAACAGAGAAGACTCTTACCCTGGGACTCCCCCAGCTTCCATGTGGTTGGCCAGGGTGACATCATGGGACCACACGTCGTACTGCCACTTCTGCAGCCCGATAACGCCGCAGAGCACGTTCCCGGAGTGCACTCCCACACGCATGTTGATATCCACTCCAGTCGCATCTCTCACCTTCCTGCGGTTCAGAATAAAGCCTCTCTTAATAGACATAATAAGCCCTGTTTTCTTTTAATTTACCAGTCAAATTATGTGGACAGCACACCCCTGGAAGTGCTCAAGGCCAGGTTGGATGGTGCTTAGAGCAACCTGCTCTATGGGAGGAGTCCCTGCCCGTGGTAGGGGAGTTGGAACTAGAAGGTCTTTAAGCCCATTCCAGTCCAAAACATCCTGTCATTCTTTGATTCTATGAAAGCAGCAGTAACAACAGTAATAACATTTACCTCTTCTTAGCATTGCCTCCTTTCTTTTAATACTATGATTATATATTACCTTTCCTATTATCTGTATTCACAAGAATTTGTAGAAATATTAATTCTCAAGTCTGTGTCTGGAGTTCCTTCTATATTAATCTGAAATTATTTGGGAGGGCTGCGATGAATAGTGGAAATGTTTAGTCTCATGGTAGAACCTAAGGAATGTTTTTTTTCCTATAGGCTGCTTTTGGATGTCTGGAACTACTGTTACACAACCTTCCATCTAAAGACCCTAATGTTTCCATCGGAGACCTTCTCATATCTGCCATATCTGAGAGGAAGGACGAAAAACACAGCCCCTCAGGATATTCTACAGGCTGGGGCTTGTACACTCTTTGGGGTTATGGGCTCATTCAGGCTGTGGAGAACATAGGCTGAACAGCCTTCCACATGCTTAGTGAATGCTGCACCCACTAGAACATTATATAGCAAATGAAAGGCTACCCTCACTGTCCAGACCCCATCTAAACTTTTGACCTTTCCAGTGACAAAGAATCTGTTTGCCCTATCCCGAATTTCAGGAGAGCCCTACACATAAGGTAGGCATTTATCTTTGCAGAAGCAGCTCTTCTGAATCACAGGTGGGTGACTGAGGTCAATCAACCAGAACATTTCCAGACATATGTCATATGAATACCTAGCAACATATGTAAAAAGTAGTAAAACTAATTCACATATCTACAGGCTTAGACAGCTCTAAGAAATGGGAAGATCATAACTTAACTGGATTTACTCATTTAAACCCCAATTTATGTGGACCTAAACCTAGCCAGTAATAAGGCATATGCACATACACTTGGAGAAATTTGTGGTGTTAATGGGAGAAACAACTACAGAATAAGGAACTCAAATGGCTCAAAGTTGGGTGCATAATTCTAGAAACATCTTCAATCTCAGCGATGAGAATCATCAGCTCTGTACCTTCTGAATTATTAAATTAATGTGGCAGGTTTATCTTTTTTTTTTTTTTTTAGGGAACAGAGAATGCAACAGGCTTAATTAGATATGGTAAATCCTACATTTAAGCAGTAATTCTCAAGTGTTTTTTTCTGGGAAATGAAAGTAACAGGAGCATGACTGAAAGTATTTTAATCCAGTCTGTCTCTCTCAAGTGTTTATTGGTATTTCTTTTCACGTTGCCATTTTATACTGCTCTTGTGTAGCTGACACACTTGAAAATGAACTGCCTGTAAATGATCTTTGCAAGCGGCTCGCAAATGACAAACACCACTTTGCTCTGCACAAGGTGTATGACACAAGCCTAGCACTTTGGAAAAAAGGTGTTTTGCAAAACTGGGCAAAATGGAAATGGAACATTTATCCTCCAGGAGTGCTTGTCAATAGACTGCCCTTCCATATTCTGAGGAGCAAGTGGAATAAAGTCTGCTTTTAATAAGCTCTCAGGAGTTAAGCAGGGGAGCAAGCAGAATTGTACCAGAACTGAATCTTATCTTCTGTCTCACACATTAAAGGAACCACAGAAGACACTAAATTAGCAATGTAACTCTGGACTGAATTAGGGTTTACTACTTCTTCTCTCCTGAACTCCTTGAACAATTGCTATGACAATGCAGGCAGTGAATGCATTCAAGAATGTAGGCTATCACATCCCCAGAGGACATTTGCATTACTTATCTGTGTATCTGAAACTTCCCACCTTTATTTCATTTTCTGCTCCCCCTGTCTCTCTGGTTTCCCTCAGCACAGCAAAGTCTGTGTGCTCAGCCTGGTTGGGCAGACAAAATACTCATCAAGACTGTATTTTTCTTATTGCAATGTGAAATTTGGGTTTGTAAGCATTCTACATTTTTCAGAAGCGTGGTTAGCTTGCAGCTAATTGAAACAACCTTACTCCATACAAAAAAGAGTTCAGGTCATAAGGAAAGCATCTACATGCTTTACCTGAGCTTTATTCATCTATAATTCTGGACTAAGGTATCTAAGACTCATCTAGCACTGTCTTACACACTTTGAGTGATCCTTAGGCATTTACTCCTGCAAATTGCCAGCTTTAACAGCTGTTCTTTTTGGGTCAGACCTGCAGGAATGAAATCATACCTAAAAGAATTCTTTTATTTCATATCCAGCATTCAAAATGGTACAACCATCTTATATCCAACAGTTTCTTTCGCTTTCCTCTGAAATGGAATTTGTTTCATTCTACCAAATCAAAGGTAGTCTAAGAATGTGTGACTGAGAAACATGCAAATAAGGAAGTCACCAGACAGACAAGGGGGTAGAGTTTGAGCTGAATGGAAACAAAACATATATTCACACACAAACATATCTTGCTTTAACAGATAAGCTCTGGCCTTAAAGTATCCAGTTAAGGTGGCCAACTCTTAACATCACAGGCAGCACTGGTATTTATGGCTTGATAAAGTGAGCATCCCACTCCTAGGCAAGCAGGCTGCAGACTATAAGAAACATTGGATTCGTTCCAACATAGAGCAGAGAAGCAAAACAATTAATCAATGGGACTACAATCCATCTTTAAATGAGAACAGTCCACAGCATAGTGAAGCTGAATTGCTCAAAATGGAGCTACACATCCTTAGGTAAGAAGACTGAATAAGACTTTGTTGTACAGATCACCTGGCAATTTGGCAGAATTCCTCCCTTTTTGCTTCAAAGAGAAGTGGAACTGAAACCATATTCAGGTGGTAAAATCCATATGGAACGACTAATATAAACAGCAAACTACTCTATTTCAGTAGCTTACACACCAAGGGGGCAGTTTGCACCTCAGTGACTGAATATAACAAAAACTTCTATCTGACAAAAAAGGTATTACAGATAGAGCAAGTCAAACATATTGAGTGACACACTTCCAATGGCAGGAGTATTACTACTTCTCATTTTACAGGGCACAGAAGTATGTCAGGAGATGCTTCCATACAAAGATGCAGCAATCACACAACAAAATATGGAGTTGATTAATAATCAGCAATTTTCATTCACCTGCAGGCTGCAACACTTGACATAATACTTTGAAAGGATTTGAAAACACAGGGTACAGATTCCTCACTCCTTCTGTAAACAGGCTGTGGTAATCAGGCATCTGTCTATGGGAGTATTGTGGTTTCTGACTACAGTAATAAAGTCAGATCAGAATATGCTTTACAACTAACATATAATTTTCTAGTCTATAAGGCTGCTCTTACAAAGAATCTGATCCTATAGCATTAACAATGAACATACTTGATAGCAGCTTGAGCAGAAAGTTATTTCAGAGAAAATTGGAAGTTCTGAAGTGTGAGGAACTGACAGATTGCTCTCTGAGCTCAAGTAAAGCATTGCATTACGATGTGTGATATACTTGGGTTCTTTGTGAAGGGTACTTTATGGCTCAAGTTCAGTGCTGTTTTTCCACCACCCTGTAACCTCCTATAGCTTTTTCTCTTAAGTAACAAAGTAACAAGTTGATCAGAAACTCTGCACAAATACTTTTAAATCACATTTCTCACGCAGCACACAGTTTGAAAGGTAAACCAGAAAGCTCTCATTTTCATTCAAAGGCTGGGAAAAAAAACCTAAAATTTTTAAGCCAACCAACAAGGGTGGTCAGAACTTTGGGACTGACACCCTTTTACCAACTGCTCTACAGAAGGGAAGGCAGCTTTACTTCCTAGTATGCTAGAGAAGCAAATGGTTTAATTGTCATACTGTCCTAGTTACCTAAGTGAAAAAGAGAAAGCATCCGGTGAAAGCAACTGAAATGCAACTAAATCTGTAGACTTTAATCTTGCTTGACAAGGAGAAGTACTCCAAGTACCATTTAAAATATAGATTTCTTTGGACACTGTGTAAGGTACAACCATATGTGGATGAAGGAACAACATTTTAGAGAATGTAGCAACCTGATTCCTGTACTGAGGTTAGTTTTACAAAAGATTGCTGAGGCATGGAGATCAAAATACTAGTTTCAAAAAATACTACACCTTTTCCATGAACACATAAAAGGAAGAAGAACAAATTTGCCTACCCATTCAGTAATTACCCTGGACTGAATCAGAAGACCAGATAACTAAAAGCTAAAAGCCTTTTGCAATTACACACATATTAGGGTAGTATTTAGGGATTAGAGGAATGATTCTGTATGGTTACTTCATTAATATTTAAGATTAACACTGTTCAACATAACTATCCATTTCATGACGAGGTGCACACCACACATAAACCTCACAAGGATGGGCCAATTTCTTACTTTGCTACATGGACAGTGGGTAATGTGATCCAGACAAAAACATAAAAATTGGAACTTAAACTTACAGAAGAGCATACCAAGCTTTAAAACCAAAGTCCAGCTTATTAGAAAAAGCAAATCACACAGAGGAATCTCAAATATTCAGACCTCCATGTGATACGTATTTTTGCCAAGTGTAGCTCAACCTAGATATACTACAATTTTAGTGAAAAGAAACTGGTTTTTAAGGGTTTTTTTAAAAGTTTTGTACTTACTTAATGGCTTCACACATGTCCAGTCCCATCTTCACACAATTCTTGGCATGATTTTGTAGAGATATAGGTAGTCCAGAAACACAGTAATAGCAGTCACCTAAGATCTTAATTCTCATACATTCATTTTCCTGGAGGAAAAAAGCAAGGTGACACTTTAAATTTGAAATACATTAATGAAGGGTTACTGTTACAAAGACTGACTTAAATGATACAAGCAAAACCATTCTACTTAAGCTTGTTTCAGCAGTGAAAGGCTCGCTAAAACAGAAATGCTGAGAGAGTTTTGTATGGATGATCCCTCCCTCAGTTTTGGGCCTTTGCAGGAAAAAGCAGGAGATAATTTCACAGCAAAACATGTTCACACCTGAAAATAAAGAACTGAGAGAAACCATCACATCCTTAATATAAATAAAGCTTTTTTGTTTGAAATATGAAATCAAAAGACCTTTATATCTATGAAGATGCACTATGGAATACTTCCAGAAGCTAGCAATCATAATAGTATTTCTTCATTTTATACTTTAAGGTCATGTAAAGATTTTTATTTTTTAAAAATTGAAATTTAATTTAAATTTAATTGAATTTTTAAAATACTGGAAAATAGTTTTTGAACAAATAAAAATACAGGAAATCTTTATCTGTTCTGAGGTTTCTGATTTTACTGCCACACATGAAGTTTGATTTAATTTTTATAAAAATGACACCTAAATAAGCAGAAGAAAAATTTCTGTATTTGATTCTTTTATTGAGTAATCAAGGGGCTGTGGTCAGTAACTAAAATTGATTTGATCAATATTTTCTCTCTTCTCCTTCAGTCTCATAAATGCTTTTTCTGAGATCAGAAAACTGACTAACACTTTTCTATCTCGAGTTTCTTAATTCTTGTAATTGCAAAAATCTATTTAAAGAACTGTTCATCTGCCATTAAGCTTTATTTGGCTCCATAAACTGTCTCTGTTGGTCCTATTAGAGAGCTATCTTGGGTTTCACAGACTCTCAGACTGGCAGAAATGCACTGTTGCACTCGGACCAGAGCCAGATCGTTTTCTTCACACGTTTCAAATCCAATCTTCCTACCAAAGTCTCAGAAATGCTGCACAAAGACCCCAAGAAAAAAAACCCCACATTTTGAAGATGACTTTCTTATTCAAACTAACCGCAGCAGCCCATAGCAACCCACCTTTGCAATCTGATCAAACTTGCCAAACAGCTCATTTAACATGTGCACCAGCTCCCCTGGCGAGCAGTCACTGGCCAGGCGAGTGAATCCCACGATATCCGCGTACAAGATGCTGCAACAGAAACAGACAGAATTCTGGTCACAGCTCCCTTCTGCAGGACTCAGATCCATCAACCAACAGCAAAACCCAAAAGCAAGCGTCCTGGACACACAGGGGTGTGTCCATGCCAAAAAGAGCCACTACTAAATGTAGAGCAATAAACATAACCACATTTATAGGTAAACCTATATGTACCTTTTTGGGTGTTGTGTTTATAGGTAATATATACCTATATTTATCCTTATAGGTTTTACCTTCTCAGGTATAACCTTTATAGGCATACCTATAAACATTCTATACCTCTATTTGTTACAGTGTTAAAAAATGGAAATCTTTTTCCAAGTCATAAATCAGCAATATAATAATGGAAATGTAATAGTTTCAAAGAGTATTTGTGTTCACAAGAGAACATGAGCTTCCTCAAAAGTCCTGAAATATTTTTAATAAAGCAGTTTCCAAACTAACTTGCCCAATCCAAAAAAACAAACAAAAAAACCCAAAAAACACCAAAAGGAAAAAAACCTTGTAAAGAAGGAAGAATGTTTGATATAAAGATGATTTCTTTTACCAGCTACTGAAATTTTTAATTAATAGTTAGATCTGTCAGCAGAATATTTTATCTCAAGTACTGTGTAAAATACATACGTGATACAGCTACCTCTGTTTACATGATATAAATCCTGAGAAATGGTTCCAATTAAGAAAACTGCAAAATCAGAACCATACCACTGACATGAATTACAATTTTGACTAGTATACATGGAAGCAGGATTTGGTACTTCAACCTGAAAAATGAAGACATTGTGAAAAAAGCCTATTATCGTGTGGCCTTTTCTCAAAAACTTCTTTGTATTAACACCTTTGTGGCTCTTGTGGAACATGGAATTGTCAGTTAAGGGATGCTACATATTAAGTTGCTGAAAAGCATATAAAAAAAATTTCTTAATTGCTCCCTTAAAACTTTCTTTCAGTTTTTTTTTTTGAATGCTGCTGATATATTTTATTACAGTACAATACCTTACATTGGTGTGCCTTTTGACATACAAATTGTGGAAGTTGTTGGTGTTTTCCAGCTGGCCTGCCTTCGGACCCTGTAATCTCTGAATGATCTCTGCTTTCATTTCCATGGCAATGTGAGCCGGCAGTAGAGAAAGTAGAAGACGCTCCTAAAATTTAAAATGAAAAGTCCACAGTTTCTTTAAGGAGAATAAAGTTAGCATGGCATCAATATTGTGCGAGGCACACCCTATTGTCAATACTACAGAACATTTTGATGAGGCTTGCACTCAGGCCTGGTATGAGCTTCAAAGTTAATCAGCTCCTTGAAGAGTATGACAGAGATTTATACACATTTCCAAGTAATATCCACCGTCTTCAAGGTTTTGTGTGTATTAGAAAAAGCTTAAGCTACGCTTAACATTTGATGAAGTTATACACAGGAATCTATTCAATATCTGAGTAGGATGAAGCAAATGAAACAAGAGTCACAAGGCCAGTCCAGAGGACTTTCAGGGAAATGAATTCTGATTCAGGCAAGAATTAGCTGCATCTTTTTTTTTTTCTCCTTAATGCATTTTAAATGCTCTGCCATAATTTTAGCAGTTAAACTGAAAATAAAATATGGACACAGAACATACTGAAAATGTTGAACTTTTGCAGAGCATTTTGATAAGTACCCTCTCCTTTAATAAGCCATTTGATTAAATATTTTTTTAAAAAAATTAACCTAAAAGCATATTAAATATTAAAACAACCAGGATAAAAACCAGAAGCCTGAACCAGTGAGGAGGGGAATGCAGCTGAAAAAGCCCCTGACAGAGTCAGAGAGAGAAACAGCTACACAAGAAAAGATGATGACCTCAAAATGTGCGTTATCCTCAGGTGTTACTCAGAATGATGAATTCTCTTTGGTTCACAGGACTGTTTTTGCTGACTTTGCAGTTCTGTTCACGAAGGTACCAGAAGAAGTGTAGTCATTAATCCAACCCTCTGCCTGGGATAATTACTCCTGTTCAGGTCTGATGACCTTGAGTAGAGCATGGCAATAACGGGGCTATAGACTCTTCCAATATTTGCAGCAACCTTGGCTATCTATCTCTGTCAAGTATAATGAAAAATCCACATTCCTCATAGCATTTGTGCACTTGTAAGCAGGGCATTCAATTATATGAGGCCCTGTGAAACTGATCCTGCATGTACTTGGCAAAAAACTTCCATTTCAGTGAATCAAGATAGACTCTTGTTTTGCCACTAATTAATATTGAACTCATAATTTATTTCTTAAATGCAAGATTAATTTAGTATGTTTAGGCATTTTAGCAACTTCACATCTAAGAGACCAATGTATTTTCATTGCTTATGTTCATTGGCAATATTTCACTTCCACTGCTCCTTGGTGGAGATATTTTGCTAACTTTTAAATAATATCTGTACAACCAATCAATTTTTTTCATAATGAAAACTTACCCTTCCAGGTTGCTCTTTATCTAACAGTACAGGGTTGTTCAGACTTGTTAATAACTATAATTACAGAGTTAATGAAGAGGTGACTGCTCTTAGCTACAATTTTACATCACCATACTCCTTTTGTACCATGGATAGTAAATGCAAGCTGGTTCACTATCTTCCTATGATTGTTACAATTCTAGACACACAGTGATGCAGACACTCAATGTCCAGGTTACTGCTTACATCTTTGAAACTCAGAAAGGCCAGCAAAAGGTCATAAAGCAACAAATGTTTCCAAGGAAGCAAGCAAAAAAAAAAAAAACAAGAGAAAAAGTTTTCATAGGAAGCAGCATAAAGTCAACTACAAGCTAAAGAATCATATGAGGAAAAGGAAAACAAAATGCCCTCATTTTGTAGGGGACATCAGGAGAGACACAATATTTCCCCTTCTTTTTCTCTTCAGACCAGCCCACTATTCCATTCTGCTTAAACATCATGGTGAAACTGTTCACCACACCAGAATTACCTCCAAAGAATGTTTTCCTTCCTCCATTTTCACTATACAAAAGAGAAGGTTGCAACCAGAGGTTGCTTCAGAGAACTGCAATTGGTTGAAGCACACTGTTGAACACCTTGCCACACCCAGCTGCACATACAGCCTTCAGTCACCCTCTCCATCCTGCAGGCTGCAAGCATTCGCACTTCAGTCCTGACATTATCACTTGTGTGATAATGTGGATTGTTAATTTTCATTTCTTTCACTAAAAGACAGATGTGAAAGGTGAATCCCAACCACTTATGAACACTGTGGCTGGGCTGGTCGGCTAAAGCTCCTAAGAAATGCAAAGCACATAAGAACACCTTCCTTCCTGTTTTGTCATTGCTGTTGGGTCAAAAGAGCATAGTGGAAGGATCAAAACCACTTACTGATCAGCCTGTAGTGAATGATGTCCTGCACTGAAATTCCTGCAGATTGGAACAATGCAAGGAACACCACAAATCAACACTGCTGCTTATGCTGGCTTTATATTTAGTAATACATTCCATTCTGTACTATTCTCTCAGAAAGACAGAAAACCCACACATCAAACACTAGGTGAACTGAGATACAAGATACTGACTTTTAGACAAAAATTTGCCTTATTTGTAGTAGACAGAGAAGCCACTCTCAGAGCTACAGTCTGTAAGGAAAAAGCTGAAGTAATTCTGAATGCTGGTCAAGAGGTACCATTTAAAAGTGTTCAGAGTGAAAACAAGAATACCTGCTTCTGGTGAAAGAGAAAACTGCTGTGCTATGACAATAATGAAAATCTCCTCACAAATGTCCTTCCCTAGAATATTAACAACGTGACCTTAACAGCTTATACAGGGGATTTATGAACACAAGACTGGATCCTGACTGCTCATGTTCCCTGGGGCTATACTCAACCATTCAAGTCACTTCCAGCTGATACCTTTTAAGTCCTAGGGCTGAAAGATGGAGCCCACAATCTATACTGAATACAACATTCAAGTGCCTTTCAATACTACAGGGTTAAGTCCTTCTCCACCTGGATCCCACTAGAAGGATAGCCAGTAGGCATCCTCCCTGGATTCACCAGCTGAAGATAGTCTGTGGTATATGTTACTTGAGTTCCTGTTCTCTCAATCTCTCACATCCAAGTTGATTTCTTTGTCAGAATTTTCCCTGAATCATACAGATAACTTTAGTTACACATTACTCCTCTAAAGCTTGATAAACTCTGGTTGCTTGCTTAGTTAGAACAATTTAGCACAGCTCAGTTAAAGAACACAGCACTGTGCTGTTTTCTGCAAGGTAGCAGTTGCTTTTGTGTATCTTGCACAGTATCATGCTGTTGTTATGCAGCAAACAAGCAAACTATTCTCAAATACTACGTACAGGACATTTTTTAAAGTGCATGTTTCACAAACCAACCTCTTCCTGGCCTGAGGCAATAATGCTTTATTTATTTACTCATCCCTGTTTTGTTATATAAACTACCAATACTGATTCACTCATTTGTACAAGATTGCACCCCTATCAACTCTTTACTGTAGCATAAATCTAAGAATTATAGATTTAAAGGCTTCCATCTAGTCTGATCTCTTGAATAACATAGGCAATAGAGTGTCATTAAGGAGAAACAAAGGTAGTCTGATAGGACTCACTGTATGAAAATCAACTTTGTGCCCTGCTGTCAATGGAGAGAAACTGTCCTTTAAAGCAATTCACAGAATCTAATACTGAAATTCAGAGGTAGCAACACTCTCTCTCTCTCTCTCTCTCTCTCTCTCTCTCTCTCTCTCTCTCTCTCTCTTTGTTGTCTAGGAAGGGAACTGTAGGTCCAAATTTTGTTCTTACTGGAAGAAATGTTCATCTTTGTTGTTAAACTGCTTCTGATATTCAAGAAGTCTGCAGAAAGACTACATAATTGTAGATCAGTAAAGGACTATAGGAATAGTTTTGTCCCCCTAATCCCAAATAGGGATATTTTTGTCCCTTTCAATGTCATTTAGGGCATATTGAATATCGAATTTTGCTTTTCTGTGGGTTAGATTTTGTTTTCAGATTCCTGTGGCATATATCTAATTATCTACTTAGCAAGTTTGACAAACCAGGTCAGTAAGTCAGCAGTAAGAGCTCAAGAAGCAATTAGCCTATGTATGCATCCTGCTTCACTACAAAGTTTAGAAATAAACACAAACAGCATCAAATTTTCAGCTGCCCTTGAAATGTATAAAGAAATAACCTACAAGAAACAAATTTTGTGATTCCTGATCACAAATTGATGGAACAGTCAAGAGGCTGATAGAGATGGTGATCCACAGGGTACTTGTAAATTACGGTACTGTTAACCCAGACCTCATGATCATTCTCTAAAATACACCCACAAGAATAAATGGCTGTAAATTGTTTTTTCTTAAGGCTAACTTGGACTTGTAACTAGGAGGTGATAAGATTTTTAAAAATCACGTGCTATTATCTCCTTAAATTTAGCCTATGTTAACAAACTCCGTCAACCTCATTACTTGTGCTGAGGCCAATAAATTGATTTTACTTATACACACCAAGAAAGCTATTCTATCTTGACTACAGAGACATCAAGAGATGGAGAATTCACCAATTTCTAGTGGTTAATGAGCTGAACTGTTAAAAACTGTTAAAAATATGTTCTGTATTTCTTACTTTGAAGTCTTGGCCCTGTTACATCTTTCTCAGCTCAAGATTAATGTCCCTAGTCTTATTCCTGTAAACACACATAATTGTCTTTTTGATCAGGTAAACAGACTTAGGTCCAAAAACCTCCTTCTCCCAAGTATTTTTTACACTCTTTTCTCAAGACCCTCAACAACCTTCAAGCATTTTTAAGGGTTTCTTGAAACAAATCCTAATCTTTTGCTCCAGTAAACAAACACATACTTACATTTATTTGCCTTAATATGTCCATGGCTTACTCTTCACAACCTTCTGATGCAAAGGCTCCCCAGAGCTCCCTGTCTGCTGTCCCATGTCTCCTATTTTCTCCAAAATATTGTACAAAGTTGTAGCCTTACAATATCCTAGTTCTGGTCTAGACTCTTTTAGAATTATGTCTCTTCAGAAAGTTATTAAAAACTCTCTTGATTAATATTGTTTATAAAGTACTCAATATAATGGTATTTATTATCAGATCAGTGTTTTAATCTTCTGCAAAAAATATTGTCTATGAATGTCTTCACGTACCTCCTGGATCATTAATAAAAAATATGTAATAGCATAAACAATGAGATCTGAGTCTTGCAGAACATGACACATATGCCAGTTGATTGAAATCTCCACTGATAACTTCCAGTTACTCCACTCAAAATCCATTAAACTGGGCTCTTTTGATGGGAAGTGTTAGTACTTTTATGCTGAGCACCACTGCATCAGATGTCTTACTAAAATCTCTTGATTTTGGAAAGTTACGTGACCCAAACCTGTCCCCACTAAATACTAAAAAACATTTTCATACTACTTGATTTCCTACCAAATTGTTGAGTACATCACTCTATTTATTTCCAAATATAAACCCATCACAGCAGCACCTTTTAATTCATACTGGATGCTTCTACTTTTGCTATCTAGTGGCAGCCCCTTCTTTGGTTATGATGACGTTTTTCCTGGAATACTTCCAAAACACTTTTATTGCCCTTGACAAAACCAAACAAGGATCAGGGATTTTTCGTGACATCTAGAAATCTTCTACGTATTTTGTAGGAGACTTTTGCCATATTGAACCATTTTTTTATAAATCTAATTGCTGCTTTTGCTTTTACTCATGACTAGTACAGGCTTTATGACACAGATAAGATAACATCTTTCCTGACGACAGAACTATGAACTCTCATCTCTTCTCATCTGTTCTCCTAAATGCCTCCTCACTACTAACAACATTCATGTCTGAATTTTTTCCCCCATGGAAAATTAGTTTTTCCCCAATCATCACACCATAAAGCTTTTTGTTTTCATGACCCTTTTGGTGAAATTTCAAGTGTGGCAATGCCAGGAGTTACAATATAAGCACCAGAAAACCAACACACACACAAGGCGAATGAAAGCACCATCCTCCCATTCCTCACTAGTTCCCCAGGCATGAAATGCAAATGCCCTCATGAAATTATTCTGCAGAAGACAAGCAATAGTTGTCCAAGAGATGTTCCTATGAGAATGGGAGCCCCGAGTGGGGGCTGCCAGTGTTCAGGCCCAAGGTGGCTGCTGAAGTCACAACCTCAGATGGTGATGAGCTGTGTCCACCCCGGTGCTGGGACTGGCCCAGGGCCAGAGTAAGGCTCAGGGAGGTACCAGACAGGGATCTGCCTCCACAGTGCTGCCTGGGAGCCTCTGCCTGGGGAAGAAGCTCTGCCCTCCCCACTCTGTCCCTGAGCTCCAGCCATGCCTCCAGAAAGGGAACAGTTGTCTTCAAATAATTTTGCAATGGTAAACCATCAGTGGCACAACTTGCTCACTCCACAAGAGCAACAAAGCCAATGCAGGCTGTCAATTGAAGGCAAGAGTTTGCATGCTCAATACACAGTATTGTACACCCTCAGTGTGCCCAGCTCATTTACTGCAGAGTTGCTCTGGGAATGTAGAGCTGCCATCTCACCAGTCACTTTCCTCCACATCCAAAAAATACTAAAGCTCTGCAAAAGAGCCACCACTGTTTCAGTGCAGGGGACTGAAAGCTCATTTAAATTCAGAGACTAACCATGTATTTGGCAAAGACAAATTCCTTCACAGAACCTGGAGGATGTTTAATGTTTATGCATAGATTACAGTTTGCATATGCAGGCTGTTTATGACTAATTTTGCAAACGATGTTCACTACACCTTCAGAAAGCGTGCCTATCCTGCGGCTGTCCAAGTGACGAGTCACCAAACAGCACAACAATGGAGTAAAAGAGAACATGCCAACATACACAGACAGAGCTGCTTAATTAACTGACAGAATTTCAAGGCTTTTTTTCTGCCTGATCCTGTTAATTCTTGCTTTAAGTTTTATATATTTGAAGAACTGATGAGCAGACAGAAGCAGCATTTTGCAAAGAATCAGTTTGATGAGAGTAACATGTTTATTACTATATCAGCCTTTAATAATGGTGAAGTATTACAGTGCTGGCAATTGCTCAATACCATTCTTTTAAACAAGAAACCCTTTAAATTCAGTACAACTCACTTCACATTTTGATGAGAAGAACTGTTATTTTTTCAATAGAGATGAAGAAAACCAAACTCATCTCTCTTTATACATATTTTCCTTCTTTCAAACCGTTTATGAGATGTCAGGGAAAATACTCAAGAATACTGCTTGAAAGGTATCCATACAGCCCTTTTTCAAAGATAGAAGTTTCCTGTTCATCTGCCCAGTTTAGAGCCAAACCTTGTGGTTAAAAGCATCAAATCCAAAGCAAATCCAAAAGCATTTCTAAGGCACAGCACTGAGTTTAAGTTAGAAGGTCACGTCTGAAGCACATTGACAGCATCACTCCTCCATGGCCTTCTAGATAGCATGAAACTGGTTGTTTTTATTTCTGACATTGCCTCTGGTGTTTTAGCCATCTGCTTACAGATTGCCAAGTAAACATGCAAGAATGGATTTCCTTCTGTATTTCACTGGTGATTTGCTAGTATTTTATTGGATGGTCTACAACAGCAGACATTTGAGTGATCAAATGTTACTCACCACACAGAATAGGGATCAAAATCAGGAATCAGTCATGTAAGCTGCACTTGTCAGGAGCTCATAAACACTTAAAAATAGGTCAGACAGAGCAGTCAGAAGCAGGGTCAGACAGCAACAGAAATGAATCAAAACAGTCAATCTCTGTATTAGCTTAGTCAAGAGCAGAAGTAGCTAAACATAGGTTTGGCCCATATAACAGCCAGTTTAAATAGAGATAAAAGTTTATTCAAATAGAAGCTAATTCTAAGAGTTTATTTCAGCCATAAATTAATGAAAAGTGAACCTACAGTATGGAGTTGTCCTACTTCTTGTGAAACAGTGATGATAAATTTTAATGTTGCAAGCTGTATATTTTAACACCTCTTTTTGAGCACCACTATTCATTCAACAGCTCACTTCCTAGCCTTGAAGACAGAGGAGGCTGACTCACACTAGGTGGAAATCAAAGAACAGGCAGATGTCTGGAGGGTATATGCTGTTACTGCATTCATAAAGCAGACCTTTTGTTTCCTTACAATGGTCTAAATAAAAGGGAACAAGAATGATTTGCATTATATTTCCATCGCAGGAATGACATTTTCTTGTAGAAATCTCCCAATTGCTCTTTAATGATGATATTCACCAGCTACTAAAGATAGAAAGGTTTCAATGAAAAACTTTGCTCCTACTGAAAAATAGAGAAAAATTTGATCTGCAGGAAGAGGACACATAAATAGAAACTGCCCAGAAGAGGGTGGGTGCTGCTTATGATTCTGTACAAAAAACCACCAGGTCGTTACCTCTGGGCTGGAAGGAGGCACCTTTATGTGCTTGGAACTCTGTTATGGGCAAAACAGTCTGCAGCCAGGTAATTTTAATAGAATTAATTTACTGTAAACAAAAACAAACCTCCCATTGCTGATTGCAGTTTTGAAGAAAAAAAAAAAAAAGAAGATAAAGACCCAGAGAGACACACAACCATTTATCCTCCACACTTCCTGGTCTCAGTTTTCCCTGGTTTTGCCGTGCATTATGCTCTGTCCACCAAAATTCCTGTGCTGAGGTGGTAGGCAGGGTAGGAAGCTGACATAGCATGTGTGATAGTTTCTTTCTGTCACTGTGTGCTCAACCACTTCTGCTGCTCTATGATTAAAGGTTTCTGCTGCTCTTTTCCTCCAGGTCTCTGCTCTGGCCTGGGACATTGATGGGCTGCAGTGCCCTCTGGTGTATCCCTGCTCCAGCGTGGATTGTCCATGTGCCACAGCCCCTCAGGGGTGAGGGTACCTTATTTGGGTGTAGAGAGTCCTCTACACAGATCTCCACCCTCCAGAAGCTCCCTGTTTCCTTATGAACTGTGTTTGGTCCCTGGTTACATAACTTGTTGATGCCCAGTGGCTAAGATTCTATACGCAAAGCAGGCTTTTTCCATGGTTGTTTCGTGTGCCCCACAGTAAGTTGGAGGCAGCTTTGACAGACGTGAAGTGATTCACAATGTCCCCTCCTCCAGCTCACCACTTCAGCCCCCTGCAACCTGTGTGGCCACCAACACAGGCTCTGTACAGAGCCACAGTGGCCAGCAGTGCAGAAACAGGGTGTCAGCTCCAGAGGTGTTCAAGCTTTAACAGGAGATACACAAATTAAACAACGTTCTCCATGTGCAACCCTTCATCAAAACAGCCCTCTGCCAAAATAAGACCTCAACTCTCTTCCCATCCCCACAGATAAATGGTTATCAGTAAGCATGAGGTTATTTTGGAGGTAGAGCCCTAGCAGCCTTTTCAGGTGAAACTAATTTGCTCCAAAATGAAACCATTTAAAAATCACTGAAGTAAGTACTAGATTTCCTGTCTCTGCAGCGCTCCAGGTGAATTCCCTAATCCCCAGGCTCCTGCACAAGGGCTGCTCTGCTTCCTCTTTCTCTCTCATGGGTTGTGCAATCCAGTGGAGACGTTTGGCAAACATCCAGCAAAAGATGGGCCCAGTTTGCCTGCTTGAGGGATTACGTCTGAATTCTTGGTCTCATATGTTGAAGGGTTTAAAATAGGTCTAATTTTTACCAATTCCAAGTTCTATGTCTATTGTTTAGGCATTGTAGTGTACACACCATGTGTGTCTGCACATTTGTACAAGCGAATATGCATACTGTAAAAAACAATACCATAGCTGCAGTTGATTGATTTGGGCAGCATTATTTGTAATGGCAGATACGATATGGATGAATTAAATCTATTCTGTGATTAGTGCACTTAAATAGCTTCCAAACTTTTTAGACATTTGTGAGTACTTTGTGACTTCTTTACCCAACAAATAACAAATTTGGTTATTTGCAGCATACATCATCAACATGCTCCATGCCTTTATATAATTTGATTCATTTTGAAATGCTGCATTTTAAACATAGATTAACAGATATATCCATCAGAAAAATATGTTGACAATTAGGACTGTGTTGCTGTTCGAAAAGATAAAAGAAACTAGAAGGTAATATATGCTAACACATAACATTTTACCATGTAATTCACAGTATCATAATTTATTATTCATCACTGAAACCTCAGCATACAGGCACATAATACCAACTATTTAACCATAATTCCTAGAAAGGAAGAAAGAACAAAATATGCCCATCTTTATTGTAAGACATTTCTTTTCATATTTAGCTCCTGCTCCGGTCCTCTTGGTGAAAGTTTTTTACTGCTTAAATCTCTTTCTGTATGATATTAGCAACAGTTACAGATTGTGTACTTCCTCTTTGCACTGACATTGCTGCTCCCACCATTTACATTATATAATTTTGAAGAAAGTAGTAAAATATGAGACTGCTATATGTTTTCAGCCCCTTCTTTTAAGAGATGCTATAAAATATTCTTTTTGATTTTTGTTAGCCCTGAGTCCAAGGTACACCTCAAAATAGTTTCCTCCTCAGGGAGCCTCAGAGCTGTCTGCAGCAGCCCTGGCACTGCCACATCCAGCACAGCTTAGCAACATTTGAATACTGAGTCCTGCCAAGAATCCACAGAACATGTGCTCAATACACGGATGTGCTCTGATGAATCAGGGCCATCCTACATATTCAGTTTGGGTCATTGCAACTTGCCTGTTTGCAGTTTGTAATATCAGTATCAAAAAAAACCTGCTCTTTTTTTTTTTTTTTTTTTCCCCCCCGAGGGGTGTGACTGGAAGGAAATGCTTCACTGTAAGTCAGGTGGATCCGTCTAAATGAGAGTTACTTAGAGCTGGAGCAGAAAGACCCTTTCAGAAGACTGGATGGAGAAACTGGGGAGAGTAGGAAGAAGCAAGATATTACTCTGCTGCAGTGCACCTGACTTCAGCATGTCTCACTTTCTTGACAGGAGAATTTCCTAGAGACCCCAACAGAACTTGCTGAGGTTGTTTCAATGATGGAAACCACTGCAAGCTGAAGGGCTTTCTAGAAGAAGGCTGTAGGAAACGCTGCCCTGCAAGGACTCAATATGAGATTTATTTTCAAGTTTGGTATTTCTTCTGTTTCATCAGCAATTCTGAGCTTTCCTTGGCTGAAGAGTTAAGTTATTCTAACTTATTCTAAGTAACTTTGCTGTAAATAAAACTTTTCTTTTTTTTTTTTTTTTTTTTTTTGAGACTGGCAGCTATTCCATCCAAGGACCTATGAGTCATGCTCTGCCATACCAAGTGTGGTTTAAAGTTTGAATAAACTCTCTCAGTGATCCAGGAGGTGAAGCCTTTGCAGCTGTGCCTACTCCTGTATGAACTGCAGCCCATGCAGGGAGCTAATTCTACAAATTATTTGGGAGCAAAATGTTGATGCATATTTGGGCAGTTGGAGATAAACTTCCATTGCAGAAACACATCCCTTAGCTCATAACTTCTGTGCAAAGAAGGACACCACACATACATAAGGCAATTATTATTTAATGTTTGACAGATAAATATCTGCATCTTATCTGTCTGGAGAGATATGAGTTCCTCTGCTATTCTCCCATATTGTTTTCATTTTGCAGTCTCCACAGAAGCCTGGTGCTTTGGTCTGAGACTGTATGCTGAAATATTGACAGCTGTTTCAAAGCAAGAGCTCAATCTTTCTTGTATAGACCTACAGCTCTCCCAGCAGGGCAAAATTCACTGGATTCAGGGCAGTAATAGATACCCAGACCAGTCACCTCGCATCTTCCAGCACAACTTCTTCAAAGTTTGTTTTTCTCTCAACACTAAGGGGAAGGTGACATTTTTATAACAAGTTCTTCTGGTTTCAGCTAACATTCCTCATTTATAGGTTCACATTTGCATTATTCAGGTGCTTGTTTCTAGTATCAAAGAGAAGCACATTGAAAGGACAACTCCCCAGATGTACAAGTGGTATGTGGTACAGAAACTCAACAGTATATGCAACTCAGCATTTTCATGTTTCTGCTCCCAGTGCAGAAGAAGGGAGTAAACAGAAAGAAACAAAATATGGCCCAGGAAGACCTGAAAGACCAGCAATAAATCATATTTTTTCAGTATGACAAAGGAGACAGAAAAATGGTTGTGCCAGATGCCCAGATTCGAAATATCTTCCAATACCTAAATCTGATGGTTTTGCTTTTTTTTGAAAATCATCAACAAGAATATGTTGTGCTACAGCAAAAGCTGGGGCCCAGGCTACACTGCAAGATGGAATAGTAAACATAGGTGCTACTTGCAAGCACTAGACAGAAACCCTTTTATGAACAAGCAAGGAAGATGTCTGATATTCATTTCATACTAACAATTGGCTCTACCCTCAAAATCCATGTTATTTCATAAACAAATCTATCTGGTTACATTAAAGTGAAAAAAGAAAACCCCGTAAATCTGCCCCTTATGAATTCCGGTAAAATTACTCCTTGAGTATTCTTTTCATCTAGAACTGCACATAAACTACCATCTGTATACTTGCACACCCAGGCTTTTTTTTAATACATGAACAGAGATCTAAAAATATCTTATATAACAAAGCAAATTTATTTACAGATTTCCTTTGGGTAGCATAAAGCTCACTGTAAAAGCTGACAGATCTTCACACTGTGCTATACTATGTGACACTACAGCATTTCTGTGAATAACACTCTGCAGGCTGGTGGCACATGTTCCAACAACAAATTATTGTTTCTGAAATTTGTAGATATTTTATGATTGATAAACAACTTCCACTGAAATGTTTAGGTTTCGGAGCAATGCAGAAAGCTACTTAAAAATAATTTGATCATGAAAGAAAACTGAAGGGAAATGAGTGATTTTTTTAAAAAAACCCAACATTTAAAAATATTCTCAATGGGGGTAACTAATAAAATTTTAAATATTTGATCATGTCAAGACATTTGTTCTGTCCCATGCCTGCTTAGTTTCTTTGAGACCCTTTTGTGAGGGATCTTGACTTTCAGAAATCCAGGCCACCTGTTAAAGTGGATTATTCTCACCCACAAGATTTGAAACCTTCAGAGAATTCTTGGTTTTGTCCTCTACAGAAGCTGTCTTGACTTTTCTTTCATCTATCACCCTCACCCAATCTTATGTTCTACTTTCACCAATATGCCCAGACACTGGGTTAATGTCTTGGGTTAGGCAAGAGGGGTCAAAATCTAGGAAGTGATCTGTGCTGCAGGAAGGAATACAACTTCCTTCCTGTGAGAGAGAGCCAATAATCAGGTAGTTTTAAGGATTGATAGGTAGGTAAACCAATTAAAAAAGTGATCCGCCTTCGAGGCAAAAGCCATATATAAGCAGAGACTCTCTGAAGCTCTTCCTCTTTGGACCTGCTGCTACTGTGTAGAGAGGAGCAGCTCCTGCTTCTCTCACTGGTAAGGCCCCAGCCCGGCAGGGAGCACGGGATCATCACACTGCCAGAGAGAGAGAGACAGAGATTAACTCTGTCCATGCCTGGACTAAACTTACAGACACCCATCCTACCTTGCAGAGAGAGGAACGAGTGAGGACATCTACATAAATGCAGCATAGAGACTTTACAGTCAGTGAGGAAAGCAGAACTGATACTCACAAGGGGGTGCATGGGAAGTTGCTTCAGGAGTGAAGCTGAAAACTCTTTCGGAAAACCATGGTTGGGGACTGAGCTAATAAATTCCCTGTAATATATGAAGATAGAGTCTAAAAAGGGAGATGTGAGGTTCTTGTTGCAGCCAATGAACTGAAATACTTAAGTACAGACAAGTAAGTGTTGAAAAAGTACAGCCTGATGAGAAACTTGAACCAAGAGAGAGGAGAGGCTGTGACCCAGAGCCCTGGTCCCGGGGAGAATGCTAGAAAACCTGAGTTGTCAGGAGAACCTGTGTTGCTGAGCACAGAAGAAGAGATTTGCTTTGTTGCTGCAGTTGAACTGGGCATCCTTAAAACAGGTACCCTGTAGACTGTTCATAACCCACCATAGTGGCTGTGGGAAGGCCACTGGTGTGGGAGAGATCCACCATTAAGCTGGACTTTGCTCCGGGCGGTGGCTAATGGTGAGGCAGAAGACCCATAAAAAACTGTATTTTTCTTACAGAAGATCCATGGTGTAAGCAAAAGAAACTTCTCTCCCTAAATGAACTGGAACAAGAGCTGTTTCTGAAGTGGTAAACTGACTGAAGGTCGAAGTGTTGTCTTTTGTATGTTGTCAGGGAAAATGAAAAGGAGAGGTGGGGGGAAGGAGGGGTGGTCTGAGGAGTTTGTTCTGGTTTTTCTTGGTTTTTTTTCTTTCCCTTTGTCTTAAGTATATTAATAAAGTTTCTTTGTACTTTATAAAATTTGAGCCTGCTTTGCCTACTCCTAATCCTCATCTCACAACAAACAATCAAGTAAATTTAGGTAAGTGTGTTGGCATTTAGCCACAAACCTAAATAGGCAAACTGAAACCACTACAGTTTTTAAGTCAGTCGTCCTCTGGTCTCCCTTGGAGCTCTGCAGAAATTGGTATCACAGTTGCCTCCCTCTTGCCCTGAGCTATCAGATAGCACAACTCTGGGTGACAGACTCCACGTGAGAGGTGGCAGCAGCACTTCAGTTGTTTCATACCTGAGCTTCTTTAGGTCTCTCTGCTGAATAAATAGACATAAGGATTCATTATCACTTTTTTAATTTAATCTATCTCTTCCTTGACCTCTCCTCATGCTTCGCCTTGCAATAAATGTCGCAATTAGTCTTCTGTAAGTGTAGAAAACTCCTTTCCTCCACGATGAGCATGGAGCACAATGAGCATTAATAAAAGTATTCAGTAGATTTACTGTGGGGAATCACATGGCATAGTTCTGAATATGAACTTACTTTGAAAAAGATAAATCAGCTAATTTCTGCACAGTCTAAAAAATACTTAGTGTTTCTTTCTAGTAATTGTTAAACTTAGAGTAACATTTGCCTTCTCAATGCCAATTTAATTTTCCAAAAAGATAATTTCTTTTAATTTTTCTTTTTTAGTAGTATCCCCTTTCATCTAAGCAAAATTTCAGATGCTTTTGTACTTATTTAAAATTACTCTATTACCAATTTTCATACACGTTAACAAAATGTTAAACATTAGGAGTGCTTTTTTTAGGTTTTTTTTAAGATGGTCTAGAATGAACTAAATTAATACTGTGTTTTCTGTGGTGGAGGGAAAGTAGCTTTCTCATTATTGGTTTTCACCATTTTAATGAATTTCCAAGGAAACAACGCAGGAAAGCTACACGACACAGTCATCCTTTAAAACATTTACTATTTCTTTTTTTATGTATTCCTTATCATTGGGTACTTGAATGCACTCAAGATGACTTACAAAAGTTACCTATATGAGTAGGTAACTTAAGTGTGTTTGAGGCACGACCACAGATAGCTTTCTGAGTGAGTGCCTAACTCTTTTTCCTATTTGTACTTTATACAATTAGTATATAATTGTATAAACAATACAACAATAAGTACTGTATACCAACTTACAAGTTCAAAGAGCACAGGTATGACAGAATGTCTTAAATTTGTATTTTTCCAAATTCTTAAAGATATGACTCACATAATAAAACTAAAATGAAATCAAACCAAAAATTAACAAAATCCTACCATTCTTATTCTGACGTAATTTGTTATAAAATACTCTGTGTTTATATCTATGTATCTATATATGAATAAATCTATTCATTTCAATAATGCAGTGTATTTCAACAATGGATGCTATAAGTTATCCTCCATCATTCAAGGCCAGATTGGATGGGGCTCTGAGCAACCTCATCTAATGCAAGGCATCCCTGCCTGTGGCAGGGGACTTGGAAATATACTATCTTTTAAGTCCCTTCAACTCAAACCATTCCATGGTTTTAAGTCTACTCCCTTTGAAAAAAGAAATTAACACCACGGCTCTACTGCTGAAAGGTTAAAATCTTCCTTTTGTGAATAAAGAAAACTTGTGAGCCAATTCTCCTGCATAGATATTGCCCTGCACAGAGATATCAGACAGAAGACAAGATAGGAACATGTGGCAATGGGGATGCAATGGCAACACTGCACTAGTTACAATTACCACAAAGTGATGGGTACAGTGGGGTTACAGCAGTCCCTGCAGGGCTGTTTGTTAATCTGCTCAAGAGCACATCTTTCACTGAAGGGTAAACAACCCTGAATCGCTGTTAACACAGTCAGTGACTCAGAAGAAGCTCTCACTGCACCTACTCTGCAGCTGATGCCAGAATGTTCCCAATACCAAACCTATCTCACAAAATAAAAACCTCTTTAGAGGGTATTTTAAGTTTTTTTTAATATGTTGCTTTCCAGACTAAGAAACCAATTCATTCAGTCCAGTTGGGCTAATCAATCACATGACCAACTCAAGCACACATTTCCATGGAATGAAAAACTTGCATCATATCATATCATATCATATCATATCATATCATATATCATATCAGTTTTATTTTCTTTCCTGCTTTTTAAAAATGTGTCTTATTACCTACCCATGTAAACAGGTTGAAATTCCAGCATAATTTAAGGAAAGTCACCATACTGCAGTACTTCAAGTGAGTTTGTGCATTTCTTGTAAACTAATGCTAAACTTTTCAGCTACATTACCCTCTGTTTTCTCCTCTCAGTGAAAATGTGTTTCATTGCAGATACTTGCCTAATTGTTGTAATACTTTTAGGGTGAAGAGTTTTAGGGTTTTAATTTATGAAAGAGAGTTTCAAATATAATGCCTGGAAAGGGAGAAAGACAGTGAGTCACTTAAAAGGCAATTATGGTTTGTAGAGTCTACGCTTATAATCAAGAAAAGACAGGAATTTTGCAATGGTTCTCTCTTTGAATCCAGCAGCAATGCAGCTCTTCTCTAAAAAATGTAATATACTAGACAAAGTCGGTGACTGAACCATACACTGATCTTGTACTGAATTTTTCATGAGTATTAAAAACCCCAAAATTGCTTGAGAACTCCACAGTAAATCTCTTTCCCAGAAAAGGGAAATGTCCTTTGAAGCAGGCACATGAGGACAAAGATGCTGCAAAAATGAGTACCAGTGGGTAGCTGAGGAAACTCTGGCCAAGGCCTTTCACGGACTAAATGTTTGGGCCATCCTATACAGAGCAAAGGTGCACAGCAACAGCCTTTCCAGATCTGAAACCACAGACTAGAGTGGTTTTGCAGTCTGCTGTGCGCACACATTAGGTCCTTTTTCTCTTTGCCCCTGAACCACAGATTTAATTAGGATTTAAATAAGGTTTTTTCAATGTCTCAATCATTTTCAGTGCTGATTGCATATTGCACGTTTTTAAATCTGAGAAGTTATCACTGAACTGGATCAATTCATGATCAACTAGAAGCTTTCTGAAACAAGGTTTGAGGGACCTGCTATAATGCTCTCTCAGGATCAGTCATCTTCAGGAGCTTTGGAGAGAGCTGGAAGAATAAAAATCTTTGGTATATGCTCAATGCTGTTAGGGCTTTCTTAATTTTAACAGTGACGTCAGTGAGCAGGACCACATTTTAATGTGATTTTGGGGGTTAAAAGGATATTGAATCTCCTTTGAAAACTCACAATGTACTTTCAGTAGTGGTGTACATTGTGGCCATTCCTTCAGCTCCCTCCATCCCAAATTCGAGACAGATTTATAGTATTTCTCATGGCTCTCCACAGTCCACATTTGGTCTAGTTGTTCTGTCTCATGGATTATGTAAGAACCCAAAAGGGCTGAAGTCCTTATCTATTTCCATAGTATGGGATTTTTTTATCTTGTCACTGTGATTTTGAGTAGTTAGTTTACTCCTATTGGTATAGAAAATAATAGCATGCTTTTTCTGGAAATCACCATAAATCCTCACTATGACTAAAACACATTTATCACATGGCTTCTACATTTCCATCATAATGTAGAAAAAGTCTCTCTCTTTCTCAAAACGGAGAGTTGTGTTCCTACACATATTCGTACAACATACACTTTTTTTAATGAAGTCTCCACAAGCATCAAGCTGACTTGATTTATTTTTTTATAGTACGTCCCAGAGAGTATTGCAGAAATTCTGCAGCTTTTACAACTGCCTGCATTTTATAGCATCCCAAACATGTGTGATTCTACTTAACTGTCATCAGAGTTTCGTAAGAATCACCTACTGCATCCACGTTTGTGTTACAGGCATATTATACTATGTTTCTGCCACTTCCTTTTCGCTGCATCATCATTCATACTCCTCATACTTGTCAACCAATTCACCTCCAGACAGTCACATCTTTAAAATGCTAATGTATTCTATGCTATGCAACAACGTGCTTCTGTCTTTTACTGGCTAGATGAAAATTTTAACTGAATGGAAAAAATTAGGAAGAAACTGCAGTGCAGTGATTTATGTGAATAAGTTATAGTACATCTATTTATAGCACTACACAGCTTTTTAATGATAGTCTGTTGGTATAATTAAGAATCCTTGCACAGAGTTTGAACAAAAACATAACAACAACAATAATATTTAATTGCATTTTATATGCAAAAATCAATGGGCCTTCAGCTAAGAGCAATATGTTATTCATATGCTACTGATTCTAAATTGGGTTGTGACATACTGTTTGTTCCTCAAACTCACTGAAGATGCACACATTAATTTACAAAAACTCCAGAAAATGCATATGGGAAAGAAAAATGAGGCCTACTGTTTACACAAAAGGAGGAAAAGGGAGAAAAACTTTATCATGGGACACACACAATATAAGTAATCAACTCTCATTAGAAAGGCATATATTCCTAGAGCAACAAATGATTACATATAAAAGAAAGGTTTAACGTAAAAAGCTGGTATAAAAATAAAATCAAAAGCTCATGATTTTGATTATATTATCTTGTTAGAACAATAAAAATCTCAGACATCCTTGGACATATTCGCAGAGTATCTGCATGTCACAATAACAGCCCCAGGCACACTAACTCTTGCCTTCTATTTTTATAACTCCTGTAACAAGCTGAACATATTTTTCCCCTATGGTACCAGAAAACAAATGTTCCTCCTTACTTACTGTGTGGTGTCTGTGGAAGGATGTATTTGAAAATAATCTGGAAGAATAACTTAAAATGCAGAAATACTACTGGTGCTTTTTTTTAATTATCAATTTAAAATTCCATTCTTCACAGACAGCATTTGCCCAGCAATCCCTACACTACAAAACCAATGATGAGGAGTTACTCCCCTGGAGTAAACCTCTTTACTGTAACTGTGCTTTTGAAGAGTGTTGTCAGCATGGAGAGTGTTAGAGCTGCACATAATCCCTGTGAGCACTGAGCCTTTTTCTTCATTACGTGAAAAAAGACATGCAGCCACAGTTGTTGCAGCATTATCAGCCCTGGGCTGCCCGAGGGTTCCCTTCAATGCTGTAAAGGGCATTATTAAAGGTATCTGTGACAGACTGACTCACAAACAAAACCAGATGTGACCTATAAAGCAAAGGGAATTTAACAAGACCTATTTATAACATTATTTTCCCTCAGTCCTCTCACATTTGAAAGATCACAGTAGCCAATATAGCTCAGAATTGGGAAGGAAGGCAGGTGTCAGGATCTACTAAAGGATCATATATAAGTAACTGAAGAGAGGCACCTTCCAAACCTGATGTTCCTTTCAAGCATTAGGAATAGAGAAGAGTATAAAATCATTTAAAAGCATGAAAAACAAAGTTCTGGAGAAACTGCTTTCTCTGAGCAACAGAAACAAAGGATTTTTGTTCTCAAGGAGTTTAACACAGAGTTGGCAGGGCCAAAGGAAGATTGAAATATACTGCAGAAGACTCGTAAAAAACTACATAACTTCACATTCCTACCAAAAAGAGGAGATTGGGAAGATGCAAAACTATTAATTCTGGGGTACGAATCAAAGAAGTTGATAAAAATTAATGTTGGAGTAGAACAGGTTTTAGAGCAAAGTGCCAAAATGAACAGGAACAATTCTCAGGGGCACTTTCTTTTCTGATGGTACAAAGGAGAAAGATGGGACTCTGAATAGCTGAAGAAAGGTCTCAGAGGACTGAGTCCATGGTTTCACAAGACACAAAGTACTGTGTACAAGCAGCTGTCACCACTAGCTCCCTTCCAGCCTGCCCCACCTGCAGCTACTGCAGTCCCCACACCCGTTCTGTGAGACCTCTGTTTCCATCGGGCATGGGTGGCCAGGTTTTGGCAGCTGAGGACCTGCAGAAGTGGCTTCTAGGGAAAGAGATCAGTAGCTCTGCCACAGATCCACTGCAGAGCACAACTGAGTCCAACAGCAAAGCTGGTGGTATCTCCAGGAAAATGCATGTGAAGAAGGGCAGGAAAAGCCAGACAGAGAGAGAAGGAAACAAAAGGAATGAGATCCAGCAGAGGGAACACCAAGATTGGCAGAGGAGGAAGAGTTCCATTCTGGAGCAGACATCCACGCTGCAGCCCATGGAGAACAATGCCAGACCAGATGGATACGCCTGATGAAACTGCAGTCTGTGGAGAGCCCACATGGGAGCAGAGGAAAACCATGAGGAGGAAACAGCAGCAGCAGAGAGGAACTCCTGTGTACTGATCACCCTTTATTCCCCTCCATGGTGCTTGAACAGGGTAGGGGAGCCAGGAGTGAAGGAGTGAAGTTGAGCCTGGGAAAGGTGGGAGAAAAGATGTAGCTTTACTGTCTGTCTCTTTAGCATCTAACTAGCCAAAACTGTTATTGTCAGGAGATTAAATCTGGTTTCCCACAGCAGTAATTAGTAAATGATTTCCCTGTCTGGATCTATAGGCTTTCCAATTCCTGCTTTTTTTCCTCCCTACTTTGTCCCCCTTTCCTGCTGGGCGTGGGGGGCAGTGAGTAGCTAGGTAGATGTTTGGCTGTGGGCCATGGCTAAACCACCTCAATATTACTACAGGAAACTTCCCATTCAATGTCGAAAAAAAATTTCGGATTGTTAGGCACCATGAGAGCCTGAAAATTTATTATCCTGTGTAAAGTCACCAATACAGTAATTTTTCATTATCTGCTAAAAGCAGGAAATGAAAAAAGGCTACACAAATTTAGTACTGTCTTACTGCTTGAGCAGTCACATTTGATGACCTATAATGAGAAATCTGGTAACTAATGAACTTGAAAAATCCAATGAAAGTAGCAAGGAAGAAGAAACTTTAAAACAGGCACACAGTAACCTGAGCTTTGGACTATCCGAGACTGACTTAAGCAGTCATGGAATAAAACTATACAGTCAATAACTAAAACAACGAAAAGGAAATTATTTTTCACACCTTATGCAGTTGAGTTGAAAAAGTGTACCACGGGACTTGTGGATATCAAAACTGGCTAAATGCAACATCAATTCTGGTTCATTAAGTAACTGGGTCACACATTTTCTTGCACTCAGATCACTGGGGAAGCATATGCCCAAGATTATCTATTCCACTTTTTCATAGGCATATACTTTTGTGTTGGTTTTCTTCCCCGTTTTAACCATGCAGGGATGCTCACAGACAACGTTCAGGAATAAATCAAGGCTTACTTATGGGATTTCTACTATTAGCTTAAAGAACTGAAAAGGAGCTCAGCTTGAAAATTTGCCCCTAGTAAGCCTATGCCTGCTGTAGCATGATCCACAGCACATCATGGCCCATAACATTTACCCAGCCAATACCCATGTGACTGGAACCTCCTGCTGTTATTAAATTTGCCATAGGCAAAGATACTCTCATGTCTCCTCTTGCTCATATTCCATGAGCAGTTCCTCATACTCAAGGAGAGACTGGGAATATTCATTAGTTGGGACCTTACTTTTGCATTTAAGTGTTTTCAAAATAGATTATCCTTCTTTATGCAGGCTATTTAGGGAGGAGTAGCAGGCAGGTTATTCTACATTTCTTCAGTTTTCATTGAACAGCCATCTAAAAAAATGGCAAGTAGGGATAAGGATGCTGAATACAGCTTGAACAGGAGCAGCATATCAGATATTCACGGATATTTAAAAGCACTAGTCTGCTTAATCAAACAAAATAAATACAGTAGTAGGAGTCAAACATCTATTTTTTCAAAGAGTAAACCAGTCCTGGTTTTCATAGGGCAAAAGGTCTCTGTGAAAGACTGTACAAGAAATAAAATGTACTTTGAAAGAAGAGATATACATGAGGAATATAAGATCTGTCATAAGAGATGAAAGGAAGCATGAAAGTTAACATCTATTTACTGGCAGAGAGAGACATGAAAGAAGGAAATGGAATGATATTTAAGAGTACAAAATTCCTTTTGAGATCATTTTATGAAAAATACCTCAGAAAGGATGCACAAATTCAAATGTCAGGAAAAGAAATGCTCCTTGATGAAGTTATTTACAGGATGGTTTGGAGTACTGAAAATGATGAATTTAGAAAAAGTCAGCTGCAATTCTTTGCTCCATCAGACTTCATTACTTAGTGTAAAATAGAAAATCCAATGCACTGGATATAAATAAGAGCACAGGAGAAAGGCAACAGTCACTTTATTAAAAAACAGAGCAGCCACAAATGCACGACAGCTGGAAGCAGAAGACTCTTAGACAATAGAGTAAGACTGTGAAAGAGCCTTCAAATACAACCAGCTGCAAAAAGAAAACACTACATGGTGTTTAGAAGGAGGAACCTGAAGTTACAAAAAGGCTGGGAGAATATATTTTCTTGCAATTCCAGGGTACAAGATTTGAGGGATCTTGCAGACTTCCCAGTAATTGACTAAAGGGCATTAGTGTTGCAGCTATTTTGGGTTTTTCTTAGATCAGTTTAATATCCTACACAGACAGCTGAATTGTATTAATAATATTTAAAATATGAAACCATTTTAAATTGCAGTTGTTCAAAGTGCCAGGGGCAATATTACTTTTCTCGCTTTTGAAGGAAAAAAGAGGAATACTACATACTTATATTAGACTTTGGTTACAGCAAGTAAGCCAAAATCACTTTTCTATTTCAATTAAGTGCATGGTGGCTTATGTAACTACACTCTAAAAGCAGGAAAACTGCTAGAATGGAGTGGTCAAAGAGCAAAGAAACCATGGAGAAAGTTCCAGTCCAGCAATGGTAGACAATGGAGCTGATTTAATTAGGGATTCTATCTGACCTCCAGTAATTTGATTTTTAAACAAAATTTGGAAATGTAAAGGTGAAAGGACAATAGCACATTATATTCCAAGGTCCTCTGAAATGTCAAAATGTACGTAAAAAGAAACTTAATGCTGCCAAAGTATTTAGCATTACAGAAAATCACCAGGACTAGCTGGAGAAAGTTAGACAACACAAAGTATGAGAGGCCAAGAAAACATGTCCTACAAGCCACAGTGGAGGAAACTGGGCTTGTTTGCCTTACTTTAGCACTTAGCAACAACTGAGAGGGGGCAATAGCCTTCAGGTGCACATAAGGTTCTCATAAAGAGGAAAGGAATAAACTTTTTTTATATCCAATGCAATTCACAGGCCTACATTGAATTGTGGCTTATTAAGTTGGGCAAAAGGGAAAATACTCCCCAAAGATAAAAGCAGAATGGAACACGCCATCTAGGAAAGGTATAGAAGCTCCAGATTTTGTAGAGACAGTTAAGACAGACACCTGCTGAGGACGTTTCAAGTACTCTGGGTCCCATCCAGTATGCTGAATCTCCAAGCAAGGAGAAAGATGAAGTCACCTCTTCATATCTGAGACTTGTTTTTCTACATTGTACAAAAAACATTCTGAAGTAGGAATAAAGCCTTCTATAAATTGTATTTTGAAAACAGATTTAGTAGAGTCTACTTGACACTTCCACTTCTGCTCATGAAAATTCTTCGAACATTTCAGTTAGACACAAATCCCTCTTTTAAAAAGGAACAAATTAAGTTCACAAAATAGGTTTCAGTAGATACAAAAGAGGTGAATGTAAAAGTTGTAAATAGTTAAGCCTGTGGACTTTTGCATTCTCTGTCACTTCTCTTTTTCATTTCTTTTTGAATCTCTGTCATCTGAAAACACATTAAAACTGGATGAAGAGGCTGGAAAGAATTCATTAGTGGCTCTGGTAAGCATTTAGAAAGCAAGTGTCGGGTTTCAGTGAAATAAGGAAATGCAGGGAGAGGAAGTTCAGGGAAGGTATTTACTGTCGCCCCTACTGCATTTTAAAAAAGTTAAATTTTCATCAAGATGTCACATTTACTTTCACCTATAATAATGCACAAAGCATAATTTCAACCAGAACCACCTCAAGAACCAGTGCAGCTGTAATTCTTGGGTTTGTTTCTCTTAATGCGGCAATCAGACTTTTTTTTTTTTTTTAAACAAGAGGACATTTGTAAACGATAATGACTGTTCATGTGATAATTTAGATTTGTACAAACATATGATTTAGTGTTATTCAACATTCTGGTTTAAAAATTACCACAGTAGCACAGATTGAATGGCTTGCAATCGAACTTCCTGGCAGATTTCTAAATGCAATTTACTGAGAAACATATTTTTATGTTGAGTATTTAGTGTAGCACTAAGACATCACAAGTTTCCAGAAAGCTACTTGATAATCTGGAAGAACAAATAAATGTAATGCTTTCAGCAAAAACCTACTGGCTTCAATGTCCCTACACGCTGAGAGCTGTTGTGCACAACCATGCTGTAGGCGTGCCTATGCCCATGCATCTGAGGTGGGACATGCACCTTTAATCTCAAAGACTAACAGTATCACCATGCCCGTATCACCTCCCCTTCCATCCCACATAAATTCACATTTCTCTCAACCTGAGAGGCCTTTTATTTAAAAGAAAACTACAATACAATAAAACATGAAACATGCCTCTAACAGTCAGGAAGGCACACAGGCTGTGAGCGCCTTTGAGGGCAACAAAGTTCACAGAACCTGTGCTTACTAGTAAGTAGTTTTTCTTTGTCATTTCATTAAGCATCCACATGTATGATTCTTACCAAAACCTTTAAGGGAAATGGAATTGCCTGAAGAGAAGCCTGGTGACCTACAGGAATAATTCATTTTCCTAACACCATCTTGCAGCACAAACGGGAGAACCCAACAACCACTCCAAATGGAAAGAAAGGGTGTTTCTTCAAAAAGTCAAATCTGAAGTTAGGGTCCACACTGACAAGTTAGATAGCACTGAGATGACTGCAGTGCAGCTGCAATGCAGCTCTGGGGGGGGATCAAGGAAAAAAAAAAGCAAAAAAAGCAACTCCTAAGGGAAGGAATGAGGAGACCATACGCATAAGTTCTTGCAGCTTTCATAGCACGTATTAGAAAAAAAGTTGGTCTTGTACACAACCAGCTGAGCTCCTAGAAGGTAGCAAAGGGGGTTCCTATACTTGACATCTACCACTTGGTACATGCTTTAGGTTGAAAGCATCTGGGAGTAGTCTATTTTGCAGAGTTGTATTTTCTCCTAATGGTGTTTCGTACAGAATGAAGCCTTTCAGACCCATGAAATTGCTAAAGGGAGGTAAGGGTTTGGAGCAAAGAGGAAAGAGGATATTACAAAAAGAGAAAGGTAACTGATTTACAATCTGAAAAGAGTTGGAAGTAATATCTAGCTAAGCCATGGACAAGGATATGAAATTCCTGGAAAGTCCCAATTTAGCCAGATTGCTGAGAAGACCTTAAAGACAGTGACTGCACCTTTCCATTATAACCTGAGCACAGTTAAGCAAAGGAGAACACAGTGACACACAGGGTTTGAATGTCCCCATTTTAAGTTGTTTAGTGTATATGCACTGCCAGTGTGAATGTCCACATGGAAAATCACTTAAAGAACAAAACGTATTAGGAGTGACATAATGAAGATATTTAAAAGTGATATGTTTGTTAAGAATGTTAAAAAAAAAAACTTAACTTTTTGTGAGCAGCAACACAGAAGGTATTTAAAACATAAAAATATATTTTAAAGAAAATTAATTCAGAATTAATACATCTATTTACAATATGGAAGCATTTATGTTGGAAAGCATTAATTCTGGAAAGAATAGAGAGTTCACGGTACTTAACCCAATGAGCAGGATCTCCCAGCATGATACTGCTGCTAACAAGGCCAATGTGACCCAGAGACTTATATGGAGACTTTTTTATGGATCTTTATCTCCTTAGGTGAACATAACTGACAGCAGTGTGTTCAGATATACTTGCTATAAAAATGATACAAGAAATCATGAAAAGATCACAGAAATGAACAAATGCCTGGAAAATCCTCACTACAGAGAATCCTTTGAGATGTTTACGTTATTTACAATTTTATAAAAATAATTACCACATAACTGAGCAATAATATATGTAAAAAAAAAAAAAGACTGGAAAAGGCCTCTGGATTATCAAAATCTGTGTGATCTATGTGTAGTTTCTGTAGGCACAATACCCTGTAACTCCTCTCTGTAGAGAATAATATTTAATGTGGAGAGCTGAAAAAGACATAGCAAGGTTAGTAAGGACAGAGGGATCTAGTTGGATTTAAATAACTTTTATCTGGAAATAAAATGGCAATTTAAAAATGAGACAATTAATTATGAGAATAATTAACAATTGAGAACTTTGGACTCGCTGTCAAAAGACATTCTCTTCCTAAAAAGAATGATTTTTCAGCTATTAATTTTAGCTTTTGTAATGTGGCTGACAAAATTGCAGGTGCCATGACAAAAATTAACATTTGCCTGCCAGCTATGTATTTCATCCAAATTATCAGGATATCTATGAAAACGTGGTAATTAGTATCTGCTTGAACTACACATTTTCCTTATAAAACAAAGCAGCATGACTCATCAGTTTATCTGAGTATGTTAGATATAATAAATTACTGCAGATCAACACACAGAGAAGCAGCTGAAATCTCATCTAGTCCACTGCAAAATGGTAAATGACCTTTTCTCACAATGAAGTCCTGAGTTAGGAAAAAAGATTACACACAAGAACTGGAGTGTCTCTATTGATCTGTGCAGTAGATACTCGCACAAGGCATTTGCTAAGCCATTAATTTCAGAATTGTGGACAATATGAGTGTCTTCATGAAGGTAACTAGATTTCCAATATTGGCGTGGCTCCCCCTTACAGTGAAATATACATCCCTGGGGTGAAAGGCACATTTTACAGCATTTCAGAACACGACAAAGCATTGGTGCTACATAAGGAGTCTCTCATAGCTCCTACAAACAATTTAGCAGAGCAAAACTGGGAAAGTAATGGTTATGAAAAGTGGTCATCCGTCAATAGGATTGTGCTATAGATCTCTAGGTCATTTTCCAGATCCCTGAAAAAGCACTGAAAGGTAAGTATCCCATACTTATTGGACCTCTGGAGTTTTCCACAGTGGTAAACTGAAAAGCTTCTGATCACCCTCCTTACTGCTCCATCTCTACAGGGCAGAAACTCCTAAGCACATTTTTAAGTACTGAAGTATTACAACAGAATAACTCCAGGGATGTAAACAAGATGAAGGTTGCTAATGTAGTACATGATCCTTCTGCAGGCAAGGAACTGACTATCTTTTCTACCTTACAAAAGCTCAGGTCAGTCTGGCATATGTGAAGCCTCTGTACCTCCCTTCCCAACCTTTGTTATGGCTTTCTGATACTTGAAATCAAAGTTTCAGATTCTTACTGAATATTGAGCCTTGGGGGAGAATTAATTGCAGATTCTTGTTATTGTGGTATCATCATGACTATTTAGCCTATTTCAAATTCTTCAGTGACTGGACCACCTGAACATAATGAAGTAACAACAGGTATCTCTTTGATTTTCAAATCACTCAAGTTTTCTTAACAAACATATATTCCTCTTGCAAAATTACTATGATTCTCATCAATAAAGAGGAGTAAAAATAGCTACATTATTCCTGGCGATACATTTCTGTAAGCAGAGTCAGTATGAGAAACTTGGAAATTCAGTAGCACCTGATAGGATTCTTTGTTGATTTAAAAGAATATTCATTTGCCAGTATAGGATATGATTCAAAGTGGCATTTATCTTTTCATTTCTTTCTATCTGAAATCATATTATTCCTGTATGTCATAGCACTCTGTTATAGGAAAGATGTTAAAGAAAACCAGAGACTCACTGAAAAATTCAGGTTGGAAGTGATCTCTTGAGATCCGTAGTCCTGTACTTTGTTCCAAACACAGCTAACTTCAAAATTAGATGAAGTTGCCCAGGGCTTCTGTACCCCAGAAAATACAAGTTTACCACAACATCACAAGCTCTGTATTCAATACTGGATCTCCAGACTTCTCTGAGCTTCCCTTGCCTGATTTTCAGTTTTGGCAGCAGTTATCTGGGGGCCACGTGCCTGTTGCCTCTCTACATTGGCTTAGCTCTAGGAGTACCCAGGGCATGACACTGTGGGACAAACAATCACTCTGGGGTAATAGGGCTGGATCACAGCAGTGTACAGCCTTAACCGGAATGAAATTGAGGAGGAAGGGAGTTCAAACCACCAGTATTTACATCTTCCTGATGAACCTGAGACATCTTGCTGTGAAATCCCTGCTTTCTGCTCAAGTAACACTGATATCATTCACTTCAGGATCCAGAGAGACAAATTAAGCATAATGCCCAAAATCTTGTTTATGGACTGAAAGGAAACAAACCTGATAATGTACACACATACATACACACATTTAAAGCTAAGAATTTATTGTTAGTTTGCATTTCTTGTTAGCATAATTGAAATCTTAATAGTCTAATTCAAGAATCACTATTACTCCTACTCTAATTATTAGAAAAGAAATAAAGAAAACCAAATAAAGGAAGAAATACTTCTATATTAACAAAGCAAAGTCCTAGAAGTAATAATATGGTTTAAATTGTTATGCATACACTTCTTAGTTTATAACCCTTTTACTAGTAAAAATATCTCATGCTTTAACTGTTCCTGTGGGTCCTAATGTGGATGGGTTTGAGACTGGCAGTGGTGGTGGAAGACTTTCAGCAAGTCATCAGCATCTACAGCCCTTTGTGAGGAGGAATATGATGCTGATGGTTTCTTCTTCCTCAATCTAGGATCTCTTTGCAGTACTTTTTAGATACCTGATAACACACACTTTATACCTTGCTCTTTCTTTGCTGGTCTGCAAGTCTATGCTCTTGTTTTTTGTTCCCCCTAAAAACAGAGATGCAGGTCTGTATATCTTCAAATGACCAGTGGTGACTGGTCACTTGTAGATCTATGTAGTTATAAATCTGGAGTCTCCAGTGCCAAGCCTGTGTACCATCTCAAATCATCACATGCATGTATTGCTCCCTACTGTATTCTGTGTGTTCATTTCTGTGTGTTCTTCATGGCAGGTCTGCAATTTTCCACCTTATGTTACAGTTGTAAATATCTCATTCTTCACACAGTAGTTGTTCATTACTATTTTTTATATAGTATCTATGTTTGTGCTGTGCCATAAGGAAAGTAAAATTAATTAACTATAATCACCTTGTCATTAGAAATTACTGCTGTTACAGTTAACTCAAGTAAAAATAAAGCTCCAGAAAGGTCAAAAAAATTCAGAGCCTTAAGCCTGTGACCTTGCAAACTCAGTACGAAGCCCATGGCAATGGCAGTACTGTATTGTGGGACTACATGGTTACAGAAGACTGAGGGTAATACCAGAGAAAAAGGGGGATATACTTGAATTTTTTGCATAACATTTTTAGTTATATTTATGCTTTTTGTGCTAATTAGTTAGTGTGGACTGTGACTGTTGTTATTATTGCAATTAAAATATTTTTTGTATTTTCATTAGATTGTTAAGACTTTAATTAGCCAAATGAGATTCTGAGCTCTGTATTTATAGTGTGTTCTCTTTTGTCTGCAGGAAGAATTGAAGCATAACATGTGATCCAGCTGAGATGTCACAATCTCCCTGCACACAGATTCCAGCACCTCTCCAGGTAGCCTTTCCCAGTGTTTAAACCTTCTCTTGGGGAACAATCTTTTATTTCCTTCCAGCCAGGATTTATCCTGTCACAGCTCATGCCTATTTGCCTCTCATCCTTCCACTGTGTGCCTTTCAGAAAAATGTGACCACACTGTTGTGTAAGGTGCTTTGGTAGTAGGTAGATGTTAGTTGTCCCCTCAAAGTTTTTTCTTCTCCAAGCTAAATACCTCAAGTTCCCCAAGTCTCATCATCTGTCATGACCAGCAGCCCACTAAGTACCCCTGTAGCCCTTCAGTGAACCTTCTCCAGTTTCTATTTGCATATTCTATCCATCTTTCCTATGGTCCACCGTGCAAAATTCAACACTTCCTCAGAGCAGGCTTTATTTCTAGTACAGACACGTCAATTAATAAAAAGGACCAGCACCGCACACGTGTATGTGCACAACACTGCTGAAGTAAAAAATGGATTCTAAAATTTAAAAGACCAACACTAGTTTTTGTTTTTCCTGTTTACTAGCCTTGAAGCTATGCAAAAAAAGGAAAATGAGGAAGCTCTTAGAAAACTATTGTATATTCATGAAAATATTAGTAGCTTACCTTTTAAAATGCACTAATAAAACTTGCAGGAATCCACATTTCATATATTAGTTCCAAATAATGTATTTCAATATTTCTGTTCTTTACTAATAGCCTTAAGCCTCATAAATGTATGAAGCGTCTCTGTTTTAGATTAATTTAAAAACAATTCTGAAATATTTCAGTTCCTTTTATGAAAGGCATTGCTTCAGCATGTTTCAGTGAAAAAATTAAAATCCCACTCAATGATTTGAAACCTCATTCATTTTCATCTGCTACCTGAGTGTTGTTTCTAAAACCATCATTATACTGCCTCATTCTCAAAGACAGCATTTCAGAGAACCCACTGAACACCAACACCTTACTAACACCTCCCTGTGATGTTTTAAGAACCTCTCAGTGTATATTCCTGTGTCTCACGATGCAAAGCCCCAGAAGAGAGAGAGAAGAGCAATTATACTGCTGTCAGCGTTAAGATCTTGCACTCAGCACTAGTGAGTCATTACCCCTACAAACTGTCAGCCAGACTTTTATCAGGGAGACAAATAACATTATAAGAGGCTATTTTAAATATATATCTTGGAACAAGGCTGCAAATTAAAAAGAGGTCAGAATAGTTCCATATTTCTCTTTTATAAACACTGAAAAGACATAAAAGATGTGTGAGAACTACCAGTGGGCTTTGAACATACTGGTTTTTACCACAGGAGTTCAGAAGTGGTCCTTCCCTGCTGGGAGGTGTCACCACCCACAGCTTCCCATTCCTTTGGAAGCAGCCAGCCTTTGCTGAGCCCCAACAGCAGAAATACACAGTGAGTACAATATGTCCAACTTGTACCTCAGTATACACACACCCCTATTTAACCAGATTCTAATGTACATTGGTCTCACTTGAATACAATGAATCTGGGGTTTCTCTTGAGTTCTTTTGCATAATTGTTGAGTGGTAGTTCAATTTAGTTATCTATTGATCTGTCGAAATGGTGTTCTCAAAAGGCTATTCAAAGACATACAAAAAAACCCTCCATAACTGAAAAACAATAGTTGCCTACATTTGTTTGAGCCTACTCTCAAATAATATAAAAGGAGATTCACAGAATAATTTGAAACATAAATTGTACATCTTTCAAAAACAATTATAAAAGACATGATGTCCATGATCTGGAAAAATGTGCAAATTTGACCTGGAGCCCTAATCATTGAGAAGCACATCCTACACTCTGCACTTGTACAAAAGTAGCTTATGTAAAGTAAATTAAACTAAATTAAATTTTTTCCTGTTACAGAGATGTAGAATCAAGGGTCACGCTACAGCCTTTTACAGGCTAATAAAGGCTTTGATCAAAACCAATGCTTTTTAAAATGCGCTGTGCTCCTACTGCTTCACTGTATCCCAGTTCTCTAAAAACAGTCACCAATATGATTGACTTGCTTCCTGAAGACTAACAATGTGGATGATCTTCTTGGCAAAACAAGCAGTGCTAGAGGACAGACTAAAGTACATCCACTTCTGAGCTAACATCTTCAAACAAAGAAGTGTGTTAATCCTGGGGAAAAAAAAACAGCCACCTTACTAAATGTATCTTCATTTTACCTTTTCACATTTAAATATTTAATGTTCCTACTAGGTGTGACAATGTGGAGATATGCGTCTTTGTTTTTTGGTTGGAAAAACCTTGACAGGAGGTAAGGCACATATATTAAGGGGTTGAGGGGAAAAAGACCAAAGAAATCTATAGAAGAAGATCTGAAGATCTAATGAGGTCTTTTTGAGCTCACTGGAGGTCAAAAAGATCACTGACTTCCACAGAACACTTGACTTTTGTTCAATAAGACTGACCCATCTGTTACTAATCCAGCCCTGCTATACACTACTTAGGGCTGTGCAGATGTCTTAACTAATTTGATAGATTTATTCCTATCAAAACACAAATGTGACAATACACACTTAAATATACAGATATAACAAGTTATGTACAGTTTCCTTGATTATTCTATAAGAACAACAACATTTATCAGTGGAAGATGGTTTTTGCTTCTTTCCATCTTGCTA
Organism: Eopsaltria australis; assembly: GCA_034509425.1. Lineage (NCBI taxonomy): Eukaryota > Metazoa > Chordata > Aves > Passeriformes > Petroicidae > Eopsaltria > Eopsaltria australis. Next base: position 3,427,996 of record JAVTVJ010000072.1, read on the forward strand.
AGCTACAGCATTTTTGAAACACAAGTCCTATGAACCCCAAAGAGAAAGTATCTGTCACAGAATCCCTGGTAGCTTTGCTTCTCTTCACTGTCAGGTTCTCAATCATTTCTGCAAGACCTTCAGAAGTGACAGTACACGAAAGGTATTTACTAATGTCTTTCGATAGAAACTAGTAATGTTTAGCAAAATACTACACATTTGCAGAAAACATCAGCTAGAACCATGTCAGCTGTAAGTAATGCCTTCTTACAAGAAGCATCCTTACTCCTTTGAATTCAATGTCCAGTAACACAGCTCGCCTGCTTCTTTCAGAAAGATAAACCAATGCATTTCCTATGCTTGGAAGAAAAAGCAACCAATAGTAGAAACCTGGACTCTTAAAATTGTGCTCAGTTAACGAAGTTCACCCATTCCTGTCTCAGTGTGGAGACAGAGGTGCAAAAATAAATGACTGCTCTCACAAACCTCTCCTGCAATAGTTCCTCATGCAAAATTTGCATCTAATCATCAGAACTTGCTTTTATGGTAAACTGTTCTCCTTAAGATTACTTGAAATGTTTTGTAGCAACTTCAGCCAGTATGCAACCCAAGTGCCCAGCAGAATAAGGACAGCCCTCTGAACACACAACCTCTTAAAGTCCTGGTGTGGATTTTCCATTTGCTTTTCTAAAGAAACAAGTGTTGGTATGGTTGAAAACCTTAATTTAAAATGGCTACAGGCATTTGTGAGACAGACACGACAATTAAGGTCAGCTGGGACACATGAGATGCACACCAGCACTTTTTGTGACAACAGACACCTGCCAGTGAAGACTCTATTCTTTGATGCTTAACAGTTCATAGAAGTTCAAGTCTTGGTGACCTTCAAAGCAAAATGCACCTATCTTCTTTACTACTTGATGAACTGATTTGTATTTCTAATTCTCTTAAATGAAGCACCTATCTGTCAGGATGATAGGCACTGCACAGAACTCGCAGAGAAAAAGAACTATATAAAGCAATCAGAGAATTCTTTTATTCAACTGCTGCAATAAATGACAGTGTCATTATGCAATTTCCCTAGCTCCTCTTAATAAACCTGACCCCTAGAACTATATCACATGAGAGCATTGTGGATTCAAATATTTTTCAAAAACACTGCAGTAATATCTTCTTGCAGCGAGTTGCAGCACTGGCCTTGGGCATGAAGAACTGAAGATTCCCAAAAGCACACATGTACATCTCACAGCTCATTCCATGAAGACAACAATGGAGATGGTCTGCCAACAGGATCTATACAGCATTTTTAACTTTCTTGATCATAAAATATTGTCAAAGAACAAGTGAGAAGAAATATAATTTGACAACAGAAATAACTGTAACATTTTCCTATAGTCAGATGGAAATTGTGCACAACCATGTTCAGAAGACTTTGTATATTTAATTAAGTAATTCAATACGTGTTTTTCCATTAACAAGCTGGATTACATAGCAACAAATAGGGGGACAGTGTGAAAACAGAAAATCAGACCCAGACATGGGTGTTACTTTACCTGTTGCCTCTTCTCAAATTCTAACTTGATCCGGGATTTGATGCAGTTGCACGTGTCCTGGTACGTCTGCTGCAGTGCGAGTTCCATGAGGTGTTTGTGGTATGCTCCTGCCAAGTTCCCGCAGATAAAAATTATTACATTTGCCAATATCTAGGGGGATTTTAAAAAAAAAAAAGTCAGGGAATTTATATAAATAAATTAACAGATAATAATCCTAGCTTGCAATGAAAGATTGCTGCAGTTATGGACTTTGCTTTTGTTTGTTTTCTAGCAAAGGTTAACCTTTCAAAAAGCCTTTAAAATTAGTGGCAACATCCCAAGCAATAACAGAATCACAAAATCAGACTGGATACTGTTTTAAATTAGGATTAAACAGGAATGAAAATGAACATGTTTGCCTACTCAGTGAGGTACACATTTTTTAAAAAAAGAATTTCAGCCCATGTTGGAGCTCACTGCTGAGTATTAATTAGGTGGGATCATCACCTACTCATGTAAAACAATAGCTATGGCTCCTAATTGCAAAATTGGAAGCTATGTTATTGCTACACTCTTTTGACAACATTTTCTTTTGCAGTGTCATGTGATTAAGGGGTGAAAAGTTTCATCTACACATGCGAAAAGCCTGACCTGCATTTTACCTCAGCCTGATCCACTGCTATCCATGAGTCAGCTATAAATAGTAACCTTGGTGATGATAAGCAGTGTTTAGGGAGTAAGATCTGACAGCTGTCTACTACAGCATACTTTTCCCTACTACCAAAAAATTAAATTTGCCTAAAACATAGAACTTAAAGATTTTAGGTTTAGGGGGTCACACTTCCAGCATCAGATGGCCTCTGCAAGCAACAACCCACAAACATGAGAAATAAGTTTGCTTAAAAAATCAAGGTCTTTTCTGCACTTGACCTTTGAAAAGGACACAATATCGTGTGGTGATGCTAATACTTTTAACTGTACCCAGCTTATTGCTGCAAATAAAAGAAACACATTTATCCATTCTAGCTCACTCAGAGCAAAAGAAACACAGTAAAGTAATGAAGCCAATTCCTAATTCAATAATAAAAGTAATAATAAAGATAATATTAAATTGAAGTTGAGACACAGCTGCAGTCTGCTCAGAGCAGGTCTCTGTCATCTCTCTCTGTAAGGCCCTAGTGTATCGTATACCCTGGATTACAAGCACTACATGATGTCGTGGTACTTATGGTCTGCAAGAAAAGGAGGAAGAGAGGAGGCAAAAATTTCATTAATTCTCCACAGCTAATCTAATCATGAGGTTTATGATAGATTTCCCTGGTGATCATTCATGGGTTGGTTTTGGTGTACCTATGTACCTTTTGTGAACTGCTAGTAGTGAAAGAGATGGATCAGAAAAGAAGTCCAACAGTGTGCTATGGTGGTTCAGAGAAAAAAAGATAAATTGTCTTATTAACAGAAATCCATCTCCTTGTGGAACACATTTTATTCACAAAAAACTCCCATGGCATTTTTATGTTTCTTTAATAAATGGAAACTTTAAAATGCAAGATTTAAATATATACTTCTATTTTCCTCAGAAATTTTAACATCATTACATGCAATACTTGTTCCCCCATCTGTGACATTTCTGACATCTCACCTCTCGTGGCTCCACAAAGCTAGAAGCAGGAGCTATTCACCTTTACTGCAAAAATGATTGATGTTTTCAATTTGGTAGAACTTTTCTTTCTTTCCCTAAAACTTTAAGATCATGGCATTATAATGTTTCTAAAAGTAGCATCTGAGTTCTTAATTTTTTATAAAATATATAAATATGACAACAATGAGAAAAATCTGTCTATTTCACTTTCTCTGAAGAACTTCTGTTATGAATTAGAGGAGTAAGAAATAGTTTAAATCAAGCATTTCACAACAGCCAATAATCTAAAAAAAACCCCACAAACAGATTATGGTGTACAGTAAAACATTTGACCTTAAAATACTTTATATTTCTTTGTCAGTCACAATTGTTCAATTCTGCTTTGATGTCAGCACACATGGATTAGTGAACAAAGATCTTGTGTGACAGATCACAGTGCAGGGGTAGGGTGTTCCAACTGGCAATCGTTGCTGGGTTTTAAAATGAAATTATGAAGTAGGAAGAAATGCCTGAAAATAAAGACTGCTGGGCATAGATAATGCTGAGATATGTAGTAGGAAGGTTTAGTAATGAAATGATCACTAAATTGAACTGAAATCAACAGTGTGCTGTCATAATCTCAAGGTAGATGTCACTGATGAAAGGCTGCACACACACTTATGAAATGAATTGTCCAGCTTCACAAAGTTTTGACCATTTAAAGCAAAACTTCAGGAATATGATCGATCAAAATAAAAAAAAACATACTGTAATGGATAGATGGAGGAGTAAATTATGAGTATCATCTTCACAGTCATAGAAAAACAAATTACAGTTTTATGACTGAACTTAGCTGAAGTGAGAAAATAGGTGGAAACAAGTGACTGACAGGCAAGGAAGCTAATTAACCAGGCTTTTCAGATACTCAATGGGGTAATTCAGCCCACATGAAGCTCTGTGATGGCTTCCAGTACCTGAATTAAGCGTTTCAAAGACAACGCAAGATATCTCAGCCACTGCCATACTTAGTGCAGATCTAACAAGTAAATGTGTAAGTGAATATGCAGGTAGAAACTGCGTTTAAAACACCCTTCATTCTTTAGGCTAGCATGGAGTTCATTCAGAAATGTGTCAATAAGGGATAAAATTAGAAAAAAAATTCAAGAAATGGCTGAACTGGTTTTTAAACAGATTTTTTTTTTTTGGCCTGAATTTATTCTGGCTTGAGTAAAAATTTCTGCAATTGAGCGAAATGCACTGTCAATAGAGTGTTCAGTAACAAGTGCAATTAACATTGCTAAACAAAATAAGCAACATATATATACTTCATGCTGAATATGTCTCCTCTCCCAAGTTTGCATTTTCTTCTGAACTGGGGCCCAGTTTCAATATATGAGCTGGACACAAGCTCCCTCCCAGGTTTGATCTGAAGTCTCATAGGCATTCTCCCAGAAGAGATAGGTTCAAAGTATTCCTCCAAAAAACTTAACTAAGCTTCCCACTTCTTAAGCAAGTACTCTAATCAATGTGCAACCACACAAAAGATCTCTTCTGTTCAGGCACCTGCTCTGAGAAGATGCCATGCTGTGAATCCTACCTGTACCAAAGAACTTGGAATGAAATCCTGAGTCAGACCAATCTTCTACCTTGTCATTTCTCTAGAGTAGAACTCTGCAGTCTCTTTCTCCCCCCCTTTTTTCCCCTCCTCATCCCTGCCTCCCCACAACCCTAGATGTGTATTAGATAATAAGAAAAGCTGTGGTGGATCTTCTGGTAGAAAATCCTCCATCTTTCTGTGATAGCTCTGATTACTGTGCAGATAAAACTGTAGCTGAGAACCTCTGTAGAGAATTCAGGAATAGACTATATAACACGGTTAGGGATTTCTCCCAGAAGGACAAGCCTGAGCTGTGGAAAAGAGTGTAACTAATGATGGTAACTCAACAGCAGAAAAAGACCAGGGTGACCTCAAAGACAGTGTTGCATGAGCCTGCTTCATGCCCTTTACAAACACTGTGTGACCAAAACACCCAAAAACTACAATATACATAAATTCTACTAAGCTCCCACTCAATTCACCATATGGAAACCATATGGAGAAACACAGCAGAAGTTTCCATCTCTCTGTACACTCAGAGTGGAGAGAGAGGCAAATCTATCTCATGGGCCATCTGCATCCCTTCAGATATATCCATTAACTGTACACTGTGCTGAAGGTTCTGTTTCATCCATTAATAAATTCCATGTCTACAGAAAGTGATTTAAATATGACTCAAAAATTAACACAAGGAACACCACGATACCACCAGGAAGTATCTCTAATCACTTAAGGAACATAATCATGGCTGATGTCTCCTCAATCTCTTTTGACCTACAGAAAACTCTGCGTGCTTCTAGGCAATGGGGAAATTTTACATTCAAGCACAGGTATTTTTCAGTATCAGTGAATATCAAGTAATCAGATGTCTAGTACTTCACTATCAAAATAGACTGTATTTAAAAGCAAATGAAGACAGAGATAAGTAGCTATGACTAATTTCTCAAGAGAGTACTACAGTTCACTGAGATGCTCAAAAAATGAAGTGTGTCATATAGAAGTTCAACTGATGAAAGGTGCCCACAAAGGTATGTGCATATAAAGAAGTACTATGCTATATAAAAATAGAAGACTTATACTACAGATGGCTGATTCTGATTGAAGCATAAATAATTTGTTAAATATCGTAGAAACTGCAGTTCAAATACTAAATATAAAAATCAGAATTCTCCATAGATATTCCCTGCATTGAATGCTTCCAGTTTATGAGTTACTTTGCCACATTTCTTTCCTGAATTCTTGCATGAACAGAATTTTTAACAATAACAACAACAAAACCAACACAAACAATTAACAATTTCTTTCAATAGCTAAAGTTCACTTTTCTTCTGGACAAGAAAACTGAGGAAATGAAAGCTGAGAAGTGGGCAAAACTGACTATCATTTATGATGGCTGCATGGAAATTAACGTGAGAAACAAGAATTCTTATGTCACTGCCAAAGTTCAAATTCTTTAGCTCTGCAAAGATGAATTGTCTCTCCCTTCATTTCATCTCTCATGTGATGGTTTGTGGCGTGACTAGCCAAGCAAAGGAACAAGTCTGTGCTGATTTGGAACCTGTAGAGCTTTAGACTCAGACATAATTCAGCTAAAAGGAACTGGGAAAATGCTGGGTAAAACAGAAAAGCAGCATTTTAAAAGGAAATGCTTAGCCATCATGTAAATTAGTTATTCACTTGGTCACCATGCACTATGCCCAACACCATAATTTTAAGTAGATGTGTTCAGAAGGTTCTCCAGTTATTTCATGCAAAACTCTTGCATATGGAGCTCTGGCCAGTCCTACAATGTTGACTTTTTCTTTTTTCACATTTCCAGACCTATAGAAGTCCAACATTTGAACACATTTCAGTGCCAGCAATATTTATGGCTATGTCATAGCTCACAAATAGGAAGGCAAACTTGAAAACGGGAGATGTTTTGCCATATGGTTTCATATGTTTCAAAAACAAGGACTCTGGGGAGGAGCAAAATTACAGGGCAAAAATTTTTGTAGCTAACCTAAAACTAGTGATCATGTGGTGCCTGGTCTACCAGCAGCTGTTACAGAAAGCAACACCTGGCCTTTTCCTGTACTTAGTGAGACCTCTAAGTTGAAGTCTTAAATATGAAAGCTCTGTTATTATGAAAGTGTTTCATAAAGAAATGTAGCAATCTCTTAGATTTCTATTTCTGTTTTAGAGATGATGGTAAAGTTTATGAATTCAAATAAATCAGGTACAGAACATGACTGGCTGAAGGACAGAGAGATTATGGGCAATTGCATACTTGCTTCCTCACGAATTCGATGTAAAAATCTATTTCTTTAATCACTGCAAAATTATTTTAATAGTCTGAAAGGTCAAAGATATTTAAATCCTTAAATACTTATGAAGGCCACAATAAGAACACACTACAGATGAAGAGAAGAAACAGGAACATCCAGTATCCTCAGACCCTTTTTCTCTATCAAGGAGAATGTCAAATGTTTTACAGCAAGGTAAGTAGAAAAAAAAGCTGCAATTTTACAAGAAACAACTCAATTAAAAGAAAAACCACAAACCAACCAAACAAACCCCACCAATCTAAGACTTCTCAACATAACTGAGAAGCAACAAAAAAATAAAGATTTGAATTACTCAGTATCCCAGATGGTACCATATTTTCAGTGCTAAAATAAATTTGGTAAAGAGTACCTTTGTGGAAGGGGAATAGATGTCATTTTACAAGCCAGGAAGTTGTGATGTTGTCTTCTAATTGGTATGGGTAATTCTCTTTGTAGCTTTTGCAATCAGAGCATTGAGAACAGCAGCAGGATACTCCTTTTTTTGTAATATCTATGTTATTTGATGTGGTTTTCTTTTTATCATTATTACAGATTGAACTTTCTCATACCTCTAAGCTGTTATGTGGAATGACTGGATTTATTTCCTTCAGCTCTGGGCATACACAGACCCTATCTATATGCCAGTGTAGATAAAAACAGACCATAAACTCTAAGCTCTTTATTCAAACACAGGAAAAATAAACTAGAAACAAGAATGAGAGTTATGGTCCCTTTAGATCACTTCTGTGTAATACATATAATCAATATCACTGGCTCTAATTAATGACTCTTCATATGACTCTTCATATTGTGAATCTGAATTTTTTTTTTTTTTTTGCCAGAGGGGAACTCATACTCTCTTCAGTGAGAAGGAATCAGGCAGCCACTGCACTCTCCTGCCTGCCTGCAGAGAGGTCGTGTTCACATGTACCTCTGGGATAATTTCATTTCTTTACTACTGAAACTGATCCTAAAATGTATTCTTGAAAAGACTGAGATAAATTTTTATGTTCTGGATCTCATGTAGGGGTGAGTATTAGCGTACTATAGAGAAAAAAAAAAACAACAACAAAAAAACCCCAAAAAAACTCCATAAAATTAAAACAGTTAAAAAAAAACCCAAAAATAAGATCTATTGAGTAATACATCAATCTTTTACACACTACAGAAATAATCCTGTGTCTGATTTTAAAACAGCTTCAGTCTTTTCCAATAAATTAATCTGGTTTACTCTTAAAAAACCCCAAACAATTCCGAAGTCTCTAATATAGGTACATTTTCCTACAGGATCAGCAGTACACTGCCAAGTTAAATGTGTACCAGTAGATTTCTCCTTACTTGCCCTGATCAGAAGTACTACTAGGCTATCTCTCCTGCACTGTCTAGTAGCCCTCATGAAGTTTATTTCCTATTATTATCTACCAGACCTAATGAAATTTCTTCGTATATCTCTAAACATCTCCCCTTCTGATAAGTTTTACAGAAATTAATCAATAGGTCAAAAAGCTACCAGGAGAAGGAAGTGCAAACAGATAAATGAACTGATAATCACATATGTGGTCACTGTTCATGTACTGATATGCCTAACCCTAAAAAAATTTATGTTGATTTCAGATTTCTCCCCTAATTGCTGTAGTTTATACTGTAGCTGCACTGCATATTAATAAGCTAGATACTCTCAGTTATCAATATATATGGAAATTAAAATCAATGGACAATTTTGAATTACACAGATAAATTACAGTAAGAACATATACTCAGTGTAATTTTTCTATTGCATTTCAAACACTTGGCAATAAATATATGCTTTAATCTATTTGATAAACATTTTGAAACTGTGTTTTTTATGATCTCTACATGAAATTCTGATTTATATAAAAATGGTTTTTGCACCTAACATTTTTGTCTATCAGGTTTCATAATGATCTGATAAGCTTTTTAGTTGGATATACTTAGAAATTTTTTCTCCTTGTCTGATGACTATGACAAACTTTTATCAAGCTTATTTTTCATAATTTGGCAGCCTGTGCTAGGAATCAGTGGTCTTTGGCTATATAGTTTCCAAAGAATGGTGGAGCAGAAGGAAGGATAATGATAGTGGTGTATAAGTGTGGAAAGTGATGACCTACAGAGTTGGATTAAACAGATTCTAGAACGTCCTCCGAGTTGGAGTTATTAATTATGACAATCTTACAAGGGTAATATTTTTTAAAGAACTTGGTTACCATATTGAAATATGTTGATATATCTAATTAGTATTTTATTAATTCTTAATTGGACATCATCTAACAGGAAAACTTGCTCTCAGAAAACCTGAAAGTTCTATTTTCTGGTGTCAGGCAAATACTGTCAAGACTCAGCAAGGCTGTACAAAGAAAGTACTAAATTTGAGTTACATTCAGGAACGAATGAAGCAAATATTAAAACCTTTTCATGTTGTTGGTGCCAATTCATTCCATCTGTACATAAAACATGCCATTTTTCTCTCCTTCATACCTTAAAACTGTCAAGATGTCATTTGTCAGGTCAGGCTTTCTATTCCAAAGCCCTAGTGTGAAGCATCTTGGACACTCTGAAACAGCTTTTTTCTAAATCACATGGTTTGTGGGAATACAGTCTGAGTATCACCTTAAAAGTTAGCACAGTACCTCCAATTCATAGAATAGAATCACAGAGTCATAGAATCTTTCTGGTTAGAAAAGACCTCTAAGATCAAGTCCAGCCATTCTCCCAGAACCACCCTGTTCAGCACTAAACTCTGTCCCTAAGTGCCACACATTTTTTGAACACCTCCATGGATGATGATTCCACCGCTTCCCTGGGCAGCCTGTTCCAGTGCCTGAGCATCCTTACACTGAAGCTGTTTTTCCTAATATCCAGTCTAAATCACCCCCTGGCACAAACTGGTGCCATTCCCTCTAGTCCTCTTGCTTGTTACCTGGGAGAAGAGACCCACAACCCATCTGTTTAAAACCTCCTTTCAGGTAATTGTACAAAAGTCAGGAGGTCTCCCCTGAGCCTCCTTTTCTACATCATTTTCTATTCATACCAGCATTAGTGACAATCCCTAGAGAGGAGTGTATACACTACAGGCACCCAAAATACTGCACAGCATTGCTAGGAATAGGCTATTACTCTCAAACTAGCTGAGAGCAATGATTAAACAATGGTGGTACTTGTCCAGGGAAGAGAAATTTTCCATCCCTCCAGGCTTGTTCATTTACTCCTACCTTTGGTTCCTTGTCTTTTAAATAACTACTTAGCCATACACAGATCTTCCCTCTCACTTAGCACTGAAAAGGTTTGGGCAAAGGACTCCTTCAAAGGCATAGAGCTATCAATTAAATCAGCCTCATCTATGTGTTTGGTCATGCCTTCAGTTAGATTCAAGGTACTTTTAAGGAAAGACTCCCTTTTGCTTCTTTCAAAATAACATGCGTTTATCTCATTCTCTATTCTTACAGCTTCATTTTTTGCCTCATGAAGACACTGAGTTTACAGACCTAAAGTCTCCCTGATCCTTTTTAGAACTTTTACCTTTTTTGAACCTTTACCTTTTTTAAGGTTTATTTTCACATTTTCTATCTTACGGTCATCAGGAACCAGGGCCTATTTCAGACCAATCTATTCATGCTCTCCTACACCCGTCCCTCCAAGAGGATTTTAATGTGAGATTTTCTTCAGTTTCTTCTTCACTGAACAGGCATACAGAACATTCTCCTCTGTGATAGCCTTGTCCTCCCTGAGTATTTTTGTAACCTGGATGTCAAATGTCCTTACAGACTCTCTGAAAGTCCTTTTGTAACTCAAGTGCTGAAACAAGGATCCAGCATGCAGGGAAGAGGAGATTGGTTTGGTTAAATGCCATAGCTCTAGTTGCTATCCAAAACAAATTACATACTTTTAGGTGTATGTTCTTCAAACTCCTATCTGACCAGTGTAACTGCATACAAAGGCATTTTGCAACACTTTAAAAAACACTTGCACAGAAATGTTTACACTTTGGCTAATTAACTTTAGTGGTGCAAACAGATTCCAAAATTGCTGATAAAGCATGCTAATTAGCAGAATGAATAGCAGGAAAAAATTGCTACTTCAACAGGCACAATCACAAGGTGGATTGAGATAGCTCCATAAGGTATTCTATAGCTAGATTACTGTTCATCTAAGGCAAATGTTATTTTAACTGAAGTACAATTTAAAACTGCTTATGATTGTGTAATATTTAAAGTAAAAAATTTAATTTCCTTACTATAATTTTCTGACATATTTTGAAATACCTTTATTGCTTATATTTTAATTTACTCTCTCCTGTGTTCATAATATTCTCTAGAGGTTGTGCTTTGCAAATGAACCTACAAATTTTGTGCACCATACAAGAAGCAGCTTTTAGGTTATGATTGCATAGAGGGAAAATTAAATGCTGGCAGTAAACGTGACAAAGCTTTCCCTTCCAAAGAATGTATTTCAAAAATCAAATGGGTTTAATACTGTGAACATGAAGACAAGTAGAAGTCACTAAACTGGCAGTAATGCCATTTACATGATAACCTACACCTCTGCACCTCTAACCTACACCTACCTACACCTCTGCCTTACTATCAGATTTTGCATTTAACACACTTGTTAGAAATTCCTTTAAAATTTGTAAACTACATTTCTATATGTTTTAGATAAAAAAACTGTGAGCATATTATTGAAATATATCATGATGCTTTACAAAAACTGAAAGGCTTTCCTATATACAAAGAGAAGTTACTAATAATATGAAGGAAAGAATACAATTTCCAGATGATTGCAGTTATATTGCATTTAATAATTTCTGACTTCATTCCCAAATGTGACTGGAATAATATTGGAACACTGTGGATAAAATCAAAATAGTCACAGGAAAATAAACCTCTTTTTGCAAATTCTGATGCACACGTAGCAACAAAAATAAAAACACAATTTCCGTTCTTTAATGTTTATAGTGTCCTGCTTGTCTTTATAAAAGATGCCTGTTTTGAACAAGATAATAGAAAAATTACATCCTAAGTCGTCCTAAGCAGCAATATGAACAAGGCAGAAAGTGCACATCACTTGCAGGATTTTTTTCTGCATGGAATATCTATTTTCTTATTTTCCACAAGAAAAATAATCCTGTATAAAAAGAAAATTCCTATTTAAACCCCATCAGTTTTGGTTGCTAATACAAGTTATCTTTTACAGCAAAGTAAGTTTCACCCTGCAACCAACCTAACTTTTAATAGTAAAGCCTGCCACTAGAAAGATTTGACAGTACATCATGAAGATATGAAGTAATACTACACAAAGGGAGACCTGGGAGCAATATTTCTCATTACCAACCCTTCTGAATCAGAGAAGGCTGCTGGAGCATCCACAAATTGCAAAGTAATGTGCTATTTAAGAGAAGCAGGTCTCAGCACCACATAGAATAGCACCACATAAAATAGATTTACTTTGCTTTTCAGTTATGTTATGTTTAAAACAGAGTTTCCCAAATCTGTAAATACACATACGTACTAAGTTAATTTTTCTTTATTTAACATTTATCTCAAATTCAAATGAGTGAATTTGAGCGTATGAACACTCTCCATGTTCACCTCTGGCACTGTAGAATAGCCTTTGCTCTGTTTTACTAACCAGTCAAACATATTCATGTGCGTATTTCTCAGTTCTCTACTACAGACATTCATTATCTCTGCTTTGAATATCCCAATCTGATCAACAAATGCTGCTACCTTGTCCTCCACCACCTTCTGTAGAGAAAGGTTTTCAATACAGTTTCCTCTTTGAGGAAAAGATAAAATCGCAGCTAGGAACCCACAGTTATCCAATAGCTCTAAGAGAGCACACTAACTGACTCCTTTCCTTCCCCACTCCCACTGCTCATTAGTAATTTCTATGAGCCATGAGATGCTGAAGAACAACGCTGGCAAACCTAAGCTGTTCCAACTCTCTCAATTCATTTCAGCACAAGTTTATCACTGCACAGAACTCCTCTGCAAGCAGTTTTCTGAGACAGCCTGCAAACAAGAGGCTTCATGGAAAATAGCTGACTGTTACAGAAGACTTCAAAATTGACAAGCAGGTCAGTCTCTGAATGGCCAGGTAGATGGCAACACCAGCAGCTCTGGCTTTTGCAAGAGCACAAAGATGGGTTTGGCCCCTGCTGTCAGGGCTTCTTGAAGCAGAAGCATGAGAAAGAATATGATTAGCAGTTCACAGGAGAACTCTTTAAATGCTGGCCCCAAACCAAAATGATGGGAGCAACATGCAATAGTCACAGGACAGATAGAAAACACCCCAACACTTCACTGCTTAAAATGACAAATCAGGGACAAAATGAGTCATGGCTTAAAGTGCCAGAACAGGATTCCAATGAGTAAGGAACTCTGCTTCCTCTAGCCAAGGCTTAAAAATTCCTGTGTTGTGTTAGTGCTCCTTTATTCAGTTACTTTGCTTATATTTTTCAGTTGCTTGCTCTGAAGATTTTTTTATTTGCTGTCATGTATACATTCAAAATTGTGTCTTTCTTTAGTCTTCCTACAGGTTTCTTCATCTTCCTCCACCTCCACTTCTTTGCACTGAACAGGTGGTGTAGATAGTGTCCGTGGAGATAACACAAAAATGGACAGTGAACTGCTTCACAGTGCAAGGCACTCTTCAGTAGAAGCAATGAGCAGCAAGATTATGGCTATTAGAGACAGCTAGCTGGGCGGCACTGCATGAGAAGCACAGAGGTACAAATTGTGCATGAGGCCATTTAATCAAGGCAAATGCAGACCCAGATGCAGAATAAACCAGCAATTAATAGAAACCCATGCTTTTCAGAAAATAAGTATTTGTCACTCTCGATCTGTTCTTACTCTGAAACAATGTCCACCAAAAGTACTTCACACATTGACAAAAAAAACAGTTTTATCACTTTTTATTGGTGTTTTGAGGAGTTGCCAACATTTGCTGGTATGGCAGAGGGCAGCTGTATCCCCACTCCAGTCACCAGCATGTACAGACTTTTCTCTAATTAGCACTGTGCTGAACATACTTATTGCCTGCCAAGTGACAAAAAAAGGTTTGTATGACAACACACCAAGACAGTGCACTGCTACAGAGCCCCAGAAATTATTTCCTGGAAATGTGTTTTTCTCCTTCAGCAAAAATCTCAACATTTCTCCTTTCATCCCACCCTGCATTGAGAAGTTACAGACTCTCAGATAATAGGAAGTTGTCATTTAGTGCCTGACTTCATCATAAAGAGAAAAGATAATTAATAAAAATTAAGTGCACTCTATGTTAGCAAAAGTTTACCACAGAAAGAGAGTTTTATTAGCTCTGAAACTGGAGAAGCATTCTGGGCCACTGTCTTACATACAACACCACCACCAAAATCAGCAATTTACTATAAGGAATTAAGCAGTCCTCTCTTGTTAAGAAACTGGTGGGGTTTTTTTCACAAAGCTATCTGCCATTTCTACATCAAAAACTCTCTCTTGATTTATATTCTCTCCACGTTTGCATATCGCAGAAACCTGATCATCTTTTCTAAATTAGAACACCTGGAGATAGTCTCAGATGCAAAAGATTCAGTGCACTATTTTTCTCATTAGCTTGTTAGAGACCTCAGCAGAGATCCAGCTAGCAGTCCAATTCAAGGACACGATGGGATGCAACCACAAGATCTGAGAGGGCCTGCTGATATCATTACAAGGCCACTCTTGAGTGTCTTTAAAAGCTCATGGGGACCAGGGGAGGTTCATGAGTTCTCACTCCTGTCTTCAAGGAAGGTCACATCACCTTGATCCCTGGGAAGGTGATAGTGCAAATCATCCTAGAAACCATTTCCAACCCTATGAAGGACTAGAAGGTGGCTGGGATTAGCCAGCATGGAGTTATGAAGGAGAAATCCTCCCTGAACAACCTTTATGTGATGAAATGACTGGCTTTGTGGCTGAGGAGAGAGCAGTTGATGTGACAGGGCTTTGAGCACACTCATAAACCCTAGCAGCCCTCATGAGCCTCACCTGAAGCTTCCACTGACACCCCCAGGCCTGGGAGCTCTGCACAGGCACAGCCTGGGGCCTTTAGCTCCTGCCTGTGCTGTGCCGTAGGAATGCCGGTCTCCAATTAAGCTATGCCTGACCCCAGACACCCTTGAGCTGTGGACTGACTTGACCTCAGCCCTGCCTTGTCACTGTGGATGTACCCAGCAATTGCTGGATGTGATCCTGACCTATGGATGGGCTTTCTGGCTTGACCTGTACCTTTCTCCTTGCCATGATTTTGCTTTCTATAGGTCTTGTCTCTTGGTTGAACCTGGTTACAGTCTCTGGGCTTGCCTTGCTCAGGTGCTCTGGGGCTGGGATCGGAGCAGTGGCACCCTGGCCATGTTGCCCTGTCCCTTATTTGCTTCATTGCAAAGAGCCCTGTAAAGAAATGCCATTCAATTCAGTCAATTTTCACTAAAATAATATGATTCACCCAAGAACTTCCGTTCATTGCCTTCAATATTTTCAAGCAATTTCACTGGATTCAGGTACAGAACACATAATAAGAGCTTTATAAACAAGCAATGACAGGGAAGATTGAATTCATGAGATATATTTCTATTTGCTACACATTAAAATAGCACACTAAGGCGGGAAAAGGACATAATGTCAATGCTATCGAGTCACTTTCCATAGTAGAGATCCATCAGCAGGAACATTCTGGTCAATTAACACATCAAGTTTCATCCATGTTTCATCAAAGTATCTTTTATTTACAGAATAAATGTGCATTGAAGCATTTACAGTTTTTAAAAACATAATTTCAGGTGCTGTAATTACACACCAGGAACATTTCACGTTGATTATTGCTGAAGAGTTGCATCTATATCATCATTTCTAGAACTCACCAATGTCTCCAAATTTGGGCTTCAGTCATTGCTTTCATATATGCTTTTATGAATAGCAAGTTATCTCTGTGCATCAGCTTGCAGAATAAATTATTTTACTATACTAAAATATAAGCATAACATCAGCATTCATTGTATTGGTGAAAAATCCAGAAGTTCATGAACTGTCACATGAAATACTACTAAGTTCATCTTTTAAACTGCACAGGTGATATAATATTGGGAACTTAAGCAAAGTGCAGTTTTGACTAATATCAGTGCTAACTACTAGAAAAGTTGATTTTTTTTTTTTACCTTACCTTATTTCCCTTAGAAGGCAAAATTACAAAATATATTGAATTTTTTTTAAGTGACATAAAATGACTGATACAGTCATCAAATCTTTCACTAATTTCCATATAACTTATGGTACGTTTGCAAACAATGGAGATAACGCTACTATATATAAAAATATATTTAGACTTTAAAATGCTACATTTAGTTTGGGAAAACAAATGACCTATTTAATATCAGAAAAGAAAAAATTCTAAAGCTACCAACATACCTATTTAATGTATCTATACCTATCTAATCCTATATATTTTTTAATGATCAGTTAACACTGCTGTGAAAAAACCCTACAATACTAAGAAGCAGCTCACTTATAAAGTAGTAATTGATGAATAATGGTTGCTTCATCTTAATCAAAACACACCCTGCATTGAAAGCATTATTTTATTAGCTTGGCAAAAGCTTAAACAAAACATCATTTTAGCAAATAACGAGCTGCACTACCATATACTAAAAGGCAAACACTGCAAATCAGTTATACAGCCTGCAACTAATGAGCATGACTGAGAGACACTGGTGTGTTACAAATTGTACTACACATCCTTCCAAGATGGATCTGTGTGGCAGACAGCTAACCACAAAACTGCAAGACCAAAACCCAAAACCCGAAGTTTAAAGCCTTAGGGAATAAATTTCTTTGACCAAGGACACAAAACTCAACAGTAAAGCAGTGGTCATTTATCACTGCCAGCACACTACAGCATTAAGTGTCCCAGCAACCCTTCCCAAATTAAATCACATGCTCCAGTACAGATAACTCTCAATCCTATTACCACTTTCCTACCTTTAATTCTGTCAGATGTTCTTTGTGATGTCACAGAAAACATGCTGTGATGCTGTTATCCTCTCTGGGACAGAGCTGTAGCTGTAGACCATGGCCAGACAATTCTGTTTTGAGGTAAATTACTGAGGTGTACAAAACAGTCTTAGAGAAGAATTAGTTCAGGATCATGAGTGTAGTTTACCCTGAATCCCACTTCTGCCATACTGGAAACTATCCAGGCTTGGAAGTGCTTGATTTAGCTTATAGCCAGTGAACCAAAAACGTTGCTTTCACAAAGTGCAACATGACCATTGCCGTGGGGTGACCTTAGGTGGGATTTCCGGTGCAGAAAGAAGAAGGTGAAACCGGAAATTATGTACCCAAAAGGAGGTATGACAGTTTCTGCCTCCAGAACTCATAAAACCAAGAGGGAACCTGAAGAAGCTCTCTTTAGGACTTCTGGCTCGCTGAGAAAAGACGTCGCTCTCTCCCCTCCGCACTGTCTGGTGATGTGGCCTGAGGCTGCCAGCCGAGATGGCACTGGGGGGGTGGGGTGGGGCTTGAAAAGACATGTTGATAAACTCAGCCATAATATATCCTGTAATATATGAACAATGGTCTAAAAGAGTGAAAAAGGGGGGAAGTAATGTTCTAGCTACAGCCAGTGGACTAAGGCTCCTGTGTAGAGATTCCTTGCCCCGGGAATAGCAGAAGAAGACTTGTGTTGCCGATAATGAAAAAAGGGGATTTCATTGCCGCTGTAATAGAAATGTTCATCCTCAAAAGAGTACCTCAGCAACCATCATATGCCCACTGTAGTGGTCCTGAGAAAGCTTTCCAGAACAAGCAGATCTTTTCCTTCTGGGCGGCTGCTTGTACTGAGGCTGAAAACCATAAGAACTATATTTCTTACGGGGAATCAACATGGTAAAGCAAGAGAAAACTTCTCTCCCTACATGAACTGAGAAAAGGACAATTTCAGAGGTGGTAAACTAACTAAAACTCGAAGTGTTGTCTTTCTGTATGGTCAGTAGGAAAGAAATGGAGAGGTGGGGGGGGAAAGAAGGGTGTTCTAAGGGTTTTGTTCTAATTCCTGATTTTTATTATTCTCTTTTTTTAAGTCTGTTAATAAATTCTCTTTATATCCCTTAAAGTGTGAGCCTACTTCGCCTACTATTAATTCTTATCTCACAACAAGAATCAGGTAAATTTTGGTAAGTGTGCTGGCATTTAGCCAGAAACTCAAATAGGCAAATTAAAACCACTACACAATTGGTGTTTCCGCCTGGTTTCCCAAAACTCAAACTGCAACAACCATCCCTCAAGTATTCCATACAGTAGTGTTCTACTCTTTTCAAAAGGGGTGGAACAAGATAAAAAATGTGTGAAGAGAAGAGCCTGGAAAAAGGATAGTATTGTCCTTAACATTCTTCCAACCAGTGTGGTTGGTGAGCAGGCTGCCCTTCAGCTGGAGCAAGCTGTCCCAGCAGTGAGCAGGAGGGTGTCTCCCCCAGCTGCCTACAGGCTCCTGGCACCCGCAGTAACTTCGACCAAAGAACTACAGATGCAGCCTCACATGCACAGATAGGTGCAGCAGCAATCAGGATATAACAATGCACTCTGCCAGTCTAATGAAAATCTACACATCCAGTGGATCAACCAATTGCCACCGAAGTACAGCGGGACAGCTGGCTTTCTATCACATTTGTGCCACATGCTGCCAAAATTGTGCTGAGCAATGAGACAAATTCAAAACCAGCCTCTTTATTTTTATTCCTCTAACCCACCAAAAAGAGCAATCTGATGCAGTGGTTCTGCATCGTGTATGTTAGGATTGTAAATAACTCAAATGCTACAAAGGCAAATGCTTTTCCTCTGGGATTTCCTGTATTTAAAGCTCAAAAGCATCTTTTATAGAGTAATGCAAAGTGCTACAAAATACTACAAAGTTACTTTTGCCTTATTTTCAATACCTGAAAGCTCATGATCTTTTAAGTGTTCATATGCAGAACTTTTTTTGTAGGCAAAAATAGTAATTGTTGTCTGCTAAAATGATGTAGAACTGTGGGAGTAAAACCACATTCGAAGTACACATAGACATCATGCAGTCACCTCTCCCATGCAGATCACTTCAACTTTGTGTCACCTTCCCACCCTACTAAACAATTATTAGACTTTGGAAAGTAAGTCTGGAGTAAAATTCTCTTTGTTTACATGCAGTATCAAAGTTATACTGCTTGCTATTAAATTAAATATCTTTATGGTTTGCTTGCTTTACAGATAATCCAAGCAATCAACAGGTAAAAATAAGCAATGTTAAGCAGGTTTTACAGGGAGTTACTGGACTATCTGGGTATCAAGAGCAGTTTTAGCAGATTATAGGCATGGAAATGACTATCTGGTGTTTGTGGTTGGCTCACACCTACTAAGTATAAGATCAGAGGGGGCCAAAATCTACCCAGATTTTAAAAACCAATACACAAACTCCACTCAAAAGACAGTAAGTGATTCCATGCTTTTAAACACTGTCAGTTTTACTGGGACTTTTCAACATTTCTTGCTTGTGAGCAATTGCTATGTGTTCAATAAACAATTAAATGGATGTCACTTAAGATTTTTGTTAACCAAATATTACAATTATCAAAGAATAATCAAACAAAGAGTTGGCAGGAATTAAACTAGTAAGACATAAAAACAGAATTAGAACAGTTCATTAATATATTCAATGACTGTGCACTAAAAGCAAATTAAAACTTACTCTAAAAGCATCTCATGAAAGATCTAGCTGGATTTAACAAACTTTTATTCAGCAGTCTATTCTTCCATAAATTCTTTAGAGGCTTGACTACTATTATATATTGTAGGTAATATTAATCTGATATTCAAATGATTCTCTACCAATCTTTCAACATTAATTTAGTATTTAATACAGAACTCATCACAAGCAACATGCTTAGAGTCAGTTTGAAAATGCTCAAGGGATAAATCCAAACAACCTCCAGTAGTCAATTCCAACAAACTTAATAATAATAAACCACCTCACAACCCAAGAAATTATAACTTCATATCGTAAAAAGAACATTTAAAAATAAACAAACTATAGCACAATAGTTGGAAATACACCAAAAATTTCTATTATGGATGAAGGAAAAAATTAATCTCCTATACCAATTAGAGACTGGAGTCAGATAATTAAGAACTGAAGTACAAAGGGAATACAAAGATTACTGCCAAGTAAATATACAGAAAAAAGACAGTAAAACAAAAAAAAATTGTTGGAATTATTGATAAATTATCTCACATTAGAAGACAATATATAAAATTTTAAAATACAGATGTTATTATATTCACTATATTAACTTCTATATTACTCATACTTGGGAGAAATATTCAAAGAAAATCAACTACCTGAAAGACTCAGATTTAAACAGGATGCTGACCAAGGTGGTTATAAAAACACCAAGATTGTCATAGACATGTCTAAGAAAATCCTTCACAGATACAGATGAGGCTGCAGGATGAATCCTGGATTCTAAAATCTCCCAAAATTAATACTTTGTGGCACATAAACAATTTTTATGCTCCCCACATTTGTTTTTTCTGCTTGTTTTAATAGCTTGGTATTTGAAATATCAAAAATATTATATCCCACTCCCCATAAAACTACCTCTCTTCTCCACAATCCTTGTTTTTCAAAGAAAATTAATGACACATCCACGACAGGAAAAGTAGAACAAAATTAGCAAATTACAGAGCTGCCAACCATCTTGCTCTGAACCATGTGATGGGATGCAGTGGTGCCTGCTGGCTGGCATTCCCTCCCCTGGGGAAGGGAGTAGGAGCAGGTGGCACCACAAGGACACTGCCCTTGCTTCTGCTGCATTCCCCTCTCTTCTGAGAGCCCCAGGCAGCCTGCCCCTATCCCATGCCACAGTGGGTCCCCAGACAAGGAAGAAATTTAAAGGCTGCACAAAGGAGTGTGTAATACAGGAGCTGCAGGGGGGAAAAAAAAAGAACAACACAAAAGGGAGAGTAGGTGGAAAATGACTAAGTTTAATGTGCTGCATTTTGGATGAGACACGCATGTTACTGCTGTTAAAAATAAACAAACAAATTAAATATTCCAGATTTGCCTCCCATCTAGCATGTTTACGGTAGTTACAAGAACTTCTATCATATCATGGGAAATGTTTCCATAACTGAGGAAATTTAAATCACATTTGAATAAAGATGTTTTGGAAACAAGTTAACAGCATGTCTTTTACTTGCCCGTGCTGCGCTCAGTTGCTAGCTTTCTGAGGAACTACTGCAGCAAGGGACTATCAAAATAGTGTGTGACGTTAGCTGAGACGTGGTGATTTGGTCTTTAATTAAGGTCAGCATGACCTAGGTCATGGCAAACATCTCAGAGCCTTAATGATGATGGGAAAATCCATTCACAATTTAGAATCAAATTTCCTCTATGTTAAAAGACACGAATCAATCTGGATTTTAAAGCACAGGTATAGCGGTGTCAGAGTGGATACAGAAAGGCTCTTTAGGAGCTCTGTGACAGACGAGCAGAAACAGATTTTGCTTTTCTTCTTTCTGTGCCGCTTTCAAAGGTTGTCAAAGGCAATCACCATCAACACTAGCTGTATGAGGAGGGAGCCAAAAACCTTGATGAGAATTGTCAGGTGAGGAACATAATATTGATCTCAGAAACACTGGCACCAGATGATGCTTGCAGCTCCTTCTGGCTTTGTAATCTACACATTAGTCTTTACTTCTGCTTGAACAGGACTCTTTAGACCCTAAGGCACTTTCTTGCCCTGGACAAGTAAGGGTTATACTGATTTCGAGGATCATGCTGAAGATACAACACACTTCATGTTTCAGGTGCAAAGTAATTAAATTCCCCACAGTGAAGGTGGAGATAACAAACAAAATTACAGTAAAGAAACCCATTAAGCTATATTGATTTTTTTAAAACTTCAAGAACGCAAGATGATTTTTTTATGTACCATACGAAAGGTCCTAAAATACATAATGATATTCATCAGATCTGTTCAGAACAGACAAGAATATAGCCAAATACAAGATGCTATTTTCCACTCCAGATCTGAGCTTTTCCTTTGCATTAATCATCCTCATGCTACAAATGTAACATAGGATGGTTGAGGTCAAACTGTATGACCTCACATATTAAAATCAGCATTTAACCAATAAGGAAATGAAATTAATAGAGGCATACAGCATAAAGATGACACTTCAAAGGACTTCAAATAAATCAGCAGGACTTCAAGAGACGAAGCCAGAGAGACACAGGTCAGCTCTTCTGAATCCCAAAGCAATGTACCGTGGCACTTTGGCACTGATGAAATGTTATCACTGCTCTACCTTTGGAAAATGTAGAATTTTAAAACAGTTATGCAACTGAATATAGCTTTGGATTTATTTTCTTTTTTATCCAGCTCAACAAATTTCATAGAAGTAGAGGAGAATTGACTTCTGTTAAATGTCTTTGAATTTGATTCTGAACACTATAGGAAAGGGGGAAAACAAACCCACCCAAAACAGTATTAATCATATTTGCTGTTCTGTTTCCAAGAGCTTGCTTATATAAGTGTAACAATGTGAGAGACTTACCAACTTTTATAAATAAATTATTAGTTTTCCACATACACTGTGGTTTAGCACTGTCCCTTACCACAGCTTCCTCTACCACCCTAAAACACTAAAAATGGCAGTAAAAGAAAACTGAATCTCGACAGTCTCAATCCATCTAGGAAGTAGATACACAACTTTCTTATCCAAGCCTATCCTGCCCCTCTCAGAGGCAGCAATGCCTTCCCATGGTCTGTGATTTAAGCTGAGTAGTACAACTTGACGGCCCATTGCTGACTCATGGCAAAGTACAAGAACTTGATGAAGAAACAGAATTTGTGGAAAGAAGGCTTCTATACTTGGGTTCAGACTTACAAAAATGTCCTGTGATATTCAGATGTGTTTAATTCCAGCTGGACTCACAGAAATAAAATGGAAGGTACTTGGACACAAATGTCATCAAAAAACCTCACTAACAACAGCTGAAACACAACAGTATAGTCCAGAGATTTTGATTTGTTATTAAAAAGACATGTAGAAGAGGAGAAAAATTATACATTTACCTGTGTTATGTACATTCGATATCTATAATTTTGCATATTATATATACACACATACAGGCACTAATATTGTCAAAACATCATACAATGCAAAATGCATCATTAATGCATCATACAATCATCATCAACAATGCATCATATAACTGCTAAAATGCTGAATACCACAGAACATACCGTGAACTTTCCCTGAAAAATACCAGAATTAACTCATTTCCAAAACAGGAACAGATCTGCAATCCTGAGTTCAAGAAAATATGTATGAGCTTTGAGCCCATACACACTGTAGTTCTACTTTGATCCATGTCTTGGACGCTTGTTAAGGGAAGATTTTAATATCCGAAACAGAACATTCCTTTGAGACAGTGCTTATTGCTCTTTTGTGAACTGACTTTGTCAGGATGAGGCACTACATCCATAATGCATTCTGAAAATTTTCTTAGCAGCAGCTACACAATTATCACTGCCTTCTTTTGGCATCCAGTTAATGAGACAGTAACTGCATTATCATTCAGACACACTGCAATTTTAATTTTTTTAAAATTCATTTCTATTTATATGTCTTTTTGGTGAATACATTTTTTTTAAAGAGAAATAGAGTTACTTAGAAAAAAAAATAAATATCAAATTTTTCCTCCTGGTCTAGGAAGGATTCTTTGCTTCTAAGTACAGATTTTTATTTCCCACATCCCTAGTAATATGTGTATAGGAGCATAAATTTTTTTCCTATTCAGCTTCACAACTCTTAAATTGGAATTGTTAAAAAAATATTAGTGATAATAATCCAATAAGCATCAGCCCTGCAGAAACAAACCTAGCTGCTTAGGTTTTAGCATAATACAGTATAATCAGAACCACTATTTTCTCCTTCAGAATTATTTTTAGTACAAGCAGACCTCAACATTTTAGCTTCTGACATGAAAAGCGAACATATTTATTTCTCTTACTTCACCCTAATTAATGCATAGCAGTTCTTCTGAACCTCCTTCACAAAGTACAGAATCATGTGCATTTTGTTAAGCAAAATGTTCTAAGCCTTCCCCTCAAGATTGCATGGGTCAGGTCACAGATTTTTCATTTCCTTCACTAGTAACATTTCAGCTAATTTGTCCTTGCCTTGAGCATCAGGATAGTCATTTTTCCCCCTTTATTCAGGGTCATCAGAATTTACAGTGACCTACTTCCTTACTAAACAAGCATGTTATGAAGTATTAATGGATTTTCTGTCTTATAGACTGTGCTTTCATACTGTGTAAGAGAAAACTCTCAGATCAGAGAAAAGCAATGAGGAAGATCAAAGGTATGGAATGGCTTCTAAACAAGGAAAGATAAATAATTTTCAATTCTGCAGCCTGGGAAAGAAATGATAGGGGAGGTGTGACAGAGGCTTATAAGATCATAAATGATCTGGAAAGGGTGAACTGAGCTCAACTGTTCAGTCTTATTCAGTGTAAGAATTTGGGGGATGCAAACAGATCACAGGTTTGAAACAAGCAAAAGGTGGTTCTTACAACACAGGTAAGCTGGTGAACTCTCTGTCACAGGAAGCTGTTAAGCAGTATGAACTACACTGAAGGATTAAAAAAGCCCCACATAAATTAAAATTTTTAAAAGGTCCAGCTAGGTCAGAAAAAGAAGCAAAAAACAGGTTTGTAAGAAAGAATAAGTAAAAAATAAGCAAAAATGGATTTCAAACCAAGGTGTGAAGGAAGTAGAAGGAAGACATGAATCTTAGGAGTAAAGTTCCAGCAATTTACAAGGAGCGATTTGAATCTGGAAAGCCAAAATAAAATGGCAGACTTCAGAGAATCATAGAAAGGTACAGTTGAAAGGGACCACAGTGGGTCATCTGGCCCAAACTCTGTATAAGCAGGGCCATCCTAGAGCACACGGCACAGGATTGTGTGCAGATAGTTCTTGAGTATCCCCAGACTTCTGACTTTTCCTAGTTTATAGTCAATGCCAACCAAAGGGTGCCACTTTCAGAGCTATCAACATGACAGCAAACAGTCCTAGTTCTCAGGAAGATTTATTTTTCTTTCCACAGTGCAAAAGAAGCCAATTTAACTGCACACACTTCAACTGCAAAAGAACATTGCAGACACAGAGGAGTATCACCTTGAAGCACTTAAGTCCAACTCTTGCCCTACCTCTTAGCTCCTGAGTTTTCTGAGATACCCCATTATGCTTCATATCAAATCACCCAAACTGAGCCTAGCATCAATGAGAATCTCAGCACCACTACCTTCCTTGTGCTATTTTCACAAACTAAATAACAGCCAAAATAAATTTCTAATAAGAACATAAGGAACTGTGTCATGTATTTCAGGGATTGAAAGACCATTCATTACTGTAAATCTCTTTTTATAAGCTACATTCAATCTTACTAAAAAAATTATAACAACCTTTCTGGCTTGACTCTTAACACTCTGAGTTCACCTCTGCTCTGTATCCTTATATTTCTTTCAGTGACATTGAAGAAAAAAAATGTGCTCTGCTACCTGAATGCTCAATGTCTCTCTAGGGACAGCATTGCCTGCTTAGGCAGTTTGCATCAGAAAATCTTTCCCTTCCCTCTGCACCCCTAGAGCAACTGCTTGCAGCAATCCCTCACTGCAGGTATCATATCAGTACAGTAATTATGGAGCAGCATTTCCACACTTATTCTTCTTTAATTCTGATACTACTGTGGTTGCCTGAAATTCTGACGCAGATCAGTAAAAGTATAGTGAAAAATCAACTACCTCATCATGCAGTAATACACATGCCTGCAACTCCCAGAAGGAGACATGAAAGTTTTATGTTTTCTCATGATGACCACAGCTTATGGATTTAGGGCTTACCACATCCCACATGTGAATATGAGGGAAGGGATGTCCAGAGGAGAAAATGCCCCTGTGTTATTCACTGTAAAGATACTAAAGTCAAATCTTCATCAAGAAAACCACTTCCTAGACAAAAGTCAAAATGCTGTTTATGAACATATGGAATTCTATTTGAAAATACGGGGCTCTGATTTATGCTGGAGGTTGCTGACTCTGGTAGCCTGACAGAGGCAAAGCTGCTGCAGCACCACATCCATCCAGTTGTGAGGCACACATACACACAATGCATTTATACAGGTACCCATAGCCAACCACACAGATCAACACAGACCAAAAAAACACAAGATCAACGCAGCACTTGGGCAAACACAAGCTGCACCAACATCCTCATTCTGCACCCCTCTCTGGCTGACCAGGATGAAAGCTATTTAGCACAGAATACATCCATAGATATATTATATATCCCTCCAGGAACTGGCCACAGGTGACCAATCTGTTCAACAGCCAGCCTCTGGATCATCATTCACCCGCACAAACAGGTCTGTCTCCGGTCTGGCTTGGACTCCCTGATTCCTCCAGCAGTCAAGCCACATGGCCTCTAATCTCTCCAGTATGCAACCCAGGCTTATGGCCTCATCTCCCTCTCACCACTAGTGTGACCTGACCAGTGATCACACATGCTGAGATGCACACCCACAAAATACATGTGCATCTGCCCCAGCTCTGGAGCCCCTCTGACCCACAGCCCCCTAAGCACCAGACAGTACTTAGACCTCTCCATTCTCTCCAGCTGCTCACTACAACACCTGGGACCCTGTGACACAAGGTTTCCATTCTGTGGTCTCCCCACAGGCACATGCACACAGAATAGGTATTAGAAATGGAGACTGAGAAGAAGACAGGACAAGCAGCATGGGTCAGGGACAGGGCATGGCCAGATAACTGTATGGACCAGCAGCGTGTTAACACTTGGGCACCCCCTTTTACTGCCTTGTTCCTTTATTCTCCCACATTTGTTCCTCCTCCAAACCACTATGATCCCTTCTTTTCCCCACTTTGCTTCCTCCCCTAAACATCCCATCCTAAATCAGTTAAGGGTCCAGCTTGATCTGATTAGGTTATTGGGGTCCCTCTGTCACTCTTTCCCTGCTCCTTCATATTTTTGCAGATTGGTTTTTAGTTAAGATTGACCTAACAGCTGATCCAATCTAAGAGTCAGTGGAGTTTAGAAAGGACAGACAATGGATATCAGGCAAAGGTTGAGACAAGGAAAATATACAAAATATCCAAATCCAGTGTGTAGAGACACATTTTTTCCAGACAGGACCAGCTGGTTGCAGCTGCAATGATTATCCCAGTAGTAATATGAGAAGGATTGGAGTCACTGCTGGGGCTGCTCCAGCAGGGCTGAAATGGCTCTCCAGCACACCTTCTGCTGCTGCCCGTGGTCTCCTCCTCTCAGAGGAGGAAAAGGGGCAGAAATTTGCCACTCAAGACCCATCAGCATCAGTCTCTCATTCAAGACCTGCACCAGGCGATTCAAATGCAGAGCTGGGTTTAACAATGACTCTGCTGAGGAAAAGAGGGTTGCAAAGCGGAATCTTTATTTGTACTCTGTTCTAACCTTGCAGGAACTTAAAGGTTACTGAAAAGGACTGATGGCACAAGTAGGTCCAGGGAGGACACAGAACATGTTTACAAAGGTTACTGCTTGCTCCCCCACTGTCCCAGGCAGGCCAGCTCTGCTTGTGTGCAACCCCGGGATTTGATTCAGGAATATTTTTAGCAAATGCAGCTCAACTGCATTCACTGAAATAACGCAGTTCAGAGAAAATAACTAGATAATGATTTCAGGGACTGTGTGTGCACCATGTGCAAGAGATTCAGAAGTGACGCAATCAATACCAATAAGAGTAGAATGGGAATCATCTCTGCATTCAGAGATCATTGGTGCAGCATCAATAAACTGAACTGAGGTGAGAAAGTTCCAAATAACCAAGGAATACATTTACTGTCTAAATGACTGGATAGCAGAAAAAAAAAGGTGTCATCGCTGATGACTGAACAGCAAATAAGGCAAAATCTTAGAGCAAATAATAGAGAGCATTATTAAAGGTGCCTCATTACCCACCTTTCAGCTTCTCAGTATTCTGCTTCTCCTATTTATTAGCATTTATGCTTTTGTCCCCATTTTTGCATAGATGATTTGATGTTTCTTCTCTGTCCCCTCCTTTTTGTTTTACATTCTTTTTATACATTGTGGCCATTCCTGCACTTTCAAGACTTTTGAATTGTTATCCTCTGCTTATTTTAATAAAAAAGACAGAGGGGAGAGGGAAGGGGAGGCAAGACAAGCCCTAATGATCTTAACCAACCTGACTGTATTTGATGTAATGAAATAAATTGAACATAATAAATGAGTGGATCTAAATAGTCTGTTAGGGCAAAAGAACTGGGTTTGGAATGCACCACTTCACTGCCCCGCTAGACCCTGAGGGTACTGTCACTACAGCAACAACCTCTCTGGATGTCACACAGGGAGAACACCATCTCCTGTCTCTGCTCCTGCCTGCTGGCCTGTGTGAGTTGGCTGGAGCAGGCAGACCACCTGGGAGCTTTGCTCCTTGTCACTATGGGCTGTTCTTTCCGCAGGCCCAATTTTAATGACTCACTCCACAGGTCAAGCAGCGTGCATGTCTGTGTGTACCTGGAGGTCAGCATCAGTCAGCATTCAGAGATCATCAGCAAAACCCCAGCAGACTTCCATCAGAAGTTAGAACTCCATCTCATCACCTACATAAAGGAAACAGGATTGCACACCTCCTATTTGCATTCAGAGGGTGAAGCTCTCTCACACAAGCTGTTGCAAACCTCCTTGAATACTGAAAGTATATGCCCATCAGGATATTTCCTGTCTGAAAATAATTTCAGCAGGATCTCATCTCTACATGTCTAGGGGCAAAGTGTATCAAATAACACTCGTAAATAGGACAGACAAACCTGCTGTGGTTAACCTGAACAAATATCGCTGCGACAGAGAGCCTACTAAGCTAGGACCATACAGAGGGAGAGAGTATTCAAGACAGAGAAGATCATTTATGTAGCCATTAGAAATCTTTTAAACGAACAAATTTCTTCACAGCCAAACTTGATTTATCTCTTTGGAGCAAAACTCCATTTTGGCTTGTAAAACACCAAAGTGTGCCCATGTTGAAGAACTCAGAATCTCTTGCTTCAGAATTTGACCTACTTATTTGGATTCATTAATGCTGCAATAAATTTCCCCAGTTTAAAACTGACCCAATGAACTTTTAAGTCCTTCTTTTCACCCTCTTCTGAAGCAATGCATAGTGGCAAAAACTGTTTGAATGACAGGCACTAGGATCTTAAGTAGCTCGTATTTTGCATGCATGGAAGTCTTCCTCCTTACAGGTTCAATGAAAGCAACTATTCTTTCATAGGAGAGAGAAAAATTTCTCTGGGTCAGATTGATAAGAATTGATAAGGGTGTGGGAAAGCACCAGCTCCCTTCTTCAGCATTGAGAACAAAACATCTGCTGGAATCCTTTAAGGTGATTTTGCTCAGGTGTTTATTTCCTGTCCTGCTGAGGCCTCAGTCAATGATGGCCAATCAACCTTAGTTCTGGGTACCCATAAGCAACTGCTTATGCATATCTATGCTATTTCAACATTGGTAAGTCTTAATTATTTGTTAAAAGACTAAAGGGCTTAGGATTAACCGTGCTATTGCATATCCTAAGACAGAGAAGCAGGCCCAAGGCTCAAATGCAGACAGATCTCTGCACAGCTTTGTGTTTCCAGAGCAGCATAAGTGCTTTCACCCAGCCAGAACTCCCAAAGCCTGTGGACCTGAGATGGGGCAGAGACAGCCTGACTACTTCAGACCTCTGTTCTTGTGGCCTCTGAGCTGATAGACTGCCACACATCTGTGAGAAATTACATCCTCAAAGGAACAAAGAAAATAAAAGTGCAAATAGATTCATGAACATAACTTTATGTCTGATAAACCACAGCCTTTGCTGGTTGCAGACCGCTGCAATCAAAGTTGTAACTCATACTGCCCCACTCAGAACAGGTAAGAGCTAGCAGAGTCCAGGCAGGTGACCTTTGCAGCAAATATGCAGCATACAGTCTTTAGTATACCCAGAACCAGTTCTAAACTGATGGCAGATAAACATGATTTATTACACATAACTAGGGACAGGCATAAGAGAGACATGATTCCTCCTCAGGCCCACAGAGAACAAATAATTATGCTGCTCATTGGGTATGCAGGAACACATTTACCTTGAGAGAGAAAAGAATACTCAGTGCAATTTCCAAAGGTGCAATCCCTCTGGAGAATTAGGAATTCATGGATGCACAGAATCATAGACTCATCAGGGCTGGAAGAGACCTACAAGATCATCCAGTCCAACCATCCTCCCAGCACTACCACTGTAACCCCTAATCCACTAAACCATATTACCCAGCATCAGATCCAGGTTTACTCATGGTTTGCAGATGATGTGCTCCAGCTGTGTTTCTGCTGGTAAACCAGAGGGAAGGCAGTTTTGAGTTCCATGATCATCCCTTCTGTATGGCTGTTATCTTGCTCACTAGCACCATTTTGATCTGGGCAAAGAAGTGTTTTTCCAGAGCCCTGACATGTCTTAGAGAACAGAATATGTCAGGAATGTTTTGGATGAAGTTGACACTTGACCACGGTGTTTGGGGAAAGGAAAAGGGGCAGGAGTTTAGGCAGGTAAACAAAAGCTGTGCTGTGCTACCAGCTCCAGGGTCAGAGAACAGCTCCCCTTTTACCAGCAGCACAGCTGTAGCTGCTAAGAAAAAAACCCAAAGACGTGGCAGAAATTTATCTCCTTTGCTCCTGGCCTCCTGACCAGCAGTTTAGCACTGCTGGATGGCAGGCGCTTAGAGGACAAATAAGAAAGATCACACCCTATTGCAGATATCTACAAACTGATGGGGTCTTGAAACACTGCAAGCTGGATTCTGACTCACCAAAGTCTTCTCTACCCAACAACAAGTGTTTGTGCTCCTGATCCATATTTTATACTTCCCTAGAAGTGGCTGACAGGATGGGGAAATGTATTCATGTGCTGATAGTGAAAGGCATCTTTCTCCTATGGAATTCTTACAAATAACGTGTAGAGTTAAACGGTAATTCTTTGAGTACATGAAATGACAAAGCATCATGTCTAGACTGAGTATCATTCACAGAATTTAATGTTCCAGCTGCCACAAGAAAAGGACTAATTCACAATAAATTTGACAAAAAATATCCATCTATAAAGGTACTATGTAACTGAAAAGGCTGGCCAACATCTGTGAAAATGGAAGGAAATCAGCAAAACTAACTCAGATTAAGTAATTAAGATTCCTTACCCAAAAAATACAGACAGTACTACAAAATTCTGAATTCATGGGCTTAACCTTTTCCTGGTAAGTTAGTTACATTACAGTCATCCTTGAAAGGATCTGGAATACAACTCCCTTGCAAAAGGTATGCTGTATAGGTGACAGTTTAGTTCTTGCTCCAGCCTAGAAGTGCTGGAATTTCCAAACATGTGTTTTAATTTTTTTACAGTTTTGGAATTTTGGTAGCCTCAAGATTGAGCATTCTGACATAGACATTTTATAATTTCATGGACATACTGAAGGACTAGGGGCTTGTTCAACATATTAATTTATATTTTGGAAAATTAAAATTGCTAAAAGAAATTGTCATTTTTAGAATAAGAAATGTAAGTTAAAGTAGTATGAAAGTGATAAACAAATATTTGCTGCTAAAAAAATGTTAACTTAAAGTTAACACGAATGTTAGTCTAATCCTTTCAGTAAAGCTTAAGAACCAATGCTAATTGGAGATAACTCATGGACATATTTCCATGATTTGAAAAAAAAAAGTAGGCATTTATTACTTATCTTTTCTACTTTGATGATTTCCTACACATCTCACCAGGACTATTTTCTATTTCTATTTCTTAGATGCTGATTTTAGGCTGCAGATAGATGGTGCTTTTGAAAACCCACATGGCCACCTGCACACATGATTTTATTTCATAATACAATTCTAGGACTTTGCTGAATCTTCCATCACATTAAGTATTACAGGTCTTCCCTTTACAGCCTCAGGGAGTTTTTGGAAGATGTTCACATTCTCCATGTTTATGCTTAAATACTCTGAAATGCAATTATACGTTCTCCTGCATATCTATGCCCTTGTAGGCAAGTGGTCTCTTTGTAAGCACATCCAAACTGTACAGACTGTCTTAAAGAGTGAGTGAAACACAGAGTACATCTGCTGATTGGGAAAATTAGTTAAAAACCCACAGCAGATGGCATTTCAATATCTGCCTAGATAAAGCATACAATCAAGAGTAAAGAAAAGGTGCAATAATGAAAAACATGCCTGCTGCATCGTGTTATGCAGGACAGAGCCTTCCTCTCTCAAAGTGGCTCCCAGCTGCTGCATGATGTGCTGAGCCAGACTGCTGCTGGGGAGGGAGAGCAAAGGGGAAAAGGCACAAGGTACAGGACAGTGGCAGCTGCTGCTACAAGGAATACAAGGAACAGAGCCTCCCTCCTTCCATGGCAGTCACTGCCCTCCACACCTGCAGCAGGAACAACAGCGATTCACCTTGTGAAAATGAGCAGCAGAAAGCAGGAGTTGTTTAGGCTGCATTACCTTCACAAATAACCCTTCCCCATTTCCTTCAATAAAAAGGTATTCAAGGAAAAAAGATAAATTCAGCCCCCAGTAACAGCTTTTAGACATTCAGACTGAATGAAGTTCCTATGTGCTTTAAACTTTCACTGTGCAGCTTTACAGCCTCAGGGGTTGTACAGCACTGGATGTACTTAAAGACATGGGCTTTTTTCCCAGACTTTTTTAATAAACATGATTTTTTCTTGCACTCTGTGATAACAGCATAAACCAATTTCTACTCTATTTTTAAGCCCTAGAGCTGTACATTTTCTTCTTTTACAAGCCAATGAATACTGGTGCTTTTTATTTTTCTTTTTCTGCTGTGCCATTCTATTACATAAAAGTTTTTGCAGATATCATCACCTATTGACATTGTTAAGTTAACAGATGAGTTTAAATCAGTGTTCTAAACAAAAAGTATACGCCTTTTGCATGACACATTGCATGTGGATTAGAAAATCTAAATATATGTTATAGATGACATACCAAAGTTGTTAATCTTTGAAAATCCTGCTACACTTCGGATTATGAGCATTTGGTATCATTTAAGATGTGTAGTGATGAAGAAATTGGTTACTATTCTTTTTAATAAAGCCACATTCCCTTTTTCAATTCACTGTTGTTTGGTTTATTTGTTTTTTTCCTGAATAGGCCATAGTCATTGATTTTTAATTTTGTAAGAGGATATCTCAGCTTAGCTGGTGGCAAATGCACAAGACCTTGTGTATGCAGCCTTGGAATTTCCCAATTCAAACATTCCTGAAAATCAATTTTTCAATTACTACTTGTTTTTCTCCCACCACAACAGAATATTATCTTAAGAATTATCCAGGCTATGAGATCACACAAGCAAAGACTTTCATAAAAGTTGTTACAAATTATTTGATTTTGCTGTATGCATTCCTGAACAGAGTCCAAAGCCAATACAAAGTTGTACGTACGCACACATGGATTCTGCCCAGCTATAAAAGCAATCCCCTTTACAGAGCTGCAAGAAGCCACCAAAAATGCTCTAAGGCAAAGAATACTACTTTCAAAAAAAAAAAAAAAAAAAAAAAAAAGGATTTAGCCAAGGTTTGGAAAACACTTAGCCACAGTTCATGAAAAATGATTGCAAGAGCAACAATACTGCTTGCTGAGAAAGTAAAACTAAAAGACTAATATCAGACTCCTCATATAAATCATAGGGAAAAGAATAATGGAAGTTTATATGATGTTTAATTATTTTGCTTACCTCTTTTTTTTAAGAGATTAAGAACAAAATAACCTCTAATGATAGTATCAAGCCATTATGAGATCAGACTGGTTGACTAGTTGATAGTAGAGTAGGAAAAACACAAGAATTTGATTAGAATCTCTTCTGGTTTGGGGAAAAACAGGTTATGTGTTTATAGCAAGAGATGGCAGTTAAATACTTTCCATTCCAGGAATAACTGAAAAGGATGTTTAAGTTGTGAAAGTCTTCTGAGCCAAATGCCTTAACACCAGAATTAGAGTCATGTTCTCTTAGAGCAGTCCTGGAGCAGACAGAACATCCTCTGCTTGGCATAGGATTCTCACCTGGAAAGAGGGGGCAGAGTCCCAGATTTCAGACCGTGTGCCTTGTAAAGGTTAGGATTACAAATTTCAACAGAAAAAAAAACCCAAAACATACATACATAGTTTTTTTTCATAACCTGAGGCTGGAACACAGGACTCTTTCTCCCCCTTCCCGTCAGAGATCCCACAGCTGTGCATTAAATTCCCCACAGGAGTGCACGGGGAGGCTGAGCTGGGTGTTTCACTGTAGAGTCTGTGTCAGTGCTGGGCACGGCAGCACACTGACCCCTTTGTAGACCTGGCCTCTATTAGCATTTGGCATGGCTGCAGCTGCTCCTGGCACGCTCCTCCAAGGCAAATGCCCACGCTGCAAGAAAGATGTTGATGAAGCACAAATGAGGACTCAAAGAACAACTGTGAAAGTGATGAAAGGCTCAGCTAGTGCAAAAGCAGGCAACTCGTTTATTTTACTGACAAAAAGGTTATGAGGCAAATTCATGATAGTCTAGAAGCACTCTCGTGGGAAAAACAGAAATTGGATCCTGTTGGGTCTGTCAGCCTACCAGCCAAAAAAATGAGATCCAGAAGCTGGATGACAAGGCTAGACAAATTCCTACTACGAAAGATTACCAGAATTCCAACACTGATGCTCAACAGCCATGGAAAAAATATGAAGGCTTGTGGAAGTGTATCTCCATCATTCCCTATTTTTAAACCAAGTTGGATTCCCTCTCCCCAAAAGACATATAGGTCAAACAGAGACCAGTTCATGTAAACAGCAGACACTCTGCTGAAGGATTCTTTATCACAGCAGGAGGCTTTTATCTCAGTATCTCTAATTGCAACAGACCCTGGATCAAGAGCATCCTAAGCTTTGTGGCTTTAGGGAAGCCACGTTTTTGATGTAAAATCTTACAGAGGATAATAAAGTTATGACAAAACCACTCAGAGAGGCTCTGCCAAATTTCAGATTGACCGAATGCTTCGGAATGCCAGTTTTTCTCTACTTATAGACTGAAGGTATGATTAACTTTTTAAATGCTATGGGATGCCAATCAGTCACTGAAAGATGCTGAAAAATTGAAGAGGGTCCAGCAGAGGCCTATCAAAAGCATTATAAGGCAGGAGAACCTGACAAATGAAAGCATGCTTATTCAGCCAAGAGAAAGCACAAAGAAGATACAATAGAAAGTAATTATAAAGGAGATGCAGATATTCTCTACAGAAGGATGCTTGCTACATATACAAGCTATATATAATTATAATATCCTATACCAACTTAAGGTATATCACTGACAAATATTATTTCTCTTTTGAGTGCAATCAGTATCTCTAATCTAAGCCCTTATTTGTAGTCTTGATTTTCAAAAGCAAAGAGCACAAAACAAGCATTTTTTGCTTACACTCCAAAGTATAAACAGTAGTAATCTAAAAGTGTACAGAGGGAAAATGAAATGGAATGAGGGAGCATCATTTATTCCTTCCCAAGAATGCGCAAGAATGCAGTGCACTCAGTACTTTCAGTAACCGCCAAGCTATTCGTAACACTAAACACATTTTACAAAGACAGAATAGAAAACTAGTAACAACCCGGAAATTAAACATTCTTAACAAATTTACAAACTGTGGAAAGACTGCCACTCTTTCTGAATGAATCAGGAAGTTACAGAAGAGATGAAAGACAGTAATTGTGCCTCACAGACCGTGATTTATTACTTCTGATTCTGTAGACGTGATGTGTCTAAAAATACATCTTCTGAAAGTACTGCTTTAGATATACCAAATGTTAATGGTCTAGAAAGATAGGCAAGAAAAATAAATAATGTTTGCAAACAGCAGCTTTAACCCAGAACAGTTTTAGAGGAGTGGCAAACATTAATACTGCTTTAGCAGTGTATCTATGACCAGAATAAAAAACATAGGTTGACAAAAAACAGAAGAGAAATATTCTCCCTGGGTTATTCCACTACAAATATCAATAACCATATTACTGAATTATTTAAATACTATATTAACTGCAGGTGACCACAGTTCTTGTTTAACATACAGCACAACTTTGCAACCTCCACAAAAAACACTCAACTAATCCAAATCAGCAAGAGAAAAGCAAACTTACCTTGCTCAACATTTAAAATTTCTACAGAGAATTACATCTTAGAACGTATTTTGTTTACCAAACTTCAATTTCAATATTCCATAGAAAACAGTTCTGCAGCCATAACTGAAAATAAAATGTATTTTCCTGAAGAACAAGTAACAAGGCAGGACATCTGTAAAATCACTGTAATTATCCTTTGAGGCACAATGTTTTCAAAGTAGGCCATAAGTAACTTAAAAGGTAAGTAGAAACTATTATTTACTTTGTTCTTAATCCTATTCAAAATAAATAGTATGATGTCTGCCTTTCTTGTTCTATTTGTTTATAAAAATGTGTTTACTTTAAAGCTTCAGTATCATCTTGATGCAAAAGTTAAAATAATTATGTTACCTTAACATGGCATAACTATACTAAGAAGCCAAACCCATGTCTTTGTTTTTCAGAATTAAATCTTATGTTTTCCTTAAAAAATACAGATTTCTATCAATGTCAGCTGGGATCGTCACAATACTACAACTAAAACTGCAGTAATTCACCACTTAAAAGATCTTCTGTAAAAGAGTAAGGAAAAACAACTCCTAATATTTGGATTTTTACAAATTAATAATGTGCAGTATGTCATGTGGTAGATTATCAGAGTTGATTCACAACCCAAGACACAACTGCAAACACAGATGGGTTCCCAAAACGTCATGGAGTCTGGAGCCAGCCAGTCTCGTTCAATCATTGGGACCAGTCAGGGTGAGGCTGTAAAATTCCTAAAAATGGCTGAGAATTACAGAAGGAGGACAAGATCTACAGCAGACTGGTCCAGGGAAATGTCTTCACAGCAGAGCTGTGCGTATTCAAAGGAACAATGTCAAAGATCGCATTTTGATGTTTGGAAAAAATCCTTGGTCTTGGAAGCAAGGCCTTAATGAGGTGAGGAGATGAACAACATGCTTTACAAACCAGAGGGCTAATGCACCTACCACAGCACAGCTGCATCACATATTTTTTCAAGCAATGTAAGTTTTTACATTAGTAAATGCTACATGGCTGTAGATTCCACCACTTTCATGTGCAATTCAGGAAGACATAACATTACTGACACCCTCATTATTAGAATGCGGATTACCTGTGAATTAGCAATGCAGAAATCAAGGCAGAAATAAGTTCAGACTCCCAAGCACCCACTAAGGCACTCCTGGCTCATTTACCAGGCCATTCAATGCACAGTTAATCATTAACTCCACGAAGCACCTACCTGCCAAACCAAGTGCTCCTTTACAACAGCTGTACCTGACAGACAGACGCTCAGCACAATCGTGTGAGATGCAGAGGTCAAGACGCTGGCAACTATAGCATCCCTCATGTTGAAGGGCAGCATGGTATACACCACAAAAATGATGAACAAGAAAAATGAGACCTGTGCAAGACAGCAAGACAAAAAAAGAAACATGTCAAATTCACTTCAGAATAACATTAAAAAAATAGCATTTAATTTTAAACTGCCTTCAGCATAAAGTTACACACCAGTTTTTCACAGGAAAGACAATGCTAACCACTGAAGAAAACTGATTAAGGAAGAATTAATTTTTAAGAGTGTTGGAAAATTTACATTATATTACATTTAAGAAGTGCAGTTTCAAGATACATCATGGTTTCAGACCTATAGAAAACTTTTCAAATATAACTTCAAATTTATACTTTTGATTTTTTGTTTCTATTAATACCCTGTTTACAAGTAAAGAGTAGTTCTCCCAGGACTGGTCAATTCTGATTGTGACCTGCATTACAAAACAATCTGCCAAACTCCTCACAGAGCCTGAATTTCAATACAGAGACATTTTGTACATCCTGATGAACTAAAAATTCACAAGATATTATATATTACATTATGCAAAAATTAAAAAGCTCAAGTTCAGCCAATAATTTTGGTTAAACAAGATTATATTTTATGTGTATCTACATAACCTATGTCAAATTCCATAAAATCACTACATTTTAAGGTAATAAATTTATTTAGTCATGAAAAACATCTTTAGAAAATCACAGTCCATACGCAGAATCTCTTGTCAGATTCTTTTAAAGGGTACTAGTGTCCAAACTAACGTTATGGAACAAATGCACAGCCCAATCCATAACAGCAAAAGGGATTCCTTCACTATGCACAGAAGATTTATTTGATGGTATGTTTATGTTCCAAACCACACCACACATTTGAGAAAATATAACTAGATTTGGGACACAGGTTTTGCACACATAAGTAGGCAATGCTGAAAATGTGGCAGCTTGTATATAATTGTATCTCCATGTAAGGCTTTCCATCAGTTTCAGTTGACTTGCAAGTCTATTCATCCAGCAGTTGCATACAGACAGTACAGAACTCAGAAAGATACCAGGCAGGAATGAGCAATAGTAATTTGCTGCTCACTTGCCTTAGTGTCACTCAGTATTCTTCACATGTGCATGTGATAACTATATAGTCAAAAACTGAAGCCTAAGGAGGGCGCACCTTAGGACAATGGAAGCTTTCTTCTCCATCACGGGGACAGAACTGGACGGAGAAGGATGTCCCCTTCTGTTATGCTTTCATCTTTCTCCAATCCCTCCATTAAGATCAATCCAGCTCCTTCCTGATCTCTGATACCCTTTTCAATGCTACCACCTCTCCCACACACACAAGAGTGAAATAGTTCAAAGGCATGAAATGAAAGAGAACTATAAAGGAAATGAAGGATAACAAGAAAATACATCAAGAAAAAGGCAAAGTTTTTGCTTTTCCTCTCTACTCTTCCAATCTACCAACAGACAGCACAAGAAAACAAGTGTTTATACCTGGTTGGATTCAGTCCTCCCTAAAAGTTTTCACAGTGATCAGATGCCAGCAAAACCAACAGCAAAGAAAAGGGTGTACAAAGTTGGTCTAGGTAAGAGAAGGCTTATGCCAGTATAACTGTCCTGACTGAGGAAAAATCAGCTGTGATATTGACAGAACCAACTGATAGTCTTAAAACTTGGAAAATATGTAGAAAGCTCTGGCAGGATAGAGAACAGAAATATAGCATATGCCTTTGAAAGGTGAGGAAAAAGGGTACAACTCAGAAGCTTCACTTCAATTCCTGTAGCAGTAACAGACAATAATATACAGCATATACATAATCACCATATTATAACAGTACAGCATATATACAGCAATTCATAATCGAGAGTCCCAAAAATTAAGAAAAACATAGGTAACAGCCAATGTGATTTTTCTGGGAACAAATCATGTTAAAGCAATCACATCTTCTATCATGAAAACAGGCATCAGTATAGAGGAAAACCCAAATAATGAGTTAGGCAGCAACAAGGGATGTGAAAGGTCCTGCAGTACAGGAGTAAGGTGAACAGATGCCAAAGGCAAAATACGCTCCTAGCATGTAAGACCAGCTGCCTAAAACATATTTCCAGCTAAAGGCCAGGTTGGATGGGACCCTGAGCAAAGTGGTCTGGTGGAAGGTGGCCCTCCCCATGGCAGAGGGGTTGGAAGTAGATGATGTTTAAGTTTCCTCCAACCCAAACCATTCTGTGATTTTATTATTAAAAAAGAATTTGAAGAACCCCAGATCTAAGTACTGGAAGAAGGACTTCAAACACCCCCATTCGCAGTGATTTTTCATGTTAACAAGGTTTTGTTGTTTCCAAGTTTAGCTTTCTAATTTCTTATGTGGAAATCACATATTTGTGAAAATTTTATTATTAAAAAATATAAAATTATTCTTCTTCAACTACTTTGTCTCAAAAAATGTAACTCTCATATTGACTTTATAGCCAAACTAAAGGATCCACTCCATTTGTGTGCTACATGCTACATACTTTTCAAAACTTATTCGTGGATGTAAGACAGAATATGATGCTGTTGCTTTTCAACTTTGACATAAAACAGGCTACTAAGCACATGAACAAGATTTTGACATTTTGCAGTGCTTCTAGTGATATCAGCTGTATCAGCTCCAAATTCCTTGTATATCTGTAAACAACTGTCTGTTCTATAAGTTACCCCACTGCTTTCCTTGGTCAAAATAAACTGATAATTTCAACATTCAACAACTACAAACAGAAAACACTTTTAGGAGGTTCAACCCCTCTTGACATTACAGATTGCAGAGGAACTGTGACATTGGATTGCAGAGGGACTGTGTTAAAGAACACTTGATTTAAAAAACTGACCCATCAATTCTTATATTTGCATAATTTGCCGTCTTGAAATTTGGTATGTGAATGCTGTTTCAAAGCAGAACATGTATCAGTCATGCCAAGACAGAAACTCTCCTCCAAAATATATGTAGGAAATGGCACCTGTCAACAGCTCTTAAATTCTTGGCCACACTGCTTTTCTCCTATTTCTAGTAGTAGTCTGATGACCTAAGAGAGCTCCTTTTATCACAGAGGTTGCTTTTTTATCTCACGGTGGCTCAAGAGTGTAGCCTAAAATAAGATGCTTCTACTCTTCATCTTGATTGCAGACATACATAATACATAAGGCGTGGGATCTTTCAACATATTTCAAAATGCCAGTGTAGTTAAGTTTAATGTTGTAAAGTTAACACAGAAAGGCTTTTGAGCAGGTAGAAAGAGGAATGGGCTTCTTGGTCTGAGTCACAGGCTGCAGAACGGTCAATGGCCCTTACCATTGATCTTTATCATGAATGGACCTTTACATTATGATTTTGTAAGAACTGGAAGAATATTGCTGATACCAACATTAAAAAGCAGTGATGCCAAGCTCTGAAAGATGCCACTACCTCACTGCAAGACTTGCTAACGCTAATGACCACAGCATGCCTCCACTTGGTGTGTTCCTGCCATTAAACACAGCATTAATTCACAGTGCACTATTTTTGACACTATTAAAAGCACTCTGTTCCACCAAATTGTGCCACAATCACAAGGTCTGTCACTGTTATGTTGGAAGCAGTCTTTCGTGTGGGTCATCACCACGACTGCCTAGTTGAAACATGTCCTTTATCCTGATCTGAACTTACACTGCTTTAGAAATTTGATTCTCAGATACTTTATCTATGAGTTTATGTTATCCATACCTTGGAGGTGGGAGCGCTTGGGCATTGATGGTGTGCATCATAGCATGTAGCATTCACTTTTGGTTAACACTGGTGTAACACCTTACACAAAAGTATGTGGCTTTCCTGCTCTGATTGACCCATCACTCTCGACTGTCAGAGCTTAGCAAACTCTGAATGGGTTGGCTGCTTTCTGTGCTTCTTCTCCCATACTTCAGCAGGGCCACAATATCATCTACTATGTAAGCAGTTCTTTTCCACAGCAATTTAAAGGACAATGCACTGCTGCGGTGTAGCTGCTTGGATGGGTATGTAACAGATTATTTTCCTGCAGATTTTCTGCAATTGTTTTCAAAAGAACAGCAAGAATTATCTTACAGTGATGCCACTGGAGAGAGCTGGACACCAAATGGTACAGTGACACTATGGTGTGGGATATCTGTGATGATCATGAACCCTCACAAAAAATCATTCTAAGCACAGAACGTGACATAACTGAGTAAACATCTTCATGCATCATGAAAAATGGAAAGATCCAGGCTGCACAAGACAGAGAAGTAGTTCCTTCTTTAAATTAAACTCAGTCTGAGTATTTTTCATGTTGGCAGCTTTGTCCCAGCAACTCTAGATGTATATTGGCTACTACAGCCTTTAATCTGTACTGCTGACTATGAGCTAGGAGAACTGGTATGAAGCTGATAATATTTGGTGCCTCACAGATGTTGCTATTGGAAATGCCACTAGTTTGGACTGTAATGGCACAAACTACAGTGGACCCAAGCCAAGAGTCTGTGATGGTTTTTGGGGACACAACCATTTCTGAGACACCTTGTCTCTCTTGTGTCACCAGTTTCTACTCCAGGATGGGGTTGCCTTAACTGTAAAGAGTATGTGGAGTAGAAATTTTAACATATTTTACACGTTAAAATTGTCTTTCCCAGCACGCAGGATATCACAGGGGATGTAGCTTTGGCACTGAGAACAACTGTAAAAAAGATACTAATCATTCATTTTATACAAATTATGTTCCAACAATGACTCACAATTTCCCATCTAGACAGCCTTTTTTAAGACTGTGTTAAGACGGTTAATCAAAACTGGCTTGGCATGTGTAAAATTAACTCAAGCTAATGTTACTCCGACCAGAATTTCCCCCTGAGGAGCACAATACCTTGGCGCTGAAGCTGGCCTGCAAATCTAAATGTACCATTTCAGTATGAATTAGGGAAAAACACAGCTTTGGACACAGCCAGCAGTAGTGAGGTTACAGCTAATAAAATATTGTAGTTCTTTGGGACAACTGTAACAGTGCTGGCTTTTCACTGTATAACCACAATAAAACTGTTACGACTACAAAAACTCAAACTATGTGGTCAGTCCACCACAGGATCACTTTCAGAGGTACTTCGAGATCAGCATCCCCCTTACTGTGTAAAGGGAGTAAAAAGTCATCAGCTAATTGAAGAATTTTCCCTTGGAAAGACACTTAGATTCTAGACACTGATTTCAAATGTCTGTATACCGAATTGCATAGAAGAGACTCTAGCTTTTCTAAAGAAATAGCTAGGTTTCATAATAGGTGACATGACATACTAATCTTAAAAAATAGTTACAAATGCTATGTTCATGGTTTAATACTATGTATGTTTTAAGTAATCAGAAGGGTATTTATACAAGCTATAAACTTATATTAAAACTTAGTGTTGGCAGAGTAAAGGTTGCAAATATGTAAAGCTCTTTGCTGTTGTAATTCTGAATTCCAGCCCCCAAACTTCTAAAATCTGGGCAAAGTTCAAAGAACAAAACAAGCTACCCACATAAAACAAAAAATTTCACTGAGTACTAAAATCAGCTTCTGTTCTGAGTCATCTAGAAAAAGGTTTAAATTATGAGAGCATTGGATAGGTGAAGGTGGAATAGTTGTTCACCAAACCCTGAAACACCAGAAGAACGGGCACTCAATGAAACTAGGAGGGTGGCTGAAAAACAGTGAAAAGGAAGCCACTATCCTCTACCTAGTGGATAGTGACCTTCTCAAACTTACACTACCAGGATCAAAAAGATATTAAACAAATTCATGGACACCTTATCCATAAACCAACAACAAAAAATCAGGGCAGGGAAATGCACACTCTGATGTCACTAACACACATGTGGAGGCTGGGCAAGGTATGAAGGAAACTGACCCACAAAGTGATCAATTTGGTGTGCTGACTTTCAGTAGCAGCTTCCCTTGCAATTCTTGCAGACACATTACTGTGCTAGATGGACCACGGCCTTACCCTGCAGGATGTTCTTCTGTTCTAGTGTTAAGAATCAAGAATGCTTCAGAGGAAAAGAAAAGATACTGAAAGCCCAGTGAGACTATTGATGCCTTTTTCTGGTCTTAGGAAATAAAGGCTCAGACACAGTGAAAGGGTTGGGGGTTGTTTACCTCAGTATTTTAATAGGATCCCATTCAATGGCTTCTGCCGTCCAGGTAGAACACGCCGCAAAAGCCCCT
Organism: Eopsaltria australis; assembly: GCA_034509425.1. Lineage (NCBI taxonomy): Eukaryota > Metazoa > Chordata > Aves > Passeriformes > Petroicidae > Eopsaltria > Eopsaltria australis. The sequence continues at coordinate 3,471,909 of JAVTVJ010000072.1, forward strand.
TCCCCCCAGTTGAGTATACAATTAAAGACTCTACACATTAGCATATCTACCAGGAGGGCCCAATAAGGGGCCTGGGTGGGCTAACTTCTAGTTTACAAAATCTGTCCTACGAGGAGACCTTGAGGGCTCACGAAAACAGGGTGTTTGGTCTTCTAACTCTACGTGGTTTCAGGGGTGTTTAGTCTACCGGCCTCCTAAACACCATGAAACCAGGCAAAACTACCACCTAAAGCACCACAAGTATGCATGCTAATACTTGTGAATGTAGGGAACAGTGTAAGAAATATTCAGAGACAAAGCAGAAAAAATCCTTCAGGCATCACTATGAATCAAAAGCATTGTAGAACCGTTCCCTAGTCAGAAGGAAACTGGAAGAGGGAAGCTGAACTTTGAGCAATAACAGGATGAAACATACAAAAAACTAAATATTAATTTGTAAAAAAACAATGTATGCCATAAACCTCAAGAATAAAGTCAATGAGAAAGATTTGTTTGTGATATACTCCACAAAATTATGACCATAATAAATTATTACTTCACTGTTTTTACCATATATAAAGTTTTATTTTCCAGTAATTGTCATAGAAGTAGTAAACAACTCTGTAAATCATGCCTTGTTCTTGATCATAGAGAACTCTCAAAGTAATAATCCCTTTCTTTTGTGCACAGGTCTGGGTTTAAATGTCATCAGGAAACAGTCATTACAACCACTGCCAAAAAATTAACAACCATTAGCAAAATGGGACAGAATAAAAGAAAGGTGATTGCAATAAAATGGATATTTTAAAACAATTTTTCAATAAGAGACTTTCAGATGCGCTTCTAAAGTCACGCATTAATGTGACAGTAAGATGAAAGACTCCATAAAAGGAAGGAGAATTAATATTTGAAATAATGAAGATTTAAACTGATTGTATACTTTGTGATTGCTTTCTGTGTCACAGAACCTCTTCTTTCACTGCATGGGATCAGTAAGAGACATGAGATTTTGAAGGAGTGACTCAAGGAACATCAGCAGTGATCCACTGATTCCTAACAATTTTTGCTCCTTCCTGCTACAGAAAGAGGAGACTGAGCTACCATCATCTCTAGTAGATTTGACATTATTCCTAAACACATTCAGAAAAGAAAGAATTTAGTTTACCACCTAAAACCTGTTTTACCATCATTATCTTCCTCACTTAATTCTCTTTCTGCTGTATCTTTCCACCCTTGTTTCAGCCATGTTATAGTCTAAGCAGTCAAGAACAGAGATTTGTTCTGCTGCACCACTGCAAAATCCCTGTGAGCAGAAAGACAACTTCATAAAGCACCACTTTTCCCAGCAATGGCATGTGTTTGCAGTGATTTGACTCTTAACTGGACCAGATGCCAAAAAGCCACGTCTCTGTTTTCTTCAGTGATGAGACAAGTGAAAACCATCAGAGACAGTGAATTAATTGTTCATCCTTGTTATCTTTCCCTCCTGTGTTTTACTGTGTTAAATATTAAGATCAGAAACCTAGAATTGCAGCAATAATTCCAGATCATCACAGCAAGCATTTCCTCTAAAAGGGACAGCTGATACCCTCTTTAACGCTATCTTAATAATTTATTTTTTTGTTTAATTTAAGGACAGTGAGAAAGACATTATAGCATGTTATTAAAACCAAAGCCTTGTCTTTCTATGCCACCATAAAAGTAAAACCGTTTGTATTTATTTCTGGCTAAGACCATGCTGCATCCTATTCAGAACAATTACCATACAAGTCTAAACTGCCATTTAATTAACACATTTTAAAAGCAGAAAGATCAAAATGATTATACAGTATATGCAAACAGACTCAAGTCCAAAGCAATGAACTGCAATTTCACATGGACTACTAAGAAGATAATTTTACAACACTCAAGCACCACACCTCAAATTTGAAGGGAGTCAAATAAGAACATACATTGAAAACATTTTCAAAGTTTCTATGACGATACATACACAACTGTGAAAGAAACACAAAATACATAAAAACCTAATCTGGTCAGAAAGGATGTGAAAATCCATGTTAAGATATGTATGCTTGCACATACACAGAAATTATGAGCAATGACAGCAATTAATTTAAATTTAAAAAATCAAATGAGCTAGTACGACAGAAGAATATACCACATTTCAGAACATCCAGGGAGTTTTTTCTACATGTTTGGCATAAAAGTAGTCTAACAGTGAATTTTATCAACTATTGTAAGAGAAAGTAAAATTGTTAATTCCAACAAAAGAAATGCAGAACCACTGAATAAAAATGCCTCTATCAAGGAACCATCGAATAAAAATCCCTCTATTAAGGGAAAAACTGAATTATACGTTTACATCATGCTAAACAATAATTGTCATGCAGTTTTATGTTCCAAAATATTAGCTCACAAGTCAATAAAGCCACAGATACTAATGCTGAAATATTTTGGAACAGCAGGTGCAATAAAACATGCTCAAGCATCTTAAAGAGATCATGATTATGTATGTTTATTTTCCATACTTCCTAAACACCAGGTCAGCTCCAGAGAACTGAGGTAAAATTAGATTGGTAAAAGGTAAAAGTAGAACGTGAACACAGAAAATAAATGGTCAACTTTTACACTGAGAGGACTGATTCAGAGGACTCAAAGAATTTATTCAATGTCTTCCTAAATGTTTAAAAAAGTAGAGGAACAGTGATGTGGCAATGATTTATGGGATTTAAATATTGTTCAGGGTATTCAAAACCACAAAACATGGGAAAAGTTGCAGAAGTGATTCACATTGCTGGGACTGGGCCATAGCAGATGAAATACAACACAGTAAATGTAAAATAGGAACGGAGAAAAGAATTTTAACCAAACACTTCCGAAAGTGGGCTTTACCTTAGTTTCTACATCCTCTGAAAAAGATACAAGACTCACTGTGAACAGCTCTTTGAAAAAATGGGTGATAGCAAGGGCTGAAAAGGCAAATAAAAGGACAGCAATTATCAGGAAAAGAATAGAGAATCAAGCATCATGATGACATTGTATGAATCCATGACGTGCACATTTCTTGAATAGTTCATGCACTTCTCATCTTAAAAAAAGGATACAAAGGAAAAGGATGTTGATAACCATGTTGGTAACATCCCCCTTCAGCCTTATCTTCTCTAGGCTGAACAGCCCCAGCTCTCTCACCCTGTATTCAAATGAAAGATGTTCCAGCCCCTCAGTCATCTTTGTGGCTCTTCATTGGAATCACTCCCTTAAAACTGTATTGCTTGTGTACTGGGGAGACCAGGACTGGACCCAGAACTGCAGATTTGATATCACCAGTGCCAAGTGGTGGAAAAGGATCACCTCCCTCAAACATTACAAAGTGCATAGCTCTTCCTAATGCAGCCCAGGGCACAGTCACACAACCATGTCCAGCACCATCCTGACAGACCTGTGCCTCTGACATACTGACCCACAGGAACATTGCAGCCACCAGAGTAGCCTTAGCAACACATTGATAAGCCCTGGAAATCTGTGATCATGATTGTCAGAGAACCCACCAAGAGCTTGAAAAAGAAGGAAGTGAAGGAGGAGCATACAGATGGTAACACTGAGTAGGCATTTCCTTTACAGATCAGAAGCCCTCCTTTTCTTGAGATATTCAATTGTCAGAAAAGGGCAACACTCCCTGGTGAGCTGACATTTGCTGTGGCAGGTGTCAGAATGAAGGGGAAATAACCAGACAGTGATAAAGGGTCATGGTTGGGGTATATCTGGTAGAAAAATTTAGATGAGTGAAGTGCCTGAACAAAGGAGATTTGGAGTTCCTTTGCACAAATCAATAGTCTCATATAGCAGCTCAAACCAGAAACTGCTGCAAAAGGAAGATGTGGTAAATTGATATGACTGCTTACAGAAACCTGATAACCTGAATAGATGGGGTTTTTTTGCAAATTATGGTTTTTTTCTAAGCATATATTTTTTAGGCAAAACAGAAAAGAAACACAAGACACTGCCAAGAAAAGGAGCCTCTTAATGATTGTAATGAAATACTGTGACTGTGTACAGAGTAGCAGCAGCATAATGTTAATGGGAAAGGAAGGAAACAAATTTCTTCTTTAGGAGAGCTGCCAACATTGGACATAACACCTCCTTGGAAATTTTGATTAATCATAGAAACAACATGCCTAAAAGTGTACGACATCAAAAAAGTGGACAAAACCATGTTAAAATAAACTAAATTTGAGGGGGAAAAAAGAAAAAATCACAGCATTTAATTGTCATGAGGCTAAAACAGGCTGTGTTATCTTCCTGTGACACCTGCCTTTCCCAAAGACTTTCAAATCATCTGCTAAAACCTTCCCAAAGACTTCAATACAGTATGAAATTACCACTCTGGTTGTTGCACGGTGCCTTTTGGAGCTCAGCCTGTTGCTGAGAGCTTCCTACTTGCAACCTTGGCTGTTATGGCCATGGGCCTCCACATGCCAACCCAGCCAGTGCTGCTGTGCTGGGTTGCATGGAAAAGGATTGCCACTGGCGTGGTGGGTATCACCTCTTTCCCCACCTGCCTTTTTCCCCCTCTTCAGCTGTGGGGTTTGGTTTATATCAGGAGACCCAAACACAAGCATGCGGGATCTTAGCAGCTGCTGACATCAGTGTATCCCAGTCAGCACTACCAGCATCCCATGCAGGACCCATCATCTGCGAGTCTAACCAGCTCCTGAAGAGATCCATTTAGTCACTCCAGGTTAAAGTGTCCCAGGGAGAGCCACCTGCAGCACTAGAGGGGACATGCAGCGAAGGATGTTGATCTGGAGTGCCCCTGATGCTTCTCCTCCCAGATGGTCACTGGGAAGAGTTTGTCTTTTCCTTTTTCTCACTCTTTCCTATTTTGTTTCTCTTTCTTCACCATTACAGTCAACACGTGCTATCAGCTACAAACCTCGCCAATAAATCTTTGTGCATGAGAACTTGTCCCAATATCTTGTACTTAACATTGTCTTCCCCTGAACTTTTTAAGTCCCCAAAGTGATTTCTAACTTCAGAAAGTAGTCAGATTTTGACAGCCACTAAGATGACAGCCTTTACATGAGCACAGTGCTAGCAGCCTGGATGCTTCTTCCTCAGGAACGAAGTAGTGAAAGAGTCAGTCCAGGTTTTCTTTCCCCTTTCACTCCAGACAAACCTTTCCACAGAGCAAAAGGCACAGTTGTGGGATGAAAAAGTTGAGCATCAATGTAGGAATGGACATGTGTACCAAATCCGGTAATGATAATGGCTATAAAAATCATCATCACCTCTTGCCAGTTTTTACATGTAAAAATTCCATATATTTTACTCAAAACACTCTCCCAAACAAAACAGAATGAAGGAGAAGGTATTCGTACATTTATTTTTCACTGGCACATTTTTCAAACTGCATTTTTTGGGAACACTAATCCCAACTGAATTCATGGTACAGAAAGCTGTTAATTCTCTTATAAGGATTTAATTTCAATTGAAATTAAAGAAAAAGAAGTGGGTAAAATAATTTCATGGTAATTCACAGAAATTTGACCTGTCTTAATAACATAGATAAACCTTCACTTGAGATCTGTCAGAGGTTTACCCTGTTCTACATAAAGACTGAAAGGAGAAAAAAGATTAAACTGGAAAGAGGTTACACAGGAATTACATGAAGGCTTGAACTCAACCTGACAGACAAGCAGATTCATCATTAACATAAGTCATCTCAAAATTCTCTCATTGCCTGCCTCTGTCCTTTCAAGGTCAAATGCTTTCCTCAGCTCAAGTATTCTACAATGAGCTTCTTTTCCTTCTGAATCCAAACTTCGTTGTCATACCGTACCTGGGACTTACTCTACAGATATTTTTGTGGATTTTTTTGGAAATGTGGATATAGGAATGTGGAAATAAATCAAAATGATAATATAGATAATGTCTTTGTAAGTGAGAAATTCTCAGATGAATTTCACACACACACTTTATTATGGAAATGAAAAATGTAATACTATAGAGAGCAACAGTGGAGCATTTTCTTAAACTGGATGATCTTAATCCTCATAATCCTGATTTAAAATTTAGAGTCCTTCATAGGGGAAATACTGCAATTATTTTTATAAAGTGTTCATTGATTTAATGACTATGGTAGGCCCAGCTACTCATGAACTAGTGATGTGATTCCATGTACAACTCTCATATGTAGCTATCTTCTAATTACAAAGAGATTCATTATGTAGCTGTAGGATTAAATTGTGGTAGACTAAATTAATCCCAGCAGGATGAATACAGAGAAAAAGTTATTCCAATCTGCTTTAACAAGCATAGGATTATATGTCTCACTGCATCACAAGCATTAAAATTAGTCAACAATTAATTTACATGTTATTTCCAGAAAGTTCCATCATAGCTTGCTGAAGAGACTTCCTTGTTCCACACCTTCCATTTTAGACCTTTCACAATACAAAGCTTTTTCTCCTTCAAAGCAATTTGTATGGAAGTCTGGATCCCCAAATTAAGAAACCAGCATACTCAAAATCCCAGAAAGCATTTCTCAACTTTCAAAAGAATCGGAATAGCACCTTTTGACAGTAAAATTTCTCTAGGTAGTGTATGCCACACACATATTCAGAAAAATTATCTGAATTAAACAATGAAATATTTGGCATATTTCTTCACTTAATAGAATCAGAGCAATTCTAGGTTAGAAGGGACCTCTGGAGGTTATCCTGTCCAACCACCTGACTGGTTTCAAGGACAGATAATGGTCAAATTACTTCATATAATGGGCAAAAATCTCAATTAATTTTTTCTTGTTTACCCAAAACTGTATGTGTTTTTATGGAGTGTGGTCTTAATTAAAAGAGACACTAAACAGAGAAATATAACATAAAAACCTAAACTGTTCTTCAGTATTTCTTCTTACAGTAGGAAATGCATTTGTGTTATCAATAATGATATTCAATTTGGCAGGTGAACAGAACAAGGCAATTCCCCTAAAATGAGCAGAACACTTTTAATCTCTTTATTGAAATTTTCAATCCCCAAACATTATTGAAGCCAAACCCCCAAATCCAGCCAAGTTCCCAGTCTCAGTGTACAACTGGAATAACCTGCCAAGACTAGATGTGTCACAAAATGGCAATAAAGACATGGTCACATCATGTCTAAAGTATCTCACAGTCTCACTTAATGGAACCACACAACTTTGCCCATGAAAAAAAATAGCAGGAAAATAAAGGCAAGAATTTGCAGATACTGACAGGAATGTAATGACAGACACTGCAACAGAAGTGTGAAAAACAAATGCATTCATTGCAGTTATTGCAACAATACAGGGTGATCTTCTCTCCTATTTTGCTGTCTGATTGTTCACATCCACAGAAACAGATGCAAATGCAGAGGCAGCCACAGTAACAGAAATGGCTGAACGCTAAATTCCAGTCAATTTTTGTGGATCATAATACAGAAACCAATGGAAATCATGCAGGGCATGTAGAAAAATACAACCATACGATGATATTCTCATGTATTTCTGAGAAGACTGGCCAACTCCAACTAAGTGTGCTGTATCAAATCCAAAGTCACTGCTAACCTGATTTAGTTTTAACAAATTAAATTTTTAAAAAATCAAAAAACAAACAAAACAAACAAACAAACAAACAAAAAAAAAACCCAAAACTCAACAAGCATGCCACGTTCCTGAGAAGCTGCTGGACTTGATACCTTTTTCTCAACAGCTGAAGCAAAGAACTCTATTCTTGCAGTCAGTTCAAAACCCCAAGCACTTATACAAGCCAGAGAAATAAATCAAAATTTAAACTAAACGTCAGTCCTGCATCCTCCATTTCTTTCCCAGGCAGTCTATCCATAGGATTAACACATTACCATCACCAGGAAACCTATACCAACATACATTCTTACTAAGCTGCCTTATTCCTTCTCTCTGAGCTGCCTGCTCAGTAGTAGAGAGGAATCTGACAACACCCAACACAAAGAAATCTTCGTAAAGGTCAGAGAGAAATGTTTCCTCTGTTTTGCTTTGTGGTTTTTTTCAGACAGAAAAAAAGAAAAGGGGGGACTATTTGGAAGCAACCGGATATATTTTTTCTTCTATCCATTATCATGCCAGCTATTGGGGCAGTCTAGAAGTCAGCAAAGAGACTGGCAATCACTCTATCTAATCCACACCAGTGCGCCACAGGTATTAATTCATCTAAACGAGAGGATACAGCAATACTGACAAGCTACAGCTGCAACATACAATGTAAGATTCCAAGACTGAAGACTGTACATGGAACATGACCACTGCCACGACCACTGAAAGAGGGTGTCGCACCTCACACTAGGCTGGCAATTTGTAGGTTAATAATTTAGCACAGCACTGTGACTTTGCACGGTCCAGTGATAGGAGAACTTAATAATTCCCTGACCTCGGGTGGGAACAGCTTTATCTAGGCAAGAAAGGAGAAAAGGATGATGATGTGAATCTTAACAGAACTGCAGGCCTGATTGGATGTAAAGAAAACGTAGATATCCAGATCAAATTTCTGTTCCATGAATAAAAATGTAGAGCTTGCGTAAGAACAGGTTTCCCCTGAATAAGAACATGATGCCCAGCCACACAATTAGATGGATGCTGCAAACAGCCAGACAGAAGGAGAGAAGCTTTGGGGCTAATTTAAGGACAACTCAATCTAGGTGTCATCTTCCTTTACTTGTTGCATCCCATCTCAAAAACATTTGCAACCATGTATAGCTTTCTGTATTCCTATTTTGTTAACAAATTGCTTATTTCATTATTATTTTAACCTGAATTGTTTTATGGGCAATTGGTAGGTTACTGGCAAATACCATCCCTGCCAAAGTGGTAATCCTTAAAAATGAGATAATGAATCATACTCTCACAGTGTTCAGTACAGAGAATGTAAAAAGAAGTGTCACGCTTGATAAAATGTTTGGAAACTAGGCCAGCTGGAGTTTGTGTGCCAGAGATATCTTCTAATGATAAGCACAGAAATGTGAGCAATGACCTTACCTCCAAGAGTCTTCCAGCAAGTCTGGAATACCTATGAAGATAATTTAGTTATTTAATCTATTCCCTTGCATCAAGAAACATAATTCACATCTTTTTTTTCATGCTAAGCATGTCAATGGAAGCAGCACAGCTGCACCAAAACACCATGCAGGAAATGGAGAACAATTATTTTTAATGCACTGGATGTTCAAATCCATTGATAGTTAAGTATCTCCCAATTTTAAAGATGCTACTATTTTAAGGTGCAGCTCAACTGTGTCAGGAACATGACTTAGCCATCTTAAGCCCCAAGGAGTCACAGACAGGTTAGATAAATATCATTATCCTTGAAAGCCTATGCCAGTACACCCTAACAGCAACAGCAAGCTATGACTGTCCTTATCAAGAAAGGGAGAGTGAGAACATCAAGTATCACAAGACTCCAGCATCCCCATACTCATACTTCTAAACCATCATAAAAGTACTTCTGAACTCCCATTACAACACCTAATTATACACATCTTACAGACACTGTAATTATTTCGCCAATATGACAGGAGAAATCTGACGCAGAACTCCACAGCACAGAGATGCAATTTTCTACACTTTGAAGTACTAATGGACAAATCTCATTTTGCACCCAGTACATCTCTGCAAGAAGCTTTTTCATAAAGGAATAGTTTACGGAAAGCTTTAGATAAAAATGGAAAGAAGCATGAATTAAAGATGACAGCAATAAAATGTAAAAACAGACCACTATGAAAAGTGGGGTTTTCAGTGGCCCCTTTCACAATCATTGCTTATTTGAAAAGAGAGACAGCTAACTACATTTACAAGACAGGCAGTATTTGTCATCACTGTACAGAACTTGAATAAAAAGATAATTTATGTACCCCCCTCATCTATTTTTAGGTGAAATTATTGTTATCACAATTACAATTTTCCTTTTTACCACAGAAATTGTAATTTTTATTCCTAGTACATTTTTAGTGTATATAAAAGCCATGCAAAAATTTCTTTTCCAGATCAGGGAATTTTCATTTACATCTTCCTATGAGACACTATATTCTCTTCTATACCTCAACAGACTAATTCTTTGAGTTGGAAGCCCTTCCCAATCCCTGGCATCAAAGCCCAGCAGCACAATCTCCAGTGATGCTACTAGAGATGTGTGCATGGATTTTCCCTCAGATTGCATCCTGGAGATTCATGGCCTAAAGAATTAAATTTGCTGGTTCTTTTCACTCTTGACAGTGCTACAAGAATACACAAGTTTTCCATTGTTATCATGTAAAATTATAACAATGTACTTCTTTCTCAGTAATTTCCTTCCTCTTCTTAAGTGTTATCAACTGTTATCAAGTGTTATCAAATGAGAGTTTCGGTTTGTTTGTCAAAAATTATGCCCTCCAGAGTCAATTTATCTCTATCAAATTTTATAAAAGTGTACAGCAACTTGGCTCTTATCACAACACACATCCCACACACAGGGGAAAAAAAAGGCACCATTCCTCTGTTGCTTCCACACTCTGACATATGTCAGATAATGGGGGAAAAAAAGACAGAATTTAATTCAGGTGGGTTTGACTAGGTCTAGAAAATGTTAAGAATGCAAGAGTTCAAAGACCCCTTCCATTCTTATGCATGAAAAGCCAAACCTGTCATGCCCTTTGAAACTTTATAATCAAGCTCTCTTACAAGTTTGACTTATCTTAAAAAGATAGTCAGGCATCTTACATACTATACTGGCCACTCTTCATTAAATAATAAGGCTTTTTATTCCATAATTTACTTTTATACGAAATACAGAATAGTAAATCTTGCAGGGGAGGAAAGAAGTACAGGTTTACTTCTGTTCGCACTTAACTTGTTATACTAATTGATAGCAGGAGAGTTAATTTTTATATACAAGAGTGTGAACGCAGAATCAACTTTGAAAAGTTAGGAAATGATTTGGATTCAGGAAGTAAAACAAATTTCTGAACTTTTACAATTTTTAAATTTATTGATTATGGATATTTCAGTATTCTCATGTAATTAATTTCAGTAGCTGGCCAATAGCTAAAAAGCCTCAAAACTCACAGAAATCATAAATACGGTGAAATTGCAGCTGGAAAAGCCACAACCCCCAGATCTTCCAAATGCAAATACACAGAGGAACAGATACCAAAATTTTTAAGCTAAAATATTATGAGTTGGGAAAAAATTAAATTATATCTCTAAAATGAATGAGAAATCACAGCATGCATTAGCCTGAGTGCAATTTTATCAACAAAGCTTTTCTTTTGCAATATAGTGCAGTGCCTTTTTCTTTAAATGCACTTATATTTCTCCTGTGCTTTTACCTTAGGCCCACTGACTTATTCACTTAGCACTGGGATAAATGAACAATACAACATTTTCTGCAGAACTGAACATTTTCAGCATGTTTTATTTTCTATCTTCTCTCCTCACACTTCTCCCCATTTCAGTTTCGAAACCATTACTGAGCCAAACATGGAAGTTTCACCTAACCAAAAGAATAACTGATGATCTGCCAAAAGACTGAGGAGCATCAGTACCATTCCTAACATGAAGCCTGACAGGCAGCCCACAGAGCTGAAAATCTTCCAATGATCCACCCCAAATGAAGGCAATGTCTACCTTATTCTGGTAACTTATAATGTTAAATCGTTTCATCTGTAGCATTTCACATGCTGTACAGAAAAATAACTTTAAAATAGGCAACATATCCTGCTTATGCTACCAGGAGTGGAAGTTTTAAAGAACTGACAGGTTTTATAGCTCTTAGGGAGCTACCTAAGAGGGTTTATCACAGTTCAAAGGTTCAATAGATTCAATCCTGCTACGGACAGACAGAGGTTCTGCCTGATAGTAAGAAAACAGGACACTCACTTTTCAAAGGGAACTAAATAACTTTTTTTAGTTTGGATATCTTATTCTACATATGAAAAAATGTCTCTGCATTTTCAGTCTAAGAGTATGAAGGACAATTATGTTCATTGTAAAAAAAGTCTGCTCCCTAATCCCAAATGCTCTATCCTCTATTCCCAAATGCCTGCTAATGTCATAAAAATAATTACAGAGACAGACAAGATCCTAAGCCTCCAAAGCAGAGAGACATCTCTCTTCCCAAATGCTGTCCATCCTTCATGACTACATCACGTCTTTGCCTTTTCCACTCACTGGTTGGTTTGGGGCTTGGGGGAGAAACTGGGGATTTTGATTGCCTGGCAGCAGCAGAGGGATACTAGAAACAGTTAGTTCTGCTTTAAAAACAAAGGCAAAACCCACAGACCCAGGCAAAGAATGTGAAATAATTTGCAGAAAATGAAAGAAAGTAGGTAACTGGGAAATAGCTGTAATGTTAATGGACTATGACACAGTCAAGGCAAAAAGAATGTACATGCTTTTAATGGCAGCATATTGGACCTGAGCTACCTAGTTCCTAAGCTCTTCTTTTTTAAATTCTGTTGCAGGCAAAATGATCTCCATTTGTGAGCTTTTTACTTAATTCAGAGCCAGCTAATGCCAGCTTGTGATCACTGCTTTGGTTATCAGAGAAACAAAGAACAAGACAGCCAAGTGCTAAGCCAGCACTGCCCTGGCACAGGCCACCCATGGCCACTGTTCTTCAGTGGTGTCCGTGCCCCAGCATGGGTCACTCATGGCAAATCTCTTCTTGTACTGATAGAGGGTAGATTTAACATAGATACTTGGAAGGAATTCTTTACTGTGAGGGCAGTGAGGCATGCCCAGAGAAGCTGTGGGTGTCCCATCCCTGAAAGTGTTCAAGGCCAGGCTGGAGGGGGCTCTGAGCAACCTGGTCTAGTGGAAGATGTCTCTGCCCATGGCAGAGGGGCTGTAACTAGATGTTTTTTAAGGCCCCTTCCAATGCAAGCCATTCTGTCATGATTCTTTGATTCAGAAGGATGCCCATGTTTGATGGAGCATCTCCTTACAGGTGGACACCTCCAGCCATTTGAGTTTTCGGCAGTCTCTCCCTCCCTAAGATCATCTCTCTGCCTGCCTCTCCCCCAGCAGCTGCAGCCACTTCAGTGTCTGGCACACAGCAGGGTGCTCACCCTGGTCTCAGAGCTATCTGGACCCCACTGTGACCAGGACAAAGAATCCCACAGCCTCTGCTATGAGTCCATGCCACATACCCCCTTTATGCTTCCCCAAAATGCTCTCTTTGAAGTTGTGGTTATTGTTAGCATGCTGCTTGTGAAAAAAGAAAAAAAGTCTTCTGACATCATTTGTATGTAACTCTTCTGATTTGTAAATCACTGAATGTGCAAATACATATTTACAGGAGTCTGTAGCTCTGCTAATGTTTGAACTTATTTCTAAGGAAGCTGGTTAAAAGTTCTTGAGCACTTCCCCACACAAGCCTATTAGAATTACAAAGCTGTCAGTAGTAGGCAGAACTGTTTATCACAAAATATGCCTACTCTTCTAAATATGCTGCAACACAGATATCTCTGCATGCACTATCAGAGTGCAGTGAAATGGAATCTAAACAGGACACAAAGCCTTCCTTTAAGGCCAGAAATGGAAAACAAGAGTGCTAATAATTTAATTACGAGACTAAACAAAGCTAACAAATATCACTACATATTCATAGCACTGCTTAATTAAAGAAAAATTATTAAACCCCAGTATTTAGGAACATTTCCCTTCCCCACTTTTCTATGATTTGAATTGCAGAAAAGCCTTAAAATGAATGGCTGGGCAGGCCAAAGTCTGCACCCCAGCTGTGCTCCGATGAGGCTCCTGGGCTCTGGCTGTATTTGTTTCTCAGTCATAACAAAAAGCTCCTCCTGCTGGATCATGGGAGCTACTCTCACTCCCAAATGACCAATACCAGATTGGAAAACCCATACTACAGATTTACAGAGCAGAAATAAGCACAAGAGCATCTATGTTACTAAAAGACTAAGCAAAGCTAAGCACAGACAAGTGCAAAGCCACAGGTCTCATTCATGTAGCTCAGTAACTATGACAAGTACCCACTAATGCTGTAGAAAGAAACTTAAAAACACTTTTCAAGGTGAAATACTCTATCAATGTGACCTTCTGTGTCCAGAACTGAAATGAGCCATTAAAACAAGGAAAAGTCAAACTGATTTTCAAATTTTCCTTTTGAACTCAGTAAATAAGGAAACGAAAATCCAAATAAAAATTCCACTGTTTACAAAACTAAGTCGATTTGATTACATCAATAATAAACTATGAAAATAATTTCAAACTTTTTTTCTTTTTTTGTAATGGCATTGTTCTTTTAAATGGTTCCCTTGGAAAACCTAATGTGCTGCTTTAAGCACTTCCCTTAGACAAACAAGTAGGTCCACTGACCTTAAAAATAAAACACTTCACACCTCCTGATGTGTCATTAATTCCATCCTCTGGGGAGGTTATGGAAAAATAATAATTAATGTACTGCCAGAAAACTGTCTCAGATTTCAGACCATTTCCTTAGCTACCAACTGATGTCTTAGTTACTTTCCTTTTATTAAATGTGTAAATCAATGGTCGCTATTTTTTAATGGGGATGGTAAATAGCTTTTTGATTTAAAGCGTCCACTTTAAATCTGGACCCACATCTCCACTCAATAAAAATATGCTCTTGAAATGCTGGCCCATATGTCAAGCAAAGGCCTGAAACAGATTCTCCTTTTATTGAAAGCATTCTTTTAATTTTCCACCATTAAACCGAACTTTTTTACAAGAATTTTCAAATAATTTAAGATCTGCCCACTGAGTCGTGAATTTTCACTTTACAACCCTTGAAATCTTAAAGAAAGTTGGGTTTGTCTCTGAAGAATTAATGTGAGGCAGCAATGCTAGAAACGTACCTGAGATTCCCTAGGAACAGTAAATTCAGCTCTTCAGCATTCTCCTGTTACCCCTTTCTCGATACTTTTCTCATTTATTTATTTATTTATTTTTCGATTTTCGAAGCAAGGATAAAGAAAGGCACTGTTCTCAGAACAACAGGTCATTTGAAACAATTAAAACTACTTCCAGAGAAAGCCACATTGCGGGATGATTAGTTACCAGCAGCACATAATGTGGTTTCTTTCCTGTTCCCATTTAAACTGTTTCACAGTAATTTACTTCTTCAGAGGCTTTATTAAGACAGGTGTTATAGTGTCCGATTGCTTAAATTTGGCTTTGAACTGAGTGGTTGAACTGCTCAAACAAACCCAAACATCTTTTTCTTGTCTTTCTCCAGGACCCCATTTACCAGATAAACAAGAACGAGAACAGTGACAAGAAGACAGTGCTATAGCATTTCTAGTCTGTTTTGTCTACTCTGTGACATACTTCCCTGTTCAAAAAAGCCAGCAAGCTTAATAATACAGAAGTTCTATTAAAACCTGGGGTTGAAGCTGTGCAGAAAAAAAGACCACCTCCTACTAAATGCAAGACTGGAGAGATAAAGAGCCTTAAGGAGCTAACAGAGAAGAAGCCAGAAGGAGGGAAGCTAAATGGGCTTGAGGGTCATCACTCCACCTTTGTGAATGCCATCATTTCCTTTCCTCAGGGCAAATAAGAGCAGCAGCATCCCAATGTTGCCAGTTCAGAGACATATTTACATTTCAGCAGCAGTAAAACTTAACTCCCTGAGCCCTCAGTCCTCCTCCACAGCATATCCCCAAGCTAACATATGCAAGAAAAACTAGTGGACAACACCCCAAAACTGCCCTTTCAGGGAAATAATTTTGTGAGGGCTGCAAGAATATTTTAGAGTATCTGTATTGCTGAAAGGAGACACTACTCACTGGAGTGAAAAGGATCCCCTGGACAATCCAATTGTTCTCCTTATTTACGCTGACTTCATGAATGCTGGCATTACTGATACTAGCACAGCTGTCTACTACTACTGATATGCAAGAAGAATCCAGTTGCACAAGTCTGGAAAAATGCTTTCTTAAGAGAAATATCAAGGTGTTGCCGTAGTCCTATGTGTTAATGAAATGTCACTGTAATTTTCCTCAAAAAAAGATTACTAATGCAAAATTCTACTGATCTTCCATTTTCAGATTGCTGCCTTCCATACATATCTTCCAGGAATAAGATGCTGCATTCAGAAATGCTCATTCTGCCAGCAAGTTCCCTATTCATCTCTGCCAAGAACAAATTCATTCCAACGCAAATATTCCTCTTATTCCACTTCTGAGACAAGGTCTTACCTAGAACTTATGGCAGTCAAAAAAAAAGGAAAAAAAAGAAAAAAAGAAAAAAAAAGTGTGCTGATTTGCTTTTGAGGTAAAGACAAATCACTAACTGATGTGGAGTTTGACATGCTGCATGGCACCATCTTCTCTTTTTGATGCAATTATCCATGTTTTGTACTGTTTTATGAAAGGTGGGAAATAGATAAACAATGCTGCTGCATAGTATGATTGCTCCTTTGCAGGGCATGGAATTCAACAGGGCTTTTCATCCACCTAGCTAACAGTTTTCCTTGGGCCTGGCAGTACAGTTGCAGTAGAATGCTTAGTAAGGCTGTCCTTTGGAAAAAAAAAAGACTTCTTGAAGACAGTGCAACTTGATTTAGAAGGGAAAATGGTCCCAGCTGGGTTTTGGAGGGTTTTTTTCTTATGAAAAGGACAGGCTCTTTTTGCCCATCCTGATTACTTCTCCAACTGTACCTTCCCAAGCACTTTATTGAAGTCCTTGCATCTTGAGGCTCAGCTCTGTTCACACAAATCTTCCTGCTGCCAAACCAAAAACACACTTTATCTTTTATTGCCGTACTGTTTGCCAAGAAGTCACAACAAAACAAAACAAACGAAACAAAAAATGAACAAACAAAAAACAAAAACAGAAAACAAAGACCTACCAACCTACCAACCAAAATTTTCAGATTGTCTTTGCTTCAGAAAGGAAGAGACTACCTTCTTCCCAATTTCTGCTTTACTCACATGAAGATTATACCCTGTGTTGGTGCAGCTCTTCTGTCTGCACTCATTAAGGACAGGAATGTATCCCTCTTAGGTGAAAGCTAGGATTGTCTGATGCTAGAGACTATGGCTCTTTTACTGAGAATCAATCCTAAGTCACAAAAATTAAAAATACTTACATTCTCTCTCCTCCTTCTAAATTTGTCTTTTACTTCATTGATTTACTGCAAGGAAATCTGCACCTCCTTTCCACTTGTCTTTCACCTTTCTTCCCAAGACTGTGAATGTCCCAAATCATGAGTGTTTTTTCCCCTTTCTGGTGCTATCTTCTACTGAAGGAAAGCAGTATCTGCCTGTTACTGAAAATGACTTCTCAGTCTACAGCATGAACTGTGAAAGACAGAGCTCAAGCAGCCCATCTGGAAAAAGAGCTAGTGGGCATGCATGACATCCATCTGTGTGAAAACTGCTGTCCTGGGTGGAAAAGATGGGCCTTAGGAGCCATCATACCCTACCTAGGAAGATAAAGTCATCCCTCCTGGTAGAGCACACTGCAACTCCCCCCTTCCCCATGTGTCTGAGTTTCCTTCTATAGGAAATGGCAATGTGGAAAGAATGATATGCACTCAGATCTCATCAAAATGAGCCATTTCGCCAGGGTTCAGCCGGGGGTATCAGACCTATGACATGTACCACAGAGTAAACAAGACACAGTCTTCTCAGACCTAAACAATATAAAAGCTGATTTGCTTACTCTGTCTCTCACTCTCTTTCTCTGAGGTTTTCTTCTAGCTCAAGAACAGAATTAGCAAAGACCATTTAAGAAATTGTTAGGCAATGTCACAATGGCCAGTCATTTGTCAGAAACCGGGAAAGTAGCCTCAAAAGAGCTTTTAACAACCTGAGCTATTTAACACTGCTAACCTGATGGTAGACTCAACCTGTTGTCAAAATGAAATTCTGACTTCTCAAAGCCAAAACCAAAGAGTTTATGAAATGTATCAAACATGGGAGGGCCCAGGAGGCCACATAGGAGGTGAAAGATTTGAAGAAAAATAAAGGGAGAAAGCTGATCTCTGAGGCAGATGATCCAGCAGCTAACACACCTGCAGTCAGCCATACCAGCTGCCCAGGAATATCCATGTGGAGTATTTCTAAGTACCCTGCAGACCAAACAGAAGATATTACCTCAGGCTTAATCACCCAGGCTTAATCATATGAAACCTCCTACTTAAGTGCTCATGAGCAGTAAAAACACCAGTTACAAACCAGTTCTCCCCTTACCTACAAAATAAAACTGTCCATTGAGACTACGAATTTATTCCACTCCACATCCACTGAAAATATTAAAAGTTGTATTTTCAACATAGTTCAAGAAATGACATCCTTAAGACAAATATGGTACTGATACCTGCTACGCTTCTGCAGTTCTGATGTCAGTTGTGATCACATTTCTAAGGGCTGATGCCATGCAGCACTTATTTTCCAACAGTGACAAAAAATAACAAAAATCTGTAACAAATAGACTGGTCTTCTAAGTAAAAGACAAGCAAAGCTCAGTTCTTTGTCTGATTCACATTTATGCAATCAGGTAAAAAGGACTGTTTTCTGTTAAGTAGTCCATTTTGAAATGATTCTATGAACAGCAGTGAGCATCAGGTTTTCTCTTATTCCTGATACTAGCCTGAAAATGAATGAAGAAACTATAAATTTATACATAAATTTTCATGGGAATATTTAGAAACCATATTTTGGAAGATAATTGTATTGAAATGAGAAACCTATTTTATAGGCTCTCCTAGAAGAGCAGGAAGATCTAGTGCTTTGCTGAAAGCTCCCAGACATCTCTAGTCTACAGGCAATGTATTTATAGAGATGGTTTACCTCACAAAGCCATTACTCACCTATTGGCAATTGCAGAGACCAAATTCATTCCCAACTCTGCAACATCCCCTAGCAACTTCAGGACCTGATTACATATGGGAAAATAACATTGAGATCGTATTTTAAAATGTTAAACTCTGCTCAGCCCATTTTTGGGTTTTGGAAAGATCTATGTACAACATTTTCTATACTTTACACAGGGATTAAAAGCCATGCTGATTATACATAAACTTGGACAAGATGAGGTATAGCAGCATTTGTCCAGAAGAAAACCATATGCATAACACTTCTGCACACTAACAATATGAGAGTTTTAGGGAAAAACTAGCAATTATCAATCACTCAGATGGAAATAAAATTATGTTACTGAATTATTCATAAGAAGCTCTAAAATAGTTTCCTCATCAGTCCTGGTTGTTTTTTTTTCTTCCCTCAGTGTCCTCTAGATTTAAATCAATATATACTAGCAACAGAGTCAGGCTTATCCAGGCAAATACCGAGCATTAACACAGTCCTCTCTGTTTATTTTGCTGTCTGGACTGCTGCTGCCCATGGTGAATGAAAAGATGCCTGTCTCCCATAAATGTTTGCTGTTGGCACAACTTCTTTCACTGACTCTGTTTCCAAGACTAATGACTTTCATTTCTAGTTCAGCACTTTCCAGTATGGTATTCACTTTAACAGAGCTGCAGCAGTATATCAGTCTAAATACACTTGGTGTCTGGCCTTCAGTGCCAATGCAACATTAATTTAAATACAAGGTAAAATATTTACTTCAAAGCCAGTCGTATTTCACACTGGTCTTTTGTTACAGAGGAATTCGGTCCTCAGTGGGTTGGGGTTTGAAAGACAGGGTAGGCTACTGTCTTAGGAGAGATTTAGTCTCTCAGTTTTATGAAAGAACATACATAAATTCAGGTAAATCAATGGCCCATATGATTTCTCTAAACAATTCAAGTCTCTGAATGCACTAAACCCTCACAGAAGTGCCTAGGAACAACTCTATTTTAAGTCTGGCATTCTAAAATCAGCTTCAAATGGTATCTGCAGTCCTGTTTTCCACTAAAAGCTGATATTTAAAATCAGTCAGAAATGTCAGACAGAATAATTGTTTAACCTTCAGACTTACTGGCAGGTTTGGGTTGCATTCTCTCACATTTTTTAAGATAAAATTCAGGTATTGAATAAATCATTCCTTGGCAGTCCTGCTTTTTATTAGTGACCAAATTATCAGCAAGAAAATGTCACTTGTCCTGTGAAAACAGGAAACTCAGTACATCACATAATACAAGGAATTTTTTTGGATGGTTGGGTTTAGTAGTTCTTATCATTAGCTAAAATAATCAAGTGGATGCACAGATACAAGTTATAAAATACCTTACATTACAATAAAGTATACATGCTGCTCACACAGATAACTGGGCTGTGCAAGGGAGCAGCTACAGAGGACAAATCTAGAAACAGCATAAGAAGAAACAAACCTGGTTCTCATTCAGTGTCATAATTTCTGGCTCGTTTGAGAGTTGGTGTCTATTTTTCCTAAAATAAACACTATTGACTCATTTGTGATGAACTTTAGAACCTATGTATAATTTAATTCTGATGAATTCTGGGATGCAGCTTTTGCTTAAAAACTGTAAAATAGAAAGTTCTCTGGCACAAGGCTTCCAATAGCATTGAGTAGCTAAAGGGCAATTGCAAATCCTCAACTTTTGATATCACCACAAGCAACAGTTATTATTATAAGGGGAACCAGGAATTCTTCCAACCTCCTAAGAGAAAAATGCGGAATGGAATATCCCAAGGCAAAGAAAATAGGCTGGGAATATTAAAGATACCTGGCATTAGACAGAGGATATCTCAGACTCTTTTGACAACTTTCCAGATATCTAGAAACTATCTAGGCATTATACATCTATACAAATAGTTAGATATTTTGAATTTGACAACATGCAGTTGCATCCGAAAGAGGCTGTAAGGTATTGGGACAAAACAATGGGAAGATGTGATGCTAATCCATCATGCTTGCAGTGCTTCTTCTGCAGTGACAGAGGGAGAAGCAAACATAACTGGGAAATACAGGAAAAGCAATAACCTACACTATATGAGACACAGCTGATGGACAGAGGAAAATTCTGTGTCACATAGAGAACTCCTAGTGTTTCAGGTTGATAGCTATTTTAGAATTACTGAAAGCTCTGATATATTTCTTTTTCTAATACTATTTTTATATTTTTTTTACTTGGACACCATATACTTCAAAGTTGCACAGAACAAGTGTACGTACCCCAATAAGAATATAGCTATGAAACCAAAACATGAGTGTTCACTCTTAACTTTTCATCAGCTGAACTCCTGACAAATCCAGAACAAGGGTTCCCAACCAGAAAATGGCACATAAACAATCCAAGATCCTAGAGCTGCTGCTGCTGCCATTGCCAGACAAAGCATTCAAGAAGGAATGCTTTATAAACCCTGATCCAGAGCTTTTTAAACTCTTTTCTATAAGCTGCAAATAGACACTCAGATTGGCATCTGCAACATCAACTGCTTTCCTCCTGCACCTTCTGACACTGTCACTTCTGTAGCATTTCAGCCAACCTTACATAAGGCAACACAACAGCAAGACTCTCTCCTAAGCATTAATTCTTTCATATGGGTAAATCAACTAACCAGACATAACTGAAAAAGATGTGAAATTAATTTATCTTGTCTACATTACATTGGTTTCACAGCAGCGTAACTATTAGGATGTTTCCAGATTGATTTCTGATGTGCTATCTTGATAGTAGCTCCTGGGCTGGATTTAGATTGGTTCAGTGATGAAAATGAGAATTCAGAAGTAGTCAAATGAACATTTAGAACCAGTAAAGCGGGGGACAGTGGGTGGAGGAAGATCTGAATATGTGACTGCTTCATCCCATTTATCCTGCAGTGCTGGTGTAGCTCTTTGAAGTGTCAGTATGGGGGAAGAAACTGCATTACCCAAATACCATTTACATAATCATTTTTTTCATATCTAAAGAAGACATTTCTCTCTGTTGTTACTTTAACTTGTTCTTTGTAATACACCTCTGACAATAAATGCAAAATATATGCTAATTTCCTCCATCCTTCCTACTTCAAAAAAAGCTATCACCTCTAGCAGAGCAAGTATTATCTTTATATGGCACTGACAGGAAAACTGTACATTAACTGGCAATTCATTATTTTGCTTCCATCTGAATCCTTTCCCTGCCCCTGAGAAGAGAGAAATCTCTACCTAGTATTTACAGTTCTGAAGCTTCAGAGAGAGAGAGAGAGAGAGATGCTCAGAGGCATCTGACCAGAGCAGTGGGTCTGCCTTCTGCTCCAAACCTGTATGTATTATTCCATGCATATAGTTACTTCTGTGTTTTTTTTATCATCTCTATCCACTGTCACATAATGGCAGATAAACAAACAAATTGAGTGATTTCACACTGAGCAAGGATTTGATATTATCCTTACATTCACCAACACTGTAATGGAGGTTTCATGCCTCTTTATAGGTGTCAATGTCATAGCCTGGATTCTTTGAGGAAAACGTTCAACACAACCACAAATAGGTAGAATTACCTTCTGTGGGTTACTACACATGCTAGTGCCCACATTCTGAGCATTTCACCAACTCCCCACTAGCAGTGAGAACTGTTCAGTGCTGGTGAGGAGAAGCATATAAAACAGTCCCAGAAATGTGTGGTTTTCTCCCACAGTAGTATCTTTAGATTAAACAGCTGCTGCTATTTTAAGATTTCCTCTGCTAGGAAGTACAAACACCAGGATCCCCATCTCTGCTCTGCCATGTCCTGCAGCCCCTTCCCCAAAGAGCCCCCAGGTCACCATGCAGAGCAGCTGGCAGCCCTCAGCACCCCCATGAGCCAACACTGAGTAAACCAAACACTCCACAGCCACTCAGGGCTGGTGCAGCCTGCACAGAGGGGCAAAGAGGAGAAGAACAGGCCTGTCTGCAGTGATTGCAGCCAAACCCCACCCCCACACATCCTCATTCGAAAAAGGTACCCCATTTCTTAGGCCTGATAATTTGAATATTGCTGGTCTTCCTTTTCTCACTGTACTGATGGCACAGAAACTCATTATCACAGAGTTGTTTTGGTTGGAAAGGACCTCAGAGATCATCAAGTCAAACCATTAGCCCACCATGCTAAATTCCACCACTAAACCATGTCCCCAAGTGCCACATCTACATGTCTTCCAAATGTCTCCAAGGATGGTGATTCCACCACATCCCTGGGAAGCCTGTTCCAATGGTTGACAATCCTGTTGCTGAAGAGATTTTTCCTAATATCCAATCTAACTCCCCCTGGAGCAACTTGAAGCCATTCCCTCTCTTGTCCCATCATTTGTTATTGACCCCCACTTTGTTTCAACCTCCTTTGACCTAAAACCCACTGCCTTCCTCCCATGCACTTTGTCTCATATACCTAGGGATCACAGCAGTCCTCCAGCCAACCATCTGCACAGGTGAGCATCACACAAGCCAATGTGTGACCCAGTGCGTCGACTGCCACATCCTGCCACTGGCACAACTATGGTGAAGGTGCGCAATCACACCTGTGATAACCTGATCCAAATGGGAATGCTCCAATTTCTTTCTTCTCTCTTCTCCTGCACTATTTAATTACTTCAGACAACACCATGAGCACATCTCTGATGCAGCTGCAAAGGCTTGTCCAGCTGGAGGAGTCACCTGAGCTGGCTGCTGACCATCAGATTGGTAGGCAAACACTGGCAATACCAGTTGTACAACACCACTGCCAGTCCAGTTTGTCAGCACTGCCCAAACTCCTCCAGCACCACAGGATCCTTCCTCAGCCTATTTCACACTGCCTCCGCATGATCTTTGCCACTTCTTCCTTTCTCTAGGCTTGCCACCTCACGTACTCTCCTACGAAATCAACACCTGGCAGGAACACTCTCTCCACAGCATCACCCTGATCCATTTTGAAGTGGTCCTTGGAGGTTTGATACTGCTATTGAACTGCAATAAAGCAGGATGTTGCCAAAACGCCACTGTGACAAGCAATCGATTCTGCTTCGCAAGGGTTCCCTGAAAAATCTGAGATGTAAACGCTTCTTATGGCCGCTAATCCACAAATACGACCCATGAAGGGATTTTCAGTACTTCCACTAAAATTATAGCTGTTGTAAGAAGTACCTTAATTTGTTAAACCTTCACTTTTGACTATCAATATAGACAAAACAATATTTTTTAGCCATAAAACTCCTTTTACACAAACATACAAAAGACGCCAGTTAAATTCTCTATTCCATGTTACCTGAAAAAGGGCGCTATTCCAGAGAAGAAAGAAAATACTTTCTTCAGCTTCATAATCTGCAAGTGGTAAATTGATTCTCACATCAAAACTACTCAAGTGGGAAGCTGAACTACTAAGCACAGAATCCAAGAGCTCTTGGCTTCTGAGACCAAGGGGGTTTTGTGTCCCCCTTACTGTTTTAAAAGGGCAGAAATAAAAATATGAATAAATACAACATTTTTTTCTAAAGTTTCAATACAGTATGCAATTTTCCAACATACATTATCTCTTGGACATCCAGTGTAATCAAAGGTGAACAAACATTATTGTTGATATATTTAATAACCAGTAATTTTTTTTATTCATGCAGAAGCAATCTGTTGAAGGCTTCATCAGAAATCTGAATGAAGTTGGTAACAGACGGTATCTGTATCTCATTTGAAATGCAAATGAGTCATTCCTGTCTTTTGGGGAACTAGGATAGAAGAGACTCCTCCTCAGTCTTGTGGTTAAAATAACTTTCCACTCATCCCACACAACATCCCCTTTAATGATCCCTGCTTAGCATTACTTTCATGACGACCTATTAAATAAATGGGGACATAATGCAGCCTCCGAAGTTCAACCAAAGTCAAATATCTGAAATAAAAATAAACACGTGGAATACAAAACCCGATACTGCATTACATAAAAAAATTACATACTATGATTCAAAAAATAAAAAAGGACAAAATAGGACTGTGAGATACTGCACAGAAGGGCTTTGAACTCTTGCCAGTCTTGAATTTTCCGAAGAGGGACCTGATGCTCCAGGGAAAATTTCCTATTTGACTTCAGGCCCTGACAAATATTGGAATTGTCCCTGCTGGTACCTTGGCTGCTCTCCCTTCCCTTAGAGCAAGTTGAAAAGCCATTACCCTAAGTGTGAAGAAGCTGTGTAACCATTGTCTATATTCATGCAAATACCTTCTGATACTCATGATAGAATACTTGCCCAAGCACAATGGATTAATGACTGCAAAACCCTCTCAACTGAGCTCTTCTGTGGTAGTTTGTCAATATTAAAACTAAAAAATATCAAAGTGGACAATGGCAATACATTGTCTGGGAATTTCTAGCTATAGTAGTCTAATTACAACCTTACAACATTGTTTTCTCACTGCAAAAGGTTTAAACTGCAATGAAGACCTCAAGAACAATCTTACAGGAGGTTTCTTTGTAGCTTTTAAGCCCATTTTCTGGACTGGGGACAGAACAAAGCCTTTTGGCAGGAGACTGGCAAAAGACAGACTTGGTCAGAGATGCTGCTCTGGAAGAGATTCTGCTCTAGATACATTGGTGGAGAGAATCACACTCAACATTTTGGAGGGTCCTGCACACTGCAAGGCACGTGGAAACAGATGTTTCAGCTACATCTAAATTACATCAAGTATCAGAGACCGTAGACCGTAGCAATGTACTGACTATGATATTCTAACAGGTTTCATTTACTGTGTCAACACGGCCCACTGTCAGTGATTCCCAAGCCTCTGGCGTCACACAGAAGTTCCCACCACCGCATCACTAGGCACCACGTCAGGAAGAAGCTCTTACAAATCAGTGGTGATTATGTCTTAATATTGCATAATTGGGGTGCAGGAGTTGAGGTGTGTTGGAGGAGTAAGACATTTGTGCTTTCAAGGAAAGGCAGGAGCTCAGGAGCAGAGACACTTCTGGGTAACAAGGACCTGGGCTTCTATGGGATTGCTCAGGCACCATGGTTTCTCACCCCAGCAGCTGCCAAGTGCAGCCTCTTCCCTAACTCAGGACTTCAGTTGTGGAAAACATATAGCCCTAAATATTAAAGTTTTGCAAAATTAATTCAACCTTTAAAATTCTCAAATACCTCCAGTCAGAAATACAATGATATAAGCAAAATATCAGTAGTCTGACAACTGAGAAATGGGATTTGAAAGTAGCAATTTATTTAATTATAAGAAGAGACCTAACTAGAGCAATATTTTAATTGCATAGACACAGCTATGAGTACTTTATTATGCAGTTACAGTTTAGGTGGTGGCTTCTTTTGGAGGATTTCAAGGATAAAATTGCTCAGGATGAAGGAAGGGTTAGAACACTGCAATTTTAAACAACAAATATTGGGAGTTCATTTTGCTACTCTGTTGCTCAACAATGATTATTAAACTTTGCCACCTAAGGGGGTACTGGAAAAGTAGTCACTAAATCCAATTTTGTTAGATTTGTAAACATTTTTTCTCTCTTTTTTTTTTGTTTTTCTGAAATCTGAGTATAACAAAATACAGAAAAGCAAACTAGGAGAAAAGCAAAAAATTTCACTTTTATTACCAGTAAGAGACTGAAGCCATAACATTTTCAGCTACATTTCATAAGAACATTTTTAGACAAATTCCTTGTGCCCAGAAATCTCTTTGCTTTAAAATATATTCCAAAATTGTGACAAGTTTAATGTATTACTTCATTTTGCATGACTTCAACAACAGACCATGCCTAAAAAGAATGACATCCTTATGCATATTCTGCATTAAAATTAATCTATTCAAAACACACACCCCCCTCTTGCTAGTGTTATTTTTTTCAAACACCTGGGTAGTTATATTAATATTAGTATGTCAAGTGTTAAATTGTATTTAAATATATATATATTATAAATTTTCCTGGGTAAAGTTCTTGATGGTGGGGTGCATTCAAGAAACAATTTCCATAACAGCAAGAAACCTTAGTAGAGTTGTATGATTTAGTAAGATACAGCAGTCTGAAATACACAATCTTGTTGACCTTCCGTACTTCAAAATCATTCCAGTTTTTATAGCTCCTGTTGTTTGCCATCCCATTTCTATCCATTGCCACTGAGTATACAAATGACAAGAGTTGAAAGTCTATTTTCTGTACAAACAAAATGCACGCTGCTCCATGCCTCCTCAGCCGGGGATTTTATCTACCCCCGGCTTACAGTAACCCACCCCTAACTAAGGACTCTATTTCCTTCACAGTTTTAACACAACCCTTCTTCACCTTTCCCTTCGGCCATCCTCCATCCATGCTGCTGGCCAGGAACCATCTCTTGTCCATGGCTATGTGACCAACTTTCACAGCTCCCAGAGAGAGGGGAAACACCAGAGTATCGTGAAAAAACATCTGCTAAAAAAACCAACAGGCACCACCTTCACATGAGTCATTCCTTCGCCTGCATGCCCAGCTCTCCACACTGCACGAGCAGAGGTGCTCAGCTTTCACCACATTTCCAGGTGGCTTTGTCCAACATTTCTGCTGTATCTGATGCTCAGCCCGTGCACACTGAATGGCCACTGGGCACAGGTCTCCTCCCATGGAAACAGCAGGAGGTAGAGGCCAGACACAGCAGTGGTGGGATCTGTCCTGACTTCAGTCCTCTCTCACTCTCACTGAGACTGCAGCCATCCTGAACAAACTGTTACATCTGGTCTGACAATCTCACCTTTGGTAAAGCAGGTGGAAAAAGGCCAAACACCACCCAAGAAAACACTCATCTAAAATTTGCAACAAAATAGCAAAAGTATTGAAAACTGAACCCTGGCATTTTACTAAGGAAATCCCATTTTATTTATAAATCCATAAACTACGTGGTTGGTCAGCATGCTAAATAAAAAAGAATACAAACTCTGCAAGACCATAAGAGGCAAAGTTGTTTTGTTCTGCATTTCTGCATCATGTGAAATCACTACGTTATCAAAACCACCAGCTAAATAATGCGTCATGGAAACTGCAAATTCTGTGGACCCAGAAAGATTTTCCTTTTGTAGTTTCAGTGGCCACATGTCCCTGAAATGTAAAATGCCATTCTCAGAATGTTCACATGGCTTAAGAAAAGTAGTATTTAGTGAAATGCGATTAAAAGTAAATACGGAGAGATAAGGAGAAAAGAAATTTAGGGGTTCTAAAGCACAGATTCTTTCGCTAGCCTCTCTGGAGAAATATGTCCTGTCTGCCCACATCATCAATGAGCATGGAACACTTGGGACTAATCTAGAGGAAATCACAGTATAGAAATACATATGACTGACACATGATAACGTGCATTTATTCTGCACTTTTCTGCATTTGGTGCTTTGTCATCAATCAAGATTTCTTTCCAGTCTTCATCTGACCAAAGAAACATGACCTTTCTCAATTTTTTTTGCACACCAAGCCAACATTTTAATTGAATTTAATATACAAATTAATGTCATTCAGACCACATACTTTCCTTCTCTTGTCAATACCCTGGGTCATGCAGTAGACCTGGCAGTTTATCTACATCAGACCTAACAAAGACCCAAAATTGTACCTGGTAATTCTTAATTCAGTTTCTAACTGGTGATAAAATTCAGGTTACTGCAAAGAAAATAAAAGGCACCCACATCTACCTAACAAAGACCACAGTCTCCTCTATGTGAAAGCTGTTTAAGGCATCGATTTATGCTTGTTTGTACAGGTGTGTAAGTACTGTGTACACATTGTCAGGAACTGTCATTAGATAACCTATGCAGTCATAACGGATAATCAGAGTGAGACATGGGAAAAAAAGACTTATTCAAATCTCTGCCTTATTTAATAGAAATGAAATACTTTTTTGTTTTAGTTCTTTTTGGAAAGTAGAAGTTTTCAGACATATGTGTGTTTAATATGTTTTATTTAGATGTTCACCGTTACATAACAGGCTGTCCATTTCCTTCATACCTGTACATTATTTGAAAAAAACATTGGATGATTAAGGCTAACAATAGCATAATACAGAAAAATGCATACAGTAGTTACTATCACATTTACTTAGGATCAGTTTCATCCCAAATTACAAAAATATAAAAAATTACAGAATCTGGAAGATAAAGCTATGATACTTTGCCTGCTTATATTACCAAAAAAGAAAAGAAAAAAAAAACTACCTTGCCACACAGGTTTTTTTCTTTCCTTTTTTTGGGGTGTAGCAGGGAGGCAGAACTGTAAGTGTGATCAAGAGGAATATAACCAAACTTAAATTGAGCCCTCAGATATCTGAACTTGCAACACTATCACTGTCACACTGATGCCTAAAAATTGTTATCTGTGAAAACTCATCAGTATTGAATGAGGCAAGATCTATTTTTATGAAGACTACAGCTGGTTGTAAGGCAAAAAATACAGAGTGGAAACAAATAATAAATTTAGGAAAGGCTGTCTTCATTAGAAAGTGGGAGAGGAAGCAACTATTGTGGTAAACATGAAAAGGTGTTGGAAACTTGGGAGGAAGCGCAAGAAAGGAAGAGCTGAAAAATTAATACAAAGGAATTGTGAAGTAACCAAAACAAGCAGAAAACAGTTAAGGACATTCATTCTACAAATGTGCAAACTGATAAATTACAGAGGCCATCTCAAACTGGGATACTACAACAAAAGAAATCTGGAAAGCACTAAAGTGTATGAAGACTGTGCAGAGTACAAAATGCAAATTACTCTGCAATGCCACATGAAGACATGAGACAGGGACTGCAGTTTCTAAGTCATCACTTCCCCTGCCATTTTGGTTCTTGGGAAATGAAGATAATTGCAAATAAGTAAAATGTTACAGAAATCAGAATATTTAAGAAGAGATTTGGGTTTGCCAGTTTAAGCAAAGATAATGCCCTGAAAAGTAACATACAGAATTTATCCACATCTATAATTTAGCTAAAATGGTGTGTACAAGAAGCAAATAAGAAAAATGCAATCTAGAATTCAACATAATTAATATACAGTCAAGTTCTAAACTGTTCAAAGTAAATCTGCCAGAACAGTATAACCCAAGAACTTCAGATATTAAACAAAATTGACACTACTGATAAATGCATTATTTTACAGCAAGTTTATTGTATATTAGAAAATCAATATGAAGCTTTGGAGTAGTAACAGAAAAGTACTTTTTCCCAAACTGGCACAACAGCAGATGCTGCACTGCATGAAAACACAATTTATTTTTTGAAGCCTTGTGAATGCATTTATGTGGAGAGACAGAGGGTGGGGATTTTTTCCCCTCTGACAGACTGGAAAGGCTTTTCCTGTGACACTGGCCCAGGAGGCTTAGCTTTTCTGCAGTACTGAGGCTGGGAGATGATCTCCCTGATATGGATCTCCCAAGTAGCTACTGGTTCCCTTTAGAAAAGCTGCTCCTTTTGAAACTGCCTTTGAAAGTCCTCTTGCCCTTCCCGTTCTCAGCCCTGCTCCAAATCAGTCTTATTTATTACCTAAGGAGAAGGCAGAATCATAAAAGATAAATACCTCAGAGATCATCTTTCATTAACACTGAAATGTTGTCTGAGAGCTGACTATTATCTTGGTCCATTATTTTTCTCCTTTCAGTTTTTTTAGACCCTCTATTGCTGAATTAAACAAACATAAATGTCAAAGCTATGTCCCAATAAACAAACAACCTAAACTGCTTCTGTACAAAAAAAATCACATAGTAAAATAAATCAAAAAAGTCACTAAATGAACATGAATAATCTCTTGAAAACGTATCTGTTTTCTAGTTCTCAATTAGTTTAAAATTTATGATGTATAATTATAACTTACATTCAATTATACATTTTTCCTAAAAATCTGAGCTTCACCACACTTGAAATCATGCAATAACACCAACCTATGACCTAATCACATTCGTATATTTAAGGTATCTTTAAAAATTAATTTACAAAGATTTTACTAATTATATTTTTCTATGAATATATAAAACTTAAACAGACATCTTCTACAACTCATACTGAGTGAGCCTTACTGCATCATATGTATTTTTTTACCTCTTTATCTCTTTCTTTTGTAAAACTCTATAAACATAGCCCCCGGCTTGTCAACAAACTAGTGTATCATTTTCTTTCAAATATTAATTAATTTAAGGTAAGCAACGTTTCTTACTACCTGCATAACTGTGGATTTGCATCCTAACAAGGGAAACTGAAAGGATTTTGCAGCCAGCATACTACAAACTGCAGAGACATGGGGAAAAATCCTGCTACCTGCTTCCCAGACTAAAAGAGAAGTGATCCCCTCACAATCCAAATACTCTGATTAATTTATTTAGCACCACACTTGTGCCTAACACTTAATAAAACCTACAAAAACAGGGAACACCCCAAACAACTGAGGTCTTCTTATGCAGCTTGTGGGAAACATTTTCACCATCTATTTTATAATTTCTTTGTTCAATAGCTCACCAGCTAAATTTTTACAGCACTAGAACCTGCAAACTGAATGAGATTTGAGACAAAAGGCAAAAAAATTACAAAAGGTCAGGCTCTATGATGATATGCTCTTTCAGCACCTAATTCACAAAAATAAAAACATACAATATTACGTGCAATGGCCACGTAAAGGTAGAAGTTTTTCCATGGCAGGCGGGTACGCAAAGTCTAACAGCTTAAACGAACAGACTAATGCAGTATCATGCCAAAAACCTTCCCTCCTGAAAGTCAGGCAAACTGTTACATTTCTGAGTAAAAGACAATTCCAATGAATGATATTTGCAGGTCTCCCTTAAATTAAACCTGCTAGCAAGAAGTACTGGATAGCTGCTTTTATGGTTCTGTGGTAGCTCCATCATAGAAGTAATTATTAACTATATGTGTACTATGAAATTATTAAATGTTTATTTCCCAATGTCAAATCAATTATTAGGCACATAAGAAGCCATATGAAAGGCTTAAATTATTCATTTTCATTCATCATTTGGTCTCAACTTCAGCAACATCAGAAGAGTATGATGATATTTAAAATGAGCATTGCTTAATTTCAGTGCTCTCAGAAACATTAATATTCTTATTGAC
The DNA here is from genome assembly GCA_034509425.1 of Eopsaltria australis. NCBI lineage: Eukaryota > Metazoa > Chordata > Aves > Passeriformes > Petroicidae > Eopsaltria > Eopsaltria australis. The sequence continues at coordinate 3,503,800 of JAVTVJ010000072.1, forward strand.
AAATGTTATTTCCCATCAGAGAGAAAAATCTTACCATATTCAGTTTGTACATATTTATCTGAGTCTCACATTTCTATTGTACATCAATATGTGCATTTGCCCTGGCAAAGTTCATTCAAATGGCTTGCACTGCAATTATACTGCATGTAGACTATGCAATAATCTTGATGAAAACTACAATCAGCCCAGCCCTTGTACTTAATTGTCCCCTCCAAAATGAAAAACACTTCAGGAAATGGAGTCAAGGAAAATAAACTAGCAGGGAAAAAAAAAATTCATAAGGCTCTTTCAGTATGTTCCAGGACACATCCAGTCTCTTCTACTTTATATTACATCAAACCTCTCTCATAAATGTTATAATGAATGCCTAAAGAGATCATCAGAAATAGACCAAAATTATTATCCCCAGATGTTTTAAATTCTGAGACTACTTCTCCAGAACACTGGGAGATAAAAGATATTTAGATAGCAAAAAGCCATGAACTTTTAAAATTCAGAAAATGCATCTCTTCAGCTTTTAGATGAACTTCAGGCACAGGTCAAAGTAAAATGTCATTTAAAACATCTCAGTAGTTTCCAGATGTTCAGTGGTGCATAGGAATAAAGAACTAAAAGGATGCTCCTGAACCACTGAAATCCATTCTCTTTGATTTTAGACACTGACTGACTCTCAGCTAAGGACAGCATCCCACTGTAAAACCAATTCATTATTTTAATCTTTATTATCCTGAGGATATTAACCTTCACAAACCAAGTGCCCCAATGGCTATGGGATGCATTCTAATTTTCAGTTTAATTTTTGTTACTGGCCAGATGATTTTTATTTTTGTGTGTGTGTATGTGTTTGTGTTACTAATTCTTTGTCTTCTGTAGCTTCTTCTCAGATCTGCTGTCTGCAACCATGGACTATCTGTAGATGGCAGTCACACCACTCTCAGCGTTCTACTCCTATGCGGATCTATACCCAAGCCAAGCTCTTCTCACCTCCTCTCACAAAACCCTCCTTTCTCCTGGTGATCTTTAGAATGAAGGTGACTAGAAGTTTACACAGTCATCCAGGCAAGGATTTGTGGCGGCTGTTGAGGCTGCCACTGAGGCCCAGAAAGATCCGGAAGGTCCCAAGGGATCTAAGGGGGCCATGGTGGAGGGTTGCTCAGGTTTGAGAATCCTCCCCTTCCCTCTGGAGGAAGATAGTCTCTTCCACGTGATTGCTGGGTTCTTCCTATGTTAATTGTACCCCCCTGATTGGACTGTTTGTTCTCCACCCCTTATGCATATGTGTCTGTATCTAGAAGGTTCTGTGCTACTCGGTACTCCATTGGCTGTGGTTCTCTCTCTCCTCCCCTTCCCTCTCCTCATCGGACTGTGTAAGCTTGTCCTGCCTTCCCCCTGCCCTTGGACCCTCAGCTGATTGGTTGTTTGTTTGTCCTGCCTTCCCCCTGCCCTTGGACCCTCAGCTGATTGGTTGTTTGTTGCTGTATAAACGTCTGTGCTCTCCTTTGTTCTGGGTCTTCTGTCCCTGGACCCATTCGAGCAAGGAGCTGCTAATAAACTCCTCGGATACCCACACAGAAGATCCCTCCCTTATTCTTTACCCCTGGACCTGCTAGGACTTCTCTATGCGCCCACTGGCAGGGTAGCAGAGTCTGCAGCAGGAGCTAAAGCAGCTCCACGAGGGACGCTTCTGGGACAAGCTGCCGGACTCCAGGACAGCCCCGCGGAGGCCATGAGGATTCATCTTTAGCTGGATACTTTGCCATAATAAACGAGTCTTTTCTGGACACATCTCCACATGACCCAGTGACCAGCTAATGCTTCCTGTCTTCATTCTGCTTGTCCTTGCTGCTTTTTCTACTGATGAATTCAGCCTATAGCTGTAACTTCTGCTGTTAGTCCCCAAATGCAGGCACCTCATACTTCCCATTATTAAATTTCAACTAGCTGTTATTACTGCAGTCCTCAAGGTCAAGTTTTTCTTCCCCATAACATTGTGATCTTTTGCAGTATTAGGAATCCTTGAACTGGGTCATCAACAAATTTCATTATAGCAGTGACATTCAGTCACCCCTTCACTAGTAAAAAGCACTAATAAAGGGAAACATTGTCCAGAGAGCTCTCTCAGAAATCCAGACAGAAATCTTCCTGCCTAACGCCTTCTGAAGTCACACTACCTGCCATCTCCCTTCACCTATACATGCAGTTACCTTAATAATGGTCATCTCCTTTAGCAGGACTTCTAGTCTCCCATTTGGCATGAAAACAGATTTTTTTTCTTTTAAAAATACATTCCCTATTTAAAACAGTTCTTTTTTCACTAACTGCTCTAATAATGCGCTGCCATGACATAGCAAAGGTTAACAATGGCACATTGGTTACACCAACCGGGATTTCAGGGGCTCTCACGTTATTGAATTATATTAATCTACTGTATTACTGATTTTAATAACTGGCAGGTGTCTCTAATAGTTCATCTTTTTCTTGTCTTCTATACAGATATAACCATACCAGACTTGATAAAACCACTTAAATGTCTTGCTATTAAGCCTGTGACTTTATATATCTATTAAAAAAAAAGTATTAAGATAAAAATTATCTGTTCTCTTTCCAAGATTATAACTGAAAATATAACACATAGTGGTGGACTGGGGGGGGTGTTCTTTTTCTATCACACCTGTTCCTAACGCAGAGTATCATCTGCTTGGCAGTATCTTTACCTTGCACACAAACCACCTGGCTTTCTTCATGTCCTTTTTCAGATGAATATTCACCTGAAATAGTACTGAACCATGCAAAGGTACTGAACCATGCTCCTACAAGATTTGGTTCCTTGTTCAGGATACTCATTCCTGAGAGTCTGATTAATCTTGAACTTTTTTAAAAGTCAAGTCTCCCCCACATTCCAGATCCTGAACAAGTGATATAGCATCAATTCATCTTCACTTTCCTGTGCTGCAGGCATTTCACTGACACCTGCCTTGCTTTCCTCAAATATCTAACAATATTTTTCATATTAGTGCTTAACCACAAAACATGCTATTGATAGTTTAGGGCAGGGCTGACTTTAGATAAGGCAAGGTGTGGAAATCAGACCCAATGTAATTCATGCAAAGCCAAGTTTTCCCTTTCTGCACACCCACTGTTTCACCAAACTGCCTAATACAGGAGCTAATTACCACAACCACAGAAATTCTGTGCAGGTCCTCACCCTTCAACACACAACACATATCCCCAGGTGCTAAGACAGTATAAAAAAAAAAGAAAAAAAGAATTATTAATACTGGGGCATTAAATTTTGCCCACACTTTTTATGCCAGGACTGCTCCAATGCCCGAATTGAACCATTCTATATCAGCAGATTAAAACAAAACAAAGTACTTTAAATTCAGCTGAAAAAGTAGAATTTAGGCTAAAATAATCAAACATATATTCTAAGCACATCACTCTGAATATTTTTTTTAAAACCGTAAGTGTCAAATTCCGCTTGAAGTAATTTCTGTGCTGGAACTGAATACAGAGAAGGAGGAACACATCTGGTGTCTGCGCTGTGCAAACGTATTTATGATTAAATAGAATTGAATGCCAAAATCCTGCAATGATAGAATTCATTAGACTAGTACAATGCTGCATAATTACTCTTTTTTTATATCATCCACTGCATATTTTGAGAGCTCTTTTTACCCATTGATATCAATGTGCTATGTCATATTTACATACACCCCAGATAAAAGGCTGAGGAAGTATTAGACATGTCATAGGGTGACACAGAAAGGCAACTGTTGTACAATAACTACACTGTCAGTGAAACAAGAGCAAACTAATTTAAATTCATTCCCCGGCATGAAACTCTACAGACAGGTACTGGATTTACATTTTGAAAGGAAAGGTGCTTCATACTCTAGTAAGGAAGAGTTCTAACACACCAAAATCAATATATCTCTCCTTTCTACCAGCACTTCTTACTCAGCTTGCCTGCCTTGCATTACTGGCCCTCCACCAACACACCATCCACAGATTTCCTCACGGACCTTGCTAAGTAAGCATCACCCTCGGGTCTTTCCTCACTGAAACCATCTCCACACGTTACTGCTCACACTTAGACTTGGAAGAAAGTTGCCAGCAGGCAGTGGCTCCCTCTGAGCCTCGGCATGACTGCCTTTGCTCTACTTCTTTGCTACCAACCCAGGCATCTCATGACTCCTAGCAGGCAGCCCAGTCTCCCTCCTGGCTCATGCAAACTGTAGCACATGAAGGTCCTAACAAAGGATCCAAGCTCCCCAGGACACCAGGGAAGACCAGGAGCTCCACTGCCACAAAAACTGGTTGCCACACTTCTTAAAAAACATTTGTCAGGTACCAAAGACTTTTGCCATCACTGTTTCAATTTTTTTCATGTTAAGCCGCCCACTGTCTCCCTAAGGCACGCTCCATCTCCTTCTCAGTGTACTCCCTGCTCTTCATTGTTGACACAGAGGAGTAAGGGAGTTTGGACTAACTAAAGAGGTAAGTTGGCTACTAAGGCTGATAGTGCAAATACGCTGGCTGCTCTCATGGATGGGTTAGTGATGATGTCCAGACAGTCCAGTGACAACAACAGCCTCAGCAGGCAATTACAGAGCCAGTGTGGAACTGGCAGACAGGCACAAGGGACAAAGTAACTGTCCACAGCCACACTGTCCTCCCCCTTCAAACAGCAGCCAGAGAGCCATCTGATAAGAGCTTTCTCTCCAAAGCTGTAGCTGCAACCAAAGAGGAGTCAAGGAAATGGAGACTGATAAAAGCAGTCAGCAGGGACAGCAAAAAGATAGCTGAAACCAATTACTATTTGCACTTATTTCACATCAGCCTTCAGGTTTCTAATAAAAAAACCCAAAACAATGGCCCTGACCAACCACTTCATTTACAGCCTTCTACCAGTCACGGGTTATTTGAGCTATGTGCCTGCAGGCTACGGAGGAACTGCTCTGCATTAAATATATATTGAGTTCCTAACCAAAATAATCTCTCTCAAGTGGTGTTTTTATTGTGAACAAAAGCCGCAAAAGTTCACACCTCAGGTTCCTTAAGACAACAGAGAAAAACTACATTGAGCAGTTGCAAGCAGCCAAAAGGCACACGAACAGCATTAAGCCAAAATTTAAAAGATGAAGGATTGCCACTCAAAGGGCTGTGCACAAATGATAGTAACATGCTCTTTCCAGTAACTGTGGTATGCCAAAAATCTATCTTTCAATAGTTACTAGTACAATTAAGAAATACCATACTCTTAACAAGCTTAAAATTCAGGGGACATGAAAGTTATGACATTTTTAAACTCTCCTGGACCAGAACAGAAGTTAGGCTGTAATTTGAAGTAAATTAAAAGTAAATTAAAGTAAATATATCTAAATATGCAGTAAATTAAAATAAAGCATTTATTTAATAAGTAACTGTGCATGAACTGACTCTTTCATTTTCATCATTTTCTAATTAGTTAATGTTGACAGAGATATATTTGAAACCTAACTAATTTAAATATTACATCATGTCTCATTTCTTTCCTAAAAAGCATAAAGGAATCACAAAACCACTTTATTATGCCAAATAAAATGGTTTAAAATTTCACAGAATGTAGAATTTCAACAAAGAACCTGTCAATGATCACAGAGGGAGGATTTTTCTGATTTGGTTTCACATATAAGAGAGAACACCAATTATTGACCTACATATTTTCAGTGCAGAGCAAACAAAACACCAGCATCAAAGGAATACAAGACAGCATTTTACTGCTCACAGTTCTTTTTCAAATGTTTGAAAACCTCAAACCTTCAATTAGTCTTTTGTGTAAAGTGTCAAATTCTCAGAAAGATTCCCATATTTCCACAGTTTACTCTTAACTGACACTAGCCAAAAGTACGCCCACAAAAGCAATCCACAAAACTGCATTGCTGTTCAAAGGAGGGGAAAAAAAGCAGGTTTGGGGAAGTGAAGGGTCCTGCTACAAGGAGCGACACGGACTCCCAGCAGTGGCCAGGGGCTACTCTGGCACAGCTCCTCTCCCACCAGATGCCAAAGACATCTGCTGGCGGGTCCAGGCACTCAGGAAAAGCCCTGCCCACCCTCAGCTGGAGCCCACAAAGCACTCGGCAAGGCGGCTGCCCGGAGCCGGCTGCTGCTGGCACAGCAAGAGAGGCAGCTCTGTCCCAAATAGCCTTTTCTCCAAGCAGCTCTTGCACACAAAGCAAAGAGAAGACTGAAACATCAGAGGAGTTGTGTCCTGGCAACCTACAGGAAGACAATGCCTTTTCCCAGAGTTCTACAGTCCTTCCTCTGTCACAGGGCCAGATGGATCCCTTGTATGCTGGGGGAATGCCTACATTCTTCCTATGGGGAAAGCACGGCAGGACAAATAATCACAGGCTAAACACAACTCTGGGACTGCGACATCAGTATCCCTCTTAGATCTTTCAGTCCATGTGCTTTTGAAAATCATTATCGTAGCTTTCAAATACCAAAATTAAATTCAGTACCATTTGCAATGAATAAACAATATGGCTAATTAAATATTTGCATCTAGGCTTGAAAGTCTGAAATATTCTAGCGTGACATGACGCAAATGCCAATGAAAACAAATGAAAAAATTAAGACCTTGTGAATTACCTAGATGTGATATCACAAAGACACAGCACTCCCAGGGTAAAACACGTGTCTAAAGAAAAGTATTTCACATTCTGATTGCTTTTTATTACATGCAAGTCTGACCTGGTTTGGTAGTTTAAACTATTGAAAGAAAAAAAAACCTAAAAAAACCCAAACCAGGTAGGAGGTTTCTTAGATAATTAATCCCAGAACCTTCCAAGAAAATGAAAATATAGTCATCCACAAAGATAAGGGTTCCAAAAGTATTACCAACATACACCAGTAATTTAAATAATTTACATTGAAGAGTTTAAAGGAACTACTTAAAGTTCAGTATTTTTCCAAGCCTTTGCAAGATCTGAGTAAAAAGAGAATTTATTTCAAGTCCATCTCAAGGACCTAGAAGGCATTCTGGAGAAGTAATACCATTTAAAGGTTAAACTCTTAGAATCAGCACAAAATGTTCAGAAGACATATTTATATGTTTAAAATACTTTTTCCATCCTTTGAAGAGTTATAAAAATATTATATGAGCTGTATTCTCATGTAGAGCGGTTTGGAGAAAAGAAAATAATGTGACAGAAGTCAGAAGAATCGATCAGCCACAGTGTTGGATATTGCACATCATTTATTGATGTTTCAAGAGTGCTGCTATTAGGCTGCAATTATATTTTGCTCTGTCTTCATTAGAAAATTTAAAAAATATGAAGGGTACTTCACTGCTTCTCTCCTCATCCATTTTTCCAGACAAGTAAGCAAACTCTCAGTCTTTTTTTCATGCATTGTTAGAGAAAACCTTGAAGACCACAGAAAGCCCACACTGAGAGCTCAAACATTTCAAACTGGAAAAGACAGCATCAGCAGTGTTGAACAAAGCTAGCATTTCTGCCATGTTAACTGGCCACTAGAATCAAATATTCACTCTACAAAGAAGCTGGTGATTGGAATCAAGTATTCATTATTAAAGGAGCTTAAAAATATAAAAGTAAAATCCTTCTAGTATTTCCTGATATACTTCAAGTGTGCACATCTTTGGTATTTATAAAACAGATGAAGGGAGTCTCAGCATGCAACCATTTAGTCAGAAAACATCTTGTCCCACAAAAACCCACAAAAATGAATGTGAATGTTTTTGTATAGAATGGTTCTTGAAATGTACCCAACGGCAGTAAAATTAGTAATAATGGCAGTCTTACCTGGTCCCAGGGACAGATGATTCCTCCAAAACACATAAAGAGATATCCCATGGCAACAAGACATACCCAGACCACCAGAGAAAATATACGAAGCAGCTTCTTAAATACAGGTTCTACGCAGACAAGGATAAATATAGCAAAAAAAATTGCTAGGGCCGTTGGAACAGTTATTAAAAATGCCACGTGGTCTTCAACCTCCTGAAAACAGAGGAAGATGAAAAGAAAGTTAAAAACACATGTACTTAAAGGTCAGACATCAATAACATGCTCTAAACTTATTGTATGTGGGGATGGCAGAAAGACACGACTGGATCTCTAAAGTGAGTGAAATCAAAATAGGATTTCTTTTGTGGTAAGAAGCTTTTATGTGGAGCATCAACTTCGTAACTACTACTGAAACTATTAACCACAACACAAAAATTCTTTTACTAATCTGAGTAGCAGGAGGCTGTGAGAAGCATGTGCAACATGAGGGGGGGCTGAGTTGGAAAGCTGGTTCCAAGCTCAGTCTACAGTGGACCTACAGCCCATGGCCAACCAGCCAACAACTCCACAGCCAGTGCACACAGAACAGAGAGGGGCCAAATGCAGAAGAATGGAAGCCTGCACGAGCACAAATCTGCAGGAGAAAGAAACTTCCCCTGAAGCCTGGCATGCCCCTGGAGAACCGCTTCTCTGCTCTGCAGACTGAAAAGACCCATCACATCGGGAGAGGTGCTGGAGCTGAGCCAGGCAGCCCCATCTGCTCTGTAACAGCCAACGCAGCCACGAGAGCGTGATGGGGGACAGCAGCAGGGACTCTCCTGTGAGAGGTACAGAGGTGTGCCTCTGACACACTCCTGAGAGCTGTGCTGCTTACTGGGGGTCACAGCAGGGATGTCACCAAGAGACTCCCAAGCCTCACAGAGCCCACTGTTACCCACTGCTGGGTAATAGTAAATCACAGCCAGGAATAGTCTGAGCAATACCAAGAAGGATTGCAGAGAGTGATGGTAAGGGACTCTGGAACACAAGCAGTTTCTTCACCAATCCTCACAAAATTAAAGTTGCCAGGGGAACAGAACTTCAGTCCATTCCATTCCTACAAGTTTGATGCCAAAACCAGAAAGAGATGCTCTGAGTCTGAAAGGGGATTGCAAGTTGGCAGGAAAAGGGGGCATGGGCAGAAAGCAAGAGATGTGCACCTAGGATCTTACCACAGAGATGTGGTGGGATGGCTCCTGTGACTGGAGTGTTGGAATGGAAGGATACTGGCTCTTTAGGAAGGACAGGAAAGGAGTCACAAGGAGGGGATGTTTCCCTCTATGCCAATGACCAGTAAGAATGCATGGAGCATCCCCTGCCAAGTGATGGATGAGGAGCTGAGGGCTTATAGGCTGGGTTAAAGGGAGAGCAGAGATAGGCAACATTACAGTGGGGGTCTGCTACAGGATATCCAAGCAGGAAGACTGAGAAGATGAGGCCGTCTAAGGACAGACAGGAACGGCCTCATGCTCACAAGTCCTGGTCCTCATGAGGAGCTTCAGCCACCCCATACCTGTTGAAGGGGCAAACACAGCAGGGCATGAGCAATCAAGGTGGTTCCTGGAATGCACTGATGATAATTCCCTTCTCCAAGTGATACAGTATGGGTTGAGTGGGGCTTTGAGCAGCCTTTTTTAGTGGAAGGTGCCCATGGCAGGAGGGTTGGCACTAGGTGATCTTTAAGGTCCCTTCTAACGCAAAGCACTCTATGATTTAATATTATTTGAAGCAGATTGAGAAAACTGTAAACTGCCGTGAACAATGCAGCTGTCAAAATGCCTCACAAATCAACAACGTCCATAGCTCTGTAAAAGCCTTTTTGACAGTGATAGTTGTAAGGTACTACATGTTTTGCTTCTGCTTAAAGTATTTATCTGGAAGTACCGACTCTAGATTACATATATACATTTTCTCCTAGCAACTGCTTACTTTGAAATGTACAAACAACACCCAGAGCAAGGACTAGAATATAACAGAAAGAGAGATTCAGAATATTCAATATTTAAATTTATATACAGAACTTACTTGGAAGCTACTACACTAATATCTTTAAATCGTCTAATGATGAGTGCATTAAAAAAAAAATATTTGATTTTCTATTGCTGTATATGCTCAAAAGTATGCCTGGTTGAAGTACAACTGCACTGTATCAAAGTGCAGTCACAGGATCTTTAGTCATTCCCCAGCTGTTATGAATTCTAACAGCCTCATTTGCAGCAACAAGGATTCCCAAAAGCAGGCCCCAAATGCTACTGCTGCAACAGTAACCACAGACTTCACGCAGAAAAGCCTCAGATTCATTTTTCATGGTGAAATCTTCAAGAGAATCTGAAAATATTTATTTGATGATTTGTAAGACATCTAAGCACAAAGAAACATTTCTTTTTCCATTATTTGTAGTTGCTTCCTTAGTGCCCAGTTAAATCTTGTTTATTGATGGGTTTTCAACTTAAATACGTAATATTTTACTTAAAAGTACCTTAATGTGACTTTTTTTTCCTTTTTATGTATAAAGGATTTGCTTCAATTAAATCAAAACTAAAAATTTGCAAATAAATTTGTAAATTTACAAACATTTACAAATGCCATCAGCAGGGGTTTTGTTTTTTGTTTGTTTGTTTGGGTTTTTTTCCCTGATCTAGTAAGTTTTACAACTTGATATCTAGAGACACTTACTGTAATAACCTGCCCCCTTCACTGTTCCCATTTCATCATTTTCCTTGCAGCCCTGCCTGCGTGTGCACCGAAGACTGTGACACCCAGCTGCTCCCAGCTCCAGCAGCACCCTGGCAGGCTCAAACCAAGGGAAACATCACAATTTACCCTGCCCTGCCTGGCAAAATTCAGCTCATCTTTCATCTCTTCTTTTAAATCTCATCTTTTTACACAGTCACACATTTAAGCAATTGTTATTGCAACACTGACAATCAGGGTACAAGCAAAAGAAGTGTTGAGAAATTTTAAGTGGTGATTCTAACCCTGAAATGCAAACACTAAGCTTCCAAGCATCAAATGCAAGCACAAAGGCTTCCAAGCACTTGGGTAGTCACACGGAAAACAAAATTATGGCCTTAAATTTAGGCATAGGGGTAAGTGTCTGCGAGAGTACAGAGCTGAATGGAACAAGATACGTGCCGTGTTGAATAGTAAGAGTTAAAAACGTAAACCTACCTAACTAGTAGGACGAACTCCTGATTTATATATCTGAATGTTGTGATTTTTGATCAGTCCCATCTCTGAAATTTGTTTCAGTTAATTGATTTAGTAATTGGCACAATCAATGTCAGCTCAGTAAACACCAAAAGCATTTAACTTCAACCTTTGACTTCTGCACTTCCAGGTGGGATTGCCAAACTCTTGTTGCAAGAGACAGGTGTCACAGGCAACGGGACAACATAAACTTCCTTGCACCATCTGTCACGCAGCCCAAGTCACTGCACCAAAGGAAACCACAAGCTCCTGGAGTAAGCCAGGACTGTGAAAAACTACATATTTAAATGATAGCAAATTGGCATTTCAGTGATAAGGATCATGCTACAAATATACTAGCAAGAAAATCCAGAAGCACTTCAACTGCATGCTTCTCCACATCCGTAAAAAAATGGTAAAACAACAGCATTTTCTGGGAGGATTTGGCTTTATAAAAAATCAACAATATTTAGATGTCGGTTTAGAGCATATGTATGCTCATGCAGCTACATATATTTATATGTATTCTATAATTGGATCAATCCATCAAAATGTTTGTTCCAAATTAACAGCTACTCAGTTTCCTTTTTTTATGCATGCACTGGTCTCAACACTTACCTGAACTATTTTGATCACTAAATCTAAAATTTTATTTCTGCTTTCTCCCCTTCTCTGGTTGCTCACTACACAATTTTACATTTTTATTTAAATGTATGCAAAGAAAAAAAAATAGACCACACAGGATCAGCTCTTGAGCACAGGTGACCTCTCTGAGCTGACACAGGACATCATCCTTCTGCTATCACAAGTTGCTTGCATCACACCAGATACTGTACAAATTCTGAAGTAAAATTGAAATTTAAAGACAGAATAGTGTACACATTAGGCAATTTATAAAATATATGAGAAAATAGAACTTTATTATCATTTGTATCCTTTACAGAAAGTCTTAATGCATACAGGGGGATTTTCAATCCTGCCTTTAAAATATATCTTAACGTCAGGTCAAGAAAAGCAGGCCATGTAAGGCAGAGGTTTCTTCTGGAAACCACTTTTACAATATTTTCCTATTACTTCAGAGGAACTAAATCTTTATGGAATTGTAACTTTAAGAGCAGGACATTTAGAACTTGCAGCTCCCTGATCAATATTTGCAATTATCAGTGTATTAAGCAGGTTGGGTGTTGCAAAAATCTGAAAAATCCTGAAGGTTAGCTGTTCTGCTACCTTAACCACTTCCCAAAGACTGGGGCGAAGAAGAAAAAAAACAATCCCAAACACTTTCCTTTTTTTTTTCCTGCTAGTCTCAGAAATTAAAATACACCAGAGGTAATGGAATTAAAGTATCAGCGTGACACTTGTGAACATAATGGCTAAGCCTGCAACACATGGATCTTACCTGACAGCTCTGTCTCCCTGAGTGTTTTCTATCTTGCTGTCTTTTAATTACTGAAGAAATTAAAAAGTCTACTGTTAGAAATTTTTCCAACCCCCACAAATTCTTCCAAAGTGTGATAATCTTGTTATCACCAGTAAAATCTGAAGAGTCACTTTCAATCATCTTTCCAAAACCCACAGTGTTCTCTCAATCTACATCCTGTTCTTTCCCAGATAATGTCATGCCCTCAGTTTAATTTTAAACAGCAAAGCTGCTGTAGAGCACTTCACTGTTGTATATAAAAACACAGTTAGATGAAATAATCCATTAGAATGAACAAATAAGCAGTTAAAATGCCAGTTTTAGCATAAAATCTTTTAATATGGTCCCTCATTCTTCTGACACTTTTTCTTTATTCTTTCTGTTTAATGGAATTCAACAGCAGTCTATATACAGAGGACTCCTGCTGGGATCTGAAATACCACACACTTTGAATTAACTCAGATCATTTACTACATTAAATTCCTACTAAAACCAGTTTTTGCTGAGATCAATGAAGCACTTTCTAAATGTAAATATAAAACCAAGTGAATAATGTTCTTCAGACATTGATTCAATTTTTTATTTTATACATCTATTCAATTCTCAGTATCTTCAATTTCATGCAGCTATTTTCAAAAATGTTGAGTGTTAGAATAAACGTTACAAAGCTCAAGGATTACTAGTTTGTTGACCCCTCAATAAAACATCTTCCTTTACCAGACTGACTGAAAGAATCTGTTGAGTTGCCTCTGTAGCAAAAACTGCCCATTTTTCCTGTAAAACCTCCTCCAGGACTTGAGACAATGATTTTCAGAAGACATAATCACCCTACTCTTTCTAAAACTGGCAGACAGTTAAATTCTTTAACGTCTCAGAAAATATTTCTCGACAAAATCTGCAGAAGTCTTCTGGCTACTTGTGACCCCTCTCCTATGGTTTTATATTTTAGTGAATTTGCTCACGGCTGGCTGCACTGTGTGCCATCTGCTAGACAGCTGGAAAAATCTCCATTTTATTAAGTGCCATGCCCTGCTCCTCGCCAAGTAGCTGTACAGTTTCATCTACGATTTCATCATTTAGGGCAACAACTGAAAAGTTTTGGCCAGCAGTCTCAGGTTTCTTTTCCATCAATTCCATTAGTATTAGTCCACCTCCACTTCAGAAATTGTGCAGTGTCTTTAAGGCCAGATGCTATTTCCAACACCACATGATATTTTCTGGATCCACAACTCAGAAAGACTCCTCTGCCTTTTGTGTCCACCATTTGTCTTTCATAACATAAAACTTTCCTTGTTATTTCGGCTTAGCTGCCTGGTTAGAAGCCTTCTTATGTGCCTTTTTTTTTTTTTTTTTTTTTAAAGTCTTCCACTGAGTTTTGTGGAGTGTATTCAAGGACACTAGCAGAAAATTAACTGACCTGTATCTTTTAATCAAACTGTCCTGAAGTTTGCGTCAATGAAGCTTTTCATTTTCACTAAGACCCTATGTAACTGCATGCCTGAATTCTTTTTCTCTTTGATTCAGCATTCCCTGTCTGGCTTAGCAGATCAATGATAACAGCATCAGGCCCAAATCCTTCATGCTTCATGATGTCTGTTGTCTTAAGAAATTCAGTTGTGTCCATTAATGAGTCTGATGTGCAGTCTGCACTTGCTGTTAGCAGCTAACACAGAGATCTCTGACTCCACACTAGATGCATGTCAGTCCAGCCATTTGCACATCACATGGCTCATGTGGCATTACAGCTGCCCAGCTGCTGCATGATGCTGTATGCAACAACGAGAGGCAGTTCCACATCCGTGGCCACATTCTACACCATTCTGTATTGGTTAATAGATGAAAACATAATTGGAGCAGCAAGATTTCATCAAAACCTTTCAGATGACATCCTGGCCACCTGCAGCCTCTCCCCAGGCTTAAAAGCCATGAACAATGTGTGGTGTAAATGAGTTCCCCATATGAGAAGTGTGCAGTTCTGCAACAGTGCAGCAGCACCTCTGCCACAGTCCAACAGGAGCTGTTTGGCGTTACAGGCAATACCTTGTGACCACACAGGACTAACAGTGACAATACAGTGACCAACCCTGCAGCTCTTGTGAACACCAGTCTGACCACACACATGCCTGACTACAAGGCCAAGCACTTTTGGGCAGTGGATTTTTTTTTAGCAAGTCCAGCTACATGCAGGTATTATCTTCTCAATTAGTCAGTATAAAATGATTGCATCCAGATTTTTCCAAGTTTGCCTGATGGCTGTGAGTGAACCTCGTCTGCTTCAGTGTTGTAGCAATGATTATCAGGAACACAAAGTCTTGACATACCAGAGATCAAAGACTTCTCTGTTTAATGCGAAAAACATCAGACCTCACAGAGGGTTTGGAAAGGCTCTTTGGAGGTGCTACAGCTGCTGTGCAAATAACAGTAACATAAGAAGTGTTCTGGAGGAAAATATTTGTTGCTAATGAAGAAGCAGAGAACTATTGCAGCATTCCCAGAAATGCTCCCAAAAAAAACCACCTGGTTGGTATGCAAATTTCAATAAGCAGCTAAGAAAATGTGTTCAAAAGGGAAATCAAAGAAACAGAGAAATTTGTGGAATACTGATTGTTTCTCTAGAAGGTAGTTGAGCTTAACCTAAACCAGGTAAGAATGAGTTTGCTAGCACTTCCAACATCGTAGCAAAACATTCAAATTGAATGTTGCAGATTGATTGCTATAGAAACAGAGTGCATGGTTTAAGAGAAGCAGTAGTGTCAAGAAGACCAGTCTCAACTAAATGAAAGGACAGAAGTTGATTAAACTCAGCTAAGGTTTCAGCAAAGGAAAGGCAGAACAGACTCTTTTAAAAATCTGGCAGAGAAATAAAAAGGCATATGAAAGCATACACTCTCCTCCACAAGCCTAGGAAGCTAGATGAAGAACTAAAATGCCTATTGTTGAAGCATTATTTACACAATAGTCTTACTGAAAACTCGGTGTAAAAAAGATCATCAGCAGAACAATGAAACAGTAGAAAAGACTGAAAGCCATGCTGTTCACCAGGGACTGAAGAAAGGCCTGTACTAACAGTCTAAAATAATTAACAAACAGTATAAAGTGGCTATGAGCCAAAAAAAAGAAAAAAAAAAAAAAAGACTGAACAGCAAAGCCTTATAAAAATAAATTACTTAGAGGACTGGTTATCATGCAGATATAAGGAGGGCTGTCAAAGAAGAAAACACAGCAGGTCAAGGGATACTTTTGTGACTCCCAGATGGACTTGCTAAGCATCACAACAGCAGATGGAAGCTGAGACCACAATCTGTGTCTCAGCACTGCTGAAAAACAAAACAAACAAGTACACAGACAAAAAAACCCACCCAGACAAAGAAAGAGAAAACAATCTTGAGATCAGTCTGATCTCAAGAAACGTAAAGAACTTGGTTCACAAAATATTGCTGTTGAGGAGCTTTTTTACAATGACAAATCTTGTTAAGCAAACAAATGAAAAACAAAACCTAAACACTAAAATTGAAAGGGGGAGCTATAAGCTTGCAGATTAAAATCTTTGTAGGTAGCCTGAAGACACTATGAAACTCAGAGGCACAGGGCAAAAGCTAATCAATTCCCCTAAACAACTTGAGAAAGACCAACATACAACCAGAATGCCTCAACATCCAAGTAGAGATTGACAAGCTTCTAACAATTATCTTCCATAGAAGGAAAAAAAATGGAAAAAAATAAGACCTGAAAGGGGATAATAAAAAAGGATTTAATATAAAGACTCCATTAATATAAAAACTCAATAATGCAGGCCAAGAAAAGAACTGGCTTGAGAAATTATTTTTAAGACTTTACAAATAAGTAGTAAATTGTTTTTGAAACATAATCAGGACTTGGCAGCCTGCTAAAGGACTTCCAAGCAAGCAGATGATGCAGGTGTTAAAAAGAACAACTAGAAAAGAACAGACTGTAGCTGAAAGGGTTCAGGTTGTCTGGTTTAAGTTTGGTTTTTTTTATCTGTGTTCAGTGTGGGATAATTCTCACTCCAAAATAATCTATGCAGGTGGAATACATCAGAAAGTCTGTCTAAAATTAGAGACATGTAAAGGCATGTAAAGGCATTACAGACAAAAGCAGAAACATGAAATGTAAAAAAAAAAAAAAAGTAAAAATCACCACAAGCAGTCAGGATTCACCAGAAAAGGCCAACAGAGCTAAAACTGTAGTAGCACATAACCTGTGCCCAAAAATTCCACAGTATCCAAAGACAGGCAGGTGATGTAATGCCTGTCTCTCCTGGGATCCTTCTCAAAGACTAAGGGAAGTACCAGTATGTCTGGCATCTACCTAGGAAAAATTGTTAAAAACAAAGGTACCAAAGTCCTCAGGAATCCCACGGTATATGTTCAAAATATCCATAAACAGTTTGGGAAAAGCGCTGAACAGCAATCCAGCAAAGATGAGGGTCAGCTATGAAGAAACACAAAAGGATCTCGTAAGAGTCACTACAGAGCATGAAAACAGCAGATGAATTCCAGCAGAGATGTGTGGGCAGAGATGCACCTCAGACAAAGCAGTCCTAGCCTTATGCACACGACAGCAGGTTCTTGGTTGGCTACTAACACTTAGAAATAGAGATATTTGGTGTTTATCATAGCTAGATTCATGAAAATATCCCTCAGGTGCTCACCAGCAGTCAAAAAACAACCCAATATGCAGAAAATAGAAGAATAAAGAAAAGAGAACATCACAATGCTACCTCAATGCATGATTGAACACCATAATTCTGGCTCAATCACCACTTCCAAATGAATGCAAAGGAAGAAAAAACAGTTTTCCAAGAATAGTCAAAACTGCAGTACAGTGGCTAGATTCTAAAGAAGTAACACTTGGTTTTAAGGTTTCTCTTCTCTGCACAGAGTAAGCACAACTGTTCTTTAATACAGCTCTTTTGATGTTTAAAGGGAGTGTTCATCTCAGGCCAACAGGAACAACCTCCACTGGAGCTATCTGCATACAAAGGTGTAGCCAGAATCCCATGAGCTCATGACCATTCCTACTGTATCATATGCCATGGATCCCTGCCAAAAACATAATTAGTAGAACCAGGATGTATGGGCCTATATATTTTATATTCAAAAACATAAAACACCACGTACTCAACCTGCACAGTGAGTGGTTTTTTTATACATCCTCATTTGCCATATAATTTCTCTCCCTTGGTTTATTTTCCATCTATTTGTGTCCTCTCCTCCTGTTAACCACATGTCATATAAAATCTGTCAGTGCATACAACTGTGTATTTAATAAGCTGGGGTTTAGAGGGCCCACGAACAGGGTCAGGGAATATGAACAGGACTGCCATGCCTTTCGGTCATCCAGCAGCATCTCAACCTTCTCTTAGGCTGGCAATTATCAAAAGTTTTACTTTAAAACATGCAATAGCCATTGGAAAACAGGATGGTCAAACGCAGTTACTAGTGGCTACAACATTCAGCTTCTCAGCACTTCTAAAATTGTCCTACCCAATGGCAGTAGCTGGCAGCCACAGAAGATAACCATGTCCCAGAGAGCAGGGACAGTTAATTACATTCTGCTCCCTTGAAATGTCCCCTTCAGAAGGGGGGATGCAACAAGCAGAAAAGTGAGCAAAAACTTGTACTTTGGTGAAACTAATTATTTCAGTCTTGATAGGTAATTAGAGTCTACTCACATCATTAATTTTTAATGTAAATACAGTGATCAAAATATTTTTCTCGTGTACTTTATTCTACATGCATTGATTCTGAGTTCCTTTCAGAAAAAGATGGGTTAATAACACAGTTTAGCTTGTTTTTCAGATATTATCAAAATCCTTTCTCCTATGATAAAAATAATTTTAAAGAAACTCTCCAATAAATGCAGCTACTATTTATACAAATCACAATACATGGAAGATAAACTGAGTAAAATGCTTAGGAAGAACATGTATTTTGTAGCTAAATATATTCAAAACATGTCATTGAAAAAGCTCCATCAGCTAAACATTATGGATAATACAATACTTCACAAGACTCAAAGACATGTTTTTCAGATTAACTGCACTGTAACAAGCATTAAAAGTGAAATTATGGCCTTTCTTGTACCCATATAGATTCGTGGAAATCTGAAATACTCATTCAGATTTGTAGAAGTCAGAAGTACTCATTTGACTCTTTGAGCTATTTAATACTGACAGTTACATATTTTGGCTGTCACTTTTAAATCGAAGTTAAAAGGTGGCTTTCCCTTACCATTTTCCTCCTGACATAATAACTTGAGAATCTGGCTGTAATCAAGAAAAAGTGTCAAGATGCAACTCACTTCAAAGTAAGAATGACAAAATTTGAACCAGGGAGCACATGAGCATCAGCACATAAGGAAACTGTTCATTTTAAGGGTCTGTTTATTGAAGAAAAAGGTACACTTAGGCTTCTTTCTCTAATGGGTCTTTTAAAAATACGTTTTGCAAGAATATTCCCGAGATTTAACGTATCGGCATAACAGGGCAGCATGAAAAATAGTTTTAATATTGAAAGGCACTACTGTCATTTTGTAATTACTATTCAAGTGTTTCCTAAGGTTGTGCAATTACACACTAAACACAGTTATTACTATTGCAACAATGTTCTTAAAGTTTACTCCCCTAAGGATATTTTCCACACTCTCATATGTCTCTCAGTTCAACTGACTTCAAACGTAAGAGATTTCTCATTTAATTTTTGACTCCAAGATCAGGACCACATTCTGCAATGGCTATTATTTCTATTATGATAAAATTTCAAATAAAGGTAACAAACATGTTAACTTACATTTCAAATATAACTGCCAAATAACATCTCAGGAGTAAAACTTCAGACACATTCATAGGAAATAGTGCAAAACAGATTCTGCAAATACAGGCATTTCTATTTTGTGTTAGTTGAGGGCTTTTTCATAAGTGCTGTTACCCCATTTCAGTAAAGCACAGGTAAGAAAAAAATAAAAATCAAAGAAAACAAAAACAATCAGGTAAATTGTTTTATTGTTAAAGAGATGTCACACCACTTGAAGCAACTTTCTCAAATCCCACCACCTATCAGTCAGGTTTAAAAATTGCCAGAGCTCACTGGTGCAGAAAACAAGCCCCAATGAGAGCCTATGGCCATTTTTTGGCCCAAGCTCACAGGGTGGGGATCCAGGGTGGGGATCCCCTGCGGGGTTTACAGGATAAGCTACTGGTCTGGAGAACCTCTCCTACCACGTCCTACGTCTTGACCAAGACTAGACTGTTCTCAGACCACTGTGCTGCTACAAAGGACTACCACAGTACCTGCATCAAGGAAAGAGAATCCACCCACCTGCCAAGGTACATGAAGCAACATAAGTGACTTATGAGGAGAAGCTGAGGGAATTAGGGGTGTCTAGCCTAGAGAAAAAAGTTGTTCAGACAGGACCTTAACACTTTGTACAATTACCTGAAAGGCATAACAAGGTGGGTCTTGGTCTCTTCCACCAAATAAAAAACAATAGAAAAAGGGAAAATAGCCTCAAATTGCACCAAAGGAGGTTTAGATTGCATATTAGGAATAATCTCTTCACCAAAAGAGTGAGCAGGCTACCCAGAAAAGTGCTGAAGTCACCATTCTTGGGGGTATTTCAAACACATGTAGATGTGTCACTCAGGGACACGGCTTAATGGTGGACTCAGCAGTGCTGGATTAATGATTGCGTTTGATGACCTTAAGGGTCCTTTCCAACCTAAACAATGCTATAGGAACAGGAGCACTAGCAAGCAGGTGCTGAGCCAAGTTCAAAGAGCATCTGTTTTCCTAACACATCTCTCAGAGGAAATAATGTGGCCAAGTCCTCAGTCTGAAATCAGTCTTGCTGGAGAAGGAGCTGGGGGGACTCTAGTCTTCCTAGGATTTTCCTGCCAGACTGACCGAAGTACTAGCAAACTAGAGAAAGGGATATAGAAATTTTACCTGGAATCAGAGGACAACAATTCCATTTATCTAGTCAGTGAGAAGATCTACTATGCCAGCCATAGCATTTAGGGTCTTTAAAAGGTCCCACAGCACACAGCTCAGCTGTGAGAAGGCAGGTGGAAAAAGGTAAGTTCTAATTACTTTTGCAAACCTTACTGAGCAGCTGTGAGAAGCTATTTGGGAAACAAATGTGGGCCAGAGCACCTCTCATCCCAGCTGCTCTCTGGTATATGCAACCAGAGGCTGTTGCTCCTGCACTCTGGAGCACATCTTCCAGGTAAGAAAAACTTTAAAACCAGAACCATGGATGGTAGAAGAAGAGGTTGCTTAGACTAACACATCACCATTTGTGGTCATTTCCTCTGCCTCTCCCAGACACATGCCTGGAACAGGGTCACACCAGAAACAGCAAGGGGCTTTTACATCATATATGCACCACTAAGAACAAGACATCTGTTTAGAGACAAGATAAAGGAAATGTTTCTATACAAGTTGGTGAAACAGACAACTGGGAGAGTAAGTGTAGACACAGCCTCACACTCCTCTGTACAGATGGTGCAACAGTCTTTTCAGCATCACCTGAATAAGGTTCGCTGTCTGAAGGTTGTTTATTCAAGGTATAAAAATAAAAGGTATGGAGAAGAAAATGCATGGAGCTGTTTTGGGTTTTAAGTTTTTTCATCAGTTTTGATGCTCAAAGAAAAAAGTGTCAGGGAAAAAAGGGTGGAACTTTGCCAATTCACTTATTTTTGGATCCAGATCCCCCAAAACAGAAGTTTTAAGCTGTTGGCACCTTCTCATCATCACAGATCAATATGGCTTGAACTGATTCAATTACTTTTGAAATATGCAGAAGCAACTATGGCAGCACATAATTTTTTGGGATCACAGCTTGGCTATGACTGGGGAGGTAGGCACAGAATCAAACACTACAGGTGCTCAGCTGCACTTTGTTCCCATGATGCCAGCACACCCAGCTGATCAAGAGATTTGCAGAACACATCTATCTGTGTGAAGCGTCCATCAGTTTGGAGTCATGCATGGAGCAAGACTCCAGTCACCACTACTGTTAGAACAAGAAGTTTTCTTAATCACAGTGTAAACGCAGGGACTGTGATCTCTGGTTAAGGTCCTTAATCTAGAAGAGCTCTTGAAGGCTCAGAGAAACATATTCACCATTTTGCAGGAGTTTGAAGATCCCCACAAAAGGGTTGGATATATCTGTCCACAACAAGAAACTTGAAACCAATTAATGAAAATTTTAGGAAGACAAGCAAGTAGGTATTCACAGGTCCATGGCAGATCCACTGGCAGTTGCCAGTACAGGATTTGTGAATCCACATACCCAGCTTGAGGCTGATAAAGACAGCAGACAATCAGAGCCCGATCCATCATCTGTCTTATTCCCACTGCACATCAGTAAACAACAGCTCTAGTCAGTATGTTATTTGTCGTTTTTGTCAGCTGCAGTAATGATTAGCAGTTGTGGATCCACCATTTTCAGTCACAATTTATGGCATTAAATAAGTTTTCTATTGCCAAGGTATTCATAAAACTTTAATTTATTAAGATTACAATTAAAGGCTAAGCATTTTTCCAATATTGCCATATCCATAGTTTTATCCAATTCTTATTCAGAATTTAGGTTGTTCAATATGAAAGATGAAACAGGGGCATGCAAAGTGAGGTTGCCACTGGCACCTCATTAACTTGATGGATCTGTTTCCAGGCTTGTTAGGGACTGGCATATGAGACAAGCTCTTAGCAGCAATAAAAGTAACCACAGATGTACTGGGAGTGTCATTAGCAAATGAACGAAGTAGCAGCCCCGACTGATGTAGTACTGAGGGCTGAAACCAGACAGAAAGCCAGGCAATTCCTGCTTCAGACAGGAGGATACAGCAGCCTTTACTGCCTGACTAAAGAGGTAATACTGCCTTGCAGAAGTCACTCTCAGAGAACATCAGAAGGAACATCTGGCAGGGACAGCAATATCCTAAGACTGTATCAAGTAACCAGCAGCTATAGCTAGAAGAATATATTGCTATAAGGTGCCTAGAGACAAGAAAAAAAGAATTAGAAACATGGGATTTCCTCATGGAACATTTTAATAGGGGACTTGAAAGCAGATCTGTACAGTCAATTATAACTGGAATTGTGGAAAGAAAAGGCATTGTAACTACACTGATGTTTATTTTGAATTCCTTCTCATGTTGGTAGTAGCAATAGTCTGGCAAAAAGTTTAAGGAGAGGTAGGATACCTCCTGGGCACAACCAACATAGCATCAAGCACGCAAAAAAAACCCTGCTTGTCCTTCAATTGGTGAGGATTTTCCTACTTCATTACCTTTGCTGTGATTTGGCTTTCTTCTTGGGGGAATGAATATACCGGAGTTTGAAAACACTGTAGCAGATGCTTTGGCTTACTTTCAGTCTGCAAGGATTCCAAGGAACATTTTCAGACCTTGGGTATTCTTGGATTTTGGGGAAACAGTTGGTGCTCTTAAACTAAAAAAAGCTATAAATTACACAGGGTTGATCTCAAAAGATATCCTAAAATTGAGAGTACAAATGATCTTATAGTATGGCTGTATTATTCTATGCAATTAGGTTATAACCGAGCATCTCAAGAATACAGATATAAAATCACGTCGTCAGTGTGGTGACCTTTTGGTGTGGATGGATGAATTTTTCAGACCCAGACTGATGAGATGAGAACATTACCAGAGGTACGTATGAGATGCTTTTAGAGAATGATGAAACATGTCTGCTAAAGCTACTTTTTCTGCATGGACTTAAAAGACTTTTCCCCCTTCACTTCAGGATGAGATTCTGACCATGGAAATCTGGAAGGGCTTGGCTGATGTACCAGAAACAGCAAGAGTTTATTTCAGGAACAACACCAAATAGAGGGAAGGAGGATTTGCTGTCCTTCTGACAAAGGGCCCGAAGAAATGGCACACCTCAGTTCAAGCCTCAAGAGGCTTACAGGACTCTCCTGATCTTCTTCTCCTTGCACAGAAAAAGTTCTGTGCCAACCAGGTTGGCAGCTAGAAAGTTTTCATGTACTCCTTCAGAATGAGGCAGCTACTTCTTCTTCTGTGCAGGATCAGTTGTCAGTAAGTTCAGTCAGTCTGATGCCAGAAAACCAATTCCTGCAGAACATACATCGGCTGTGCTGCAGGTGCATCTACCTAGTTTATTGTATTCCCTCCTTAAGAACCATTGACTACTCCTCTTTTTGCTACAGAAGATATTTGGATATGTCAGTAAAATAGATGCGCAGCCAACCTTTAGTTTCTTGAATTTATAAATCCATGAAAAGGTTCAGGAATCTAAGCTGAGCCTACCAGCACCATCCTAAGCTTTTCATGAACTTCAAAGCAGTGGTTGAGGGAGCAACTAACACCTCTGCTCCACAGACAGTCCTCAGGTGGCTGACCCAGCACAATCTCACAGTACTTTGGAAGAGGGAAGGCCTGTTACAGAAGCACTTTTTGCTCAACACATGCTCCACTTGGCCAAGGACACCCTCAAGAAGCACACACCAACAAATCAGAGCCAACACATCAGCAACCACATCTGGAGAGCTTTACAAGCTCACACACGGCAGCAAGAATTTGGGAGTGAGATAAGGGCTGCAACTAATGTTAACACCACACAGCAGGTTTACAGGTCCTGAACAAGGGGAACAGGCCAGCCTAAAAGAAAACATGTGTATCTGGTAGCAGACTGGTAAACCTTAAGTTTTTGGAAAAGAAACAGAAAGAAGATCCCAAAAGGTTTAGATCTTCTCCCACTTACAACACAAATGCTAAAAGACTTAGATATTCCTGAAGCGTAGGTTCTTATTGAAGCCTCTATCTATGGACTAGGCACTCTTTATGTCTGGAAAAATGCATAGATAAAGGAAAGTAATGGCCTTCTAATAAATTATACAATTTGGGCATCACCCCTGTCTTCAGAGTTTTGTTTAATCATGGAAGAAATTAACCACAATTTCAGATATTTCAGGTACACTCATGTTTTACACTATGAATTTAAAGATGGCTTTTTTTCAATCTCCTGCAAACTGTAGTTATAAGAGATAAGCTCCTGCCAGAGACAAAACTGTTCTAGACACCACTAAAAATGGCCATAAGCTTTTAGTACTAAAAAGGGAGAGATGGGCAAATAATGAGTTTTTCCTACACTGAAAGAACATTCCTACATTGAAAGAACATTCCTACATTGAAAGAACAGTACAATAGTCAGAGAGAAAATGAAGCTGACCTCTGGCATTTAAGTCCTGAAAGGCTTTTGCAGGTTTGGGAAAATAATTTACTCTCTATCGATTAAAGCAGCAGCTAAACATGGATGACTGATCTCATTTTGCCAGTCTGCAGTTCACGCCAGGTAGAGAAATACAGAGGATACTCTGACACAGGAGATTCAGAGGTTGATACTATCACTACATTATTTAAAACTACAAGCTGTGAATGGTCATCGCTCAAGCTGACTCTAGGAGTTTTATATCTAGTGTTTGAGGAGATAGAGTGCTTAATTCCAAAGGTCAAAATCACAATAGTTCTCTGAAACAAAAGCAAAATCTCCCAAGAAACCTCTCTCAGTAATAATAGCAGTACATTGTCTGAAAGAAAAGTAATCAGATTTCCAGGCACACTTTGTAAGTAATCTTGTTTACTGTAATTTTGCAACAGCTTTCATAAATTTTTCATCTGAAATCAGGAAGGCTATAGCTCGTATTCTGACAGGTTGAAAGAGCTGAGTAAGTAGAATACATCCCTGTGTGGCTGGCTATGTTTGGGAACACTTAAGAATAATTTGCCACATGAAAATATCACAAAAAAAAGGCAACTCAGACATCACAGTGATATATTTTAACAACCAAATAAAACATTAAAATAGAAGGAAAGCTTCCTCTCACTTCCATTGGTTTCCAAGTTTTTTTAAGGCAGCCTAGAACATAAAAATGGTTCACGGTTCATGAATATCCATCCTAACAATGTCCAATCCCACGTTCCATGTTCTAAGCTGTTCTATGAAGCACAAGCAAAAAATACAAATTGAGTGTTACTGAGTGAGTCATTTTGGAGTTTTGTCTCCACAGCAGGCTTAAGTAATTTTCAGTAAAATCTTAACTGCTTTATACAAAATCTAAAGGAAACAACTGTTAAGAAATATTTCCTTTAACTTCAGATGCATAGCACAGATCTGCACAGAACTATCCCACTTCACTTCCACTGTGCCTTCTCCACAAAATTAAGTCTTTTGTCAAAACAATCACACATGTACAAGTTGTGCAAAATGAAAGATAAGGATATTAATACCAGCTTTCATGGCTCAGATACTCCTAACTACATGTCCCTTTTATATCATCAGGCACAAAAAAATGACTAAAATTCCACAGGTCTCTAAAACGTGTATCCTTTATTCAGATGTGGGAGAAATAGATCTAAACCTTCAGGAATATTTTAATCACAAATGCAACTAGAAACTAGACTATACTAAAGCACTTTTAGGTGAAATTCTGGGCAGGACTCCAGAGGATTTTGTCCAGCATCCTGTGGCTGGAAGTCCATGTAGACAAGCTTTCTCTCTGCCTGAAGTTACTTCTATCTGTCGACTGGAAACTTTGATGAACTCCACCTCTTTCCCCACTCACCCATCCAGTTGTTAGCTAAAGGACGATAAAGGCTCAGGAAAAAGGTTTTAAAAGCATTTTTTTTTTCTCTTCTGGTATGTCCGGAATTCCAAATGCAGACTGAACTATTAAATTCACTTTCTGAAGACATAACGGCTGGCAAGATTCAGCCAGCTCATAGTTTTCTTTCCCTAACTTTCAGCAGTCCTTCCATCTGGCTTCAGTTTTATGCCACCTTCATTACTGTGAATGATTTACCTCAAGAAATGAAATTACCAAAATAACCACATGCAACTTGTAAACAAGCTGTACACCATATCACAACTGAAAAGTACAAAATTTAGTGCTAAACACTGTCAAGCCCAAATTCTGCCACCTTGACTGTGGGCAAGTACAGTGTACATCTCCACAGTTAACTCTGCTGACAGACTTCTACCTTCCAACAGCCCCTTCAGCCCCGATGGACAAGCACCCACATTAACATACTAGAATGAGATAAGTGGTCAAACCTGTATTTTGCACACAGAGCTCCAAAATGTAAACCCCTGGATATTAAACAACTGAATTGTGAAGCATCACCATTACTGGCTTACATTAGCTCTTTTACAACTGTTTTCTATTTAATAGGAATGGTTGAACAAAAAGTTCAAAATAAAATTAATACAAACATCAAAAGGAAATAAACCACCGACCGACTCAAAGCTTAGCTAATCCTGCAGGCAGTTCCTGCAGGTTTTAAGACAAAAGTTTGGTCAAGCAAGAAAGCAGGATTCTCTGTATAAGCAAACACTAGCTGCAGTGCCTCTAGGCGAATCCATTAGATTATACCGACCTACTAATCCTTGCCTTTATAGATAACTAGCTCTATTCAATAAACATAAAGCTTTCCAGGAGACCATTAAAAGATTTTTTAGAAAAAAAAGGGGGGGGAAGAGTCTGGATACCACTGAAATACCCATTCTTTACTTCAGAAGCATACGGTAACGTTAACAGCCTGTCTCTAATCATTAACAGCAGGAAAACTCCGTAAAGGAGCAAGAATTTTACTGCCCTCTGCAGCTTTTCCTTTGCAAGGGCAAAACGCCACCCATTTCTGGGGAGATAAACTGATACCGACTGTCACCTGCTGCTGTGACACATTTTCTTTCCCAAAGCCTGGAAACCCCACACTGAGCAGGCAGAAAAGACAGCCGACCGACCAAACTTCACCTTCCTTAAAAACGAAGGCCGTGCTGTCCCAAAAGCTTTCCTGAGAAAATGGGTCAAACGCTAGAAAATGATATCATGGGGGAGGGAGGGGGCTAGCACAAGGAGGGGCACGGCCCCTGCTTACTTGCATTAAAAATATTACTTCAGATACAAGTACTGACTGCATTTTTGTGCGGCGATTCAAACCCTGCCACTACAAAGGCCACCACGGCCAAGCCGCCAGTTGGAAGCGAGCGGAGCCAAGGAATTAAGTGAATTAAACTCGATGCGCTTGTTGACTCAGTTTTCGCTCCATCAGCCGCGCGGCCGCTGCTCCAGCGTCGCCTCTGAATATCGGGCAGCAAAGTTCGGGCGGAGGTTCCCCGGCCCCCGCCGCCACCTCGGCGCCTCCCGCCACCAACTTTCCGCCGCAGGAGCTGCAGCACCGGCTCTCGGCCGCCCCGTCCCGTCCCGTCCCACCCGTCCGGCTGGCTCGGCTGAGAGTGCCGGGTGCGGCGGGAGAGGGGATGCCGGGCGGCGGCAGCGGGGATGCCCAGGGACCCGGGGATGGCGCGGGTCCCGGACCGGGAGGGCGTCTCTTACCAGCCCGGAGGCGAAGAAGACGGCGAGCAGAGCTAGGCAGGCGCCCATCACGATGAGGAGAAGGAAGACGATGAGCGGGTGCTGCTGGCTCATGCAGTAGTAGGACTCGTAGAGCCAGTCCCGGGAGCGGGACTGTTCGCCGCTCGCCCCGCAGCCGCCGCCCGCCTGCTCTGCCCGCTCCAGCAGGTAGCGGCGTCTCCTCCTCATCATCATCGCTTCTTGCCACATCGGGCAGAGCCCGCGCAACTCCCTCAGCGCCGCCGCCGCCGCCGCTGCTGCAGGAGGCAGCCGGGGAGTGGAGCGGGGCGCGCTCCCGCGCGGGAGGCGGAGAGGAGGAGCCGCGGCGGCGGCGGCACGGGCATGGTGCGCCGGGATGCCGCGGCCGCCGCGCAGCCCGCCCGGGGCTCGCTGCGCCTCCGGAAGGCGCCACCCCGCACGCACATGCCTTGCCCGGCTCCCCCGGGGGCGGGGGCGGCGGGCGCGCTCCTCCTCGCCGGGGAGGGCAGCGGGCGCCTGCCCAGAGTAAGCGCCCCGGGGCGGCGGCGGCGGCAGCAGCAGCGGGAGGTGCCATCGCGGGTGACTGTGAAAACAGCCCCTGCCCCGCACCCGTCCGCCCCAGCGCCGGGAGGTGCCCTCGGGGTCGGGCCACCTGTCCCGGCCTCTGCCTGCGTGGAGCCGGGAGCCCTCGCCGCCCGGAGGGGCGCGGTGCCGCCGCAGGTGCCGCTTCCGACGGCGGCCGTGGGGCGGAGAGCGCGGCGTGTGCCGCTCCCGGCCCGCCCCCGGCGGCCCCGGCCCTGCCCGGCTCCCGCGGGGATGCCGCTGCCTTCCTTCCCCAGGGTCCGTGGCAGCAACTCCCGGTGCCGGAGGGAGAGACATTTGGAGATTTCTTTGAAATTACTCCCACGGGCGGAAGGCTCTTGCAGGACTGTTTCACTGGGTACCTTTTCCGGAGGCGGAATCCCCCTTTTCGAAATCATACCTCGATTTTTATCAAAACCAGCATTCAAGTTAGGAAGAAGCATAACATACATTTCCTCCAGCTTACCATGTTCCGAAGGATTTGGTTATTCCTATCAAAGCAGGCACTGGAAAGATGCCGGACATCTAACGCAATAAAGTTACATATCTGTCATGAACAGCATTTACAGGCAGTTCTGCATCCCCAGCCCATTGCTTCCCTGAATATCCCTCCCCACAGGTTAAGTCTGTCTCTGCCCTCTCTGATCTGCCTTCTATTGTTGCTTTGTCACATCCTTAAACTCACAGAAGCTGCAAAAACGCTCCCAGGAGAGGAAGAGACCAGAACAACACAGATGCTAATGGGCCTGAATGTCCCAAGGGTGTCTCCTGGTGATTGGAGTAATGTTAGAAGCAAGAGGGACTTGGGAGTACTGTGCTACTACAAAAGGTGAAAAACTGGAGCTAACGTAAGTGGTCATAAATTGTCATAAATGAGAGACATAGAATAGAGGGCTGACCATTAATAAGGTGGAAGAGAAGGCAGGTAACTAGGATGATACAGACCAAAACTATATGTACTGTGAACTAATTTATATTTAACACCTAAATTCTGCGCCACCGATTTTTTTCATCCAGAAAAAGAAGAGGTGCGTCCTCCACAGGTGTAACAAAGCAGAGAAACCAGCATGTATAACTCCAAAGCCCTGTCTGTATATTTGCACCTCTTAGATTCCTCAATTTTTTAAAAGGTATGAGACTTCCTGCCCCCTGGTCCTCTCAGCTGGCTGGATGGAAGAAAAGCTGCTTGTTTTTCTCTCTTCCTTCCCCTGAAGCGCTTTCTGGGGCAGGAGGAACACGTGAGAAAGAAGTGGAAAGTTACAGCCGCACCCACTGTTTTGGGAGAGAGAGGGTAAAAAACTCTCAAAAGCAGCAGCGATAAGATTGAAGGATGAACACAAATCTATGTGGGGAGAACATTCTGGCAGAATTAATTGCTGGGAAGGAGTTAGTAGAGGTGGGTGTGAGAATTTTTGCAGTCACTTCAAAAATTATGGAGTTGGCCACCCTCACTGTCACACACACATGTATAGTGACATAAGCATAGGGAGTTAAAAAAAATCAAGAGCCAAACCAGAATTACAACATAAAACCTCTTTGAAAAGCAGTATTTGGTATTTGAAGGCATCCGTGTTTTGATGTCTCAAAGGTGGAAAGACCAGTATCACATACACACTTCTTTAAAATTCAAGAATAGTTCCATGACCCTGTAAGTACTCACAAAAATGCAAAATATCTGAACAGGCAAAATGAAGCATGTTCTCTGTTCCATGTGTACAACAACCATCCTTGCAAAAGCATTTGAAACTTAGAGACTATGTTAATACAGATGGTAGAACTGGTTGTCTTCTTCCCCCAGCTGATTCTGCTTTAATAGCTTTCAACTGCTTTCCACCTCCCTGAACCTGAACAGGAAAGGCCATTCCAAAGAGTTTATCGTGATGATCATGTCCTTTGTTTGTTATTTCAGTAAGACCTTATGCCTGTAACAGCTAATTCCTCATTATATTACTCTCATGCAATTTCTCAGGAAATAAAATTATAATTGCACAGAAAAACTTAATTAACCCAAAGGTTGCCCAGTGGTATCTCATGCCTTTCCAAAACAATAGGATAAGCATAACTCTTTTCTGAAAGACCAGACATAAGGTGTTTCAACAGCAGAGCAAGAGAAAATAACGTGGTAACAAGAGGAAGTAAAATGATAATTTTTAACATCACCTCATAAGAGCACAGGAGCAGGCAGTTCCTAAATGTTGCAAGTCAAACGGGTGAGGCTGAAGGTCAGCTTAGCTGAACGGGGATCTTCTCTCAGAAGTAAGATGAAAAAGGAAGGCGTATGGCCAGTGGAAGCAAGATCAGGTGACATGGGAAAAATACCGAGATGCTGTTTGCCACTGTAGGGAGAAAACTGGTGTGGCCAAAGCTCAGCTGGAGTAGAAGTTGGACAGAACGGTTGGGGCAAAAAAAGGTTTTTTCAAATATACTAATGGCAATAGGCAGAGCAGAAATAACATCAGTCTGTTACAGGATGAGGATGGTCACTTCCCAAACAGGGACATGGAGAAGGCAGAGGGGTTTAATGCGCTCTTTGCCTCAGTCTTCAACATGGATGATGCAACAAGGGGATCTCAGTGCCCTGAGCTGGAGGACCATGACTGAGAGAATGATCAGCTCCCAGTCAGCCCTGAAATTGTGTGGGATCTGCTGCTCCAGCTGGATCCCTAAAAATCTACAGGGCCTGATGGAATTAATCTGGGAATTCTCAAGGAGCTAGCTGATGTCATCCCAAAACCTCTCTTGATGATTTTTGAGCAGTCTTGGAAATCCAGAGAGGTCCCATCTGACTGGAAGCTGGTGGACATTGCCCTGATTTTCAAGAAGGGCAAGAAGGAGGACGCCAGAAACTGCAGGCCTGTCAGTCTCACTTCAGTGCCCAGTAAAATCATGAAACATTATTCTGGGAAGTATCAAAAAGCACCTACAGGACAACGCAGTAATCAGTCACAGCCAGCACGGCTTAAATCCTGCTTGTCAAACCTGCTTTCGTTTTACAACAGGGTAACCCACCTCGTTGATCTAGAAATGCCATTATATGTAATCTTTTTGGACTTCATGAAAGTTTTTGATATCTCCTGAAGGAGATGAGCAAATATCCCAGCAAAGCTGTGATGTGTCTCAGAGTATTTTTCTGGACAAAATAGCCAGCATGCAGCTGGATCACCATGTTCTGTCATGGGTGAGCAACTGGCTCACAGATCAGGCACAAAAAGTTACAGTGGATGGGGTAACATCACTTTATAACTAACTTTATAACATAACTAGAGATCTTAGAGCAGATCTCTAGATAGAGGCAGTGGTCCAGTGGAAAAAAACTCCACACTGCCATGTAAATAATGACTGCAACATTCCATATATGGACAAGGTAATTGAAACTGTGCAGTACCCAAATCTGAATCTGAACTTCTAATTTGAATGCTCTACTTTTTGTTTAACATATTAACACTTTTTTTTCTCCCCACAGGATGCATTTAATTAAGCAAACATTATTGCAGTTGAATGACAATTATGTCATTGCCAAAGTTGAAATGCCATATGTTTTTAGAGATCAATTACCCTAGGTAGCTGAAAATAAACATCCTTACTTGGCTCAACCTGAAAGTTTGCTATGCCTCAGGGAAAAGGAAGGTACAGTAAATTCTATAATCTGTGATTGAAAAGCAAAGGAATTTCAGAAAAAAAAAACTTCTTCATCTATTCTACCTTATTTCTCTTAATGGGGAATAAAAGCAAAGCTAGCACTTAAGATTGTCAGAAACCATCTCCTGTGTACCCCTGGGACTCCAACAACATGAAAGAATTTGTTCCTTAGCCAGCTGGTGTCTAAGCATCTGTTGTACCCCTCTGGAGAAGCAAAACAACACAGAACAAAAGGTTGAGGCCCACAGCTGCTTGTCAAAGCAACCGTGAGCCAGAGGCATTACACATTGCAGTAGCAGATTAACTTAGAGAACTTGGTCCCTTCCAGCCTCAGCTGTTCTGTGATTCTCTGTTATCACAGTTTATTTCCAGTGTCAAGGGATCTGTGTTAAGTCCTAGGGAAAGATAAATAGAATAGGACATACAGGAGAACCTCTTGTTCCCTACATCGTGCTCTTTGCCACTCTGGCTCAATCTCCATCACCTCATTCTTTTACTTTCCCTTCTCTGTTGTCTTCTGCATGAGTGTTCTGGTCAGGGATCCAGACTAGCTCTCGGCAGAGACAGATCCTTTGCTCTCAGCTGCTCTATTCAGCTGTAGGACATCCCAAGCCACAGGAAATAAATTGCAGGGAAAGATGCTGAATTGCACAGTCCTGCAGGATAGCAAGCGGTCAGAAGAGCCATAGCAATTGGCCTGAGCAAAACATTGCCCCCAAGTCCACTGGTGGTCGGGTTTCCCCCCTCAGCCCATCACTGCAGCCTTGATGCTGTACTGCCCCAGTGCAGCTCTGCCACACTCACACTGAGCTGAGATTGCAGCTCAAGTTGCCCTACCAATAAGGTCACACACAGCCAGTGCCTCAATGGCACTTCCAGAGCTTGGATGTGGCAGCATGGCCAAACCCAGGTCAGCCAGACCTGCTTAGGGTTGCTTTGGGGACAGTAGGATCAATGTGTGAATCCACTTGATGTGACCAGGGCTGTAGAAGGATAGATTTTTTTCAGGGTGCCTGGCATTCCCTGTGACCTTAAAACCCGTAGGCTGAGAAATGGTAAATGTCATGGGCAATTACTTAACACCATTAACTTCTCCACCAGGGATGCATAACTTTTTATTTATTGTTTTTGTTTATGACTGAAGACTGCTAATTTTTACTATTTTTTTCTGGATTCCGTTAATAGGACTTGCTCTCTCAAATTGTATAAATGCAGCTATGTGCTACTATTGCTCTTCAAAAAATGATGATGCAATTTCCTACAGAAGTATACTGGATTTCATACACTTGGAACCAGGTGAATTTCACTTTTATTTTAGATATAGACTTGCCTGACATGTTTAACATTGTTATTTAAGGTGCTAAATAACAGTCCGACTGTTCTATAATTCCTTGTGTAATTTTTCTCCCTCCCCCTTTTTGAAGACAGTATCAAGCTTTGGGCCTCTCTCAGCATTGATAAACTTTCAAGAGTATTTACTAAAAGGTTCTGAGGTTATTGAAGGAACTCCTTGAGATTCAGATGATCTTAAAGTTCCTCAGTAACCACTCTTCTTGAACTGTTTCCTCACAGATGGTGACTACTTAGGTCATCTAATCATAGATAACCTTTTTATCAAAGATTGAAGCAAAATATAGATCGGATTTTTAAAGGTTTTGGACCATCTGGTATTAGCTGAGTGGTGGGCCAATTATTTCCAAAGTCTCCTTCTTTCAAAAAGCATGTGACGAGAAGTTATCACAAAGTGTGTCAGTTTTCTCTCTGATTATACCTTGGCCTTTTTTATTTTGATCATGCTATTCTCCACTCACTGTTGTAATATGACTTAGTTTCCAAATTCTGTATAATATTATACTTTTAAAATTTCAAGACATTAGCCTTCAATTACACACTTCCTAATCTTTCATATTGGGACAGTTTGCACTTGGTGGTATTACTCAGGAAACCATCTACTCTTCCAAATAATCTGCTTTCAGGTGGGAGACCTAGGGAAGGTGGGAGGAAAGTAATAAAACTTTGAAAATTTGGAACTGCTCAGGTGGTTTTATAAAACTGCAATTTGACTGAACAAACTAGAGACGAGTACCATAGGCAGCTCAGGAAAGACCTGCCCATATGTAGCTACAGTCAGAACACTTACAGCTTTCAAATGCATAAAGAATAAGATAATAAATAATTTAGAACATACAATAACACCTCCATACTGATCAACTGTACACCTTCATCTTGAGTTGTATTACCCTACTTACCCTGCCTCATAAAAAAACATTGCAGAATTAGAGACAGATTCTTCAGAGAATATCTAATCAAAACCAAGGAAGTTTCTTCTGTTTAGCAGATGTATAGGACTTACCTACACAAAGAAAACATAAGAAGAACCACACTAATGCACATAGCATTACTTTAGAAAAGGCTGCTTGGAATTTATGTTTTCTTTATTTTATTTTCTTAAGAAAAAGGTTGAACTGAAAATTAAAGAAATGAAATGCAAAATTAGTAAGTGGCATATGTTATTTCACTGTGATAGGTCAGAACAGAACTCTCACAAGAGACTTCTAAAACAAGAATTTCAGGGTAACACAACTGATTTGGTTTTATATGTTTGTCTAAATAAGTTTGATAATTGCCAATAATAGCATAAATTGCAAGGAATATTGCTACTGCTGTTTCACGAGTAGGATCAGAGCAAGGCAATAGATGCAGAGATGAAAAAAAATACTAACTGGCAGATTATGTCAAAATGGGTTTCTGCACCTTCTACTGAATAATGATGTGCCTATTTTCTTTCCATTCTCAAAAACTGGTTGTTAGCATGGATTATTCTTTGTTGTCATTCAGTTGGGGTCAATGGTGTTCCAGTGAATTTGATTGATTAAAAGAAATGTTGATTTCCTAAATGAAGGGCAAGACCATTGATTTAAAGCCCACTGAATCATAAAACATAGTCTACATATTCTTCCTTCAGTAAGGAAGGAATATATATAGTAAAATTATTTTGGTTCTAGATACTTTGTTATGATCTTTACTCCATTTGCACAATCCACTGAAAGTAAAAAAAAAAAAAAATGGACCTAAGCAAAACTATAACTGCATTGCTTCAAAATTACTCCAATGATTAAGTCTGATACAAGGCACTCACTGACCAATTCAGGTTAATATCAGGTTAACTCATATTACAGAACAGAAACACATAAATGTAAATATAAAATGAGCAGCTGAAATGGGGAAATGCATGTATGTAAATTAATATCCAAGAAAACCATATTCATGTGTATCTAAACAATTTTTGCAAAATCTCTGTGTTTCAATTTTTCCCTTGGTAGCTGTCATAGTTAACATTAAAGGAAGCTTCCTCCCGAAAGAAGCTGTAAATGGCAGTGCAAATAAATGGCACAATCCTGCAAAATTCAAGATATGAACTGAGTTCTGAAAATACTTAAAAGCCAACAAAAGTCTATACATGTTAATTCTGGGATTTCTGTGAGACGTTTTGAAATCTTGGAATTAATTAGTGAAATAGATGTTTGCATCTAAGATGGAATGACAAGCATTTTCCCTAGATGAAAAATTTACTGCTTTTAATTTTATCATCTTCTTGGCTCCAAGAAAGTCAATCTGGGCTCATGTTTTTGTAATTATTGTGGTATTACTTATTTAATGGCCAAAGTTTTGCTTAGACTGAGAAAAGAATACTCGAGGAAATGTTATCAACAAGTTAATATTTAAATTGGACTGGACTTAGGCACAAAACTACAGAAGAGTTGAGCATCACTCCCAATTTGGATCACAGGTAAATTTTATCCATAATTTTTCTAATTGCCAGGGCTATACTGTCTCTCACTCCTGCAGAGGTCCTGCATTTCTTCCTCTCTTTCTTCACAGCTTCAGCATGATCTGATAGATAAATGCTGCATGCTCTCGTTGGAGATGGAGTTGGTCCTGCTTGCTTTCAGACCTCTATTCTGCCACTTAGTGACCTTAGTAAAAACATGTTAACCACAGATGGCTTCCAGAACAGTGTGAAGCTGTGTGAGGTAATGGTTTCAGCTGCATGTTTGATAAGAGCACCCAGCTGACAGCAGAAAGTTGTAAGAATTGGTAACGTTCCAGGACCCAAGCCTGCGGAGTTCTGCCAAGAGTAATGGATCCCATGATTTTGGAGAAAGTGTTATTTGCAGAGCGAGGAAGGAGAGACTGATCTGCTACTGAGGATAAGAGGTCAGTCTGGCCATGAAATCCCCTGGTGCTGAATGAGTGATAGACCAGGGTGCTGGAGTCCAGGAGGCTGGAGAGGTTTTCTGAAGGGAGGCTTTGGGTGTGTGGGCTGAGTCAGGTCCTGGCATGGCGTCACACCTTAAACAGAGATTGTGGGCTGGCAGCACAGCCTAACCCTACTTAGCACTAAGGAGTGGGGAGCTGTAGAGTAAATGTCATTGGCAAACTCAGTCCAGCCCTTTGCCTTGCTGATGAAACCGACCTCATGCTGGGAACACTTCTCTTGTTGCTTTGGAGAAAAGGTGTTGATATTAATCAACAAAATATTCCAGCTTTAGAATTTTTCTTCAAACTGGCTAATTGATACACAACTGCATATCCACAATGTGAAGGGAAGCTAATAAATAGCTGCTAAAGCAATCACTCAGGTATATGAGCACCATCTTTGTGAGAGTCTTTGTGTAAATTTTTCCATTTTTTGAGAATGAGATCTCAAAAACAAAAGTACCAGAGATCTATTCATTTCACAGGAGTTTTCTCACTACCTTGGGTTGAAAGAAAATTCACGATTGAGGAAGCAAGGGACCTCCAAAGATTGTCTAGTCTGCTCTAAGCAGGGTCACCTAGAGCAGGTTTCTCAGGAGTGTGTCCAGTTGAGTTTTGGATATGCCAAGGATGCAGACTCCTCAACACCCTTGAGCCACCTGTTCCAGTGTTTGATGTTCCTCACAGTAAAAAAGCTTTTTCTAAAGAGTATTTGTTTTTTTGCACACTGTGCCCATTGCCTCTTGTCATTTCACTGAGCAGCACTAAGAGTCTGTCTCCATCTTTTCTGTTCTCTTCCCCAGTGAGGTATTTATACACACATCTCCCTGGACCTTCTCTTCTCCAACTAAACAGTCTTGAGCTTTCCTCTGAAAATAAATCCTTCAATTGCTTAATTGATTTTGTGATCTTAGGTTGGACACATGGCTTGGAACATTTGTCCAAAGTCCAGCATCAGTCTCCTGCAGAGTGGGAAAGTCAAAAGAGAGCAATAAACTGATGAAGAAATACAAGAGAATGCTTAAACAACTCGGTAGAAAACAATCAGAGGCAACAGTGACAGTGGTGTTGGAGTATTTTGGAAAGTTATCAACATATAAAGAAAAAGGATATGAATTATAAGGCATTCTAATAATTAATAAAATTAGGATAAAACCATACAGTTATATAATAGGTCGTTCATAGTGAAGCAAGTTTATTGAAGAAAAAAACCCAAACAACCAAAAAAACTCCAAAACAAAAGTTGGCAGCTGAGACATTTAGAAAAGAGTGGAATTTGTAAAAGTAAGATTAAGTGCAAGTAGAAATCTCAAAAGACAGTCAGAATTCCCAGGAGCAAAGCATGAAATGTCATAATTGCCATGCTGATATACTTAGAGCAAGAAGAAAAAAAATTCATGCAGTCTTATCTAATTCATAAACTGATTGCATTGATCTGAAAATTTGAAAATATCCAAAGGAACAAAGAATGATAATTTGCTCAATTAAAAAAATGAAAAAAAAAAAAAGAATAAAAATCTTTTGCTATGATTACTATCTCATAGGCTAGGAAATCCCGAGCTTTATATTTTAAACAAAAGAGAAATACAAGAGTTGCCTGGATCCATGAAAGCTTATATTTTGAAATAAAATATGTTCTAGTAATTGAGTGTTTGGGAAAAAAAATTAAAATTATGAAAGCTGAACAGATATTTTGATTAAGAAAAGTCACAGTAATACATTATGAGGTTTAGGAAGGTCAGCACTAGGTTTGTCTGCTATCAATGCCTATTTGAGCTTGGGAGCTGCTTTTCTACCATTGTCCCTGAAGTAGTCATGCATGTGTCCCTTTTATTACCAAATTCACAGCTATGGTTGGAAAAAATGACTTGCACCTGATTTTTTCCAGTAAGGCTAATGACCTCAGTTACAGAAAAAGACAAGGGATACAGTACATCAGAAAACAAACATATTATTCTTCGACAGACCGTATTTGATCTTAAACTCAATTTATTAGACAAACAGGGTTTAGTAGGGGGAAGAAGACCATCCAGGCCCATGTTTTATCTATATCAGTTTTCATGTCTGAATCAACAGCTATGAAATTGATATTACATACAGATTGGAGAAATTGTCCTGATTTAAGTGAGATATTTCCTTATATTGTGCAAAAGCAAGGTGTAGAACTCTTTGTTGAAGGATGCTGAGAGTGCTAAGTATTTGCAAGTGTTCAAGTAGCAACTTGAGAAAGATGTGTGCTGATGGAGGGAATCTGATGCTGGCCATTAGGCTCAGAAATAACTTCCACATCATAAAGTTCCTGAACAGTTAGTATTTCACAGCCACAAGTTACCAAAG
The DNA here is from genome assembly GCA_034509425.1 of Eopsaltria australis. Taxonomy (NCBI): domain Eukaryota; kingdom Metazoa; phylum Chordata; class Aves; order Passeriformes; family Petroicidae; genus Eopsaltria; species Eopsaltria australis. Next base: position 3,542,464 of record JAVTVJ010000072.1, read on the forward strand.
TCTGAAAGAGAAGTGAAAGGAGACACTGCTACACATTTTGTCCAATTTTTATACACCTTCATGCTGCTTTGGTGCTATTAAGTTAGTTTCAAGCATAGCTAGAAAAAGATATGAAAAATTTTTCTTTTGCTCTGTGATCAGATGACTGTCATTAATGTTGTTGTAGCTGTAGCAGCCAAACTACCCCACTTCCAGGTGTCTGCTGCATGTCCTGTAGTTTTAATCCTGTTTTATATATGGTGTTGTCTAGCTTGTTTAGCTTAATTATTGCATATCTTTGTTCAGCTGTGTAGTTCTTCTTCTTCTAAAGGAATCATGACGATGCAAGGTATCAAACCTAAGTAACCATGGTATAACTAACCCCAGTGAAATTGGGAAACATGAAAAAATAACTCTGAGCAAAACCAAGGAATGAATCTTCAACACTGTTTTCCCCTTAGCAAAAAATCAGGTCTCTGACAACCTCCTACAACAATCCATGGAAAGGGTGAGAGCCTGAAGGGCAAATATTTGATTTTATTATATTACTAATTATCTTTAATAGAATTAAGAAAAATGGAATATAAGTGCTTGTAATGGACTAAGAATAAGTGGTTGCTGTATTTGCTTAGACTGTTACAGCATTAGACCAGCATTAAAGTCCAGTCGTGGATCTTCACATAAGTTGTGGTGTCTTATTATCAACTTTGCTGCATAATACTGAGCTGCTACCACTGGCCAGTGTTGGACACAGGTTCCTGGGATGGATGGACCTTGGATCTCACTCAGTAGCACTTTTATTGAGAATAGGCTTTGCAAAAAATTATCTCAGGGAAGTACCCAAACTATTCTCCTAGAACCATTCTGAAGTTTTCTCATCTTGGAGAGCAGCAGTCTACATGCATTGTAATGCTCCTGCTATTATAATTGGAGTTTCTGGAGTGTTTCAGAAATCGTAGAGGATGGTCATTAAGACTGGTAATAGAAAACAGATATCTTTTCAACAAACAGATCAAGGGATGCAATTTAAGTTCTCACCCATGCTTTCATCCAAGGCTCCAGCTGTATAAAAAAAAGAGTTAAATTCAGTACTACGTAAACATCACACAAAAGTGAGCTGCAAAGCCATATCCTTCCCCTCTTTTACTTTTCCTAGAGAATTACATGTTAATTAACTGATGAACCAAAACAACCGAGCCCTTAATTAGGAAAGCGAAATGCATCCAGAGGCTAAAAAACGCCTGCCTTTGAAACTCACCAGATGACTTCTGGCCAGTGAAGAAGGGACTGTGTTGTCCAAGAAAATTGTAGGTCACATATTCCTTTCTTCCTTCTCCCTCCAGATTCCTGTATAGAAATAGCACAAGCACAGTTACATCACAACAGGAACAGTCTTTCTTCTCTAAAAAAGACGGACATCCATAACAATGATAAAAAAGCACAAAAAATATTAGTCTTAGCATTGTGCCAGCAGTTTTTAAAAATGAAGAGCTAGTTAGAGGTGAAACCATTTAAATTGCACAATTACTGCAAGAAACCCTAATTTAAAGATAAGTTCATTCTTCTATTATTGTTGGGCCAATTCCTGAGTCTGTGTAAATACTGATAAATCCCATTGAAATAAGCCTCAGTCCTCAAAGGCACCAAACAACTTGATATAAATGATTTCTGGATACAAATTTTTTCAGGGATATTCAACATTCCTAGGAGTGTGATTTATAGAACTCCTCTGATCAAAAGGAAGTCACATCCATGTGGCTTTATGTTTTCTTTCAGCCATACCAATTCCCAAAAAAAAGTAGAAAGCCTTTTGCAGGAGCAATACAAATGGACTTATGTCACATCTATATTAAGTAACACTCAATTTATAAACTCCTGGAGTGTTCCTTGGCAAACATCTTTGTTCATTTGAATTACTGCAAAATATTGAATATCTGAAAATATGCTTTTGGTGATCACAGCCATTCATTACAGAGTGAAAAGCTGAATTTCCAATGTCAAGGGCATAGTTTGAGAATTTTTCAACAGGTGGAATAACAGGTAGAAAAATAATTGCAAAAGAAGTACATTAGTGAGATGCAAATGCCATATAAAGTAGAGAATCTGAGAAATTGAAGTGGAAGAGGGAATTAAATATTTTCTTCTGTTTATGTCAAAAGTCATTAAATAGATTAAATTAAAATGCATGAAATTTCTGGGAGAAAAGACGTCACCATTTTATAAACCAGAAACACAGTGAGTGATAGAAACAGTCCTTGATAACACTCTAACACTCCTCACTCTCCCTCTCTGATAAGGACATGTTTTGAGATAAAGACGTGTTTTAAGAAAAGCATCTGTGACTTAAAAAATTTAGTTGTGACAGGTCATAGAGGATTTGCACCACCTCCCCACCGCCTCCCCAGAGCACACTGATGGTAATTAATTAACTAATTACACTTTATCCTTTAGCTGTCCTTATAACAGAAAATGTGCTAAATACCTGTTATCTTAAGGAGCAACTAAGTGAGCCTGGAAGCGTGTTTTCATTAACACTGCATACTTTCTGATGTTGCACACTAGGGTGAAGCATCGGTAGCAGAGAAGCTGTGAAAGACTAAATGAATGATATTATCTGGTACAGTGCCAGTGGATAAGGACTAAGTATCTTCCTGCAATACAGCAGGCCTCCTCACTGTCAGAGGAAATCAGACATGGGAAGGGAGGAACCATGTCTTTTATAGTTGAGTCTGAAGATCTTCAGACCCTTTGAATTGTGATGCCAAATCCTGGCTTTGCATGGACAGAAATCAAAAATTAAGTATATTAAGTCTTCAGCATGAGAATAAAACTTACTTTTATCTTACAGGTGATGTGAGGATTGAATCCAGAAAGTTTAGCTCACATCAATTATTTATCCTGACTGAAACCCATTTGGATAAATATATTCTCTTGGTAAGGCAGGCATTCCTAATATAATATATTCCATGCCAGATTTGCCAGAGATAGCCTTTTCTTCGTCCCTCATCTATAAATAACTGCTTCACTTTTTTTTTGTTACTTAAAATATTGTTTCACTTGCTTAAACAGGGGGATATGATTATCATAACATTGTTACTGTTATTACAAGCAGGACAATAGCATTAATGCAATCACAAAGATGAAAAATCAAGTGCAGAAAATGCCAGAGCAAAGGCTGAAAGCTTTAACCATCCTCCAGGTATTTATTTGTATCCCCAAGAAACCATAACATGCTATAAAACAATGTGAAATATCTTATCTAGTATAACAAACCTATGTATGGAACATATATATAACATATAACTCCCTTAATGTGTTTGCTTTATAGATTTGTGTGATCTGGAAAGCATGCCATGTTTAAGAAAAATTGTAGATTAACATAATATGGGAAAAATAGTTTTAATTTTAGAAGAGAAACATCTTATGCTTCAAGATTTTATTTTGGAAAAAAGAAAGTGAGCAAGATTTATTATGTGGATGAGTTTCTAACTTGGAATGGAGTAAAATGAAGTTGTATACTGGTGCTGAATAGCTGCATAAGGAGACATGCAATAAAATTGTACAAGGTATGAAGAAAAAAATACAGTTGATATCAAAATCCACAGCAGTGTGAATTATAGATCAAGTATCATGCAGTCTACTATGCTGTGGAAGAGCAAACCCTGCAACTTCAATGCTTTGTTGTAAAATTGTTGGCAGAAAGCATAAATTCATTGTGTAACAAAGGCAGACCCAGCAGTTTTGAGAATTGCATATTACATGTACATAATGTAAATATTCATCTTCCCAATGTCTGGGAAGGCACTTATAGGAAAAGGCAGCAAATTTAATTATTCCTGGGATTAGTACAGCTCATCTCACTGGAAAACGAACCCCAACAACAAAAGGCACGCAACATTTTTTGTAAGGATCAACTGTGGTGAATTCTTAGAAAATGTAATTTCCCTTTGGGGAAAAAAACAAATCAGAGAAGAAAAGTCTGGACCAAATTAAAAAGATGAGTAGAAAAATAAAGGGTAAAAAAATGTGGCATGAGATTATGTATAGGAAATGCAACAGTAAAACCTGTAGTGAAGAATTATTCTTTTAATTTCTTGAGGTGTAAAATCAAAGCCAAAGACCTACTGAATATGAGGGGATGCTATGACAGGCCCTGTGGAGAGGCCTGATGATAAGGCATAATTCTTTTTCAGTCAGTTGCAATCAGATAGCTATCAAAGTAAAGATAATTGAGAAAAAATTAGGAGTCCATTTTGTAATAGAGAGGCAGTATCTCAGTAGAAAAGATGCTTTCAATTCACCTAGACCTGATGTAATTTCATCCTAGGCACTGGTCGATGATATCTGATTTCTGTCCATGACCACGTAACAGACTTCAGAGAAAAAAAATAGTTGAGTAAGGTTTTTAAATCCATCTCAGATGGTATTCTCATATGCAAACCAGGGAAAAAAATCCACAGATTAAATTATTATAGAGTGGTTACAGGATTGCCAATGTCCAGAAAGTCTCCACTGAGGGAGCAGCTATTTCTGATTCAGTGTCTGAATAAGTGGAGCAATCTACAAAGATCCTGTGCAAGTCTGTCTGAAGTCTGGTTCATACTTTCATATGTAGCCTGGGGATGAGAGAGGAGAATGGTTTATTAAATCTGAGACTGAGATCAAGCAGGAGGAGGACTCAAGTTATATATGAAGTGAAAATGAAACTTAAACTGCTGGGGATATGATACAAAAAGGTAGAATTCTGCTGTGCAGAGTGAAACCCATGGTGGGAGAAATCCACTTCACACAGAAAAACATCTGATCTGGCACAGACATGGAAAAAGGAGTCTAAAGTTGTTGGTGCCCCATTCAGCAATGGGAAGGCAAGAGCTGGAGCACTCTGTTCAGAGCCTGGCACTGCTGTTACAGGAGGAGCTAGACCAGAGTAAAGATAATCTGTAGCAGAAAACAGATTGGATAAAAGACTGGAAAACGCTGAAGGCAGTTAGGAGAAAGAACAAAAAACCTCTCAAAACTGAGGGAATAGTTGGTTCATATGATGAACAGGGAGAGAAGTAATGGATTGTAGGTTTAATGGGGAAGATTTTAGCAACTCTGTAGTGTGTTTTTTTAAAATCTAGAAAGATTCTTACATTACTGAAACAAATTAGAGAGTAGCTGACAGGATGCAAGCAATGGTAAAGGATCCTGTTCTGGGCCATGGGATGGACTAAATGACCTCTTGAGTCTTCTCTTCCAGTTCTGTGATGACTGCTGCAATGGTGTGACCATGAAGTTCAGGTAATTTTAAGTTCTGTACTACATGGTTGGTTCTAGCACTTGGAATCTTTCAAGCAACTATGAGATATGTGATAAATAGAAACACTACTTTGGAAAAAACTTGGTTCACCACAGTCTTGATTTGCACAGACTCTTGGCTTTAAAAATATTTTTAAAAATATTTTCACCAGGTGGTGCTGTTACACATTACCTTCCAAGCCTTACCCTACCCCCTGGGCACATGGCAGTCTTGGAAGAGCATCTGTGGGTTCTGCAAAGGTGTGTCTAGAGGCAGAATTACATTCAGTCTTTGGTGTAGCTGAAAGAGTTGTGGAAAGTGGGGTAGTCTAAAAGGCTGCTTGGCAGGCTTAGTTTTGGATTGTGTAAAGGTTATGGTAAATTCTGTATGTGTATATAAATGTGTCTGTGTGTATGTGTATTTTATAGACATATTTCCTTTGCTGATCTCTTCATCCTTCAGTGTCCTGGACATGACAACAGAAGGATCATACAGCCTCTGAGCAGAGCACTGCCATCCATGAGTTGTGCATGTACAGCTATAATATCTAAACACGTGGTCTGCGAATGTACTATGAAAAGCACAATTAAGATTAATGCATTTGTGCACTATTTTTGCTATACAGAACAAGAACACAAGTGTTCTTTGTGCCACGGGTAGCAAAAAAAAAGCCTTATATTTATTTAAATTAAACCAAACAAGCTATGGGAGACTGTATCATTCTGATTTCTAAACACAGAAAATGTATCTATTGCACTCTTAACGTTCTCTTTTATAAAATGAGGACATTACAACACATTAATTAAAAATCTAGTATACATACAAGCTTTCACTAAAATGATGAAAAAAATAAATAATTGAATCTATAAATCTAGTCTAGAAGCAACTTCAATGGTCATCTAATCCAAACAGGTTCCTGGTCAAAGGAACCATACTGAACTAGATCAGGTTGCCCAGGGCCTTGTCCGGGTGAATGGATGGAGACTCCACAACCTCTCTGGGTAATTTCTTCAAGGGCGTAACACATTTCATATGAAATTGCTTTCCTTGAATCTAATCAGAATCTTTTGTGTTGCAACTTAGATCTATCTATTACCCCTATGCAATCCATTCTGCATTCTTGAGAGGAGCCTGGCTCCATTTTCTCTATGACATTCTATTAAGAACTTTAAAAAAGAACTAAGAAACTTTCTTGACTTCTCATCCTAAGGCTAAAACACCTGTTGCCTCAGTCTTTCTCGCATGCATTCCAGCCCTAATCAGCTCCACTGAACTCACTCTGCTATGCCAACTTTTCAAAGATGCAATTTGTGCTGCTGTGGTTGCTGCTTGTCCCATCCTCATCTATCTCTGAAAATAATCTGCCACAGCTTTTTCTACATGTGCTTATTGGATAGTTCAAAACAGTAAGATGTCTCCTTGTCCTTCCCTTGAGAGTCAAAGAAACCCAGTTCTCCTCAGCGTCCTCTCACACACCATATGCTGCAGTCCCATAAGCATTTTGATGGCTCTCCACTGGGTTCACACCAGGGTAGCAATGTCCTTCTTGTACTGGGAAGCCCACAAGCAGCCTAGCTGTGAATACCTCAGATAGAAAGTATCGCCACCCTTGTCCTTCTGGCTACACACCTTTATATTGTTGCCCATCCTTGCTGTAAGGCCACCTAAAATAAACATTGCTGCCTCATGTTTATTTTACACCCTTCTTGTACACCAGGATTTCTCACCCCTTTCCTGCAAAGCTGCTTTCTAGCCACTTGGTGCCCAGCCTGAATTGCTGTACAGAGTTTCTCCACATAAAATTGTAGGACCATAAATCTGTATTTGTTGAACTTCATAAGCTTCCTCTCAACTTACCTGTCCAGCTCACTGAGCACCCTCTTAATAGCATCCTGTCATTCAGTGCACTGATCCCCATCTTTTCTAGTTCTTATCTTACCAAATGAACTACAAGAATACTGTATGCTACTATATCAAATGTTTTGCCAAAGTCAAGGTAAATGTCCTGTACTTGCTATTCCCTTCTCACAGAGTATGGTGTGGTATTATTATAGGTGGGCAGGATTTCCTCTAGCTAAATCTGTGCTGGCTTTTCCCTCCTGTCATACATAAGCCTGACTAGGGCTTCCAGGAGCGTTTGTTTGCAGTTCTGTGGACTGATGTTAGACTGAAGGTCTGTTATGATTTGGGTTTGCCTTCCCGATCTTCCTGAAGATGGGTGTAATATTTGTTTTTTTCTGCTCATAAGGAACCTCCTTTATTTGCCATGACCTTCCAAGGATGATAAAGAATGGCCTTACAATGACTGTGTTCAGCTCCCGCAGCAGCCTTAAGAAAAGTCCATCTAATGCTGGGGATTTGCATGTGCAAAACTGACTTGATTATTTCCTAATTACTTCCTGAACAGTGGATAATGCTATAGTCCCAGAGACTCTGCCAGCAGGCTCAGTGACCCAGGAAGCCTGATAGCAGACACTGTTGGTGAAAACTGAGACGATTAAAAGGCATTGGGTACCCTGGCCCTTTGTGTTCCCTTGTATGTTGATGGACATACAGAAGTTATCATTGCTATTCTTTCCATCTGTTTTTAATTTCAGCTACAGCTGAGCTTTGGCCTTCCTAACTCCAACACTGCTTGCTTAGGTAACATCTTTATATTCCTTCTGAGCAGTCTGTGCACATCGCTGTCTGTCATGGAGTTCCTTCTGATGGTTGAGCTCGATCAGGGTGTCCTTGTTCCTGTTGACCTTCTGCTTGTGCAGAGAATGACCTGTTGTTTTTTGAGGAGAACATCCTTGAAGCTGTCTTGGGTTTCTTAGCACTTTAGATCAATTTTCTATGGAATTTCACTGAAAAGGTCTCTGAACAAACTGTAATCTTATACCTGGAAGTGAATGGTTCTGGTCTTTCTATTTTGCTCAGCTTTCTGAGAATTTTAAAAGCCAAGAACTCATGATTAATGCAGACAAAGCTTAAACTCAGCCTTCCCACTATCTGGCAAATTCATTTGCAAGTAAAAAGTTTTACAGAGCATCTTTCTGTGTTGTATCTACATTATAACCTCTATCTAGGATAGAAACTGGGGTTTTTTCCTTTCCTTAATTGCTTGTTAAAAACATATTAACCTTTAAATTACAGACAGCAAATAGATCAATAAATATTCAATCTGTTTCTCTGTACAAGCTTGAAATAAAAATGTTCATAGGATAATAGGGTAATTCTGGTTGGAGAGGACCTCAGGAGGTCATCCCCTGCAGGATCAAAGCTCCTGACCCCAGAATAGGGTGAGCTGTGAGGTCAGACCATGTTACTGAGGGCTTTGCCCGGTCTGGTCCTGCAAGTTTCCAAGGCTGGAAACAGCACTGAAATTTTTTATGTAATCAGATCCACTGCTCAATTGTCCTCAAGCAGACATGTGGTCTGAACATGTCTTGATTCAGCTTATGCCTGCTGTTTGTCATGGTCTCATCCCCGCGAGCAGCTTGGCTCCATCTTCTTGATAACTTCCTCACGGAAACCATCAGTCTGCTGTTAGGTTCTCCCAAACCTCTCTCTTCTCCAGGCTAAATGAGCCCCATTCCCTCAGCCTGTCCTCATTTTATGTCAGCAAGTTTATAATTTCCAAGTCAGTTTGCAGCATTCTGTGACATCAGCACCAAGCTCTCAAACGTCATTCAGGAAACTTTTAGAACCTACTTGAAGCTTGGAAATCCCACTTTGGCAGCAGATGCCCTGGGTCTCTGGCATTGCTCTGAGGAATATGGCAATGGCAAAAGCCCCTCAGGGAACCCAAACTGATGTATTTAATCTCTGAAATGGGGAAAAAAGGTAAAGAAAGAAATTTTTAAAAAATAAATAAATAAGGCAAAGAAGCGCAGTACCCTACCAAAATTTTCAGAGATTAAGACCTAAACATATTAGGAATGGCATAATTATAAAATAGTAAATACTGTAAAAATTTTTAAGGCTTTGTGTTCTTTTGTCAAGTTAAACTGTGTAGAAAAACTTCTTAATTTCTTAAAGGTAGAAGGCCATTAAGTGTATTAGTGATATCAGAGCTGTCATTTCACTGCAAAGAAAACTCCCACTCAGAGATAACTGTGTCTTTCTACCACCTAATATCTTTGTTAATTTCTGAATTGCTCTAGTAAGTCCAGCTGTTTAAAATATGGCCATAGGACAAATTTAATATTTTCTTCATATAAATTAATATGTGCTTGTTGATCCACTCCTCCTCACACATGGTAAGTTTTTCCCCTTCTTATGTCTATGTTCAAAGTATTATATATGATGACATTGTATCTTCCTGGTGATGTATCTTATCACAATAAGCAAATGTTATCTTATTCTTTTGGATACAGAAAAAGTAAAATAAAATATATCGTGTTTAAATGACCGTGACTAGTTCATGACTGTAGTTCATGACTGAAGCCTTTCCAATGGCTTACAACTAATTTCTTATACTGTTGCTTAAGTCGGATATAAATAATACAGATTTTTGAGTAGTTCTTTGGCTGAGGGATGAGTTCCACAGATATTTTAATTTATATGAGCTGTGTGACTAAAGACTTCTAAATGGGTGGAACTCTTTACTTGCAGGGGTTAAGGTACGGGGTTCTTTTCTAATTGGTAACTTCTGTGAATTATTTGACTCTTGACTGAACATCATTCATGTATTACAATCTCCCTTTTGCTTGAACTCTTGTATGTTTACTTCTACAAGATATAGATATTGATATGTAGAAAAATAAATATTTGGATATATGCAACAAGCCAAGATTGTTATCACATACAAAGCAGGCTAGAAAAACAACTGGATCAGGTAGTGCAAGTTGTCAAAAAGGTTTCAAGAATTACTCCTTGAGTCTGTTAAGGATCAACTGATGGACAGAAGAGAGAGAGAGTAGGTCCTCATAGAAGGAGAAGATCTTAAATTTCAAGGCTGAAATGAAACGACTGGTAAAGGGCTTTATGTAGTTTGAAAGGGGGAAGAAATTTGTACATCAAGAAAATCCTGAAAATCCTAACCCAAATGTACCCAAAATGTTTCTGAGCAGTCTCCTGTTGTTATAAATAGGAAGTAGTTTGTTTCTGTGATGGTCAATGTCACCATATGAACTTAGAATTTTGAAGGTATAGAAGTGTTAGCTGGTTTACTTTGACTGATTATTTGTCAGATGTTTTTCTCAAATGTTATAGCAACCTAGAGTGCTGCAAACCCTGTGCCACACTGTCTTTGCACAGACTGACACATGATTTACCAGACCCCTAAGAAAGTTTCACAAAAAATTTACTGCATTTAATAGACTTGCTTCTGTAGATTATTGTTGACCAGGATAAGAGTTGCATTCATAATCCTGCCCTGATATTAAACATGATATGTAATAGAAATAGTATATATGAACATCTATTCTATTTCAAGCATTTGAGTCAGGCAAATGTCTTACTGACTACTGAAAGCATTCTAAAATATATATAGCTTTTTACATACACTTGTGTTAATGATAGCTCAAATGTAGAGCTATTAGATGAAAGAATAACATCAAAGAAATCCGTGATGGCAATTCTCACTTGGTTTGGAGCTGACTGCCTTAAGAGCTGGATCCAGCAATAAACATCAGAATAATTATCCAGCTGGGCAATTGGGAAGTATTTGCAAATTTCCAGTCAGATAAATCTTGCTCTATAAAACACACTGTATATTAATTTGTTTGCACGTGTGGCTGTCATAATACTTACTGTTTAAATTCACAAAAACACTATTTGAAACACCTTTCCCCCCCCCATTTTCTATTATCCTTTTTACTGGTAAATATGGGGGACTTCTTGCTTTTAAATGGTTGCCCAGTTCAGAGTTCCTTAAATCAGCAGCTTAACCTACTTAAGAAAAACTAAAAATTGCAGCTTAGTAATTAAAAATGTGTTCTCAGATCTATAGATATCAATCCTTTTATTTACTCAGGTCAGCTTCTCCACTTAAATTCTCAGGATTACTCACAGCAATGATATTAAACATGCATATGGGGATGAACAGTATAAGCTCTCTAGACCCTTTCCAGTTCTATTGTCTAAGGTTTCTTTCATATCTGGCCTTTTTAGTATCCTCATTCAGCAGCTTGCTCCTCTGGGAAGTATATAAAGGTATCAAATCTTTCTTGTTGAGAATTGTATCCTTGCTTTAAAATGAAGGAAGAACATGGACATTTTGTTATTACAATATTTATCTTCAATTAGCAAGCCATCATTAGTTATGGTAATAGTTAGCTATCATTAATTACGGTAATAGTATGAAAATTAATTGCTGAAATTAATCCTTAATGCATCTTCATGATGTTCCTTCTGCCAAATTAAAGATTTTTTTCCTTATATCAGTGGCGGCTGCTCTATATACAGTGAAATAATACAAAGAACAAACTAAGTATAAAATTACATTTCTAACTGTTATAAAGGGCCTTTTTCTCCTATAACACAAGTGCTGGTTCCAGCCAGGGCAGGGTTAATTTTTGCAGTAGCCAGAAGGGGCACAGCCAGGACCCTGAGGTTACTCTATACTACCTCATGCCATTCCTGAACCAAGACCACAGGGCATCCACACTCAAAGAGTGTGTGGATATCCTATCCCAGGTCCTACACAGAAACCATTTTAATGAGAGAACACAATGAAGATTATATAAATCTCATGACAATTTGACATTGTAGAAAGTCTCAAAGAATTTATCAATATGAATTGATTTTGATTTATCTTTGTATAGGTGTGGAGTTACTGCTAGTGTTGCAATGATCAGCACGTAATCTGGATACTGATTTTCACAGCAATGCAGTGACAATGCACACAACATTTGGTTGTATGTGTGGAAGCTGAGGAAGCTTTGCCCCAGTGTCTCTGTTTAGTCTGAAGTGTTATTAAAAGCTGTTCACCCTAGTGAGGCCAGGGTCACAGCTCCGGAGAGAAAGAAGCAATGCGCACCACAAGTCAACAAATAATGGAATCACTCGTGTCAGTGTGACCCAGTCAACAACTCAGTGCTGCTGACAACAATCCACTTAAGGATTCTGATTTCAGAATTCAGAGCAGGCCACAGAAAATGCACATGGGGGCCAAACTTGTGTATGCCCTAGGGAAGATGGACTCAGCCAAATCCTGACAACTCTGAGGATACCCTCAATGCAGGTCAATGCACGTGTCCAGGATGGTGAGTCAACCTCAGACTCTCTCCTGACACTCCTAGCATGTGACAGACTCCCAGAAAACACTTCTATGATTGCAGCCTAAGACTGATGCAAAATATGTTTGAAAAAGATAAAAGAACTGCAACCTCTTCAAATGATCATATATTTCTCTGCTTCTGTTTCACCTATTAGATGAAGGCTGTAATCTTCCTCTTAAACTTTCTCTTCTTTAAACTAGGAAGTCACAGCTTGTTTAACCTTTTCAGATGATATATACAACACTTTAGCTGCTTTCCATTTGTATCATCAAAGTTCCATTAATTGCTTTATGTATTTCTGGAAAATAAAGCTTTTCTAGTAGGATAAGGTAGTCTAGGCTTCATGTTTATGCTTTCCTGTTTATAGCCTGTCTGTTTATACTTTCCAGAGTGATGTTTATCTCTTTTCACACTATCCTGACACTGTTATGTCACAGTCTTCTCATCATCCTCCATAGTCTCTTGTATGTTTTTCTGCATAATTGTGAGGGAGACACTTCGACTCATCCCATCCAATCTTCATGATGTTTATCGTTCCTGCATAGGATTACTTGTCACCACCTCCTACTCAATTGAATTTATTTCATAACATCCTTTAAATAATTTTGTAATTTTTTTTCTTTTTAAAAGCTTCACTGGAGTCACAGTAAGCAATATTCGTAGCTTTTCCTTTGTCCAAATAGAGCAAGAAGTAGTGGACCTTTGCAGAGGATATTCTGATTAGATATTCAGGAAAGATTTTAACTGCCAAGAACAGCAGAAGTGTGGGATAGAGTGGGTGTAAAATCTTCATTGCTAAAGTCCTTTCAGATCAGGATCGACAGGCATCTGTCAGGAGTGACATAAGTACAAGTACAAAAGTACTTTATGCCAGTAATGGAGTGCATGAAGCTGCTCCCAATGATTCTCTGCACAGAGGAAACCAATAATTGTTTGTAGTTGCATGAGGTTGCAGAGTAAATTAACCACAGACCAGTGAAAGAAGTCTAGGTAAAAGAATAAAAGCTACATTTTAATCACCTTTGTCAACATGGGGGTCTTCAAAAGTAATTCGTAAGGATTTCCAAAGAATATGAGGCATCAGGTGCTTGGAAATATAACATGTATGTATAAAGAATCTATTGTTTGAAATTATTTTAAGCATATTTATACAAAGACAAGGCATCAACTATTATGTTTCATGAAAGGTGATTTTTGTTCTACAAATAATGGTATTGACTATTTTTCATTTGATATTTTAGATCATTTATGTAATGTTCAAAAGTTTGCTTCCACTTATGCAGAAAGACATTGCACACCTCTTTGTGGTTTTTTTCTCTTTCAGACTTTGAATCTCAGTTTGTAGTTGAGCAGAAGTGGCAGAAGGTTTCAAGACCTGGTGATACAATAATAAGTTTTCATAGCAATGTTCTCTGGGGAACAAGAATAAAATAAACTTCACGCTTCACATGGTAAGTCCTGTGCAGCAACTCTCAGCAGGCTGGGTGGAAGGGGAGAGCAGCCTGTCTTCTACAGCTGGTAATGCTTCAAGTGCCACATGTGCTTCATTATTATGCTCTGGTTTCTGCAAAACAGCCTTCTGCTTTTGAAAACAGTAATTCAAAACTCACAAGTCTACTGCAAGCCAAGTTCCCCCAAGGGATCAAGAAGTTAACCTGAATTTCACAGTAACTTACTCCTTATTAAGTCTTTTCTTTTTTATTCTAGCAAAAAGGATCCTTTTACAAGGTTGGTTCTTGCAATAATATGAAATGTACAATGGCAAGAAAGAAATATCATAAGAGTAACTGTAAATAAAAAAAAAAACCTGTTTTAACTAGTTTGGTCATGGTAAAATAACTACTAAAAATATACTGAAATTATTGTAAATACCTATGAATAAATTAACTGCACTCTGCTTCTTTTTGTGTAGAGATTCTTCCCTCAAAACTCTGCAGCAGAGAAAGTATACCATTGACCAAAGAAATACTGGGTGCAAATTCATAAAGCTTTGGGGAAGAATGTTTATTTCAAAATTGTAGATTTCTCTAGAAACTACTGTAAGTTAAGTCAAATACAATATTGAAACCTGAAATGGTAGGTGCAAAAAGGGGACCTTTAGATCTTAAAATTTCTCTTTAAAGATAGCTTCATTTTCCTTTAAAATAATTAATTCCAAAACATATGATTGAGATCAGCTAGAAGAATTTCATGCAGTGTTGCTATAGAAGAGGCAAGCTGCAAAAAACTGTAAAAACATACTGGGAATAGACTAACACACAGGGGGATACATGCTTCTAAAATGAACCTAACAGTATTGTAATTACTTTCTCCTCAGATTATGGGAGATCTCCACGGCTGTATTTAAATTCTTAGGCCATTTTCCTAATAGTGGTATAATGTAGTTGCATAACATATGTTTCAAATGCGTGTACGTTTGTATGAGCAATTTAGTGTCAAAACCAAGAACACTTAATTTAGTTCTGAAGGTAAACTCTGAACAAGTTAGAATGCTGCTTCCTTTGATTGCTGATCCTGTCTGTAAATGGTGCCCCGAAAGCCACTCTTCCCAATCGAAGGGCGTGCTGCCATGTGTGTGATCTGATGTGGCAAGTGCTGGGCACTGTTGGTAATAAACTGCTGAACTGAACAAATGGTTTTGTGCGCTGGCAACAACAACAAGAAATTATACTCCTCTTTCCCTTCTCCCACTCCACTGACATTCTGTTTATGAAACAGCTGCAGGATCAGACCAACCTCACAGAAGTAGTCACAGCTCAACTTTTATCTTGCATTGAGAGGCTAACCTGAACCCGAGAAGACAGAACTGTCACAAGGAGCTCTAACAGGAGAGCAATGGTGTAAAATAAATGACATTTTAAACACCATCAAGGAAATGCAAATAAGCAAAATAACTGCAGCACAGGAGTGTCTGCTGATTAAAAGATGCACAAGAAATGCAATAACACAGACATAAGAAATACCTTGAAATTGTGACTTGACTAGGTAGAAAATATTAACAATTTGTCTTACAGCTTTAATTTCTAAATGCTCCAAATAACTGTGTCACTACACAACATCAAGAAATTAACAGCTGGCATGTGACAGCTGTTAGCCAAAGTACCATACAGGAGCATGAATCAAAAAAATAAAAAGCTCAGTTACCTTAAAATAATCAAGTATCTATTTTTATAAGACAGTGTTAATCCAGCAATAGAAAGAATTAAAACACCAGCAAATAAAACGGTTTGGCTTGTAAAACAGTAAGATCATACCACCATTAAACTCTTCTTGTAATTCATGCCCAGTGTTGAAATTTCATAAAGTAGAAGAAAAATGAGTAATGATTAGAAAATAGTATGTAATTTGATGTATTTTTTTTTTACTAAATAGCAAAAATTATGAGTACATAGCTATAACTCAACAATACCGTAAGGACAAATGAGAACTGGGATCTGTGTTTCAGAGGAGTTTTATCATTTATGCTCCTTCAATGCATATTGGTTTGATCTCTCAAGAAAGCTTATGTTTCCCTTTCAATTAATAGTACTTTGCATCTGGCTCAGTCATGTAGAGTGAGATCTCTACCTTTTACTGAACTTTCAGAAGTATGGTATGTGTATGACATTTTGTTTGTCCTTATGAGTCTCTTCCTCGTTACAGTATGTCCACAGGCTTCCTGCTGCATGTTTCTTATTTTGATTAGCTGCAAAAAATAGGGGCCATATGCTCCTCCTCCTCCCCTTTTTTTAAAATAATCAGAGATAAACACGTTAAAAATCAGAATTTAGTGTTATGAACTAAGAGGTGAGAAAAGCCGGAATAACTTACCAACTTGCTCTTGCTGTCAGTTTGAAAAAATGTCACCTTTGGAATTCTGAGTGCAAATCTAGGTTCAGCGGATCATCAACTGCAAAGAATATGTTATGGAATGCTTAGAAAAGACAGGTATTGAGCCAGCCACCAGCCAACAGGGCTCACAATAGAAAGATAATGTTTAACTACTTTTATATCCTTTTATGATAAGTCTTATTGGATGAAGGGAAGGCAGTGGATGTAGTTTTCCTTATTTTAATAAGTCTTTTTGTCCCTCACAGCATCCTTTGGGCAAGTTGTTGGGATGAGCAGTGCGTGGACGAGGAACTGGTGGAAGGGCAAGGCTGACAGAGCTGTAGTGGATGGGGCTGCATCGGTGACCAGCAGTGCTCCTCTGGGTTCCACTCTTGGGCCAGCTCTGCCCAGTGTGCTTCTCAGCAATCTGGGTGCAGGAGTTGAATGCACCATTGGCGAGTTTGCTGATGAGACCAGACTGGGAGGTGCCATTGGCTGTCTTAAGGAACAAGATGCCTTGCAGAGGGATCTAGGCAGATTGACACACTGGGCTATGATTAATGGGATGGAAATTAACAAGTCAAAATGCGGATCCTGCACCTAGGATGGAGTAACACCAGGCACAACTATAAACTGGAAGAGGAGAGGCTGAAAAGCAGCCCTGTGGGAAGGGAGATCAGAGGGTGCTGGCCAGCAGCAGCAGCTCAGTGTGAGTCAGCAGGGTGCTCTGTAACAGCCCAGAGCACAAACCCCATCCTGGGAAGCATCACACACAGTAACACCAGCTGGCCAAGAGACGTGATTATCCTGCTGTATTCAGTGCCGGTGCAGCCGCAGCCCGAGCGCTGGATGCAGTGCTGGGACTCACCATTTATGAAGGCTGTAAAGGTCCACGAACATTCCCAGAGGAGAATAATAAAGCTGGTGATACGGCTGAAAGGAATATCCTGTGAGGAGCAGCTGAGGACTTTGGGCTTGTGTTGTTTGGAGAAAAGGAGTGAGCAGTGATTTCATTGCTCTCAACAGCTCCCTGCAGATGGAAGGGGAGAGGGAGGTGCTGAGCTCTTCTGCCCAGGATTCAGTGATAGAACTCCTGGCAATGGTTCAGAGCTGAACAAGGAGAGGTTCAGATGGCTTTAGGAGGGTGGTCAAACACTGGAGCAGGCTTCCTACTGTAGTGGTGGTCAAAACCCAAAGTCTGTCAATGTTTAAGAGGCATTTGGACTGTGCCCTTAATAACCTGCTTTAAAACTTTGGCCAGCCCTGATGTGGTCAGGCAGTTGGACTGGATGATTGTTGTAGGTTCTTCCCACTGAAATAGACTGTTCTATTCTATTCTAATCACACCATAATTTTAAGACAGATGATTGATGATGATTTTAACTGCAGCTAGCTGCAGATAGTGCACAAAGTTACCTTGGTTAAATGTTTCCACCAAGACCATTTTTTAACCCAGAAAGATATTTAATGAGCTGCAGTATGGCAGCTTAGGTGTGTATCTTGCTCCAGATTCATCCTTCCTCTTTTGATTGTCTGTTTCTGCCCCACAGCAATTGTATAAAACATAAAAGTCATAGAAGAAAAACCTTGGCTTAACAGGGCAAAGCCACGTCATGAACAAGGAAGAACAAATAGTTTCATAAAGGAAGATTGCATGTCTGGATGCTATGGCAGAGCTGACATTGGCTATAAAAAGCTAATATTGTTTTCCTTATCAGGAAGGATTTCTTCCTAGCATATCACAGGGCAGACTGAAAATCCCTGAGGTGAGAAAGGTAGAAATGACAAAATGAGAAAAAGACTTGTATATAATCTCACTTTAAGTAGCTTCCTTTTCTTTTTGTCTCCCTTTAGTTCACCAATAACATGAGATATTTCCAGCTATGATATTTACTTTAATGGATTCAGAAATCAGAGCACTCTGGAGATCACTAATAACTTTTCTTTGTTTGTCTTACTGTAATTTGTCTGAAGAATAATTTTAGGTGTTTAATAGTGGGGTATTCCTCAGAGAATGACCTAGTCATTATATAGATATGAAAACTTCCAAGTCTTTCTTTCTGAAATTCAGCAAGCATTTTCCAGCAGAAGCTGTGTTTGCCCAGTGAGGAGTTTGTGTCTCAAATGTCCTTGAGGTAGAACACCCATCCTTGGGATCACCAAGATCTCCATCCCTGATCAAAAAACGCATGTCCCAAAAGGCTGTTTGCATAACCCATACTTCAGTAAATTGAGTTTTAAATTGAGCTGTACTGTATTGCTGGAAAAAAATATGGCAGTCATCAATGTTCAGTTAAAAAACACTGAACACTGAATAATGGATATGGAATTTCAAAATTTTATTGGAAGAGAACCTAAGTGAGACTGGTCACATGCAGACTGAGCAGCATATATTAAAAGCAAATATTAGTTTACTAGTTAGAGTTTCCTCTAGTCTGTAGCCTTCTCCTTTTGTTTCAGATTTTGCTGACTGATATGTTTTGCTATAAAGGACTTTATTTTTTATATTGGTTCTGAACATGGGCTCACTCCCAAACTGATTTTCAAATTCCATTGAAGGCTCTTAGTGGAAACTGTTGGTGAAACCATTTTTATTATATCCACTTTACAGATTTTTAAAGGAAAACTCTTTCTATACTGGTGGTATGAATGTTCTTTAACTAGCTGGAATGAATTAAACTACTGTGAAAGACTGCTAAATTAAATGCATTCAAGTAAAAGGAAGCATTACTCACAGGCTCCAAGCATCTGCCTCAGATGAAATAGGCATCAAACACTGGAAGCAGCAGAGCCTTGTTTCACTGTGAAAAGAAATTATCTTAAGCCTTTACACTCAAGAAGTTAAATCAATGTACTGGACTGGCTACAGTTAAAAATAATTGACAGCCTATAGGACAAACAAATGAGATAATGCTGAACAAATCAGGACAGCCCAATAAATTACTGAAATGTATGCAGAAGTGTGAAGGGGTTATTTTCATGGATTTGGAAAGGCCAGATTTGTTTACAGCAGGTAATGACAAGGATCTATGAGAACTGTGAAGCAACAACAAAAGTCAGCACATATATTTTCCTCATTTTTAGAAAAAATACTTCTTTATTCTAGTAGGAATGAATAAGTAATTGGGAAAACGCCTCTTTAAAAATTTAGTGAGTTGTAATATGCATACAAAGAGAAATAAAGTAAAAAATGCAGAAATGCCACAAGTATTAAAGACCAAAATACTGCACAGAGCAATTCTACATGTTTTCACAAATATTAAAAAAAAAAAAAAAAAAAAGTGAATAAGGGCAATACAGAGAAAAATCTTTAATTAAGAGGATCATTTTACTGGCAAACTAAAGACCTGTCTTCTTTCTGGGCACAGACATATCACAGTAGTTCATTCTGGAGAGTGCTGTATCACAGACTCTTAATCAAAGATCTTTTATCCTAGTGTACTAGCTTTGTGATACAGCATCACTTTTGTATTTATTTTTCTTTAAATATTGTCTGAAAATAGAAAAATAATTACATGTATTAGACACCACCAGTTTTTGTTTCAGCTACCTGAATACTAATTTCTGAATACTAATAAAGGTTTGGATAGGTGTTCTGTATAAGACTCAGTCCAAAATCAACTTCCTTTTCTCTTAAAAGTTTCTAAAAGATATATTGTTTGTCTCAACTTCATCTGGTGTAGTTCCATATTTTCAAACATGATAAACAAATTTTTTTTGTAGAGTTGTATGCTTAGGAAGACAAAAAAAAATCAAAGCTAGAAGTTCTTATTTCAGAAAGGCTTAGAGGAGAAAGGAAAAAACCCACAGGTTTCTTTTTTTTCCTCTTTTTCTAGCAGAATTTTAAATTTGGACAAAAGAAGTTCTATATTTTGGTCCCTTCCTCCCCTCCCATTTTTTACCTCTCTGCAACTCATATATAAAAAATAAAGATGCTCATTATACACTGCATTTGTCTCTTTAATCTTTGAAGCATGATGAGGTATGGGGAAGAAAGTCACATTTATCCTTCTATATAAATTTCAGAGGTTTATTTCTTTGATTCACTATCTATTACATAGAGGTTGAATGAACATGGGAATACTTTCAAAGAGAAAATAAGGACTTTTGCCAACTATTTGAGTGTAGAATAACGATTTTTATGTATAGTCTTTGAGTTTCATATTTCATTGGTGGGAGTGTTTTAAAGGAAGAGCACATATTTATTTTCTGAAAAGATTAAGAAAATTCTCTTAAAACCTTTCAAAGACTACTAGGATGGCTGACAAATTTGGCTGATTTTTCTTTTTCTGTTGCCTATTCTTGGGGACATGGGAGAAAAGAGTTTTCCTGCGTCAAATGCTAAAATATCTGTCAAATTCATTACTTCTGGTAATTTACAGATCATATAATATTTTGATCAGAATATTAAACCTTCCAGAAAGCTATTTTATACTTTTTCCTTTTTACTTGTAAATGAATTTATTTTGGTGAAAGGTCTTAATGCAAGTTAAGCATTCAGTCATTTGTTAAAGCTGGTAGTGCTTGCAGTCTGTGTACGAGGCATACTAAGAGTTCTGCTTTTGTTACTTAGCATTTGGGGATTGTAGATTTATGGCTGAGTTATCAAAGAATGCTCAAACATCACATTTTTAAAAATTTCTGCTATTTCTAGCTGAAAACATTTAGCACCATGTAAATCACAGTGTAAAGATTTCTGTATATAGATAATATTGTCAGATTCTTAATAGACCCTGTTATGTAGTTAGCAAATAGTATGAGCTAGTGGAGAAAATAATATGAAAAGTGCTATTTATTCTTTACCAAAGCCTCAGTTCTTGTATTATTTTCTGTCTTGTCTAGAACCAATTTGTAATGAGCAGAACTCAAGTAACATAAGGAGCAGCAAACACGTTTCCTTTCCTACAACAACACCCTGGAAGGGAGAAGTGTTATAATTATTGGTGAATCAGAACCGCAAAAGCAGATTTTCTGCAAGTCATGAGAAAGGAGATGTCTGGTTTGGGACTTCCTTGGGAATTCACTTCCACAGTTATTTTCATTCAATTCCATCTGCTGTTTCATCCAGGATCACACCCTTCCCTAAGCTTTCCACAGTTATATCCAAGGTGCATTGGAGACTAAGAAAGGATCAATAACCAAATGGGCTCAGATGTTCTCACGCAGTTGAACAATTCAGACTCCCGTTGTTTTCACAAAAAGCTCTGGACACATGTGTTGTCCATTTCCCAACTGTTGCTAACATTTTACAGAAAAATGGTGGAACCATGGGAAACTCTTGTAGATGACACTGGCTCCCACAGACCCTGTTGGTGTGCTCCATGGCCGGCTGCAAAAGCAATGGGTGTTCAGGCTGACTACCTGCCCCAAAGGAGAGCTGTGAAGGGAGGGTGAATACAAGTGGAAAGCAGTGGAGGCTGATAAAAAGTGTGCAGCCTTCAGTTCTGAGTAAACCTGCAACATACCTCTAAGGCTCTAGCAATGTGCAGCTTGTGTGGGTTACAAACTCCCAGCTGCTTGTTGCCTCTCTCCCAGCCCTGGCAGCTCCGGGGTCCCTGGGAAGCAGACCAAGGCACTCCCAGCTCTGGACAGCCTCCTGCAGTCCCCTCCGCCAGGCGCCTCTTGTTAAAGATGCACAGATCAAGTGCCAGCAAATGAAATGATTCTGTTGTCATAACCTAAAACCTACATGTTCCATAGGAGATGAATTTTCTTTGTGAAATGTGCAACAGTAGCTGATAAAGTGTGTACAAGACCATTACTGACTTCATTTTTCTATTTTATGTTTCAAATGCTGAAACAACTGCTCTGAGAGAAATACATCTTGCTTTTGTTCCTCTTATTCGGAGACAAAGTAAAATATTTCCATATTTTTAACTTCCTTTTCTTGTGTTTTTCTCACTTTCCAATGCTGAGGTCCCTTCATTCATGCAAAAGCAGCCTGGATTTTACATTAATCATTTCAGTCTGGCTTTCATTCTGAAATGTTCAGATCTCTGTGGAAAATGTACAAAAAAATTTGCAGTAAGTTGCCAATGTCTCCCTCCAACTTTTATTTTTCCAGAGGATTTTTAACCACTTTACTATCTAATCATTCATTAATTTTGCCTCAGTGGCCACTTTGCTGGGACTGTTTAGAATAACTGTAGGCAGCTAAATTTTGTACCTTCTAATATCACTCTGGATGATTTAAAAAATTCTCTGAATGTTTCTCATGCCATTGTGGCTTAGGCTGCTTTGAGTCATGTTCTGCCAGTGGTGCTTCAGTCTTTATCCCAGCCATCTCTGTCTCCCAGACATTTCAGATGGCATTTCAAGACCATTAATAAAAACCTTTGAAAGCATAACTGTGAATGAAATATTACTGGCATGGATACAAGTCAACCATTGCTAGCAATATTATCACTTTCAAATATATGAACATTGGAGCTGCAGCATAACAATAATAATAAAAGTCATGGCAATTTTACTACAGTTTAAAAAGATAGTAGAGATCACATTCATTCACTATGCAAGCAATTAAACTGTGATGTATTGAACTAATGCTTATGACAACAATATTGCTTGTATTTCCTGGGTTTTCTGCATCAATACTCCAATATTGCTTATTATTTGATTCCAAGTTTTATATCTTAATAAATATACTATTAAAGCTCCTGCAACCATGAAGCCTATGTATTTTGACTCGTCCCTTCTCTATATGTCATCCTGTTTTGTAATGTTCCACTCAATGTCACAGCAATATTTTTGTCCAAGGCTATGGCAGACAGTAATTGCCTGTAACCTGTGAAATAGATTTATACAAATCATCTCTTCCACCCAAGGTGGGAGATATGTAATCCTAGAACATTCAGAATGCCAAGCATTGTATCTTTTTATACTTTCTTTCTGTGAATTACAAGTATCAAGACAAGCTTTGTCTTTCTCCAGAAAATTTAAGGCTTCAGGTCACTCCTATGTAATTATTACAGTATTTCAGTATTCCAGTGAACTAATCTGGAATTCTGTGATCCCCTCAGCAGCCTATCTCAATGTTTTAAATACAGGTTGCCCACACAGTAGTGTACTCAAAGCCCTCAATTTGGTATTTGGTTTTGGTTTTTTGTTGTTTACCAATATATCCACCTGCTTAAAGGCACAGAAGTTCTAGGTTCTGGATGTTTTCATGAACAGGTCTTATTCAAAACCTGTCACAGAAACACAGAATCACAGAATGGGTAAGATTGAAAGGAACCACCGGTGGATCCATCTGGTCCAACCTCCCTGCTCAAGCAAGGTCATCCTAGAGCACATGGCACAGGATTGCATCCAGACAGTTCTTAAACAGCTCCACAGCCAAGTCTGCTCAAAATCTGTGCTTATACTGATAATTGAGATTTGAGGGAAAGAACAGCAAAAACTCCAGAATTTGGATAAATGTTCTTAGGTGCCATAAAATAAAGCTTTTCTTACCATGCAAAAGATGAAAGGGTCTCCTTTGAAAATTCTGATCTCCATCATGGGCTGTTATTTTGATTTTAGTACAGTACCCTGCCCACTTCACTACCCTAAATCGCTGCATTGTTTCTCCTCATACACCATGTGCTGCAGGCCTTTTGAGTTTCCTGATAACTCTCCACTGGACTTGCAGCAGGAGAGGGATGTATTTCTTACACTGGGAAGCCCACAGGCAGGCACACCATTCCAGCTGTGAAACCCCAGTGCTAAGCACAGGGGAGTTCCAACGCTCCTTTGGCTTGCTGGCTACGCTCTGGCTGCCACAGCTGCTGGCCATTCCCTGCACAGGCAGACAGCTTACCCATGCTTACTTGAAGTCTTTGTTGTACACCAGGATTCCCCACCCCCTTTCTGTAAACATTCCTTCTATCCAGCTGGCGCACAGCCTGTATTGCTGAGGTGCTGATGTGATTCCGTCCCATGTGTGAGATTTCTGGAGCAGCACATTGCTATACAAAAATCCTAGGAAGACAGTCAGAAGGCTTCACCATTTACTTTGGTGATCAAACATTACAAGGGACAAGCAGCTGACAGATACTCATTACAGAACAGAAGCAGCCCAATACCTTTAAAGATGGTTGTTTGGGTAGGTGAATCAGCTAGGAGCAAGATGTCAGTTTTCGGAAGCCCAACATATCCGTTCTGAACTGAAAACAGATTTCGAAGCCTCTTGTAGTGCTAACTTATGTTCCTTTTTGTGCTGTGTTTAATTTTTAATTGTTGAAATGGCTGGCTAATTTACATGGAAAAGGACTCTACACAACAATACCAGTTATTTGGCCATGGGTTGGTGAGACAACTCCAGAAACATTTTAATTGCTGTTGACAGCGGACTAGCATGAAGCTTTATGTTGAGTTAAGAGATCAGTTTACTATAACAGAATAGATAAGAAAGAAATGCTACCTGCATAAGGGTTCTCCATCTTCCAAGTCAATCACTTTCTTCTTCAAATGTTTTAAAGAAACTTGGGTTGAATTATTAATTTCATCAATAAAATTTTGGTAGCGTAATCAAGCATACAGGGATATAACTCCAGCTACAGCCACTTCAACAGACTTATAACACCCAGTTACAGAAGAATTGAATTCAAAACATACAGGCTGGGATCTGCAAGACATGAATGGCTAAAGCATAAAACTACACAAAATGTAAATTAAATTTCCATCGAAAAAGCCAAACTACAATGAAGAGTCAGTATAAACATAACAAAAGAGCATGGAGTAGAGTTCTAATTAATAGGAGAATAACCAGTACCATCACAAAGACCTGCCTGTCTCAGTTTCAGGCTCTGGTTTCCACTGGAGTTTTATTGATTAAATATTCTACCCTACAATCTACCCTTTTTGCCAATTAAATAATAATCATGTGTGTCATAAGTTGAAAGGTCATTTATCTAGAGAACCTCACTCCAGATTCACTTCTTTCATCTCATGTCTTTTATTTGAAATAGCTCTTCTTCCCCTGACAGCAAGTATTGAAAGCCAAAATTGACTGAAATGCCAACTTTTCAAGCTATGCAAGAGAATACAGAAAATATATTATGAAATTGGAGAGTATTTTATGACTTAAAGAAGCTTGGGAAATGTGCTTTCGCATCTGACATGCATTTAAACTTAACAACAAACTAATCCTGGTTCCTAAAGGAAACAAAATTATGTCTTTTTGCATTATTCGTAGAGGTTTTCTACAATTTTTGCAATTTTAGTGTATTTGATGGCAAAATTCTAAAGTATTACCTTGTAGAAATATAAGTTCCCTTTCACCTTCTTTCCATTTCCCTTCTTTCCATTTCCCCAGGAATCTGTGCTGAAAATAGAATTTGATACCCATAGAAGTACTGGTTCTTTATTAATTATTTAAAACTGCCTTAAAAATAAAATAAACCACCTCCAGACTCAGAAATGTTCCCTTGTAAAGCATGTAAATGGCATTCCTGCAGGAGGCAACTTGACAGAAATTCACCATTGCTATCAATTCCACTGAGGGAAGTAGAGGTGCTGCATTTAAGAGCCTCAGGCCTTTCCTCATTATCTGATTGTTTCCTGAGCAGAAATAATTCCTCTGTCATCTCTGGCAAATTAAACTTGAAAAAAAAAATCCAAGTAAGCGACTCCTTAAGATTTATTGCCTCTATGTCAGCCATCAGTCTGTTCTCTTGCATGTCAGACTAATGCCAATGAGCAATCTGATCTCACACAGTATAGTTAAGACAGATTTTCAAGTAACTTGAGAAAAAGGGATGGGCAATCATTTCCTTTGCAAATGTATGAGATGTGGAAGTGGAAATGCCAAAGCATTTTGACATTAACTCTTGATTCTAACTGAATTCTGTGACTCATTCAGTCAGTGAGTGAGCAACGAGATTGTACCAGAAAAGGAAACTATGAGCAGCTTATTTAAATTAACATATGTTTCCTCAGTAAACTGTTTCCTGTTCTGATTGCAGGTAGGGGTGCACTAACTTTGCCTTGCCACGAATAAGCTTAGAAGCAAAGAAAGTGAAAACATGGCTGAAGCATTATGAGTTTCACAGCACTTCCTCCGGGTAAAACACTCAGTTCTGTCAGGGAGTGCCACATCTGTGTGCCACAACGTTAGGCACCCTACTAAGGTTAAACCCTGCCTTCTGTGAGCGAGGCAGCTTTCACTGACCCGGTGAAACTCTTAGCAAAAAGTCTTCTAAACATTGTTCTACTACGTCTTATGTGACACTGCAACAATGAGAAAGAGTCCGATGAAAAATGAGTTTCCTCATGCTTCCCTTGAACAAATTCTGAGTTATGCTAAGAATTGGAGACAGATGTGATAAACCCAGACATGCTAAACATGTGTTTAATTTATTATTTCTGGAGTGAGTTGACCTTGGCTGGCTGCCAGACCCCACCCAGTCACTCTCTCACTCCAGCTCTTGAGCAGCACGCAGGAGAAAATAAGACGGAAAAGTCATGGGTTGAGATAAAGACCGATTGATTTCACTGGCAAAACTGACTAGACTTGGGACAAAACTAAATGCACTTTATTGCCAATTAAAAATAGAGCAGGATGGAGAGAAGCAAAGACAAAATACCTTCCCCCTACCCTTTGCTTTCTTCCCAGGGTCAGCTTCAGCCCTTCACTCACAACTCCTCTACTTTCTCCTCTCCAAGCAGTATAGGGAATGGGGGCTGTGGTCAGCCCATAACAGCTCCTCTCTGCTGCTCCTTTCTCCTCACACATTTCCCTGCTCCAGTATGAGCTTTCCACTGGGTGCAGGAAAATTCACAGAATTGCCTTCTACATTCAAGTTTGAACTTGAAATAGTGTATCAGCTGACACTTGCTCTCAGTGCAGACACTTGATAAACTGAGTAATGCAGTTATGAGGGTGAAGCAATCAGAGATGCCTAATGAGGCTCAGATCCTTAGAAAAGGTCCCAGCAGGTTGGCAGTGTGGCAGCCACATGCTCTGCAGTGCCATTGACACACATGGCCTGGACTGGAGTCAGGGCTGAGCCGGGATGAGCTGGGCACACTGCTCCCTCACTGGGATTCAGGCTCTAAACCAACACATGAGCCCGGCTTTCTAAATCCTGCTTTCCTCATCCCATCTCTGTTTAGTGGCTTCTAAAATGAACAGTTTCCTACCTAGTCTTTCTCTGAGGACTGAGATGCAGCATTTGGATGAGGCAGCTGTACCGAACTGACTCATGCTCAGTTTATACTTAATTTTCAGGTATTAAACTGATGCTCTCAAACATGGTAGAATTGCTGTGCTGTGCCCCACTGATATTCAAGATTGGTGCTTTCTCACATTTTCTCAGCATTTGGCTGTTTTTTCTCTCTTCCCCATATTTTTCATCATTGCAAGTTCTTTTACTTGCATCTTTT
Organism: Eopsaltria australis; assembly: GCA_034509425.1. Classification (NCBI taxonomy): domain Eukaryota; kingdom Metazoa; phylum Chordata; class Aves; order Passeriformes; family Petroicidae; genus Eopsaltria; species Eopsaltria australis. The sequence goes on from JAVTVJ010000072.1 coordinate 3,570,106, forward strand.
TCCTACTTAGAGTTTTTCCTACTGTTGTTTACTCAATGGAGATTCATGCAACTGTTTTAAAAATGTGTCCTTGCCACAGTATCTAGTAAGGTTTTTATACTTCTCTGCTTGTAAGGTGCTTTTGTTGTCTATCTCTTTTTTACCAGAATGACTAATGTGACATCACAACACAGCGTGGAGATGGCAGACAATCTGGCTGATGAAATTTCCAGTTGCAAACATACCCAGTGGAACTGGACTAGAAAATTTATATCAGGTTAAGATTTTTTAATTAAAGTGTGTGTGTGTGTGTGTGTGTATACTACCTAAATACAGGTGCTATCTTTCTTTTTGTTTTTATAGAAAGGAGTACAAGGCTCTGAGCTATTACCCCAAGTTCAGATTAGCTGTTCAGGTTACATGTGCAGGTAGGCAATCTCCACTTGTGAATGGGAAATCCAGCTAATAGAGCTATCACACTTTGAATACACATAATTCAACATATTTAAACCATTCTGAGATGGACACTTCGCTAGTGTAAAGCAGTAAAGTTGGTTTTTTATCAAGAATCACCTCATAAGCATGTCCTAACATCACAAAAAGAACCACACTTTTGGGTTCCCCTCAGTTTTCTGGAGGAGTGATATATTTTCATATAACTTGTCACTGCAACTCAAAATTCTCCTTTTAGAGATAGTTTGTGCTCTTTATCATCAATGGTGTAAAGGCAAAGGGCAGAATATAGAAGCCTCCAGGTGATTATAAAACATTGTAATGAGAAAAACTGATCTGGTATGGCTACAGAGTGCAAATAAAGAAAATTTACACGAAAGTTGTATGTTAAATATGGAAATGTTGTTCTGGATTTGAGTACCATTGTAGGTACCATCTTGTTGATGTCATGTTGCAAGAACTGCTCTAAATGTTCTAAAAAGTTCATTTAAATTAATGCAAACTGCTCTTTTGCCTTCTTCCTCTTCTCTCCCTCTTTCTGTACATTGTATTTGCCACAGTGGCATGGATAGCTTGCTCTATTTTTATAACTTCTTCCCCCCCACACTCCCCCAAATACTGTTCTGGCATCTGGTCTCTAATATGAGCTTCCCCCAACCTTATAAATGCTTGTGTCACCACCCACAGGGATGGAAGGTTCAGTTGAAAAAGAAGGAAGCTGGGAGTTTGCATTCCAGTCCACTCAAAGATCAGGAAATGGAGTGGTGATGACACGGCTGGCAGTTCTCATTCTCACCTCTCTATAGGCACTCTCTCTTCTGTTTCCTGTGTGGGAAGGGCCAGTTGAAAGAATCCAGTGACAAATATGCAGGACCAACTCAGCCTTCATCCTGTGTCCAGTCTGCCCAGTGAAGTACTAGAACTCCAGGGAAGGGGCCAGGAGCAAGTGCTACCTCTCAGGACAAAACCTATGCTGTTATCCTTTTCCAGACCTCAGATGCTCCAAATAGTGTGTGCCCTGGATAGATTTGAGGTCGTTGATGGGAAACTTTGTAAATGGCTTCAGATATATATAATTGACTCTAAAATATGAATTATTTTCCAAAATTGAAGTGTTGGAAATATCTGTCTTGAAACTTACATTAACCCCCCAAGTTTTGTAGGTAAGAGTTTAAAAAAGAACCCTCTGCATTTAGTCCCCAGGTACTGCAGAACTGAAAGAAGCTGGGCAGAATTCTTCATGGGAAATGACACTTCCTATTTTCCCCCCAGAGATTCAAAACAGTAAGTCTTTTTTTTTCACAGGCAAATCCTGACTACACAGATGACTCCTTAGTGTCAACCGGGGGTGCTAAGAACATTGGAACAATTGTATCGGGTCAGAGCAGACATCCGTCTAGCCCAGCATCCTGTCTGGCTGTGCCTCAGCGGATGCCTAGGAAAGTGTATGAGAACAGAAGCTTATAATGATGCTTCAAACATCTGGTGGTTTGTAGCACAGAGATTTTTATCATTGAAAGAAGTGTCTTGGAAGTAAGTAAGTAAGTGCTGGCAGAGTTATTTCCAGCTCTTTTTTCATACTTTGTTTTCTATTCAATAAACTTTCAGACTCCATAGCCAATTGTCAAGAATTTCCACTACACAGCGACACAATGTGTCACGAACCATGTCCTTCTGTGTCTTTTAAATCCATCCACACTACATTTATTTGAAAGTCTCTAGGTCATTCACTACTTGAAGTCTTGTTTCATATCAGTCAGTTCTTTTCCAGGATAAAGGATATTTCAGGTTTCCAGGATTTTCAATTGTTCCTTGTATAGAAACTGTTCCTTGTATAGATCACCTGTAAAGCCTTTTACGATTTATACTTTATTATTTTGAGATGAGGAGCAGAATTGATTTCACTGAATCACAGAATCATGGAATAAGCCTGAGTTGGAAGGGATCCACAAGGATCATCAAGTCCAACTCCCAGCACTGCACTGCACCATCCCCAAGAGTCACAAACAGTTCTTGAACTCTGTCAGGCTGGTGCTGTGACCACTTCCCTGGGGAGCCTGTTCCAGTGCCCAACCACCTCTGGGTGAAGAGCCTTTCTCTAATGTCCAACCCAAACCTCCTGTGACACAAATTCAGACCTTTTCTTTGGGTCCTGTCACTGATCACCAGAGATAGGGGATCAGTGTTTGCCCCTCTTCTTCCCCATATGAGGAAGCTGTAGACTGCATTTCACTGACTTTCATCTTCCAATGCCGAGAAATGTAGACTAGTGTATTAATCCCAATGTAAACAGGCCTCATTTTGAGGAGCAGCAAGAGCAAGTGAGGGGCTGCTCCACAGGGGAAGGCGAGCTGTGAGCCAAGGGTGACAGGCAGCAAGGCAGACAGATGTAGTCCCCCTCACATACAAGTGTGTCCCACACCAACCAACACTGAAAAACAGGTGCAAAAGCAATGACAAGGTTCATCTGACAGACCTGTGACTGCAGTACAAGGCTGTAGTAATAAGACAGGGTCAAGTCAAGCCAGAAAATCTCATGCTACCAAGGCAGGAATAGCAAGGTACACAGGTGCAGCTGTGATACAGCTCAGGGCCTGAGCATAACTGCAGATCCCAAACTAATGGATGGAGACCCCAGAAAATCTTGTTACAGCTCCTTCTTGTGTGCCCCTTGCACAGCACTGGGATCTGGGGTGCCACAGAAGCACTTTGTCAGAGTCAGTTATCAGTTCCTGCAGCTGAAACCCAACCAGAGCAGAAGAGGTGGCAGAATCTCTGTGTCTGGTGAAGGATATGGCCAGTCACTACATAGAAATGATAAGGTGGAAGTGAAAAATAACTTGTTTCAGGTAGAGAAGTGGAGAAAGCCTCATGTTGCTGTTGTCAGTGTGTTACACTTCTTTTAAATGCTACATGCAGTTTTATAATTTTATTTTGACAAATGTAGTAATTGCTGTTTGTCAGTTTTGTTTTCTTTTTAAAAATGTTTGGAATGTTCTGTATGTTCTCCAAATGAAATGAAAAAAATTGACTACATTTGTTTCATGGTTTTCCTTGTTGATATGTTTTGAATTTTCTTTCTTCTCTGTTGTTTCCCAAATCAAAATATGCATCCGCTCCAGGCTGGGATTCACACTATTTTGGTTTAAACATACACAAGAAAACATCTAATACCTGGAAGAGCAGAATGTAATTGACCATCTAACAGCTTCAAAATTGGTAAAAACCTGTTAGAATTAGATCATGGGGAAAGCATATAAGATTTATTAAAAATAAACAAGTGAAGAAATTTGAATAATCTTTTCCGATATTTAGAGCATTATTGCCTTAAAGTGAGTGGTAAATTCCTGTTAGTTTCATTGAGAGTTAGAATTTAGCCTAGAAGAACACGACAGTTAGACAAGTCATGCACGACAGCAGTTGGGAAGCCCCTTGGTAGCTTCTGTGTGTTGTTTGAAGTCACCAAGACATTGGATGTCTCTACTTCTGTGTGGGTATATAAATACTCACAGACTTTGTGAACTCAGTTTAGATCTTTTACTTTGATCTACCAGATCATTTTAAAAAGGAAACTAGGCTTGCCTCCAAACCATATATTATACAATAGTGCTGCTGTAGGTCAGATCCCACAATTACCTGCACTGCTTCGTGGCTCTTTGGCTGAGCCTGTGAGTCACAGCTAATGTCACTTAGAACATTAGTTGCCAAAACAAGAACTGTTTGGAAAGTTGTGCTCAGGTCATGAAAGAGGCTTTGTCATAGAAATAGCCTCAGAGAGAAGCTTTTCCATTTGCAACACTTGTGAGGTAACAGTAGCTGGAATAAATGAAAAAGATTGCCAAACGATCCAGGACTGAAGGAACTACAACAATGTGACTTACCAGCCACACATAGGTCTTCAGGAAATGACTCACCACTGGGAGCAGCAAAAATTTCAAGGAATGTCCAGGGTCAGGGTGCACAGCTAGATATGTTTTGTTCTCTTTGTATAACTTCTTCCTTCATAAGACTTGAATGCATCAAAAATAAAATCAGCTGAAAGATTGTGCCATCCCTGTGGTACACAAATAAACATTTAAGTTGATTGAATATGACTGTTACTATCAATTTTCATAGAATATCTTTCACAGAATGATAAAATGTTTCTTAGCTGCTGTTGCAAAGTCACCACTTCTATTTATACTACAGACAGAAGATAAAAAATTTAAACAGTCAAGATTTCCATTTTCTCTTAGTCACCTTTGAACAAATCCTGCTTTGGGAGTGACCTGGAGAAAGCCAGGCTCAAAAATAATGTTCAGCTTGCTCTTTTCTCTCAGGCTGGAGCATCCATGCCCATAGTATTTTCAGAAATGTAAAAGTTCAAATAAAGATTAATTTTTTTCTAAAATGAACTTGAAGCTATATCTTTATAACAACAACAATAAGATCTTTTTTTTTGTTTACCTGATAATATTTTTTTTTCAAAAGATTTTATATACAGGCTCATCCTCCAAAACCTGTGGAATGCCAATTTAAAGATTCACCCCCACCTGCAAAAACTGATATTCTCAGGCAGTCATATAACCCAGACATTAAGGCAAATACCAGATGTTATAAAGTTGGCAATTAACACATGAAAACATTGAAAATTGTTCGTCTCAGTGGTGAAGCAAGGAAGTGTCAATACACAAATTTGTATGAAAAATTAATTATAATATTTGCATTTTTCAAGCTAACACCACATGGAGCAGAATACCCAAGGGCCAACAGTCCTTGTGTATTATTTTCTTTGAAATGTCTCTTTTTTTCCAGAAAGAGGAAAATTCTATCTGAAAACTACCTTGGCTGTTCTGATTATAAGGTGTGATTTTTCATATATTAATAAAACTACATCTGAAGTGTAAACCAATATTTACAGAGCAGGTGTTACCTGGACATTAATCTAAATGAAATTTGTTTTTTTATTGTGAAATACACATTGTTGGCAGTGAAAAAAAAAAACAAAAGAATTCTACAACAAAATGAAATATTAACATCTATTTGGTTTGGAGGCATAAATACACATATGCTGTAATAAAGAAGCTTATGACTGCTAGTGTGTTTACCATTCTCACTAGACCATGATGCGTTCACTGTGTCAAGAGTGTATTTGCTCAGGAAACATTAGGTCCTGTCAGCATCTGAGTATTTCACTGGCAGCACAAGTGATGTAGTAAACAGACATGTCTTGGAAAGCTCTGGTCTGCTGAAATGCCAGTCTCTCCACTTTCCTAGCTAGTATTCTAACATTCAAACCAGCTGCAACTGAAGCCCTCATTCCAGCTCAGTAAAAGCTCAGCTTATTTTCTCTTCTGCTTTTTATTTCTATTTCTGTCATTGCAAAGCCCTGTTTTAGAAGCTAATGCATTGGGATTTTTACAGTGCAGGAGATGAGAGGTGCTTCTGCACAACTCTCCCTCCCTCTCTCCCATCATATCCCTCTCAGATCCCTGCTCCTTTGGCTTGAGAAGAACTGCATGCTACTTTTGCTAAATTAAACTCTCCATAGCCTTTAATTAAACTTTCAGTGCTTTTGTTAATAGCCGTTCCTATTTGGGTGTAACTTAATGATAATAGCTACCCTGTAAAAATATGCTGCTTTCAAGGATGAAATGTCACCATCTAATCTTTTCTCCTTCATTTATTTCTGTCTTTCCTTTACTGGAATGTTTCTTATCAGCTTGCCTTGTCAGAAGAAACAAACTCTTTCTAAAGACTAATTCTCTTCTTGTGAATATTAATGACCTGGCCCTGGAGAGAGGCTCTGCACAGAACCACATCTGTGCTTTGCTTCTCTTGGAGCTGAATAAGAAAAGATAAAGTTCAAATCTGATGTATTTTTTACTTGAAAAACAGCAGACATGATAAATATAGGCTCAGTTAGACATGAAAGAAGGCTTGTGAGAGTCTTAAATTCTACATCTAATGCATTTAGTTATTATTTCTGAGGCTGTTTTATCTCAGTCCACTTAAATTGAAGTAAATTGGATACAATTTCTTTTGCTATATTGAGAACACTTCTCTTAAAATCTCCTACAAAATGTGGCAAATTTACAAACTCTTTCTTTCTCTCTAGTTTTCATACAAATAGCTGTGGTTGTGCTAGCTGTGAATCCAAACAGTCTACTACAACACTTGAACTTGTGGACAATATGAATATGGTAATTCTACTATTTAGCACATCTCTTGGTAATGTACAGGTAATTCTCAAACTGCTATGCTAGATCACCAATGCTATCAAATGTTAACTGTACAAAAAAAATCGATTTTCTTCATTAAAGTGATAGAGATTTTAAAAGCCAGCAATTTAGTAAAAATGCATCTTATTTCTATTCCATTTTCAGGAAGAGTTGTGACAAAGGAGCAAGTAGCACTTATATTATGTTTAATAAATTTTATATTGTGTTATGACTAATTATTTTATCAATTATGGAAATGTAATTTCATTGGGAATGGATTGTAATAAACAATTGTTCATAGTGGTAAGAAATACAAATTGTTTTTTAAGCAGGGATTCTTTCTGACCTGCCAGTAAGAAAAAGTTTATAAACAGCATTTTAATAAAACCTGTGCCTGGGACCTTAGTAAAAGCAACTTAATGTTTATCCAGCATATACAGAAAATTGGATTCTGCACTAATGTGCCTAAATACAGACTAAAGAAAAATCTAAACACAGACTAAAGGGCTCAATGTTTAATCATCTTTTTTTGAGCAATTTTAGCCATTGCTAATGCAGAAATGTCTTCCATTTGTCCTCAAAAAATCCTATGCATACTTAGCAGTCCATACCCTTATAAACAGTTTGTGTTTGAGAAAAGCAAAGAAAATATATGTTGCAGATGTGATTAGAGCCAGCTCGGATTTTCTGATGAAATGCTTTACTGATGCAACAAGCTGTTGGTAGCCAAAATGTTTCATCCTGGTAAATTTTTGAAGTCCTGATTTGCCATCAGAAATCTCACAGCAAAATGCTTCATTTCAGTTTGATTTGATTCTAACCAGAATGGTTTCTGTGTTGCCTTGTAAATCTTGTACTTCTTTCTGGTCTTTTCTTGGGGTAAGGCTAGAACATTTTTAGAGCATCACAGGACTGGTGGGATTCTTGGTGCATAGTGAGCCCTGCTGTCTGGCTACAATCTATGACACGTTGGGAATCTCTGTTTTCATCCAGTAATCTTCCTCCTTAAGGGTAGCATTCCACCAGGGAAGATACAAATGAATATTAAATTTAAATTCATACTAACATTAAAATAGCTTGAAATTAAGCACTTCAGGTCATTTCACCAAGCCAGGAGGAAGTAGTTCAATTTGAAGGATTTTTGAAAAGCTACGAAGTGAAATTGCTGTCATTTCTTGTCTTAAACTTTTCAGAAATTTCCATCAAATTCTTTAGATTCCCGCACAGAAACCTGTTGTATTAACAGAAGGAGAATCCAATCTGAAAGGCTGTCTTCCAAACTTTTTTCTTCCCAGAGCACTTCGCTGTAGAGAGCAGTGCATGTCATCCTTTCAAGAATACAGAACTATCTGAACAGTGGAGGTGAAGGCAGAGCTGACCATCTCCTGTGAATAACACTCATCCAAGCCACCTCTGCAGCATCAGGTCTGCAAGGAGAAAGAGTGAGAAAACTCTAGGCAAATGCTGGGAAAGCACATATAAACACCTGTGAAGGTTTTTTAACCCTTTTATAACCCTTGACTGCAAGTGACAACAGAAAATTATTTGCTCAAAATTTGGGAAACTGGGAAAATGCAATTACTGCCTGCATTAACAGAACTCTTCCAATACGATTAAATTTTTTTCTTGCTTGAGGAACTTGATTAGACTTTCCAAATGAAAAAAGGGATTACAAATCCTTAACATATTTGATTTTTGTTGGATTTTTATTCTTAATTTCAGGCAAATCTTACCATTTCTGAAGAACTGGTTGAGGATTTTTTGTTGTTGTTTGGTTGGTTTTTTTGGTTTATGTTTTTACATTTTACACTTGATCTGTAGGGCTGAGCCATCCCATCTGGACATAACGCCTACAAGATAAGTCATGTCTAAACTGGCACAACAGAAAACGTAATGGAAAATTATGTAATATAGCCACTTATTCTGCCAGAAAAGCATATTTAAACAGGCATTTCAAAAAGTGAGTGGAGTAATATATTGATCTAGAATCAGAATATGACACGCCAATTGACACTTGAAAAACAGTACCTTAACTCACATGCTAACTTTTACACTGTGTGACTAAGACAAAAAAAACAAGAACAATTACAGCACAATCATTCATAATGAGCAACAATGGCTGCATTAAGTATTTAAAGTTCTAGGAAATACTTTTCTATAAGAACATTTCTACCCAGTAAGAGAGATAAATCAGAAATCGAGGCTGTATTATTATTGTAAGTGCCCACTTGCAGCAGTAGTGACTACAGTCTCATTTTGCTCAAATATCAGTGACTGGTTTAAATTGCAAGTCTGAAAATTTGCCTGATCATTAAAAATGTCACCAGTATATAAATGAAAAAGAATCTTTTTTCCCGTTTAATAAAGGCATTGCTTCTGGGGGAGGGGAAGATAAAAGAGATTTGTTGAAGTTAATTGCTTTATCTTTCCAAACTGCCCAGAAACTTCCATATTAGCCTATCCAAAAGACAAGTACATATAAACAAAACATTACTGTTACTTTAAAGATAGTATATCTGTAGATCTACCAGTGCCATTACGGGTCATATTTCAGGGCTCTGGGATAATTTCCTTAAAGTCCTTCCAGCACTGCATAAGGATCTTGGTGGAGGAAAGCTGCTGGCTGGTTAGCCCCTGCAGCATTGGAGGGACCCTGGAGAGATTTGCACTGCTCAGAGCTCTTTCTATGCCAGGGATCCAATTTAGGGCTAAAGACACACAGTGTCCATGCCATTCAATTGTACTTGCCACCTTATTCCAGGCAAAAATTCAAACACTGGACTTAAACTTGCAAACTGCGCAAATTAGGAAGATTCTTGATGGAGCAAAGTGGGTGTAAAGAATTGTGTGTCAAGTTTTTGACTCTGCTTTGAAGCCCTCAAGGATTGGGAAAAAAAAAAGAAAAAATATGTGTAATATATCAAACCATGATCCTGATTTATCCAGAAACAAAAACTGGCACAAAACAGGGAAATCTGTGTACCGGTTTCAAAATGAAAGATGACTACTCTTTTTCTGAAGCAAAATAAAACCTAACATTCAGATATGTTTTATAAATATTCAGGAAAAGGGCCAAAAATTTGGCTGTGGCACCTCATGCATTTGTCTCTGTGCAGCAAGAGAAGCAACCTCTTATGACTGTAGAGAGGAACTGGTGCCAACACGACTCCCAGTCTCTTTGCTTTTTGCAGCACAGGAACTGGCAGCAATGCTCTGTTCCTGCTGTGATGTTCAAGTGACAGACACGGCCTGCCATACATCTTAACTCATATGCTGGGCTGCAGAATTGCTGCTTCTTTCAAAAGTGATGTTTTTCTCATGGTTCCCAGCTGCGAAGGGGCAGCATGAAGCTGGAGCAGTCTCTGTAGGAGTGGTTGCAATGTTACGTGAGCTGCAAAACTAACACTTCCCCTCACCACCTCCGAGTTCTCCAGAAGCCGAACAAATGCAGCACCCAGTCCCTCCAGGAGATTTTTCCAGTTCTCAGAGCATTCGGTTACTCCAAGTTATCTCCATCCTACAGCTACCAAGCAAGCCTAGCAAAGATTCCCTCCCACAGCCAGATACATCCCACACCTGTAGCAGCTCATGCTACCAACCACCTACTGGTCTGCTCCCCATATGTCTGCCCATTTCTCCAAGGAAGGCAGCGACCAGCTTTCCTGCTCCACACGTATGGGCGTGCTCTGAATCCTACCCTAGCACTGCACTTGCAGGTTGAGTTAATTAAAGGCTAACACTTGGCACGTATCAATCTGCAACATGCCTCAATGAGTTTGAGAAACTGTCCCATGTGGAGCCACACAGAATTGGTGGATCTGTTAACAACAGAAAACAGATGGTAATGGCTCATTCCAAAGGATCTTAAAGAAAAGCTCCTGACACAGGAACAGGATCTCAGTTGCTACAAATGCTGTAGGCTAGGATTTCAAACAAATTGTTGAAAAGCATCCTCAAGTCTTCAGCCATAAAAAAATCCCTTGACAGATCAGAAATCTGAAGTTCTGCTCATAGCTCTTCCTGGGGCTATCAGGGAGCATTTCTTCTCTCTGTTTTCCTTGGCCAGGTTACTCTGCTGAGAGAACCTTGTGTTTTTGCTTCTCCTTGCCCTTTGGCTTTTCTTCAGCTTCCATTAACAGCTTGGATAGAAAGAAGCTGAATACTTTCACACACTGTGTCTGCTTCCAGCTCTGATGTTTAGAGACACTTTAGGACCTTACAAACTGGAGAGTGAGCTTAGAGGATGCCCTTTCTAAGTGTTAATTGGACGTGACTAGACCTCAAATAGTCCACTTCTTGGTGGTGTTGCTGCTGCTTCTGAAGTTACCACAGTGCTCTGGCTTGCATATGAATTGGTGCAAGAAAGGAGAAAGGGAACAAGCTATTAACTGAGAGAGGAGATGGATTATTCATAGCTCTGACTGATTTTGGAGAGGGCTCAAAGTGCTGTCAATCGCTGGTGGTAAATAGCCAAAAAATGAAAAATGAGCCTTTTTTAGGCTGTGTCAGCAGTATCAATCATAGCATTATCCAAAAATCATGGAATAGTTACAGCACATTTCTGACTGCTGATGTTCAGGCAGAATATATTTTAAACGGACATAAAAATCAGGACATATCACCTTAAGCTTATTTGCCTACTCACACTTGCTTCACACACTATACAAAAATGGAGGTGTTTTGATCATGTATCTGTTTTTCCTCAATTATTTCTTTTCCTCCTTACAAATGCTTAGGTTTGTTTTTTCATGATGCTTTTTTGCATGCTTACATTTAATTTTCAGGAAGAACAAATATTTGTTATGATGTGAAACCTAGATCTGTTATGCTGGAGGGTACTATGGAGAGGCATGGCTGGGGGTATTAACTGGTTTTAACTTTGCTACAGAGCAATGCCAAATGCACATTTTTTGCCTTCAGTATTTCAGTTCAAAAACCAAACCAAACAAAAGTAAGTACAGGCAAATCTCAGCATCTCTCAGGCATTTAAAAAATGTCTCTTAAATTTCTGTTTCTGAAAAACACACAAAGAGCCCTTATAAACTAATGTGGAAGTCCACATAAGAGACATAAAGAGACATTGTGATAATCATGAACATTTAAGGAAATGTTATTCCTCAATTCTTCGTGTAGGTCTTGGGGAAGAATGGAGAATTCAGTACAGATAAAGTGAGGACTATGCTAATACAGAGTATATACTAAAATCTTCTTTAATAACAGAATTTAGTATATTCCCTTAATAGGTTTTGGAGAAATTTTCACAAATTTTAAGCTGAAATCATTGACTTTCTTTAATTTTTTTTTTCCTTTTTTTTTCTTGGTAACCCACAATATCAACAATATCACTATGTCTATTTCCATGCCTTTCAATTTTAGCACTTGCATTTAAGGTGAATACATAATTTAAATATCTAACTAATTTCTTATAGCAATCCTTAAAACTATTCTCTAAATTGAACTTCAAAATAGTTTAGTTACATTTTCTTCGATGCTTCTCTCTCTCCTTCCAATAGTCTTGGAATTTTTTTTTCCTTTAATTCTATATGATTCAGTTACTAACTTATTTTTATGTCTTAGTTTGAGAATTATTTCGGCAAAATCCTATGGTCATTAACAGAAGAGCTGATCCTCCAATATTATTTTTATGTCTGTTATTTATACAGTGAGCAAGCTTGTTCCTCACTGTACACGATATAATGTAGTAATATACTAGTTTCTACAGCATTTAGTACAAACATGTACAAGCATACAGTATAAAAATCTGTAATTATAGTGCTGTTTCTTTTTACTTGGAGCTGTATTAATATACATGATATTAAATTATTATACTAAAAAAATAGGTTCTTAAAAGTCCTCCACTAATAAGGATTTTGAATCCTGTGTGGGAATTCATATCTAAGTGGATGCAAGTAATTAGCTTCGTATTCTAGCTTCAGTTTAGTATTAAAATCCAATAAGCTTCAGTGGGAACCTTAGACCTAGGATTGAAACTGTTCACAGTGCTTGACAGTTTTGCCAGCCATTAATTGTGCATAGACTGTGCCTGTGAAACTAGGTTTTCATCCTAGGCCAAAGTTTGGTCTTTTTTACAGTTTGGGAATTTGATTATAAGGATTAAGGAATTAGAGAAATGCTGAGAACAGCCCTTTATGTATGGCAGCTTTAGAATTAATTTGCTGCCCATCTTCATTTGAAAATCCCCTCCTGAGCCCAGGGGGACCCAGTGGATGGGCAGCGTTGTTGCACACCTATGTGGCTGTGAGGCAGCGGGTCATGGGTGTGCTCCACAGCTCCCTGCTCCTTGCTGCAGCCCCTGGAGCAGCCCCAGCCTGGGCTTCTATCCAGGTCCCTGCTCCAGCCAGCTCTGGGAATAGGCCAGCTTGGGGAAGAGGTTGCTGAGCCCACCTGAGTCCTGGACTTTCTTCCATACCATTAACTTCCCTCATAAGCTCCCTCGTTCCTCATTTCCAGTGAGTCCTTGCTCTTCGCTCTGCTCTGGCCCTCCATGCTGGGGAGGTATGGGATGCTCCCATTCCTCTCCCAACCCATCCAGTATCTTCCCTGCCACCCCTATGCCAAGGTTGTGTTTGCTTTAGCAGGTGTTTTTCTTTCTTGTCCTTGCCTCCCCTTAATCTCTTCCCTGCACTCCTGGGGAGCAGGCATACTGAGCTAACAGGGCATGCAGCTGAGGCTGTAGCTGAGCTAGAAATTGTCACAGGCTTCCTGGAAACACAAATTGATCTACAAATGTTTGTGAAGAGTCCTGAACCTCTGGCTGTGCTAAATTTAACAGGTTATTTATCATGTCCAGACACACATTTAACAAAGGAACCTTGTCAAATTAACAAGAAATGGCCTTGTGCTCATTTGAAAATGGCTTACATATATAAAATACGCATTTGATAGAATTTAATGTGTATAACAGTAGTAATATTTCTAGAGCTTGTTTGTTCAAATTATTTTAAATTATTTTTGCAATCAGTAGTTATGGCTTAGAAATCTCTTGTGGGTAGCATGTTCAATTCATGGCTGAGGAAATCTGAAGCACTTAGAAGAAAACATTACTTTTTTATTCACCTAATTTAAAAATTGAGTGAAAATAGTATTTTCCTCAAAATGAATTGCACAAAGACATGTGTACCATGAGTGGACAAACACTGCAAAAACTAAGGGAAATATTTTGAATCTGAGATGATATGTTTTAGACATAACCTAATATTTGGATGACAAACAAAAAGAAGTCTAATAAAATGCTAGATAGTTATGCACATATTATTGCATACATAATTAATTACAAGTAGTTTTTATTAGACTATGCCACTGCAGTGTGATGTGTGGCAAAGAATTAAATAATACAAAAAGATTTGAACTGCATATGCCATATTGTCCCAAGATAAAAATCAAAGTTCTGTCCCTTCCAAAGCAAATTACTGCAGAAAAGCATTACAGGGACTATCTCAGCCAGAGCAGCAACATACAGTGACATTCTTCACTGCTACAGAAAATCAGTACAATTTCATTACCCTGCCTCCCTGCAGGGCAGCTTGATTCACTTACATTAAAGTCTCCATCTCTTACCTGTTTCTTAAAATGCTTGGTGTTTATGTCTTCAGGGTTCTACCCTAATTTTAGCTACAAATAACCCTCTAGCTTTATAAAACTACTCATTTCAGAATTGGCTTACTGTATTTTTTCCTGTGTTTAAGAAACAAGACAACCTTGAAATAAAATGTGATTTCGTTTTAGAACTTATGCAGTGTCATGCTAATCTTATAACATCTTTGCTTACCAATTACTTTTTTTCTCTGAGTTTGTTGTATTCTTAGATAAGAGCCCTGGTTTGTTCTGCTGCTTGTTTTATTATTTTGTTAAGGCCATAATGCAATGAACATTTCATGAAGGACGATAATGAAAACACACCATTAGCCCTGAGTTGCAGCAACATAAACTGAGATAGCAAAAATGAGAAGCAATGTGCAAGGATGGAGGAAGGACAGCAGCCCCTAAAGTGCCTCTACAGATAAGAAAAACAAACTTAAACTAATCTTCTAAATCATTAGCATTGTAATAGTTCATACCACACAAGACTACTCATTATTCTTTACAATAGTGGAGAAGGCTAAAAGAAAATATACCTTTCTTCCAAATATGCAACCAATGTAATTTAGTAACCCATTTTTACATCTTCATATTGGCTTTGCTCTCAAAATATTTTGCCTAGATATCCATCTGTTTTAAAATCATTTTATAACTTCTGTTTGTCAGATTAATTGTTCGCATCAATGGCAACTTGAAAAAATTAGGGACTAGTCTTCTCTGTAGAGAAAGCATTTAAAGCAAAACAACACTGCAAAGTTCCACATGTTGTTCTGCATTATGATTCAGTACTTAGCAGGAAAGGACACTTAACAAACTAAAATGTAGTTCAGTTCTTTGGGCTGTTTTCCCTCTCTGGGCTGCTGAAAACATCACCAGTTACCAGAACTGAGAAACAAATATTTTTGTAAGAGTGGCTCAAGGGCTCAAATTCCTTCACCTTTCACAAAATAAAAGAGACTGTGATCAGGTGAGTTTCTTGACCGTATTTTAGGCATTACAGAATTCTGGTGTTTTGAAGGGGAAAGATGGGGAGCGTAGCTAAAAAGCTTTATATGTGCAGTCAAATCTTGGGGCTTAATTTGAGTCTGTTTTTCAACTAAGTAATAAACAGCTGGAGAAGTCAGCAAGTCTGCTGCTTCATGGAGGAGAAACTAGAAATATGAAATCTAATCATTTTCTAAACATGACTTGTTTCTAAGCATAACTTTGCCTTAGTAAAGGTTTTTTCCAGCTGTTCTCCATATCCCTGAGAAAAGCTGTATCCCATGTACTGCAGAGTAGTAGCATATGTGGACATCTAATTATCTTACATTTTAAGTTACCAACAATAGCTGTATAAAAGTTGCACATCATGTAAGCAGAGTGAGGCTTGTGGCCAACATTTGCAGTGTACAGATTTTGCTTGAGAAGAAGGGAATAGGAAGTATCTTTCTTTTTCTTTCTTTCTGGTTTTCTTCCAGTCCAACCAGAACAACTGTGGTGGCCACAGCAAACAGAAGTATAGCTATTAAATGCATTCTGCATGCAAAAGCACAATTCCTCTTTACATCAGACTGATTGTGGGTGCTGTGAAGGACCATGGCAGGTTCCTGCTTCACAGCTGGGCTGGCCCAGGGACATAATCTTCCTCATCATTGTTTTGGCTGCATGTAAGCCAGCATCTGTCCTTTTCCTGACCAGAACCGCTGCACACTGCGAAAATGATGCCACTGAAATACAATGTGCACAGTCTGGTATCAACAGGACAGGTAATCTTCAACATCACTGAATACTGAAGAGAACATGCTATGATACCTCCTCACAGGAATATTGCTTTAGCAGCAGAGATGAAGACCAGCTTGACAAAGTTGCAGTTTTTCCCTCAGGTCTCATGACAGCTCATGCTACTGGTCCACATGCTCAAGTGCTTTCAGAAACTGGAAGACACACACATACACTTTTCCTGTTGTCCCCAAAGGTATCCATTTGGATGACACAGTTATTTTCTTCTTGCCTGCTTTGTGTCTTTTAGATTCAGTGCATTCCAGAAACTTGTGAACATTGTTTTACTTCAGGTCATACTTCTGGTAAAAGTCCCATATCTTTAACTCAAATAACTTATTTTTTTGCTCTTGTATAATGTGATTTATGCCACCCTTGTATTAGAGCTGAGATGAAAGCAGACGCTGCAATGGCCATCAGCATTTTGATAAAGGGAATCCTCTTGTTAAAACCAGAGAAGTGCTTTCAATGCTGCCCTTGATGTGTGGCACCAGTCTTACTTCCTTACATAATCAAAGCAGGAAGAAATGAGCTAAAAAGCTAGGAAATAATGAAATGCATGACCTAGTAAAGAAAGAACTACACTGAAATTAAAAACAAATAAACATTCTGTGCACCACAGTTAAAGAAACCTGGAATGGCAAGATTTTTAAACTGGCAGAACCCCAGGAAAGGAGTTTAATTTCTGTTTTACATCTGATGTGTCAGTTTTGGTTTGTCACTTTTATATGGATTATCCTGAAGCCTTTAGCCAAGGAGGGTAATCTTTGCTTGTTTATATGAACATCAGCTTCAGGAGAATCCATATAAAGTCAATGTCCCTCATGGTGTTTAAAAATTAGTAAAAAGTTAGCTGAAAAGAAAGAAAATGGGAGAGGGAAATGTTGTACCATGTTGCTTTGTGTCAAAAGTCAGTGTTAAATGCATTGTGTACATTATTCATAATGTTATTCCTGAGTCTATACTGCAGTTTGTCCATGGAAAAAAATTAAACACAACTAGCTATGTTATGAAACATAATTAGATGATCCCCAATTATCTGGTGAAGACTATTTTAGATTAATGAGTAATACAACATTCTTTTTCTAAAATTAATTTTATGAACAATGTATAAACAAGCAAAAGGGACAATCTAACTTCATTTGGGATTGATAAATTTTCAGGAATTATTCATCTGATTAAGTGTATAAGATAGTAGTTCCAGCCTGTGATTCACCAGAAGCACACCAAGCAGGATGGGATTCTTGGGGCTCTGACTAGGTAAAGACTCTGTGCCAAGATAATGGCTTCTTTTATTTGCTACCCTTTTGGCTTTGTGCTGGGGACAAAAGTAGCATGGTGCACCTACTGTCCTCAGCAGACTCTTGGTTAGTATGGAAAGCTGTGAACCTACTGTCCCATGAGTCTTTTGTCACTGGGGTGTTGCTTAATTCAGCACCTTCTTCTCATAACAAGTGTGGGGAATGTTTTAGAGCATTACGGGTGCCAGTTACAGATGCACAAAAGGGGTGTGGTGAGTTTACTTTGGATATGGTGACCTCTCTATGCCTTGTAGGAAGTCAGTGAGCTTAATCACTGTCTCGGTAAGCCCAGAAGCCTTTAAAGGCTCCTATGGCATAAACAAGGGAAGAAGATATCTGTCCCAGTGGAGATGAATTGCAGCTACACACAGGCATCTCCTCTGGGGAATGTGGAGGATGTGTCTCAGAAGAATTACAGCTTGCATAAGCATGATGTGAATGCAGGGTGTGACATAGAAACTCTTCTTCTCTATTTATGCTTTTGTTTTATGGCAATGAGATACATCTCCTTTTATTTCTCCTTCTTTCATGGGTTCAGAGGTTGCGAGTGTATTTTTGTATGTAAAGAAAAATTTCCACCAATAAATGAAACTATGTCAATGTAGAGGTATCTAATTGATATCCAATGTGATATATTAACTGCCTCTCTTCATCCTTATAAAAAAATTTTAGCAGTTTTGTGCAGCCCTTCAGCTCTTACTGATGTGGATGAAGAATATTAACTGGTTTTACAAGGGTTTTAGACTTGGTCCAGGGGCCACGATAAAGATGCAAGCTTTGCACTAAAATATATTTACTACCTCCCCATAAAAGTGTATGACATGGATTCTGAGCTCAGCATTGTTGACTGATAGGAGAAGGGAGAGCGAGCTCCTGGGTTGCTTTTGGCATTTGTATTGTGCCATTCTGCCCCAAGGAGGGTGAGATACACCATCCATGGTCATGGAGGGTGACCATGTGGTGTGTAGTGCTTGTGCAACTGTGCTGGGTGTAGTGGAGTGCTGCATGGCATGAGCTGCTCAATTCTTTGTGCAAACTATGGTTTCCAAAGGCAAACATGCTTAGAATTGCCCTGGTATCTGTCCCTCTGGTCTTCAGGTAGTGTGGAGGATATTAACACAAAAAATCCAATTGTATAACAATTCAGTCAAACTTTTATTATTTTCCTTTTTTCTACACGATACTTGGGGCAATATTGTGACTTGGGCAGATGTATGTTTTGGTTTGTAACAAATTGAACAAGAAGCTGTGATTGCTCAGTATCTTAACAAATCCACCTTTTATTCTTCCTGTGCCAAAACATCTCTTTGTAGGCTAGAACTTGAGTTTTCCTGCATGTTAAAAACTTCATCAAGGACATATCCAGGAACATACTGGTAAGCTTTCACTGCCAGTATAAGGACTAACTATGTTTCATGTTCTAAGAGGGAAAATATTCACTATATCATGTAACATGTTCTTAATTTGTGTCAGCTGGACTGACAAACCAGAATGTCTACAGCTCATCTTTGTGCAAGCTTTGCATTACTCCTGGATGCTCTGCATGCTTTGGCAGGCCTGCCAACATGCTCCAATTCTGTCAGAAAAAAAAAAAATCACTTTGGATTTCAGATATGAGATAGATTGGATGGAATGGATCTAGAGTATGATACTTACTAGGATGATTGCACCTATCATTTAAATGGTGATAAAGTTTCTAGTGAAACTTGAAAATTAATGAAAATTAGAAAGAGAAAAAAATTAATTTTCTTACAAAACAAAAAGAAAAAAAAGAACTTTAATTTCCACTGAAATCCCTCCAAGGACCTTCTATTTACTGTATAAGAGGCAGGATGAGTATTAAAACCTTTTAAAATTTAGGTCTGAATCAACAGAATTGCAGATGATTCACTGCTTAGATTTCCAACCAGATGCTGAAAGTTGCATTAACAGAAATAATAAATACCATTTGAAGAAAAACTGATGTTTCAGATGTTGAAATTGCCTCTACATTTTCAGAGAATGATGTAGGGTATTCTAGTCCACTAAGATGACATTTCCCTGTGTCATTTACCTTCATAGACTACAATGAGTTTTAAACAGAAACTGAGCTGAAACATACCAGACAGGGATATTTTCCATTTGCAACTACATTTAAAAATGTTTCAGCTACATTTTCGCTTCATTCAACTGCTGCTCAGGATAAAATACCATTCCTTTACAATACCAGCCAAACAGTCTCAATGCCTGTTATTTTCACATACATAAATTTGGCACGTTCATTCTCTCTTCCAAGGTTTTTTCATAAGGCACCAAATCTAATCTGCTCTGAGCCTTTTAAGGTTTTTAGTGGAAGGTCATGATATCAAGTCTTGAAAACATGAGAGGCAAAGCTTTGCTTATGGCTCTTAACAGTGCTCTGATGTCACTTCTTGCACACAAGAAATTTCTTTAGTTACTTTCACTGCTTTGGTGTTCTGATTGGAGCAGCTTGGTGCAGGGGTACAGTAATTTCACTAGGTGCTGATTCCAGTACTTCCTTGACTCAAAACATGATTAGCTTTGAACATATTGTTAATTAGATTAGTCATTATGGCATAATTGTGCCACAATCATTATATTGTATATGCACAACCTATAAAATAGTAGTTTTTTTAATTGCTACAATTCATACAATCTGCAGCAATCTTTCATTTCCAAGATGTGAATGAGCAGTGAAGTTGTGAAGCCTCTCATTCATGCCACTCTAGCTACAATGAAACTCAAGTTTGTGGGAAAAAACCCAGGTGCAAGGACAAAGAGATGGAAAGTAGATCTAAAAAGCAGTAAGAATGAAATTAATAACATGACCCTTCATAAAAGTCTTCATCTTTTGCTTGTTTAGGCTCATGTCCCAGTCCGGTAAGGTCTGATTTTAATCTGATTTAGACAAATTTACCCATTCTTTTTTACAATACTTTCCTGTCTCCCCTGCCCCATCTCCTGTCCTCCAGGAGCTCAGGTGCCTGTGTATGTGCCTGGGGTTTTTGGATCACTATAGAATTCATTTTAAAACAGGAACCAGGTTAAAAACATAATGGAAATAAAGAAAGAGAGCACCTTAAAAAAAGGCGTCTTTTTTTTTTTTTAAACTGTGAATGCCATTCACTTAGAAAAATACAAGTTAGCTGACAGAGTCAAGAAAAAAAGGCAGTAGAGTTGGAGGTGTGTGTTATTTTTAAATGAAATTTAAAGAACTTCACCACTTAAATGTTCTTTGTCCTTTACTTCCATTTTTTAAATATCAGGAGTATTATTATAAAATTCAGCATAGCAGTCTGATGGTGCTTGCTGGTTGCTTGTGTGGTGTCTTGCTGTATTGAGACACCACCCATTGCCTCATTTTGCAAAGGGCCCATTATAATTTGTCCTGCGTACTTTCCTTTAGGAGTAAGTTAAGGCTATGGCTTAATTTTCTTGTATTCTGGAGGAGGAGAAAAAGAGGAATATTCATTGTCCTGCCATTAAATGCCTCTCCAGCTCTGTCCTGAGTGGGAAGTGTGCTTGCTGTGGGCACCTGTGTGTGTGTTTGTGGCAGGGTGTGTGGGTGCAGCCACAGGTCAACCCATGGGTGTGCCCTCAGGGTTGGCAATCCAGGTGTGTCTGTGTGAAAGAGCAGTGGCCAGTGAAGGGCAACCCAGGCAAGCCACTGAGCTGGTGACATCATCCCTGACCAAGAGCTGGGAGGGTCTGTAAGGGCAGCTCTGGGTGTGAGAGCTGCAGGAAAGCAGTTAAAGTGAGCATCGATCCTCGCCTGGACCCACAGATCACACCTTATTTAAGGTGATGCCAAGGTGGTTCTTTCCTCCTGTATTTTATTGATTAAAATTTTTAAAGGACATAAAATATTAGAAGACAAGATGCAAAGTGAAAAAACGATTACTCAAAAGACATAATACACAAATCAATTGAACGTAAAAAATGGTAATCATTGAAGCACATTGTTATTACAGAGAAGCATTGCAGATAAACACAGTTTCCACAAGAATTAAGTTGCAGGAACTTGATTTTCTTTAAATTAACTTTTTCCCAACTTTAGAAACATCTAGGAGAGATATGGCAAAATTCTGGGTTTTTACTGCTACCTGACTTGTCTAACTCTGTTCTGTCACTTTGAATCCCACGCTCATCAGGAAATGACAGATATTTTCACAGGCCAAGAAAAAACAACAACCACTAAAACAAGAGAAGATGGAGATTTATAAGATAGCTCCAAAAGTGTTATTTAGAAAACTCTTTTCCTCTCAAGAAATACATTTTTCAGGGACAGTATGAACTCAGGAACAATCTCAAAAGCTGATCAATTGTTCATATGTATAGGCCTGGAGTGCCTCTGAATTGGATGGTCATTTAATATCTTCTTTGTACAACAGTGAAACAAAAATAGGCATCTAGTCCAAGCATTCTTTTTATTTTTCCTCCCATTGTAGAATCACTAATAAGGACATTTCTGTTTATGCAATGCTGATAAAACATGGTGGATTACTTGGACTTTAAATAAGAAATGGTGTGAAAAAACTCCACAGATTTTGCTAACAAAAAGGCGAGGACAAAAAATTAGTTAATTCAGATATTTTTGAAGGAAAAATACATGTTTGAATGCTACAAATATGCACTCTAGATCAACCTGATCTCTGTGATAAAGAGACACAGTGTATATCCACAACTGTTAATGAAAGACATGCTTCCTTTTTCTCATTTTAATTGCTAATTATGAGGGCAACTCAGGCTAAACGAAATAGACCTTATAAGGAGTAAATACAGCCTATTCCAGCAGATAAGGCTCTTAAGGAAATTATTAATATCTCCTTCACAAAGACATCATGCCCTGTAGAATCCAAGGGGAAGAATGAAAGATCCTTTATAAGTCTATTTTTCCTACCTGAACCTTTGCTCCCATTTCCACTGTCTGGGGTTTGTAAGACCCTAAACATTTTTTTCAGCATATAGTTTGAACAAATGGTCTCAACTAAGCCCACCTTTTCTCTCTTTTCCCATAGAAACTAAAAAATGCTCTTTGATTGCTCCATGTCTAGCAACCTAATGAGGAATACTTGCCTATATATCCTGAAGTGTTCTGTCAGATTCGGATGGACAAAAAACAGAATCTGAAACTATGAAAAAATGTCTACATCTATCTGAAACTTTTGTGTGGTGGTCAGTGGATGACTATAGCTGAAATTAAAGCATCAGTCACATTTTCAGAATTAGTCTTCATTTATGTGTCTTCCTTTGATCTTTTGGAGATAAAAAAGAGCAGTCCTGCACTTTTCATCCTGGTAATGATTTCCTAACCACTGCCTCTAAAGCTGTAAAATTTCACAAATTTTAGTTTCTACTAGTTTGACATATATCTAGTTCCTAAGCACAATTAGAATGCAACAGAAGAACCTTAATTCAGAGAATAACCCTAAATCAAGAAGTAAACACAGTTTTATAACCTTTAAGGTTTTCAAATAAAAGGATTTTGACAGTGACAGATCTCTTTCAAAAGCTGTGATCTCATGTGAAGTTTCACGAGTCATATGATAATTTTGGAGTGCTGAATTGCATACATCACTAATAATATACAGAAACAGACCACAAGCAAGTCTTACTTCATTTTAAGTAATTATATACAGAATAAATATGCAGGAAGTATCACAGAAACTCTTGATTTTTAAAAATGCATCTGCCACTGCTATACATCTAGTAAGGATGTACAGAACATTCTGAGATAGAAATGTAAAAATCCCAACATGATGGAATTCATCCCTCTGGAAGTACAGCATATGTTATACTACACTTGAGTCAACAAATTGGCATTTCTGGAAAGATAGATGAAACTATGATTCTTAACAACTATCAACAAGGTTTGATATAGCTTTGGAGCACGGAAGTAATTTTTCAATCTGGTTTTAAATGTTCAACTAGAACCAGTAGAATTAAAACAGCATGGCAAAGATGGTTTTCAGCAGTAGCAGATCTGTGTTTGTGTGTAATTAGCGTGTACAGCACATCTGACTTATTCTTGATTGTATCAGGTTTATGTGCAAAGATTTTGGTAGTGTAGGGGCTGAGAGGTGGCTTAGACTGGAGAAGAGGAGGCTCAGGGGAGACCTTGTTGCTGTCAACAGCTAGGTGAAAAGAGGGTGCAGCTAGGTGGGCATGGGGCTCTTCTCTCAAGTAACAAGCAATAAGAAAAGAGAAAATGGCCTCAAGTTCCACCAGGGGAGGTTTAGATTAAATATTAGGATAAGCTCCTTCACCAAAATGGGTGTCATGCACTGGAACAGGCTGCCCAGAGGAGTGCTTGAGTCACCATCCCTGGAGGTTATTAAAAGACTTCTGAATATGGCACTTGGGGGGATGGTTTAGTGGTAGACTTGACAGTGCTAGGTTAAAGGCTGGACTTGATGGTTTTCAGGACCTTTGTCAATCCAAATGACTCCATTATTATGTAAGAAGCTGCCAGAAGTTTCCCCCATGTCAAACAGAACCAATGACAGAGAACTCCAAGATGGACCCACGGCTGGCCAGGGCTGAGTCCATCAGTGACAGAGGTAACACCTCTGAGAAAATGTGTTTTAGAAGGTGGGAAAAGAAAGATGCATGACTTCATCCAGAGAAAGGGGTGAGAATATGTGAGAGAAGCAGCCCTGCAGATGCCAAAGTCAGTGGAGAAGGAGGGGGAGGAGGTGCTCCAAGTGCTGGAGCAGAGATGCTCCTGCAGCCCATGGTGAAGACCACAGTGAGAAAGGCTGTCTGTGCAGCCCATGGAGGCCCATGTTGGAGCAGATTTACTGACAGGCCTTGTGGCCCCACGATGGAGCATATTGTTCCTGTAAGACTGCAATCTGTGGGATGGACCCTACACTGGAATGGGAAGAGTGTGAAGAAAAAGGAGCAGCAGAAACAATGTGTGATGAACTGACCACAGCTCCCATTCCCCTGTGCCACTCAGGTGGAGGAGGTAAAGAAATCAGAAGTGAAGTTAGGCCTAGATTACTTGTTTATGCAGGGTTACAATTTCTGTGTAAAAGTCCTGCTACAAATGAGAAATGCTGCTTTGACTAGATAGTCCCATCAGTACTAATACTACTGTATTTCTTCTGGGAAATACAGGTTGAGGTTTAATGACATGACAACAGTGTGTGGGAATGAACAGCACTATCAACTAAGTTCAATTCATAGCAAACACATTTCCTGGTAGTGCAACTTCACTTAAGCCAGTGAATCTACCCTGACAAGAAAATCACTGCTGAATGCAAGAATTAGACACATACCTGACTTGATTTTCAGAAGTGTCGAATCTTTAACAGCTTTCACTGTGACTTAAAATAAGTACCTGCAACTGGACTTAGGTGCTTCATTAGTTATGAAATTTCTCTGCCATTGGCTCTGCTAAAACTTGTGCAAACGTAATTATCTGAATATATTAAGGATGGGTGACCAAAGGTGCACTGTGAGATCTCTTTTTAATTAAAGTAGGTATTACTAAAGTCCAGAAAACTATGACCGTTTAGTATCTTGAAAAAAAAAGATCACTTGAATTTTAAATACCTGGCCTTTTTCATTAAAGCTTGAACATTGTATCTTTATGTAGAGTATATATTAGTGTACATATATAATACACATATGTAAACACATATATTTTTATAGTTTCTGTATCAGTAAAATAAACATTATCCTTTTTTTTTTGTTTGCTTCATCTCTGAAAACTATTATGAAACCAAGTTGGTAAGTCCTGAAAAGATATTGTGAAACTCTTCAGAATTTTTTCTCTTACTTTCAAAAAATTCTTTCTATAATAAAAGCCATTTGTCAAGGATCCAGTGAGCAATGCTCTAGCAACTTATGCATGATGAAAGAGAATAAACAAAGAGGAAATGTGATTAGGCAAAAAAGCATTTCAAGGGCACTCCAATGAACATGCTTCACCAGATATAATTTGCTAATTCTTTTAAATTTTTTGCTTTTGAACATCATAATGTGGCCTTTGATATCAAGGATGTATGCAAGGCAAAGATACGTCAGAGCGACATAGTAGCTTATCTATTAATTGACAAGGTGAAATGTTCATTAAAAGATGATTATTGCCCACGTATCTTAGGGTTATCAATTTAACAACTACTCACCTCCTACCTCCCTGAGCCCTGCCTAACCCATTTATGACAGTGAGAACTATAACTCTTATATAATGGAACCTTCATGACACACACAAATATTCTGGAATATTTTAGATCTTAATTTTTGTAAGTAAGAAATATTTTCTGAACTCAGGTTCAAGTATAGCTTTATAATTCTTGCAGTAACATTGAATATCAAGAACCTCAGAGCTTTTTGTCTGAAATATTATTTCTGTTTAAAGAGTGCTGGCACATGTGTAAAAGCCCATATGTTTTCTTGAATCCAGGATCCATAGTTGGTGAGCTCTAATGAGTATGTGTGTTGATTTAACCAGAGTCCTTGGTGATCTTTCAGGTTTCAGTGCTAATATTTCTGAGGCCAAGCAACTTGGAAGCTTCAAGTCTTAGCCATTTCTAAAGGATGGACATCAAGAAATGCATAGGTTGGGGTGAGTCAGGCAATGGGATTACTCCAGAGCTACAAAATACAGGCCTCTGTTCTGTTCTCAGTGCTAAATGCATCAGTTTCAGGGGGAGACTATGGCCCTTGTCCAAATGGGACCACGAGTCGTATCGCCTTCTAGAGGACTCTGACTGTAGCTGTCTTCTGTGGAGCTTGTCTCTGTAGGCCTGTCTGTTGTCCCATGGCATTGTGACATTGGTAGTAACAATGCAAAGGCTGTGCTGCAGCCCCCCAGAACTGTTTTCTAATGTGAAAGTGATGACATATCCTGCAACTGAGACACAAGCTCTTCTGAGAAAAGGCTGATGTATTGCATATGGCTGATAAGGCTGAGGTGTTGCATGTGACAGCAAGAGTTGACCCTTACTGCGGGCTGGGATTTGTCCAGGACCGTAGCTGGGTTTTGTTCTGCATGTAAGAAATTGATACACTCCAAAATACATTCTGAGGCTTCGTCAAAATATGTGAATAAGAAGAGAAGCAGAACCCCAGAGGGAACTGTGAACCTAAATTATCTGGCAACATAGGCTTATGACTTGAGATAATAAGCTTCCCTGGTCTGAAGAAGAAAGGCCTTGGGAATCTGTAGTGTCCCAGCTTCCAACAGCATCTTTAGGAAACTAGGGCATATCCTCAGCTTGAATGGAGATTCACAGGCATCTATCTACTACTCACAGGCATCTATATATTTCCAAGTAAAGACTTGGAAATGCAGAATGTGGGAATTTTGGCTAGAAGAAGGCCTCACACACTTTCATGATTGCCAAAATCAAAATTTGATATGAACATCTTCCTTTAGAAACACAGAGCCCTATTTCCTTAAAAGTCAGCTGGGGAACTACACTGTGTAGGAAGTCCAAGGAAATAATCTCATGATTTAATGGGTTTAAAGTACAAAGAGGGGTGAACTGAAAGTTAATTGGGCATAAATAGATCTTTCATATACCAGGCACAACTATAGGAGCAAAAGTAAATTTAAAGTCAGAAAGTAGTCGCTAGTGGAGCATTATTTATTTTCAAAGTAGCCCCAAATTTGCCCGCTGATATTTTCACTCTGTACAATTTTCACTATCTTCATTGTTTTGTCTTGAAAGGAGTGTATGTGGGCCCCTTTAAACAAATCTGTTCTTAGAATTTCAAAGGTGTGTTCAAATTCAAAAAACTTAATAGCTTCCTTATAATGGTAGAGGTGGGACTTGAATTCTTACACTAGAACTACAGATGCCAGTATATTTTCACTTTGAGGTTCTGAACATCTAAAACAGGGTCAAAGTGAATCTTTATTAGTGGAAACATACAGGATTTTTTCCTTTCTCAATTCACCTGCTTATTAATTTTGCAGCTACAACTGATTTCTTATTTCTTAAAAGCTAGGTAAAACATAAAAGATTAGTCTAGTATATATTCAAGAGACAGATGGTAGCAAATATATGCTACATATTTAGTATTTTCACATAGAAATATCTTCTTTTTGCTGCTTAAAGCACAATATTAATTCTAATAATAAAATAAGAACTGTACAAAGGTCTTCCTGGTGACCCACAAAACTCCCAAAATAAAGTCCTCTTGCTCTATCAATTTGATTCTTATGGCATAAATTCTCCAGAGTTGCACAAAGAGCAAAGGCTTTCCTGTAGCAAGATAAAGGGAAGCTGCCCTGAGATAGATGGCAAGTTCCCCAAATATCCAACAAATTCTAACATAAACAACCAGTGCCTCATTCTATGTTAAAAAAATCCCTTAATCTCAGTTGAATACTTAGGCATCTCTGCTACAGTTTGAGGCCATGCATGATTCATTACACCATGACACTCTCTATTCTGGCCATACTATGACTCTCTCTACTCTGGCATTCTCATTCATGGTTTGGAGTTTCCAAAAGATATTGCCAGTATTCCCAATCCCTACTTCTGAACATGCTGCATGCCACGAACTCCATCAAGCAGCAAATGCTGCCAGTTCAGACAATAAGGGATTTTCCCTTATCGAAAACTGCTGAAAGCTTCCTATCCCACTAAAGGCCCAACCAAGCCCACAATACCTGGAAGATAACTATTTCAGAGCTGGCAGTACAGGAGGCAGGTTAGCACCACTACTGACACTCCAACACTGAGTAGGATAAGCATGCTCTGCTAAACAGTGAGTTACGCAGTGTTGGCACATCACTGGAAGAGTAAATAACTGCACCCAGGGGCAGAAACAGGCTCGGGACAGGACAGAAGGTGCTGCTAGATAAAAAACCATAACGCTGACAGTCAATGCTACTGGACTCCTGAACACACACCTAGATGTCTGCCAAGAACTGGCCATGCAGCCAGCACACCAAAATTCCACAGGCCCCTTGCAAATCCAAGGCAGATACAGGCAAGGAAGAAGCAGCCTGTTTTCTAGGCAGAGGACCATATTGCCCATCTGGTCAGTCGACCTGCTTAAGGAGAGGCTTTCTGGGAGATAATGCATCCTAGCTGCACTCTGGAAGAGGTAAAAGAATTTCTACACAAATATAAAAATGAGCAAAGGTAAAACCTGTATCTGATGTAGGTAACAGCATTCAATTTAATTCTTCCAGTTGGGTAGTATAACAGTCATTGCCCCATCTTGGCACACCTCATGTACAGATACATAGAACTTTGTCTCTCATTCTTCATGGCCCCACTTGGCCACCTCTTGTTCCTCTCAGTGCATATTTTTGAAAAACAGACATGTTTTTATTGCTCTGAATTACTGATATAAACCCCTGGATAAGATGTGGTTCTCTCCTGTAACTTGAAGCAGAGGAAGTTCTTCATCTGGTAAGATGTCTCCAAGTATCCAGAATCCTCAACCTGCAAATCAATTCTCTACCCAGTAAGGAATCTACCATGTGAGAGTCATCACTCAGTTCTGACCACAACTTCTGAGATTTCTTGCCCTGCACTTACAAATGTCTTTTTCTCCATCTCCGGAATATACTGATAAAGGAATTATGGTAATGATGTGCCTGTCGTCCTCCCTTCTTCACATTATCTCATGAGGAAGCACACGCAGGGAGGTTGGAGTGGGTGAAGGAATTCAGACTGGTGTTGAATACCGATAACCCTCCTGGAGCCACCTGCAGTGAAGAGCTCATTGGCTGGATTTTTCCTGCTGCTGCGTGTGGTAATGAATGAATGCCATTTTTAGTAAGCACAAAACACAATTGTTTTTTCCAAAACATTTTACAAGAACGGTTAAAAAAATCAGTGTGGGATGAGTTTTTTGATTCCCCCAAATATGTAGCCATTCCATCTGGCTTTCTGAAGCAGGAGAAACTGTCTGTTCCACAGGGAAGTTCCATGTAATACCAAGAATTCTAGTTTGGGTTTTATGTGGCAACAATTTTCCCCTCCATGCTCAGCTCTACTACCTGGCTTATTCCCTATTCACAAACATGTAAAAGACTTGCTAATACAGGCTTCTAAAATACAGTAGAGAAAAGCACTATCCATTTCCCCTTTTTTCTCCCCCAAGCTCTGCAGTGCTGTTTGTTAGCAGAATAAGGAAGGCACTGTAATATACAATTGTTAATATTTTGTAAGCTCTAACCATTTTCTAAAATTCTACCTGCTGCAGCAGCTCAGGGTTTCTCAGAACAAAAATTTTTCTCTCCATATTTTTGGTATCTGACTTACATGGCCAAAACATTGCAGCTGAGATCAACATGAGATAGAATGAGAAGACAAAAGCAATGGGCATTGTGTCAGGTGTATCAGAAAGATGAAGCAGGTACACTTCACTACCTGTTAAATTAATGTTTCATTTTTAATTGGCATGCAATTACAAGAAAATAAACTATCTTCTTTTCTTCCCTTCTTTGTTAAGAAATAGGCTCTTGTGCCCTTATCTGTGTGAGTCTAAGATAAAAATGTGTATGTTTTCCTTTTTTAATTAACTGAATCTCAAGGATAGCACTGGTGAGCTAAGGCAAGAAAAAGAATATGGATACATACCCTGTAAAAATTTTGATTGAGAGAAGTTCTTTAAATGATACCAAA